>JBAMCF010000796.1:0-619565 GCA_037075285.1 Drosophila lutescens | reverse complement strand
ACACTGCGGAAGATTGCTACTCCACGAGATATACCTACTATTACACACACATGTCGGCAGTGGGAAACCACAGTTCGAAGGATCTAACACGTGGAAGTGCAGCAGAAAATGACATTTTATCAAAATAATACAAGAATATTTTATTTCGTATTTTGTATAGTATATGGTTTTATACTTACTAACTAATAAAAACTTCTGCAATAGACAAGAAATCGAGAAACCGCGAGTCCAAGTAATAAAAACCATATACTATACAAAATACGAAATACAAAACTGTTGCTGTCGTAGCTTGAGAAGAACTGTATTATTTTTGGATAAATGTTATCGACTTTCTGCCCACTTCCAAGGTTATTCAATGTTGGATCCTTCGAACTATTGGTTTCCCACTGCGTATATCTATGCATATGACTGATTCAAAAATGACAATATCCAGTATCGAAAGGATATATAGGATACATATAGGTATAATACCCTCCCACCCCAGACTAACTCATTACTACAAATCCCACGCCTTCTCTGTATGTCTCTCTCCTCTATCTCTCTCTACTTCTATCTGTGTGTGAATTAGCAATCAAATACTAATGCAAAATCTTTTCAAAAACAAAGTGTCAAATTTTCAAACCAAAAAAACACATAACGAATGAACCAAAGAAAATGTTGGCAAGTTGACAGAGCAACAAAGCAGAGAATATAATAGAAGAAATGCCTGATAAATTGGAGGATTGCCAACCTAGGTTGCATGCATTTTCCAGGCCTAAGCCTTCTTTAACGATTAGAGAAATGCAAACCAAACCAAACCCAAAGAAATATATGCATATAGGAGGGGTTTTTTCCTAATTTATAAGCTGTTGAATCAAATTTTACCAAAGAAAGTGCGCATAAAAAGAAAAAACTAGTATTGACGCAAAATTCTCGTTTTAGAGGAACCACTTTGAATATATTTGAGTTGTTAATGTAAAACTGTATTAGCCATTTATTTGTGATGATATACTATACTTTAAAATTACAAATAAGAAAAGAGCAGAAATATATGTCATAGCATATAGCCTAAGAGCGACATCTATTGGGGGACTCCAGACTCCCGATTTCCCGATTACCGATTCAGATGGCCTGCGGTAGTGTATCGAAAACCGAAACTGTTATCGGACAAATTGTTATCGGACAAACGACGTTTTTAGGGCGCTAAGAGAATTTCCAGTGTTGGCAATTACAATTACAATTACGGCTGAGTACATACACAAATATACTAATAAAATAGTCGTAAACAATAGCCGATCTTTTTTGGTGTAAATTTTAAATGATAAAAACCGAAACTTGAAATGAAAATGAAAACGAACAAAAAAACCAACTTTCCATAATAAAAACAAAACACATTGTTTTTCAAAACTAAGAAAATGTCGTTTAAATGCAAACCGCATGAACCAAAAAAAAAACAAATGAAAAACAAAAACAAAAAACCAAAAAATGAGTGCATATGAAAACACTTAATTAAAAGAACAAATATTTTTTTGTGAAGTTAAATATGTATAATAATAAAAGAAATAAAGAAAATAAACCAAATGAACATAAAAACAGGAAAAATGAGTTTTCAATGAAAGGGAAAAAATCCTTTCAAAAAATTCTACATCGTACGGAATACCTTCGGTTTTGCGGGTGGTTGGGGTCCAAGTGTTTGCGTTGCGCAAAAGTTGGCCGATGACAAGAAATGAAGCCGAGCGGTTAATGGAATCAATGCGAGATGTACTTGTGTGCCGCTGATCAGAGCGGCAAATTAATACGGAATTAGCTGAAATACAGTATGCATCGCCCCCTGAGTTCCAAGTTCTCTTTTACCGGCCACGTCCGGTACTACGTGAGGCACGCAATAAGGAACCACTTTAATTGTTACACAAAACAAAAAACTGGCCATGTATGCGTAACGTTAATGGGGAATCACGTTGTACCGAAAATGAAGTTATCGACAGGCCCAGTGCGACGGTGTAATTGCCCAGACGGAGACGCTCTTCGTGTTTCTATTTCGGGGGAAAAAGTGGTGGTTAAGGGGTGGTTAAGAAGGGCTGCAATTTCACGGACAAACGCAACTTTTCGAGAGCCAATGCCAAAACGCTCGACGCAGTCCTGTCCACAAATACGAAATACGAAATACCAATTCTGGCCAAATGAGAACCGCACAACAGTACGCGGCCCTGGCTACATTTGACCACCGACCTGCCCCGTTGTTGGCCTCTCTGGTCCACTCTGTCTTTCCCTGTTTTCCGTATACGAAAAAGGAGTAGGAGTTGGCTGAATCGTGACATGACAGCATGTCGGTTTACAAGGCTTGAATTTCCACATAAAGTGAATTCCTGTATCGCTCAATTACAAAGTATTGCACAAAACTAGTCAAATTGCATTAAATTTTTGATATATTTAATTATATTTTCTCCCTTATTTTCTAGGATGTAAACTTATATAATATTAATAAATTTGTTAGCTGGACTCCTTTAATATTTTGTAACAACTTCCCAACTTTTTGCAACTGACATGAATTTAAAAAAATTCTATGTTCTATAAATCAAGCTAATAAAATCTATCCCATACTCATGTTCCTTGCTAATCCTCACCAAGTTAACTTCTGTGTGAATTTTGGGAACCGGGCTCAAATTCTCGGCAGATTACACGGAAGTTAGCACGACATTGGCATTAAGTTCGGGAGCCTCTGCCTCTTTTCCTCTTCCTCCTTTAAGTTGCCTTTACCATGTTTACTCACAGACGAGTTTTCGAGTTGCCAACAGCAAAAGCATTATGCCTTTGTTGTCATCAGCTGCTCCTCTGCCATTCTGCTTTCGGGCCAAACTGCGTACAAATATTTACGGATTATCCAAACTGTTGCCCCAGACACACGGCGCTAGCGGATTGCCACTGCCATTCCAAGTTGGCCAAACGCAGGCCAATCGAAGGACCCTGAATCGAACCCTGGTTCGCAGGCAGTAGGATCCAAAAACAGCTTGAGGGGCCGAGAGTGCAATAAAACCATTTTGGCCAGCCATAAATGCAGTCGAAATATTCATGCTTTTTGCCGCCGATTATCAATCACGATGGAAGCCATCGGGGACCGCATTGCAAGCATCCTGCATCCTGTCCAACTTATTTATTAATAATAATCGGGATAATCGCATGCAGACAGTTGGCAGGAGAGGAAAAGATTTCACAAGTTTTTATGTCTTCATTTTGTGGACTTTTGGTAGCGGAAAATCTCAGAGCCGGAGACAGAAATGTCTCCATTATGGACAATACAGGAGAATCATATAATATTGCTTATAGGAAATCTCAAAGTCACATAAAATATAAAACTTTAATGATTAAAAATAGTTATGAATTGCTAATAACTTGTGTCATTTCTACTATTTTTGAATTAAATTCGATTTTTTAGTTTTTCTTATAAATAAATATTAGTTGAAAACAAAGCCAATTGTTATACATATTTCATTTAATCGAACAAGAATTTAAATTGAACATTATTTTAAATTAAATTAAATGATTTTGGAAAAATATTATCCAATCATTTTGTAGATTAATTTTATTATATTAGAATATTCGAATTATTTGTATTTATTGCGAATTTTCCTTTTTTTTTGCTTAGTTTTTTTTTAATTTTAATTAATTTATGTTTTAAAAAATAACATAGAAAGTAATATAGAAAAAATAAAAATAATTTTGTAGATTAATTTTGACTACATATTAAAATAAAAATTACCACTAACACATTTGGTGGAATTTCCCCCCTGTTTTTCCCAGTGGGAGGCCCTTCTTTATTGGCGTGTTAGTTGAGTTGCGGCTGTAATAAATACGACATAATGACAGTGAGTGGGGCAGAAGCATATCGACACGAACTATGACCAGGCTTATAAAGCAGGACACATTAATGCCTTCGCAACTCGACATAAATGTGACACAAATGTCACACACACTTATTGATTCCATGGGGGTGAAGTTGACCAAACCACTTACATCTCACAGACATCCCGAGTCAACTTAAGACCCAAGTCCAAAAGAAACAAACCGGTGCTGGCCGTAACCGAAAACCGAAAACCGAAAAACCAAAGCTGTAATCGAACACTCGCTATTGAAAAGTGGCGAGACAGAGAAAGTGGAGAGAGGGAAAGGAGAAATGAAAGGATGAAAGGAGCCGACTTGGACCACAAGAACACATTGTCCGTGGTCTCCAGAATCTCTAAGTGTGCGGGCCGGGTGTCCTTTTAGAAAAATAAGTCCCTTAATTGGTAATCGACAGGCACTCGATATTCAAACATTAAACTTTAATTATATTCTCAATACGGCAGCAAATTTAGTCTGAAAAGTTTCATCTTATAGCCAAAATAAAAAAGATGAAAGAAATTTAAATTTAAACAAAAAAAAAATATTAAAATTAATTTTTCCGCTTTTAATGTTTTAGGATTATTGCCAGCCCATTAACTTTTAATTATGGTTTTCGGCATTCGATTTATGAATTAGAATAACTAATCATGCCAGTAAACATAAATTTTATCTTAAATTTCAAATTTGATAAAATAATATAGTAAACCACCACTCATCTCTTCTATCCAATAATCACTAAAATGCTGTTCAAGTATTAATTTCCCTACTTACTGGGGCACTGGGGAAATCAAGTTGACAACTTTCCCTTCTCTTTCAGTTTCCTTGCAGTTTAGTCGTAACTTCTTTTCAGAGCCCTCTTGTTTTGTCACTTAATATAATACTAGAAAAGCGGAAGATGTGCTCAATGTGTCCCTTGTTAAATCCTGTCTGCAGGAAACTTCTTAACAATGTCACCATAAATTTCCTCCTTTGTCTCCTTAGATACAAGAGTTTTTGCCAGAGACCCACTTGGGGTGCTTTCACCATTACTACACCTTGCTCAATAAACTTTTACATATGAATTGCTATTAGTGCTGTTTTACAACTTGCAAACACAAATTTTATTTCAGTTTGTGAATATAAAAATGCTCTGAGAATATTTGAAATAAATTCTGCTGACATTCATTACAAAATATTGTGGGCTTAACAGTTTAAATTAAAGCAGTCCAGATGAAAATTAAACATTAAATAAATAGCTGTTGCAAAACTATAAGCTAAAGAAGAGTAAATATTTCAGTTTATCAACAATTTCTATACTATTTAAGTGTGCACATTTGTTTACTAATTGTCTGCCACTCTCTCTGTTGTTTTTTGCGTATGCCGCCATTCTCACGGGAGAGAGCCCCCCCCCCCCCCCCCCCCCCCCCCCCCCCCCCCCCCCCCCCCCCCCCCCCCCCCCCCCCCCCCCCCCCCCCCCCCCCCCCCCCCCCCCCCCCCCCCCCCCCCCCCCCCCCCCCCCCCCCGTGTGTGTGTGTGTGTGTGTGTGTGTGTGTGTGTGGGGGGGGGGGGATTTCGACATCATCCTCGGAACGTTTCACATGCGCAATGACATGAAGTGCACTCAAAGTGCCTCCAAAGCCAAGCTATTGCATCCAGATGACATTTTTTTAACCTAAACTTAACCTTAACTTCTAATCTTAACCTTAACTATTTTATTGTTGTCTTTGTTATAGTAATTTAATAAATGTAATAAATGTAGTGTACTTTTTTTCCTTTTCTACCCATTACTCGACTGCATACCAAGATCATCTGGCCATTCTAGCATTCCTCGTTGAGGCCTTTCCCTATCGCCCTACACCATACATGTCTAATCCCGTAAACATTTCTCTGGCGTTTCGTCGTTTGAAGCCATTATGCGGCCCTAATGTTTTTGATTACATATTTTTGTGTGAGTTATGAGTTATGAGTGTGGCTCTCTAGCATTTCAATACAGTACAAATTACACACCCGAAACCGAAAAAACCAAAACTAAAACCAAAACCAAACCCAAATGCCGGAATAAAGGCACAAGGTGTATATTTATGCTGGCTCGAGAATGGACATCGTCTTCGGTGGTCTCGAGGATAATGTGCCGTAATTAGAGGTGCAGCTGGTCAGCTCAACGGTACTGGGGCCCCGAGGACGATTACGACGATACAATGTGACAGTTCCTGTTCCGACCCACCATTACTACTATTCCCACTATGCTATTCAACATTTGACAGTCCACCATCGGCTACGATTTCATGGCATACGTCCACAAAAACTCACCGGCCAATGGCGATTTATTACCAAAGGAAATTCAACCTCAGCGTAGTTATTAAAATTATATCACATTTTTCGTGGACAAAATAAATTAATAAATAAAATATTACATTAAATAATTATAGCTAATTTATATATTTTATGGAATATTTAATCCCATCATATTAAATCAATAATTTGATTATAACTTGCTGGTATTAAATATTACGTTTTTATACCTTGTAGAGGGTATTATAATTTTTGTATTTAACATTAAGTTAATTAACAATGAGGTATTTTTACAATTCCATTTTTATATCAGTGTAGAGTAAGCCGTAATAAAATTCCTTTCTCCCATAATCAGTGGACAGAAAATCAGCCAGAGGATAAACCACAGTTGCTAAATACAGTTGCATAGGTTTGCAGCATTCAACCTGAAGCCTGAGCCCGAATCGTAATCCTCGGAAGCCCTGACCCCCGTCCCCACCCTCGTTAACCGGAAAACCGCAGCCACACCCATCCAAAGAGCGGAACTCGTCCGCCATTACCAGTTGCGTCGCCCCTCCAAACGCCGGTTATTGCCATAATAATTTCTCGCGCACTCGGACTTCGTCAATTTCAAATCAAAATGGAGATTTTCAAGGACCACATTCAATTTTGATGTCATTGTTAATGGCTGTCTGCCAATTAGTCGATGTATCGGATGTTGCCGAGTTGTGAGGTAAGCTTTCTTGGAAAGCCAAGGAGAAATTTAATCCCAATTTTCAGCCAAACAAAAATCAGCATTTTTGTATTAAATTGCTTTCCGAACATGAAAAGTCATACCTAGTTAAGCTCGTAATTGCATTCAAATCTGGAAACTAAGCTTTTTCACAATTTTTCGCAAAAATCATGCAAAAAATTAAATATGGAATGTCATACCTTGTTGCATACCAAAATCTAATCGATTGGCATTTTAACCTGGAAATTTTTAATTTTTGTCATTTTTTGCAAAAAACCCTTATCAAAAATGTAAATGTATTGTTTATAAAATTTACAAGGGCCACGTCATAGATAATGTTAATTTAAAGATTTTTCTCAGGCATTTTGGTACTCCCAACTAGTTCTAGCTAAAGACACGACCCAGGCAATTTGGTCGCCGACAACTGGTTGACCTGGAAGTTGGTGTGGGTGTTGGTGGCTGTGAAGTGACTTCAGGAGATTCATATTGGGATGTCATCTGACCGGAACTCAGACCCAAGATGCAGTGCATCGAGATCCTCTTCAGGAACTTCCCTAATTAGGTATTCTCTTATTTTATTGAATTCAATATTTTTAATGTTGAAGTAATAATTTTAAAATTGTATAACGGGCCATACTACTAATTTATGACAATTGAAAAGTGCGATCCCCAGAAAGTGGCAATTTATACCCCAAATCAGTTCTAGCTACAATATACGACCTAGGTGCCATGGTAGCCGATATATAAGTTGACCGAAGTTGCGGGTGTTGGTGGTCAGAAGGACGTCAGGAGATTCATATATTGATGTCATCTGATCGAACTGACCCGCGATGCAGTAATTGAGGTCCTATCCAGGAATTTCCCTTAATTAGGTATTTATTTATTGAATTCAATATTTTTAATGTTAAAGTAATGTTAATTAAATTTACAATGGGCCACGTCATCAATAATGACAATTGAAAAGTGATCCTAGCAATTTATACTCCCAACAATTCTAGCTGAAAATGACATTTGACCTAGGTACTGTGGTCGCCGACAACTTTCAGTTTGACCGGAAGCTGGTGGTGTTGGTGGCTGTGAAGTGACGTCAGGAGATTCAGTTATCGTGATGTCATCTGACTGGAACTGACCTCAAGATGCAGTGCATCGAGGTCCTATCCAGAACTTCCCTTTAATTAGGTATTTATTTATTGAATTCAATATTTTTAATGTTAAAGTAATGTTAATTAAATTTAAGTTAATGGGCCACGTCATCATAATAATGCATAATTGAAAAGTGGATCTCGTAGGGTTATCCAGAATTTTCAACTAGTTCGGCTTAAAATATACGACCAGGTGCGCCATGGTAGCCGATATATAAGCTGACCGGTTGGTGTGGGTGTTGGTGGCCGTAGCGGACGTCAGAGATCTAGCATATTGGACGGCCATCTTGACTGAACGGACTCCAGCCGCAGTGTGCATCGAGAACCCATCCAGAATTTCCCCTAATTAGGCATTTATTTATTGAATTCAATATTTTTAATGTTAAAGTAATGTTAATTAAATTTTATACGGCCATTATCATCAATAATGATAATGAAAGTGATCCCCGCAGTGGTTAACGTTATAATTCCCAACTAGTTCTAGCTAAAATATACGAACGAAAAGCAGTGGTACTATATATAAGTTGACTCCAGTGCCAGGTGTTGCGGCTGTGAAGTGACTTCAGGAGATTCCAGTTGGATGTCATCTGACTGGAACTGACTCAAGAGGTGGTGCATTCAGATCCTCTCTGTGAACTTTCCTTGAATTAGGTATTTACGGTTAACAACATGAACAATTAAATAAAATGATCCTCAGGGGTACTATAATTCCAAACACCAACAACAATTACGACCCAGGCGGCGGTCATGATATATATGTTGACCGGAAGTTGGTGGAGGTTGGTGGTTGTGAAGTGACTTCCAGAGATTCAAGACATTGGGATGATTTACTGATGACCCACTCAAAGATGAGCAACGATCCAGACAGGTCCATCGAACCTTCCACAGAAGACCCTAATTTAGCATTACGATCAAATGGGTACGACGACCAAAACTCAGAATCCATTTTCCAACTCCAAAAAGTTATGGGACTACATTATTGTTAGCTCTGGTCATCTTTTTGGCCAAAATAATTGAAAAGGTTTTTTTTTACTTAAAAATGTTATGCTATAAATTCCTTTAAACTTTTCTATTTTTTAATTTTCAAAAAATGCAGTCATTTATACATACATATGTGACATCAATATAAAAGCCATAAAGATTTGGTTAATTTAAAGATAAGCCTCAGATGAGTATGAAAATTCCCATGGTCAAACAAATTATTAGCTTTTGTTGCATCACGATTTGAAAAACTACGACTGCCAATGAAATAATGGATGGTGGAGAAGTGTCTCGTAGCATTTTCAGTTTCAGATTTAACTCTTTAATCAGCACTATATGTGCATTCTGCGGTTGATGAGTCCATAAACAGCTGCAGTCAAGTGCTCGCCTTGGCCAATTCAGCTGATTCCATTCATTTATTGCGTTTATTACAGATAAATGGGCGTATGCGTAATAGATTCGTTGTCCGCTGTGGTCACATGCATAAATCAAGATTAAGTGTCAAGCCGGAAGATAAAAAAGATGCAGCTGCCCTAAACAATTTCAGCTGGCCAGCCAATGCATGTCATTCGGGTTTAAGAGCCGAATCCATCAACAGGGAACTCGGCAATCAGGGAAAATGTGGCATGTTTTGGCCACTAAAAAATAGGGAAATCGAAAGAAGCTCGTTGGCAAGATACTTAAAATGAGCAGAAAATAATAACTTGTAAAAACTTTATGTATTTTTTATTATAAACAATTATTTACATTTTCTTAAACTTTTTAGCTAAGGTGAATCGCCATATTTTCCTTCAATTCACTTTTTCAATTGCCTTTTAAAAATTTGTAATGACATGAACACTGAGAACTGAACTAATAGACCTATGGATCCCCTGAGGTGAGTCTTGGGGGCCCTTTCAGATTCTTTTTCAGCCCACCCACCGCCTTCTCCACTTTCTTTTCGGGTCTTATTTTTGTTTTTTGCGCCCTTTGTGAAGAAGAGAGTACCAAAAGCAAAGTTATGTCAGGCACTGGCGGCTCGAATGCACAACAACAGCTCACATGTAGACAGTAAAAAGCCAACGACTGGCGGCAAATGGTCGAGGGCGTGAGGGGGGAGGGCTTGGTTAGGGCCTAATCCTCGACAGGATTACAAACACATGCCACCGATACACACGCACACTAACGACACTCTGATGCAATTTGAATTGAAAATCCAAATCTGAGCCGAAGTTAAAAGAGCGCAAATTTATATGCCACGACCCCAAATGCCAAATATTATCGTATAATTGAGTTCAAGAAATTAGCAATCGTCCTAAGATTAAATTATTTTATTTGTATTAATTTCACATACAAAACAATACTTAATATACAAAATATAGGTTTTTAGAATTGAATTAAATATATATCACATTGTTGTTCAGCACTAAGACACATAATTGCACAAGTTTTATTTTAATTTCCATAAAAAATAAATGTAATATAGATAAAAAACAAAACATATTTCAGAACCAAATTTTAATATATAACACGATTTCTCAGAGAAAATAATTTATATCTTTTTTGGAGACTTTAAGATTATTATATATTTTATTGATACTAATATAGATTGTTGTTCAGAATTAAGAATTTATATTTTTTTGGCCATCACTGCGCTTTGCATTATAGGACATCTGTATGTGGAGTCCATCCATTTTGTGGAGCGGTGGCAATCAGCAAATGGCAGCTCAAGCAAAGCATTGAAAACGATAATTTGGAGGTCGGCCGTGGAACAAAGCGACGGAACTGAGGGGAAAAGCGAGGAAACACCATCACGTGCCGGCCTAGAGAACTATTTTCCCCATCGATATCGATAACAATGAACACTGCGGCTGCGGTTGGCGAAAAAACAAAAAAAAGCCAACCGAGAAGGAACAATTACGAAAGGCCAACAACTCTCAGCTTTCGTCTCAGATCGGAATCCAAAGCGGAATAAAAATAAAAATTACCCGGAAATGGAGGCGAACTGCTGAAGATAAAATCGAGACGAATTATTTGTTTGCCCTCGAATTTGGCCCAAACCAATCACAATCACAAGGATTTTAGCGTTCCCAACTAGCATGCACTTAACCACCTCCATTCATTTGTTTTCGGCAAACTTCGATTGATTGCAAACTGTTTTTTGATTCGAAAGACTCCAAAGTGTCGAAAAGCAAATAGCGAAATGGGAATATATCACTTGGAGCAGAGACTTTGAAGAAGTTGTGGTCCTAAATCTAGAAAGTATATAATTCTACTCTTAATTTCGAATTCAAGAGAACTTGCTGAAGATAAAAAGATTTTTTAAAAATTAAAGATAGTTCAAAACTTTAATCTAGTTTTGAATTTTTTGAGAACACGTTTATCTGTTTTAAAAGTTTCAAAAATCGAATGTTTTCTAAAATGTTTTTTGCATATAATCTTGTGATTTAAAAACAAATATAACTCCTAAAATAATCGTAGGTCGTTTCCAAAAGGTAAAAGTGATAGTAAAAAAGGTATAACCTTTACTATGATATTCCTAGGCTAGCAATAAATTATTACATTATTATTTTGTAAATGTTTAACTCAGGCCTGCCCAAATGCTGCCAGCTGCCAACTGCCTTCAACTGGGAAAAACAAACCATAACAATTGAGGCGATTGACTTGGAAGTCCAAGCACGCCCCCAAACAATCCGCGCGCAACTCGAATCAATGTCCCGAAAGCAGGGGTATTTTATTACAGGACATCCTTTTTATGGCCCTACAAGGTGGTAACATAAGCCCGCCAAAGGATCGGGCAGTAGGCAGTAGGCAGTACGAAGACGTAAACTAAAATGTAAATGAAATTGTCGTCTATTCCGGCAGCCCATAGCCCATTTTGGTGACTTTAAGAGCCATGTTCTTTGGGGATTTCCTCCGCATTCCCATTCCCATTCCCCAGCCCCTTCGTCATCCCGGCGTTGACAAAGAAAATGTCACGGAAATAACTGGGGATTAGATTGATGAGTTTCCGGCCAGGCTAAGCCAAAAAGAGCTAAGAACCCAGGCTGTCATGTTCAGGCGGCGAGGATACCCACATGGATCCTTCTGCAGGGACTCCTTGATTTTGACGATGCCAGCATAAGTTTATTGCGACCCGCCATGTTCCATATGTGTTATCTGCGCCTGCCTCGACAACTGTAATTAATTTAATTAGACCAGCCCCTCTTTAGCCCCTGTAACCACCCTTAACCCTCCTGTAACCCCGCTTACCCCCGAGAATGGCGGGGAGTAATCTTGAGAGAAATTCATTTGCCAGGCGGAAATGCTGACAGGATGCAACAAGAACCGAAACTATGACAAGGTCGAAAGGCGCTGCTGGGGGAAGAAAGGTATCCAAAAGGATGCTACCCTGTAAATTTAGTTGGATGCATTATAAACCCTTTTCTCATTTCTAGATAGCAAAGGACTACAGGTTGATAATGTATTTTTAAACATTTATTTTAAAACATATAACTCAATAAATAAATAAAAACTTTAGAATTAAGAAAGATGTAAAGAATTGTAAATCAAAATCTATAATCTAAAACTTAGCATTACTTATACGTATTTTTTAAATTTACCATCTAACTTTTTTTTGGAACATTAAAAAAGAATTTACTTTTAAAATGGAAAATTTTGCCTTCTACAACATATTTTTACTTTGAACAATTTTTGAAGGTATAAATCTTTATTTCTTTTCACCAATTATTATTTCATTCAAAATACCTAAATATTTTTGTATTTTCAATACAAGTACATAGCTTATTTAATACCCAGCAATTCCAAAATCTACACCTTTGCATACGTGTGTGTGTAGGTGTCCCAAAGAAGAAGCAGAGAGAGAGGGAGGGAGGGAGAGAGAGAGAGAGAGTAGTGAAAACAGGAGAAGAAAATAATGTCCAACATTATCGCGGACATTTATTAGCCCCAACTAAGTGAAATTGTTTGCTTTTGGCCCCGTTTTTATACGTATGTATATGTACCCATACATATATGTGTGTGTGTGTCGTATATGTATATGACAACACCCTTTCCCGATGGCATATGAAATATTCATATGTGTTGGTGTTGCTGCTGTAGGTGTAGGTGTTCCGGGCTTTGTCACGTTTCGGGAGTTGTTTGTAGCCTTTTGTAGCTTTTTCCCGTTCTGTTCTGCCCCTTATTTGTCGCCAAAGTTTGCGTGTTTATGTTATTAAATAATTTCAATAATATTCACACATACACACCTCGGTACCCACACTCACACACTGGCACCTGCACGCACACAAGTGCCGAAAGGAGCTTTAAGGCGATTGTTGCGCCTCAAAAAGTTCGCTATCAATTGCTAATTGATTGATTCGGGTTTTCTTCTGGTTTGCTCACTTATGGGTCTTCAAGGTCAGCAAAAGCAAGGTCCTGCCAGTTCCAGTTTTTTTACAGTTTTGATTCGAACAATGAAATAGTGCTTTCTGCTTTAGACTTGTAAGAAAACCAAATTCCAAGGATTTTCCTTATTTCCGAAAGGTATTTCCACTCAAAGTATTTGCCCATTGAATTTTACTTAAGTGCTCGCATCTCCTTCTCGGAAATACAGATAGAAATCGGACGACTGCGCTTTCACATATCTCTAGGTCATTTCGAGTTTATTTTTCCGGAAAACTCTTCACCCAATCCGTTTTAAAGGAAGGCAGACTTAAGGGGGCATCCACTTGACGCCATGCAAATGTCTGTGCCACCACATGAATCGCATCTCAGCGAGTCTCTTGACGGAGATGCAGATGCAGATATAGATACAGATGTATCTCCATCTATAGATCCGGTCTGACGCTCTCAAGGGTTCCCAGGCGGCGCGTCCCATAGGTGATAGAATAAAGTTTATATTGCTCCCCTTTCGGGTTTTCATTGTAATAATGAATGGTAATAGTGAATGTAGTCCGATTTTTAAATTTTCTTCGAATTTCGATAGATATTAATATCAGAACAAAATTCCTATTTGCACAAATATATTTGTCTCGTCGGTTTAATTTCTTACAATATTTTATTTTCGTCTGTTTTATTTGTACAATAATAAATATATTATTTAAATTAGATTTTAATTTGTATCAAAGATCATTTCTACTTGCCAAGACACGCACTGTTCTGAAGCTTTCTCGAAATTGCGCCTGTCGCGCTCCAAAATTTCGGCAAAGTTCGGTAAAGCAGCTCGCAACAAGTTGGCTCAAACGGCAGACATGCTTATGGTTTCTTGGAAGTCTCGGCATTCTAACCCCATTTCCTGGAAATACTCGTTCTCCGGCTTTTCGTTCACTCCTCACCTCCTCGGCTTTCCAAGTTCAGCTTAGAGTGCAACTTTGTTCTGTTTTTATGAATGAATTCACAAATGAATTGCTCAATGAGTTCGGCAACCTCGGAGCGTCCTCCTAATATTTTGTTTAATTTTTTGCTTAAAAATTGCCAGAATTTTCTCAGCGTTAGCTGAACTTTCTGTTGTGTCTCTACAAAGTTTTAATGATATAATTTGCCACTTTATAGGAACCCTACCCTTACCCACAGAAAGCTGAGCTACAGTTTTGAAATATCTCGCATGCGTAAAATTTGGGGTTTTCCTTCTGATGGATTTGAAATCTCTCGCACTTTCTCCACGTCGCTTTCCACTCTCATTTATTTGGAGCACCTGCGTGGGTCTCTTAATGAGGTCTAGTATTTTTATCGAATATCTTACTTTGTAATAAATTTAATATGCTGTAAAATACTATAACATTTATGTGAGGCATTCCCAATAATAAATTTAAACAATTGTATTATCCTGCTAATAATAATAACGTAATTTACAAATCAATCTGAGAACATAGGGAATGAACTATTCGCCTATTACCAACTCCCTTCATCTTCCATTCTCTCCTTTGCCAACTAGGAATTGTGCAACTGTGTGCGTTAACTTTTTGGCCATGTCCATGCTTTCGGCCAGGCCAATTCCCCAATTACAGCTTAGTGCTTTAAATTATCGCCGACGACTTAAAGGCTAAAAATTATTGTTTGCTTTCAGATCGGGCAATTCCGTTAAGTAAAGCAAAGGATACGTCAGAGAAGTGAAATTCCATAGGGACAGAAATCTAGTCTAAAAAGTATTAAATAATTTAGAGGGGTACTCTACATATATATATTGGAAATAATATAATACATAAAACCAGACTTGTTCTATCATACAAAAAATTTAAAACTAAACTACGCATAAATGGCTGACCATACAATTTGGCGAATTTTAATGCTAAACACAGCCGGCGCATATTCCAGAGCTCATTCATACATATGTATGAAAAACCCGCACAGACATAGGGCTCACCAAATAAAACCTAAAACAAAAAAGGAAATGAAAAACTTACTTGGCAAAATACGCGAAATTACTGTAATCAAAATTTACATAAAAGCAATTCATAAAATCATCAGAAGTCCCGGCTCACACGACATGAGAGGGACATGTGTGAAAATCTCTCTGTCTGTGTGCACACATTATAATTATGTTGATTCACTTATGTTTAATTAATTGCGCGCCGCGCATGTCAGGGGAAAACGCACGTGCTTGCAAACCGGAAAATTTCGCAATTTCAAATGTACCAAAAACCACAAAAAATTAAGATTTTCAGAAATAATTTTTGGTTGCACAATTTGAATATCACATTTCGTCTCGATTTCGGGGGATAGAAAACATGAAATACATCCTTTTTAATTTCGCAACTTGGAAAACATACATTTGTGCATTAATTTGCCAATTTGACATCAAAGTTTCAAGAAAAAATTTGAATTAATACCAGATTGAGTTATATCTCTCAATACATTTTTCCAAGTATAAATGTACACGAATTACACCACATGATACGAAATCACAATTACCCATGTTGATATCAATCCGTAACATTAATATGAATACATTAAAGATTGATATGTTTTTCATATAAAATGGGGCATCGAAACTTCAAAAAAATAGTATGGTTGCAAAGTTGCATTTTGTTGTATTTCTGGTACAATGGTATTATAACGCTGTGGGAACAGTTACTACAAGTTGAGCACGTTTAAACGAAGCTATTTTATATTCAAGTTTGTCGGTTACAGCTCGCGCTGCGATGGTCGCATTCGATTTAATGTGAGAGACCCCGGTTCAAACCGGCTAAGGCAGGCAGCAAGGCGCATATCATTTCCCAACAATATTAAGAACAATGTGGTAAAAGTTAATATGATAAGATTAATAAAAAAAGTTGTTGTGTAGGGATTTGAACCCTTCCCCGAGCACAAAATAATATCAAGGACAGCATCTTGCCTCTGAGCCATGCCCACATTTTTTTTTCGTTGCAGAAAAGCATTCTACCGAGAAAAAAAAATACCAAAACTGGTCATCATTCGGGTATTTTTTCATATCAATTTCGGCCCATATGAGGCGATACCAAAATGATATTTTCGAACATACCAAATTGGTATTTTCGAACATATTAATAAGGTATTTTTCATACAAGATTGTTATGATCTCATATCAAATTTTGTTACAAAATTTTGTATTGTATTTTCTCTAACTCAGAATGCTTTTCTGCCACGAAAAAAAAATGTGGGCATGGCTCAGAGGCCAAGGTGCTAGGTCCTGATATTATTTTGTGCTCGGGGGAACGAGGTTCAAATCCCGCTCACAACACAACACAACTTTTTTTTTGTATTAGTAATCTTATCATATTAACTTTTTACCACAATTTTGTTCTTAATATTGTTAAGGAAATGTTAATTATGCGCCTTAAAAACTTTTTACTTACTCTGCCTTAGCCGGTTTTGAACCGGGGTCCTCTCGCATTAGAGTCGGATGCGTTACCTATTGGGCCATCGCGACAAGTTACACGCGAGTATATTAGCTAAACTTGAATGTAAAATTAGCTCGTTTAAGCATGCTCAACTTGTAAGTGTGACCACAGCATATAAAGCGTTATAATACCATTGTATACCAGAAATACAACAAAAATACAACTTTACAGCCATACTATTTTTTTGAAGACTTTTCGATGCCCCATTTTATATGAAAAACATATCAATCTTTGAAGTATTCATATTAATATGTTACGGATTGATATCAACATGGGTAATTGTTATGATTTCGTATCATATTGGTATGAATTCGTATTACATTTATATGGAAAAATTGATATGTACAAATTGAGGAGACAATATCAATCTGGTATTGTTCCGTTTTTTTCTCTGTGTAGGCTTTGATGTCAAATTGGCCAAGTTATTAATGCCACAAATATGTATGTTTTCCAAGTTATTGAAAATTAAAAAGGACTAATATTTCATGTTTTCCATATCCCCCCGAAATCGGGAAAAAAATTAAAGGAAATGTGATATTCAAAAAGTGTGCAACCAAAAAATTATTCTGAAAATCTTAGTTTTTTTGTGGTTTTTCAATTGCAATTTGAGTCTTGAAATTTTCGGTTTAAAACAAGCACATTCTTGCCGTTTTCCCCTGACCATCTTCAGCTTCTTCCTGGAGCTTTTGTGAGGCAACATTACTCATTTGGACACTTTTTTTGTTTTTTTGTTCTACCATTTCTTTGACACTTCTTTGGCCATTAAGTGGGTGGCGAAGGGACCACCGACCACCCCATTACATCCTAAACCTAACATCAATCAAGAGCTCTTCGCTCTGTTTCAATTTCAATTTCAAATTCGAACACAAATCCAATTTGCTGGGCAGGCATTTAAGAGAATGTTTCATTTATATCTATAAATACGCGGCGCGCAGTTAATTAAACATAAATGAATCAACATAATTATATTGTGCACACAGACAGAGACACACAGACACTCACACATGTCCCTCTCATGTCTGTGTGAGCCGGGGCCCTGTTGATTTTATGCAATTTGCTTATGTAAATTTTATTTGCGTAATTTCGCGTATTTTGCCAAGTAAATTTTTCATTTCCCTTTTTTGTTTTAGGTTTTTTATTTGAGGTGAGCCCTATGTCTGTGCGGGTTTTTGCATACACATATGTATGAATGAGCTCTGGAATTATGCAGCCGGCTGTGTTTAGCATTAAAATTCGCAAATTGTATGGTCAGCCATTTGTACGTAGTTTCAGTTTTAAATTTTTTGTATGAATAGAAACAAGTCTGGTTTTATGTATTATATTATTTCCAATATATATATGTGGGTACTCTAAATTATTTAATACTTTTTAGACTAGATTTCTGTCCCTATAGATTTCACTTCTCTGACATATCCTTTGCTTTGCCCAACGGACATTGCAAAATCTGAAAGCAAACAAATAATTTTTAGCCTTTAAGTCGTCGGCGATGGTTTAAAGCACTAAGCTGTAATTGGGGAATTGGCCTGGCCGAAAGCATGGACATGGCCAAAAGTTAACGCACACAATTGCACAATTCCCCAGTTGGCAAAAAAAAGGAAGAGAATGGAAAGATGAAGGGAGTTGGTAATAGGCGAATAGTTCATTCCCTATGTTCTCAGATTGATTTGTAAATTATTATTATTATTAGCAGGATAATACAATTGTTTAAATTTATTATTGGGAATGCCTCATAAATGTTATAGTATTTTACAGCATATTATAAATTTATTACAAAAGTAAGGTATTCGATAAAAATACTAGACCTCATTAAGAGACCCTGCCAAAGGTGCTCCAAATAAATGAGAGTGGAAAGCGACGTGGAAAAGTGCGAGAGATTTCAAATCCCATCAGAGGAAAACCCCAAAGTACACACGCATGCAGCTATTTTCAAAAACTGTAGCTCAGCTTTTCTGTGGGTAAAGGGTAGGGTTCCTCATAAAGTGGCAAATTATATCATTAAAACTTTAGCCAGAACAACAGAAAGTTCAGCTAACGCTGAAAAATTCTGGCCATTTTCCAAACAAAAATTAAACAAAATATTAGGAGGACGCCCAGAGGTTGCCAACTCATTGAGCAATTCATTTGTGAATTCATTCATAAAAACAGAACAAAGTTGCACTCTAAGCGAACTTGGAAAGCCGAAGAGGTGAGGAGGTGAACGAAAAGCCGGAGGCGAGTTTTCCAGGAAAATGGGGTTAGACAACCGAGACCAGAAACCATAAGCATGTCTGCCGTTTGAGCCAACTTTGTTGCGAGCTGCTTTACCGAACTTTGCCGAAATTTTGGAGCGCGTCAGGCGCATTTCCAGATAGCTTCAGAACAGTGCGTGTCATGGCTAAGTAGAAATGATCTTTAGACAAATTAAAATCTAATTTAAATAGATATATTTATTATTGTACAAATAAAACAGACGAAAATAAAATATTGTAAGAAATTAAACCGACGAACAAATATATTTGTGCAAATAGAATTTTGTTCTGATTATTAATATCTATCGAAATTCAGAAGAAAATTTAAAAATCGGACCATTCACTATTACATTCATTATTACAATGAAAACCCGAAAGGGGAGCAATATAAATTTTATTCTATACACCTATGAGACGCACTGCCTGGGAACCCTTGAGGGCGTCAGACCGCGCTCTATAGATGGAGATACATCTGTATCTGTATCTGCATCTGCATCTCCGTCAAAGAGACTCGCTGAGATGCGGATTCATGTGGTGGCACAGACATTTGCATGGCGTCAAGTGGATGCCCCCTTAAGTCTGCCTTCCTTTAAAACGGATTGGAGTGAAGAGTTTTCCGGAAAATAAACTCGAAATGACCTAGAGATATGGCCAAGCTGCCAGTCGTCCGATTTCTATCTGTATTTCCGAGAAGGAGATGCGAGCACTTAAGTAAAATTCAATGGGCAAATACTTTGAGTGGAAATACCTTTCCGGAAATAAGGAAAATCCTTGGAATTTGGTTTTCTTACAAGTCCTAAAGCAAGCACTATTTCATTGTTCGAATCAAAACTGTAAAAAAACTGGAACTGGCAGGACCTTGCTTTTTGCTGACCTTGAAGACCCATAAGTGAGCAAACCAGAAGAAAACCCGAATCAATCAATTGTAATTGATAGCTGAACTTTTCACGGGGCGCAACAATCGCCTTAAAGCTCCTTTCGGCACTTGTGTGCGTGCGGGTGCCAGTGTGTGAGTGTGGGTACCGAGGTGTGTATGTGTGAATATTATTGAAATTATTTAATAACATAAACACGCAAACTTTGGCGACAAATAAAGGGCAGAACAGAACGGAAAAAGCTACAAAAGGCTACAAAAACAACTCCCGAAAACGTGACAAAGCCCGGAACACCTACACCTACAGCAGCAACACCAACACATATGAATATTTCATATGCCATCCGGAAGGGTGTTGTCATATACATATACGACACACACACATATATGTATGGGTACATATACATATATAAAAACGGGGCCAAAAGCAAACAATTTCACTTAGTTGGGGCTAATAAATGTCAACGATAATGTTGGACATTATTTTTTCTTCTCCTGTTTTCACTGCTCTCTCTCTCTCTCTATCCCTCCCTCCCTCTCTCTCTGCTTCTTCTTTGGGACACCTACACACACGTATGCAAAAGGTGTAGATTTTGGAATTGCTGGGTATTAAATAAGCTATGTACTTGTATTGAAAATACAAAAATATTTGGGTATTTTGAATGAAATAATTGAGTGAAAAGAAATAAAGATTTATACCTTCAAAAATTGTTCAAAGTAAAAATATGTTGTAGAAGGCAAAATTTTCCATTTTAAAAGTAAATTCTTTTTTAATGTTCCAAAAAAAAGTTAGATGGTAAATTTAAAAAATACGTATAAGTAATGCTAAGTTTTTTAGATTATAGATTTTGATTTACAATTCTTTACATCTTTCTTAATTCTAAAGTTTTTATTTATTTATTGAGTTATATGTTTTAAAATAAATGTTTAAAAAATACATTATCAACCTGTAGTCCTTTTGCTATCTAGAAATGAGAAAAGGGTTTATAATGCATCCAACTAAATTTACAGGGTAGCATCCTTTTGGATACCTTTCTTCCCCCAGCAGCGCCTTTCGACCTTGTCATAGTTTCGGTTCTTGTTGCGTCCTGTCAACATTTCCGCCTGGCAAATGAATTTCTCTCCAAGATTACTCCCCGCCATTCTCGGGGGTAAAAGCGGGGTTACAGGAGGGTTAAAGGGTGGTTACAGGGGGCTAAAGAGGGGCTGGTCTAATTAAATTAATTACAGTTGTCAGAGGCAGGCGCAGATAACACATATGGAACATGGCGGGTCGCAATAAACTTATGCTGGCACATCGTCAAAATCCAAGGAGTCCTGCAGAAGGATCCATGTGGAGTATCCTCGCCGCCTAGTTTATGACAGCCTGGGTTCTTGGCTCTTTTTGGCTTAGCCTGGCCGGGGGAAACTCATCAATCTAATCCCCAGTTATTTCCGTGACATTTTCTTTGTCAACGCCGGGATGACGAAGGGGCTGGGAATGGGAATGGGAATGCGGAGGGAAATCCCCAAAGAACATGGCTCTTAAAGTCGCAAAATGGGCTATGGGCTGCCGGAATAGACGACAATTTCATTTACATTTTAGTTTACGTCTTCGTACTGCCTACTGCCTACTGCCCGATCCTTTGGCGGGCTTATGTTACCACCTTGTAGGGCCATAAAAAGGATGTCCTGCCTGGCAAAATACCCCTGCTTTCGGGACATTGATTCGAGTTGCCTTGCCAGTTGTTTGGGGGCGTGCTTGGACTTCAAGTCAATCGCCTCAATTGTTATGGTTTGTTTTTCCCAGTTGAAGGCAGTTGGCAGCTGGCAGCATTTGGGCAGGCCTGAGTTAAACATTTACAAAATAATGAATGTAATAATTTATTGCTAGCCTAGGAATATCATAGTAAAGGTTATACCTTTTTACTATCACTTTTTACCTTTTGGAAACGACCTACGATTATTTTAGGAGTTATATATTTGTTTTTAAATCACAAGATTATATGCAAAAACATTTTAGAAAACATTCGATTTTTAGGAAACTTTTAAAACAGATAAACGTGTTCTCAAAAATTCAAAACTAGATTAAAGTTTGAACTATCTTTAATTTTTTAAAAAATCTTTTTATCTTCAGCAAGTTCTCTTGAATTCGAAATTAAGAGTAGAATTATACTTTTCTAGATTTAGGACCACAACTTCTTCCAAAGTCTCTGCTCCAAGTGATATATTCCCATTTCGCTGACCTTTTCGACACTTTGGAGTCTTTCGAATCAAAAAACGGTTGCAATCAATCGAAGTTTGCCGAAAACAAATGAATGGAGGTGGTTAATTAACATGCCTGATTGGAACATGCAAATCGCCATGTGATTGTGATTGGTTTGGGCCAAATTCGAGGGCAAACAAATAATTCGTCTCGATTTGCATCTTCAGCAGTTCGCACTCCATTTCCGGGTAATTTTTATTTTTATTCCGCTTTGGGTTCGATCTGAGACGGGGATTTGTTGGCCTTTCTGTGTTATTCCCTTCTCAGTTTGGCTTTTTTTTGTTTTTTTCGCCAACCGCAGCCGCAGTGTTCATTTATTTATCGATATCGATGGGGAAAATGGTCTCTAGGCCGGCACGTGATGGTGTTTCCCTCCGCTTTCCCCTCAGTTCCGTCGCTTTGTTCCTGACCCGACACTAAATTATCGTTTTCAATGCTTTGCTTGAGCTGCCATTTGCTGATTGCCACCGCTCCACAAAAATGGATGGACTCCACATACAGATGTCCCTATAATACCGTACAGTGATGGCCAAAAAAATATAAGTCTTAATTCTGAACAACAATCTATATTGGTAATAATAAAATATATAATAATCTTAAGTCTCCAAAAAAGATATAAATTATTTTCTCTGTGAGGAAATCGTGTATATATTAAAATTTGGTTCTACAAAATATGTTTTGTTTTTTTTTGTCTATATTACATTTTATTTTTTATGGGGAAATTAAAATAAAAAAAAAAACTTTAAATGTCTTAGTGCTGAACAACAATCTATGAATATATATTTAAATTAAATTCTAAAACCTATATTTTGCTTATATTAAGTATTATTTTGTATGTGGAAATTAATACAAAATAAAATAAAATTTTAATCTTAGGACGATTGCTAATTTCTTGAACTCAATTATACGATATGTTTGGCATTTGGGGTCGTGGCATATAAATTGCCGCTCTTTTAACTTCGGCTCAGATTTGGATTTCAATTCAATTGCATCGAGTGTCGTTAGTGTGCGTGTGTGTCGGTGGCATGTGTTTGTAATCCTGTCGAGGATTAGGCCTAAGCCCTAACCAAGCCCCTCCCCCCCCTGCCACGCCCCTCGATGACCATTTGCCGCCAGTCGTTGACTTTTTACTGTCTACATGTGGGCACCTAATTGATGCAATGCATTCGAGCCGCCAGTCCTGACATAACTTTGCTTTTAAGACCCACTCTCTTCGCCAAAAAGGGGCGCAAAAAACAAAAATAGGAACCCAGAAAAAGAAAGTGGAGAAAGGCGGTGGGTGGGCTGAAAAAGAATCTGAAAGGACACAGGACTCACCTCAGAGGGGATCCACTTAGGTCTATTAGTTCAGTTCTCAGTGTTCATGTCATTACAAATTTTAAAAGGCAATTGAAAAAGTGAATTGAAGGAAAATATCGCTTGATTACCTTAGCTAAAAGTTTAAGAAAATGTAAATAATTGTTTATAGCCAAAAATACATAAAGTTTTTACAGAGGTGTTATTTTTTCTACCATTTCATTTTAAAGTATCTTGCCAACGAGCTGTTTTCGATTTCCCTATTTTTTTGGTAAGCCCAAAAACATGCCACATTTTCCCTGATTGCGGGATTCCTGTTGATGGATTCGGCTCTTAAACCCGAATGACATGCATTGGCTGGCCAGCTGGAAATTGTTTAGGGCAGCTGCATCTTTTTTTATATTCCGGCGCCGGCACTTAATCTTGATTTATGCATGTGGCCACAACGGCGGACAACGAATCTATTACGCATACGCCCCATTTGCTCTCGCCAATAAACGCAATAAATGAATGGAATCAGCTGAATTGGCCAAGTGAAACCGCCGAAACTGCAGCTGTTTATGGACTCATCAACCGCAGAATGCACATGGGAGGTGCTGAGGTCAAGGGTTAATCCCAAACTGAAAATGCTACGGGCTTACTTCACTCCACCATCCATTATTTCATTGGCAGTCGTGGATTTTCAAAATCGTATTGTAAAGCTAATAATTTGTTTGACCATGGGGAATTTTCGCCATAAATAAGGAAGGCTTATCACCTAAATTAACCGATACTTTATGGCTTTTATATTGATATCACATGTATGTATAAATGACTGCATTTTTTTGAAAGATTAAAAAAATGGAAAGGTTTAAAGGAATTTATAGCATAACATTTTTATGATAAAAAAAAAAAACCTTTTTAATGGTCTTGTTTTGGCCAAAAAGATGACCAGAGCTAACAACCTAAACTAACGATGCCCATAACTTTTGGGTGGAAAATATGGATTCGAATTTTAGACAAAAATAAACGCATTCAGTCGTAATACCTAATTAAGGGACATACCTGTGGAGGGTTCCGATGGACTGCATCTTGGAGTCGTTGCTCTGCATCTTGAAGTCCAGTTCCATCCAGTAGTCATCCCAATATATGAATCTCCTGAAGTCACTTCACAACCACCAACCTCCACACCAACTTCCGGTCAACATATATATCGGCGACCATAACACCTGGGTCGTAAATTGTTAGCTTGAATTAGTTTGGAATTATAAGTACCCACTGAGGGGATCATTTTTTATTTAATTAATTAATATTTAATTTAATAAATAAATACCTAATTAAGGGAAGTTCCTGAAGAGGATCTAGATGCACTGCATCTTGGAGTCCAGTTCCAGTCAGATGACATCCCAATATATGAATCTCCTGAAGTCACTTCACAGCCACCAACACCCACACCAACTTCCGGTCAACTTATATATCGGCTACCATAGCACCTAGGTCGTATATTTTAAGCTAGAACTAGTTGGGAATTATAAGTGCCCACTGCGGGGATCACTTTTCAATTGTCATTATTGATGACGTGGCCCATTGTAAATTTAATTAACATTACTTTAACATTAAAAATATTGAATTCAATAAATAAATTACCTAATTAAGGGAAATTCCTGGATAGGACCTCGATGCACTGCATTTTGGAGTCCAGTTCCAGTCAGATGACATCCCAATATATGAATCTCCTGACGTCACTTCACAGCCACCAACACCCACACCAACTTCCGGTCAACTTATATATCGGCTACCATAGCACCTAGGTCGTATATTTTAAGCTAGAACTAGTTGGGAATTATAAGTGCCCACTGCGGGGATCACTTTTCAATTGTCATTATTGATGACGTGGCCCATTGTAAATTTAATTAACATTACTTTAACATTAAAAATATTGAATTCAATAAATAAATACCTAATTAAGGGAAGTTCCTGGATAGGACCTCGATGCACTGCATCTTGGAGTCCAGTTCCAGTCAGATGACATCACAATGTATGAATCTCCTGACGTCACTTCACAGCCACCAACACCCACACCAGCTTCCGGTCAACTGATTTATCGGCGACCACAGTACCTAGGTCGTATATTTTAAGCTAGAACTAGTTGGGAATTATAAGTGCCCACTGCGGGGATCACTTTTCAATTGTCATTATTGATGACGTGGCCCATTGTAAATTTAATTAACATTACTTTAACATTAAAAATATTGAATTCAATAAATAAATACCTAATTAAGGGAAATTCCTGGATAGGACCTCGATGCACTGCATCTTGGAGTCCAGTTCCAGTCAGATGACATCCCAATATATGAATCTCCTGACGTCACTTCACAGCCACCAACACCCACACCAACTTCCGGTCAACTTATATATCGGCTACCATAGCACCTAGGTCGTATATTTTAAGCTAGAACTAGTTGGGAATTATAAGTGCCCACTGCGGGGATCACTTTTCAATTGTCATAATTGATGACGTGGCCCATTGTAAATTTAATTAACATTACTTTAACATTAAAAATATTGAATTCAATAAATAAATACCTAATTAAGGGAAGTTCCTGAAGAGGATCTCGATGCACTGCATCTTGGAGTCCAGTTCCAGTCAGATGACATCCCAATATATGAATCTCCTGAAGTCACTTCACAGCCACCAACACCCACACCAACTTCCGGTCAACTGATTTATCGGCGACCAGAGTACCTAGGTCGTATATTTTAAGCTAGAACTAGTTGGGAATTATAAGTACCCACCGAGAAAATCTTTTTAAATTAACATTATCTATGACGTGGCCCATTGTAAATTTTATAAACATTACATTTACATTTTTGATAAGGGGTTTTTTGCAAAAAATGACAAAAATTAAAAATTTCCAGGTTAAAATGCCAATCGATTGGGAATTTTGTTACGAGCTCAACAAGGTATGACATTCCATATTTAATTTTTTGCATGATTTTTTGCGAAAAATTGTGAAAAATTTAAGTTTCCAGATTTGAATGCCAATTACGAGCTTAACTAGGTATGACTTTTCATGTTCAGACAATTTTAATAAAAATACTGATTTTGTTTGGCTGAAAATTGGGATTAAATTTCCTTGGCTTTCCAAAGCTTACCTCACAACTCATACCAACATCCGATACATCGACTAATTGGCAGACAGCCATTAACAATGGCCATCAAAAGTCATGGAGTGTGGTCCTTGAAAATCTCCATTTTGATTTGCGAAATTGAAATAGCAAAAGTCCAAATTGCGCGAAATTATTATGCTTAATAACCAGCGTTGGAGAGGCGGCATAATGACAATGGCGGACGAGTTCCGCTCTTTGGATGGGTGTGGCTGCAGTTTCCGGTTAACGAGGGTCGAGGGCCGGGGGTCGGGGCTTTGAGGATTACGATTCAGACTCCAGGCTTCAGGTTGAATGCGAAACTATGCAACTGTGATAGCAACTGTGGTTTATCCTCTGGCTGATTTTCTGTCACTGATTATGGGAGAAAGGAATTTTATTACGGCTTGCATCTACACTGATATAAAAATGGAATTGTAAAAATACCTCATTACCTATTTAATTAACTTAATGTTAAATACAAAAATTATAATACCCTCTGCAAGGGTATAAAAACGTAATATTTAATACCAGCAAGTTATAATCAAATTATTGATTTAATATGATGGGGATTTAAGTATTCATAAAAATATATAAATTAGCTATAATTATTTAATGTAATATTTTATTTATTAATTTATTTTGTCCACGAAAAATGTGATATAATTTTAATAACTCCCCTTTAAGTTTAATTTCCTTTGGTAATAAATCGCCATTGGCCAGTGGGAGTTTAATGGACATATGCCATGAAATCGTAGCCGATGGTGGACTGTCAAATGTTGAATAGCATAGTGGGAATAGTAGTAATGGTGGGTCGGAACAGGAACTGTCACGCATTGTTATCGTCCTTAATCGTCCTCGGGGCCCCAGTACCGTTATTTGACCAGCTGCACCTCTAATTACGGCACATTATCCTCGAAGCCAGGACCACCGAACGATGTCCATTCTCGAAGCCAGCATAAATATATACACCTTTATGCCTTTATTCCGGCATTTGGGTTTGGTTTTGGTTTTAGTTTTGGTTTTGCTTTCGGTTTCGGGTGGTGTGTAATTTATGCGCATATGTTAAATGCTAGAGAGCCACACTCATAACTCATAACTCACACAAAAATATGTAATCAAAAACATTAGGGCCGCATAATGGCTTCAAACGACAGAAACGCCAGAGAAATGTTTGGGATTAGACATGTATGATGTAGGGCGATAAGGAAGAGCCTCAACGAGGAATGCTAGATGGCCAGATGATCTTGGTATGCAGTCGAGTAATGGGTAGAAAAGGAAAAAAAGTACACTACATTTATTACATTTATTAAATTACTATGCTTTTAAAGACAACAATAAAATAGTTAAGGTTAAGATTAAGTTAAGGTTAAGTTTAGGTTAAAAAAATGTCATCTGGATGCAATGACCTTGGCTTTGGAGGCACTTTGAGTGCACTTCCATGTCATTGCGCATGTGAAGCGTTTCGAGGATGATGATGTCAGGGAAATCCCCCCTACACACACACATAAACTAATTTGCAATAAATATCAAATTTAGAAAGCAAAACTCGAGCAACATTGTGGCACTTTCTCTCCCCGTGGATTTTATGGCATTTGCCTTTCGGGCAATAAAAACAAAATAAGCAGCGACTGGCTAACAACTTGGCCAGCAACCACACACACATGCGAGCTTTAATAATCATAAAAAGCAGAACAGCGAAAAAAACCAGCGTAAAGAACAAGGGAAAGGTAAATTAGAAGGGCGAGGGTAAAGGAGAAAAATGTAAAAGAAGGGGAAAAGAAAGCGGGAGGTGGCAACATTCCAGCAGCAGACAATAGATAAAGTTGAAATGCAATTGAAAAGTTGGCAAAAAGCTAGAAGAAAATCCAGGGGAGGGGGTGGGGGTTTTCCAATGAATTCGTGCCCCCGGGCAGCCACAAGAAATGTCATAAATGTAGATGCACTTGGAAAAATCTATAAGACTCCATTTTGGTTCTTCTTTTGCTTAAAAATACCGTTTTTTACTAAATAAATTATAAAATTTGAAATAAAATTGTTGATAAAATATTTTAATTATTTAAAATATTTATTTACTCTTCTTTTGCTTAAAAAAACATAGTTTTTTACAAAATATATTATTCATTTTATTTGAAACAATGTTTGAAATGCTTGTTCAAATATTTTAATTTTTTTTAGATACAAATATTCTGGACTAAACTTTAATTTTAAACCTAATTTAAAATATTTTAAACATTTACAAGAATATTTTATGAATATCAGCATAAGGTTGTTAAAATATTTCTATTATTTCAAATATTCTCAAGGCGTTTTTTATATTCACAAACTATAAAATCATAAGAAATACAAATATTTGGAATTAAACTTTCATGTTTTACTTATGAGTTATTAAACCTAATTTTAAATATTTAACATTGTTAAAAAAACACTAATAATTCTTTTATATTTCCGTCTGTTCTAAAAGAGACTCGCTGAATTCATATGTAAAAGTTTATTGAGGGCATGGAAAAGGGTGTAGTAGTAGTAGTGGTGGGCGGAAGGGGGCGTGCCTGGGGTGGGTCTGCAACTGCAAAGCTAACAAATTAGCAGCCTGGCTAAGGGATAAAGGAGGGGGCGTGGCGGAAGGGCGGAGGCGGCGGGGGTGTGTAGAAAGTTTCCTGCAACCGGACAAGTTTAACAAAAGTCTTAACATATTTTCGTAATCCAAAAGTTTACTACAAATGCGACTTAATTGTTGGTGAGCGTTGCCATCTTCCGCCAAAGCTTTTCCCACCTCCTTTGTGCCGCCTTTCCTTTGCTTTTCCCGCCTTTCCCGCTTTTCCTGCCGCTGTAAACAAAAGCCCGTAGAATGCCAAGGAGAAAGGCCGAAAGGAATTCGCAGTTGATGATGTTTTGCGCGCTTTTTATTAAGTGATTAAAACAGAAAGCAAAATAAAGAAGGGAAACTCGCAAAAAGAAAGTTGCGACTAAGCTGCAAAAAAAGGAAACTGAAAGAGGAAAGGGAAAGTTGTCAACTTGATGAGAGATTCCCCAGAGATGCGGAATTCCCGGGTGTTAAGTAGGGAAATTAATACTTGAACAGCATTTTAGTGATTATTGGATAGAAGAGATGAGTGGATGGTTTACTATATTATTTTATCAAATTTATTTGAAAGTCCAGATAAAATTTATGTTTACATTACTGGCATGATTAACGGAATTTATTCTGAACTGGTTCACTGATTTTAATAAATCCCGAATGCCCACGAAAACATAATTAAAAGTTAATGGGCTGTATGCAATCACAAAACTTTTATTAAAAGCGGAAAAATTAATTTTAATATTTTTTTTTTAATTTAAATTTAAATTTCTTTCATCTTTTTTATTTTAGTAAAAAATACAGATGGCTTTTCAGACTAATTGCTGCCGTATTGAGAGCTCGCAATTAAAGTTTAATGTTTGAATATCGAGTGCCTGTCGATTACCAATTAAGGGACTTGTTTTCTAAAAGGACACCCGGCCACACACTTAGAGATTCCTGGAGACCACGGACAATGTGTTCTTGTGGTCCAAGTCGGCTCCTTTCATCCTTTCGACTTTCTCCTTTCCCCTCTCCACTTTCTCCTCTCTACTTTCCACTTTTCCAATAGCTGAGAGTGTTCGATTACAGCTTTGGTTTTTCGGTTTTCGGTTTTCGGTTACGGCCTTTCAATTTGGGCCCTGCCTTTGGACTTGGTCTTAAGTTGACTCGGGATGTCGAGATGTAAGTGGTTTGGTCAACTTCACCCCATGGAATCAATAAGTGTGTGTGACATTTGTGTCACATTTATGTCGAGTTGCGAGGCATTAATGTGTCCTGCTTTATGGCCTGGTCATAGTTCGTGTCCGTGCTTCTGCCCCCTCCAAGTGTCCCTGTCGTTATGTCCGTATTTATTACGGCAACTCAACTGACACGCCAATAAGAAGGGGCACTCCCACACTGGGAAAAACAGGGGGGAAATTCCCATTGAAATAACAATTATTCGGTAATTTTTATTTTTATATGTAGATATTCAAATTAATCTACAAAATTATTTTTATTTTTTTTCTATATTACTTTCTATGTTATTTTTTAAGCAAATTAATTAAATTAAAAAAAAGCAAGCAAAAAAAAAAGGGGAAAATTCCTGTATAAATACAAATAATTCGAATATTCTAATATAATAAAATTAATCTACAAAATGATTGGATATTATTTTCCAAAATCATTTAATTTAATTTAAAATAATGTTCAAATTTTAAATTCTTATTCGATTAAATGTGGAAATATGTATAACAATTAGCTTTAATTTTTAAACTAATATTTATTTATGAAAAACTAAAAAATCAGAATTTAATTAAATAGTAGAAATAGCTAAGTTATTAGCAATTCATAACTATTTTAATCCATTAAAGTTTTTTATATTTTATGTGACTTTGGTAAAGTTTCCTATAAGCAATATTATATGATTCTCCCTGTGTGCGTCCGCCAATGGAGACATTTTCATCTGTCTCCGGCTCTGAGATTTTCCGCCTACCAGAAGTCCACAAAATGAAGACATAAAAACTTGTGAAATCTTTTCCTCTCCTGCCAACTGTCACCGCATGCGATTATCCCGATTATTATTAATAAATAGTTGGACAGGATGCAGGATGCTTAATGCGAGTCCCCGATGGCTTCCATCGATTGATAATCGGCTGGCAAAAAGCATGAATATTTCGACTGCATTTATGGCTGGCCAAAATGGTTTTATTGCACTCTCGGCCCCTCAAGGCATTTTTGGATCCTACTGCCTGCGAACCGAGTTCGATTCAGGGTCCTTCGATTGGCCTGCGTTTGGCCAACTTGGAATGGCAGTGGCAATCCACTTTAAGCGCCGTCAATGTCTGAGCCAACAGTTTGGATAATCCCGTAAATATTTATGCGCAGTTTGGCCCAAAAGCAGAATGGCAGAGGAGCAGCTGATGACAACAAAGGCATAAATGCTTTTACTGTTAACCCAACTCGAAAACTCGTCTATCGATGGCTGTGTTAAAGGCAACTTAAAGGAGGAAGAGGGAAAGGAGGCAGAAGGCTCCCGAACTTAATGCCAATGTCGTGCTAACTTCCGTGTAATCTGCCGAGAATTTGAGCCAGTTCCCAAATTCACACAAGTGCTTGGTGAGGATTAGCAAGGAACATGAGTATGGGATAGATTTTATTACCAGCTTGATTTATAGAACATAGAATTTTAAATTCCATGTCAGTTGCAAAAGTTGGGAAGTTATTACAAAATATTAAAGGAGTCCAGTAAATATATTATAAATTTATTAATATTATATAAAAGTTTACATCCTAGAAAATAAGGGAAAATATATTAAATATATCAAAAATTTAATACAATTTAAAGAGCTAGTTTTGTGCAATACTTGCTAGCGATTGAACGATACGGGAATTCCTTTTGTGGAAATTCAAGAAGAAAGCCAGCGTAGCCGACATGCTGTCGCTGTCACGATTCCGGCCAACTCCTACTCCTTTTTCGGCCAACACGGAAAACAGGGAAAGACAGAGTGGACCAGAGGCCAACGGGCATTGGTCGGTGGTCAAATGTGGCCAGGGCCGCGTACGTGTGCGGTTCTCCATTTGGCCATTCGGTATTTCGTATTTCGTATTTGTGGACAGGACTGCGTCGAGCGTTTTGGCATTGAAACAAATTGAAAAGTTGCGTTTGTCCGTGAAATTGCAGCCCCTTTAACCACCCCTTAACCACCACTTTTTCCCCCGAAATGAAACACGAAGGCGATACTCCGTCTGGGCAATTACACCACGTCCCACACTTTGGGCCTGTCGATAACTTCATTTCCGGTACAACGTGATTTAATTAACGATTACCATGTCCCCTTGGCCAGTTTTTTTGTTTTTATGTAACAATTAAGTGGGTTTCCTTGTGTGCGTGCCTCGTAATTGCAGGACGTGGCCGGTCAAAGGGAACTTGGAACTCAGGGGGGCGATGCATACTGTATTTCCAGCTAATTCCGTATTAATTTGCCGCTCTGATCGGCACACAAGTGCATCTCGCATTGATTCCATTAACCGCTCGACTACATTTCGCATGCATCGGCCAACTTTTGCACTTAACCTGGCTTACTTGGACCCCAATTTAACCACCCATAAACCGAAGGTATTCCGTACGATGTGGGGAATTTTTTAGGATTTTTTCCCCTTTCATTGAAAACTCATTTTCCTGTTTTTATATTTCATTTGGTTTTTATTTTTCTTTATTTCTTTTATTATTGTTTTATACATATTTTAACTTCACAAAAAAAATATTTGTTCTTTTAATTAAGTGTTTTCATGCTCATTTTTGGTTTTTTGTTTTTGTTTTTCATTTGTTTTTTTTTTGGTTCATGCAGTTTTGCATTTAAACGACATTTTCTTAGTTTTGAAACAATGTGTTTGTTTTTATTGCATGGAAAGTTGGTTTTTGTTCGTTTTCATTTTCATTTCGTTTGGTTTTATCATTTAAAATTTACACCAAAAAAGATCAGCTATGTTTACGACTAGTACATTAGTATATTTGTGTATATACTCGTAAGTTTATCAATTTGTAATTGTAATTGTAACACTGGAAATTCTCTTAGCGCCCTAAAAACGTCGTTTGTCCGATAACAATTTGTCCGATAACAGTTCGGTTTTCGATACACTACCGCAGGCCATCTGGAATCGGTAATCGGAAATCGGGAGTCTGGAGTCCCCCAATAGATGTCGCTCTTAGGCCTATGCTATGACATGTATTTTCTGCTCTTTTTCTTGTTTGTAATTTTTAGTATAGTATATCGCTCACAAATAAATGGCTAATACAGTTTTTACATTAACAACTCAAAATATATTCAAGTGGTTCTCTAAAACGAGAGTTTTGCGTCAATACTTTAGTTTTTTCTTTTTAATACTTACTTTCTTTGGTAAAATTTGATTTCAACAGCTTATAAATTAGGAAAAAACACACACTCTATATGCATATATTTCTTTAGGTTTGGTTTGGTTTGCATTTCTCTAATCGTTAAGGCTTAGGCCTGGAAAATACTTGCAACTAGGTTGGCAATCCTCCAATTTATCAAATTTCTTCTATTATATTCTCTGCTTTATTTGCTCTGTCAACTTGCCAACATTTTCTTTGGTTTTCATTCGTTATGTGTTTTTTTTGGTTTGAAAATTTGACACTTTGTTTTTGAAAAAGATTTTGCATTAGTATTTGATTGCTAATTCACACACAGATAAGTAGAGAGAGAGATAGGGGAGAGAGAGACATACAGAGAGAGAGAGCGTGGGATTTATGTGTGAGTTAGTCTGGGGTGGGAGGGTATTATACCTATATGTATCCTATATATCCTTTCGATACTGGATATTGTCGTGCCCAAGATCAGATCATATATGCCACATATACGATATACGCAGTGGGAAACCAATAGTTCGAAGGATCTAACATTGAATAACCTTGGAAGTGGGCAGAAAGTCGATAACATTTATCCAAAAATAATACAGTTCTTCTCAAGCTACGACAGCAACAGTTTTGTATTTCGTATTTTGTATAGTATATGGTTTTATTACTTGGACTCGCGGTTTCTCGATTTCTTGTCTATTAAGAAGAAGTTTTTATTGTTTTTGAAAGCTTTTTTGTGGGTGTTTCGGCTAAGGTACAAATTTGCTACAGGTTCAATCTAAGTGGAATAGAGATTTCGTTTTCGTTTTTTCTCGTCAGCTTCTCGGTTCATTTCGATTTTTCTGGAAGACTACAGCTAAGTACACAGCTATGTATTTAAAGGGTTTAAAAATGCAACAATTACTTTGAGTTTAGAGTTAATATAGAGAAAGATTTGTAGTTGGTTTAACGGCGAAAGAGAACCACTCACTAACTATGTACAACGAGATGTCCAATTAACCATTTTTCATTTTCCTTTCCATTTTCCAATTATCTATTTCTAATAGTTCTCTGCTTTCTGTGTGTCACTTAGTTCTAGCTACAAAAAATTACAATTACACATCTATGCTCTTGATAAACACCGTATGCCTTGTATATATCAATATATATATGTATATATTATTGTGTAAATATAATATGCATATACAGCGGATATCGGTATATGCTACTTCTTTGTTTGCTGTGGTCCAATTTCTGATTCAAACATTTCTTTTTATTTGATTTAGCTTGCACACTCGCGCTTACATCACACACAACAGGCACACACACCGGATTTACATATAGTATATAGTATACATATAGCCAGCCGACTTGATGACATTCCATCATTGTCACTAATTTGCTAATGGAGAATATATGGCAAACAACGATGCGTATAAACAATACACTCAACATTACGCATACGCCCCGGGGAGCACTTCTCCAATTCTCCTTCTTTGTTGCCTTTGTATTTGTGGCTCTTATTTTGATTTACACACTTATTTGCTGTGTGTGTGTGTGTCGTGTGTTTTCATATATATATATTTCAAATAGAAAGTCAAACTGGTTCCAATTAAATGTATGTAGTATTTTTCCTTGCTATTTCCTGTTCGTATAAATATAGTTTCTGTGTAATTTCAACTTCTCTCCATATATTTTTCATTAAATCGTTCAGAGTATCTTTTAGTTTTAAGTTTTTAGTTTCATTGTGTAAAGCTTTCGTTTCGTACATTTTCAATTTTCAATGTCAATTTGTTGTTTGGGCAAGCAGTGGCACTTCCTTTTCCGGTGCCGCAATGTACTTACACTTGAGAACTGCTTGCACTGCTTGCAGCCCCTTAAATGCAACCCAGCCAATTGTGCCGATAAAATCGAGTTGTCGTTGGCCTTAACAATTTTTCGCACATTTTCGTTATTTTTACAGTTGCACAAACACATCCATAATTGCATATTTATGGACAGGCGGTACCTTGATTTTTCTTTTTTTTTTGGCAGATTCGCGTTGTCTTTCTCGCTACGCATTTCATTTAGTTTCTATGCAAATTTCTGCACGTGTGTGGGTGTTTATTTAAGCATGTGTGTGTGTGTGTGTGTGCAGGGAGGGATGAGAGAGAAAAAGAGAGAGAGAGAGAAAGAGAAAGAGAGAAAAGAGAAGGGGAGAGAAAGAAAGCAGATATTTTAATTGCCATACACGAATTTCAATTCCCATGCGTTTGCATCCTGGTTTATTTTGTATCTGTGTGTGTGTGTATCTGTGTGCCAGTGTGTGTGTGTCTCATTGGTGTGTCCAATGTGGCATAATGAAAATAACAACAACAACGACAACAACAACAAAAGCATGTCAAGCAATAACAGTTAGCCAAAAAAGTTAACGCTCACGCAAACTTCACAATTTCCATGTGAAATAATGTGAAATCGAATGGAATTCAATGGCAGCCTTTAATGCAAACATCCAAAAATCCAATAGAGTAGAAAGCTGCTTTAAATTAAAACAAAAACCCTACTCCTCCTCTTTTTGTGCCCCTTACAATTTTGTTTATTTATCGCTTTTTTTCGGCATAGTCGCCTATTCGGTATTCAATTTGCATTTCAATGACATCGGGGTTTTTGTTAAAGCAAAATATTTTATCGGCTGAAATTGACCTGATCGTTTATCTGCATATTTACTTTTTTTTTATATGATTTCTGAACATTTTACAGAATTTAATTAAATGGTTTTCTTTCAAATGCTTTCTCTCACACACACACACATTCAAATCACACCCACACACTCTAGACTTTATAGGTATATAGCAAGCAGTTTCTTTTGAGCAATTTCCTCCCTTTTTACAATTAATATTAAAGTTTTCGTTTGTGGTTTAATCAATATACTTTGTTTTTCCATCACAGCTAACGTCAATTTATATATAACTCTAGGACATCTAACAACGTTTCTAAGAAGACTTTCCTGGGCACAAATAATAGAGTTTGAAAATGAAAGTAAAAGTAAGGTAAGAGTTTGAATGCTTTTCATATATTTCGATTTTTGGTTCATTTTCACTTACATTTTCTATAGATTTATATGTAGTTTTTAAGACTATAACACATATGACAGTTTGCAACATCAATCGATACACACAGAGAACGTTTTAAATTCATCTTTTCAACATTGTTTACGCTTTTATAGCACAAAAAAACATTTACAGTTGGGTGGATCCCGGTCTTAATTTGTATTCCTATGCTTATTTATTGTTTTTATTTAGAAAAAAAAAGTATTTACAATTATATCTTTTAGGATTTGATTTTTTCCATTTCAAGTTTAAAAACTAATTATTATTTTTTCAGGGCAAATAAAAATGATTAATCCTTATATAAGTTTGCCAATTTTGATTTATGCGGTTTCCACCCTAAAAAAACTAACATTTAATTGGTGAAAGCACATAATATATATATTTTATACATATATTGAAACACCGAAACGGGCAAATGGTTTCCAATGGGGTTGGGGGTTGGTTTGCCACCGAAATCTCTAGATAATGCGGTCACACGCCTATCTGGCATTTGGGCACACGTCGATTCTAGAGATATCAGCGGCATTGCGGTATATTTCTTTTTTGAGTGTGGTGCAATGTGGTTGGGTGGGTGGTGGCTGGTTGGTTGGGTGGGTGGTGCTGGCAAGGATACTCACTGCTCAGCGATTAGCGATTAGCAGGAGACACCCTGCTTGGCCACCGTGTACCAGGTGCTCACGGTAACCAGCGACGGGGAGTCGGGGGTGGTGGGCGGTGCCCCCTCACCCTCCTCCTCATCCTCCCCTTCCGCTGACACGATCACGTTGAGGGGTGGCAGGGGGGTGCGGCGGAGTTCAGGCTCTGCTGCGACAGGTGGTTGTTGTGCAGCTGCTGCTGGCGAGGATCGAGCCTTCCGCGGATGCCGCGACTTGTTCTTGGTCTTCTGACTCTGATTCTGACTCTGGCCCTGCGACTGGTGGATGGGGTGGTGGAAGTGCATGGGCTGGGGGGTGTGAAGGTCGCGACCCACCTGCGGCCCCACCTGCGGACACCGGAAGCGGATGGCCTGCTCGTTGGCCACATTGATTTCCGGCCACCTCGTAGGCTGGTTGCACTGGTTTCGCTTCCTGCTCTTGCTGCGCTTCCTCGACTTGGACTTGGACTTGGACTTGGATCTTGGCTGCTGATGCTGCTGCGACTGAGGCCTCCGGCAGTGCCGGCAGACAAAGGCCTGTTCGTCGGAATCGGAGTCGGATTCCCCATCCCGATCCTCCCGCTCATTGTCTTCATTCAAATTGAGTGTGGTTCCAGTGGCCGCCGAGGCGGTGGTGGTGCTGGCGGTGCTATCGCCATCCATGTCGATTATGTGACAACAGTTTTGGTGTCTAGTGCTATGTGGTTGCTGCTTCTGCTGTTGCGTTTGCTGTTGCTGTTGCTTGTTCTTCGTCTTGTGGTTGGACTTACGTTTCTCTGGCTCCTGCTGGTGGTGCTGGTGGTGCTGATGATGCTGCTGCTGTCGCCGCCGCCGGGGCACCGTGTACTCATCGCCCTTGTCCGTCGGATATGGTCAGAACGCTGTGTCGAAGACGGACATCGACCGGGAGATGGCGTCGTCGTTGCGACAGGCCTCCAGGAACTCCTCCAGCGTGACCACGCCATCGCGATTGGTGTCCATTTTCTGCGGGGGGATAAGTAATATTTTATTTAATTATTGTCGGAACAAGAAAGGCTATTTTGTAATATTTTTTTTTTTAATTAATAAATACCTACTTTTTACAAATTATTCCCCTGATTAATGGAGCCTTTCGTTATATTGAAAAACTAAGCAAACACAATTTTATTTTTAACCAAGGAGAAGTAATGTAAAATATCTATTTATCCTAATAAATCCCAATTATATTATTATTATAATCCTAATTATATCCTAATTATATTATTACCCTTACAAATGTGATTTATAAATTAGACAAGCCAGCTGAAATCTTTTTATTCTGATTGCAATCTTGATTATTGATAATAAAACACTTGACTTTACTTAATGTCAACGAATGTCAACTGCTTGCCCTAGGCACTGCTTTGACGCACTGCTTCCACTTCCGCTTCCGGCGTCCGAAAGCGTGCTATGGAATTTCGGTTTCGAGAACGACAAACAGGACAAAAACAGGACAACTTTCGAATGATCCTGGCCATCTATCATCAATTTCACTTATTTAAGGGCTTTCGCCGGCGCGCATTCGCTGCGCTCAATTTATTCCGAATGCCAACGACCGCTAATGACAACGCGTGACTGGCAAGCCAAACAGGACGATGTCCTGCGGACAAAGGACTCCCATTCGCATTCGCATTTCCAGCCTGAGTTGCTGCCCAGGCCAGGCCAGCAAATTGAAATAGACAATTTGAATTTGCATAATGCAAAGTAAATAAGTTTCATGTTCTCGCCAGTCAAATTCAAATTGTACGCGCGCAATTAGCATAAATAATGGTCGGGAATTTGGATTTGGTATTTCAGAATTTGGGGAACTCACCTGGAAGATCTGCTCCACCTTGCCCTTGATCTTCTCCTCCTCGGGACACTCGTCGGGCAGGCGGCCCATCAGCTCGTATATGGCAGTTACAATGTCAGTCATTTCCTCCCTCGTAATGAAGCCGTCGCCATTGATGTCGTACAGCGAGAAGGTCCAGCGCAGCTTCTCCTCCACGGAGCCGCGCGACAGTATCGAGAGTCCTTGTACGAAGTCCTGTGGCAGGAAAAAGAGAAATAAGTTGGCATAAATTCGCAGGCATTCACGGCGATTCACGGGGTGTGAGAAGGTGGAAGGGCGGAGGCAAAGGCAGATAGCCGGAATTACAGGTATAAAAGAAATTGAAAATATGTTTTAAGAAATTGCTCGTAAACCGCAGCGGCTAGGAGCAAGTGAGATAAAGTACACCTGCGTTCAGCATAATAGTTATGGGCTCGGCGAATATTCGATGAACCAATAGAGTAAAGTATAAACTTCCATTATTACAATAGTAGATTGCTTTGTACATTACCCAGCTACTTTTATCTATTACTCTTACTTTTGTGTATTGATTTTTTAAATTATATAATAAAGAGAGAAATATTCTATTGAAAACTGAAAAAAATAGGTTTTTTTTTGTCAAAGTTACAGCAAAAAATCTATAAAAAATCAAATTTTGACCAAAAATCAAGATCCTGATTTTTCACCCCAAAAAAACAGTATTTTGGCAGGAACAATGGAAATAATGGTCCAAATATGGAATGTCATACCTCGTTGAGCTCGTAATAAAACTCCCAATCGATTGGCATTTCAACCTGTATTTTTTTAATTTTTTCCATTTTTCGCAAAAAATTATGATGTAACCCCTTATCAAAAATTCGAAAATTGGCAAAAAATTAAATTTTCCGGAAAGTGATGGGGGTCGTTAGTTTAGCTCGATAGCTGTCCAAAACAGTCGGTCGTTCAGCAGTCGGCCTTAAATTGTCCAACTTACGACTAAAAAACCGAAAAAAAAAGTTAGCTTTTTGTGTAAAACTGGAATCCATAGTTTCCACCCTAAAATGTAATTTTATATTCCATAAAATTATAATAATTAACGAAATATAATTTATACTAATAACATATTTCTGTTTCCCATTTAAATAAGTAATTTTAATTTTGGAGGAAATAGTATTCCATTCACCGCAGCTGTTGCCTCCAAAATGCCGCAGTTCTCACTTCCGGCTGCTGTGTCGCTGCCTCTGCTGAAGTGGACATTTATTTCTATGCTTCGTATGACAAATGTACCTAGATAAGAACTTGCAAGGAGAATGGGAGAAAGTTTTTACGAGCCCCGAGCCCCGCTTTTGGGGTCTCCCGGAGGTGTTGAGGCATTTTGGGAAGGCCGCAGCTGGCGGAGGACTGGGTCTTGCGTTTGCATACCGAATGGAAGAAATGTCAAAAATAAAGGAAAAAATCGGCAAAGTAAGAAGCATCAAACGTAGGAGTAATGCAGAGGAATAGGAATGTGGAACTGGGACAGGGGCATCATTTGGGTCTTGTTCTCTGGCCATTTGGGCAATTGCAGGCGTCCGACTAATTTATCAAACCCAAATGGAATGGTCACAAAAAATGGCAGAAAATTCACCGAAAACGAAGCAAGAAACTTTCACGATTCGACGTGGACAAATTACAGAGCGGCAAGCTGGCAAAACAACCGAGAATGGAGAATGGAAAATGGAGAATGGAAAATTTGAAGTAAAGTTTGCACTCTGGCCGAGTGATTAGACGGATTTATGATGCTTTTTGCCTGCTGGCCTATGCTGTGCACTGCTTGATAGTGGATTGCAGTGGATTAGATTTGGCAGGAAAAAGATCCAGGATGTAAACTGCTAAGGAGCTCCTAGTCCTCGCCCATCGACAGGACGGAAGGGCAGGGCTTTTCTAGGTTATTTGATTGCCTTCGAGTGGGATTGTCAGTGGACAGAAGTCTTGAAAATAACCTTATTGATTTAAGATTTACTTGAATAATATCGTTGAAAAGCTTTCTAAAAATCCTAAAATCTTTTAAATATTAATAATAAAATTCCCGATTGGATATCGATTATTTCGATACTTCACTTCATTATTCTTAACTTTTCAACAATAACATGAACATAACCCTATTGATTTAAAAGGGAATATAAAGTTAAATAACCTGAATAATATTGTTTAAAAATGAAATGAAATAAATATTTATAATCGATTTTTTCGATAAATCACTTTATTATTCTCAACTATTTCAACAATAACCCTATTGATTTCAAAGGGATATACGTTTAAATTACCTGAATAATATTGTTTAAAAATGTGTAAAACTCTCTTATAAACTTGTATGCTCTTATAAATATTTATAATCGATTTTTTCGATAAACCACTTTATCGTTCCCAGCTTAATTCACTTAAGCAGAACTACTGACTCGTTCTCCTTCATTTCATTTGCGTGATTCAATGGATTGCGATTGTGCGAATTGACCAGCATATTTCTGCTTTCCGCTTTGTTTCGGGGTTTGTTTAAGTGATCAAAACAAACTGCTGGCTGTTTGCAGCACTCAAGTGTCATGTTAACCTGGTTGCCTTGCTCCACTGCTTGCCAAAGGGGCGCCCTTTTGCAATCCTTTCTCCGCAGTTGCCAGGCAGTCCTGCTGGATTCTATATGTGCTCTCTATGTGTCTATATATGTTTATACCCGTTACTCGTAGAGTAAAAGGGTATATTGTATTCGTGCAAAAGTATGTAACAGCTAGAAGGAAACGTTTCCGACCCTATAAAGTATATATATTCTTGATCAGGATCACTAGCCGAGTCGATCTAGCCATGTCCGTCTGTCCGTCTGTCCGTCTGTCTGTCTGTCTGTCCGTCTGTCTGTATGAACGCTGAGATCTCGGAAACTATAAAAGCTAGACGATTGGTATTTGGCATGAAGATTCTTGGAGTTCCTACGCAGCGCAAGTTTGTTTCAAAAGGGTGCCACGCCCCCTCTAACGCCCACAATCGCTTATATACGATTTTAAAAATTTCAATATTTCGGAAAAGTAAAAATGCAGTTTTATTGTGTTTATCAATACCTATCGAAATGTAGAAGAAATTTTTCAAATCGGACCATTCGTTAAAAAGTTGTGCGTGTTCAAAGTTTCTCCATCTCCCTCGCACTCCCTTTACCTGAGTAACGGGTATCTGATTGTCGGGGCACCCGACTATAGCGTTCTCTCTTGTTTTATATTTATTTCAACCCCCTCCCCCTGCCCCACCGCACCCACCTCTCGATTGCTTTTATCTCGCACACTTGAGCAATTTATCTTTTCTGCCAGCGTAAACAGGTCACACACTCTTTGCCATTTTCCATTTTACCATTTTACCCCTGGCATATTGGCCCTGCCCACAATTTCACAATTTTACAATTTCACAATTTCAATGCGGCCCTGACAGGTTTGCTACCCTGTTTTTGTGCTCCTTCCACTCCTGTTGGCAGTTTAATAAACGCGACTGTCATGCAAATCGCGCATAAAACACCTTGCAACAATATGTGGAACTTAATTGAAAAGCGGAAGTCTACTTAGTCAGACCGTCGCACACAAAACTAGGGAATTACTGCTGGCAGAGGGCAGAAGGCAGGGGCGTAGGAAGAGGGGGGCGTGGCGCAGGGGGATCATGGGTTAAGGGCGCTTCTTTGTACATGCTTTATATCGAGTACGTGCCTCGTAGTCATTACAATTTTGAGGTCATTATTCAACAACGAAAATGGCGAGCAGGCAAAAAGGCAAAAGAGCTGGCAAAGATAAGCTGTCGGGGGGAAAAGCTGGAGGAAAAGCTAAAGGAAAAGCGGTGGAAAAGCGGGGCCCTCAGAGATGGACGGCTGACGTGATTGCGATTATTCCTTGCCAGACACTCGAGGATGTAACGCTGACTGCCGGCCTGCAATATTGATTTGTAAATTGCACTTCACTGTTCATAAATGCAAACGAAGGCTTGCAAATGATCCAATAAAATATTTATAGGCGTGTACAGTATAGCCTGTTTTTAGTTCTCGATTTTTTTTCGCTTGCATGAGAAAATTAAAATGTAATCCATATTTTCCACCCTAAAATATATATATAAAATATATAAATTGGACGAAACATTGGAAATAATGATCAGAAAATGGAATGTCATACCTCGTTGACCTCGTAATTTAATCCCCAATCAATTGGCATTAAAACCTGGAACTTTTTAGTTTTTGCCATTTTTCGCCAAAAATCATGATGTAACCCCTTATCAAAAATGCGAAATTTCGTCAAAAAATAAATTTTCTAGAAAGTGATGGGGACCGTTCGTTTAGGTTGTTAGCTGCTCAAAACAGTCGTCCGTTTAACTGTGGGCCTTGATTAGTCCAAACTACGACAAAAAAAACAGAAAAACCCACTTCATTTTGTCTAAAATTTCAATCCACATTTTTCACCCTAAAATATTAGTATTTTGGACGAAACATTATAAATAATAACATTTGAATATTTAAAAACCATTAATTTTTCTACTCAATACAATACTTTTTCATATTCAATTGATAAAGCAGGCATTTTTGCATTATCTTATTGGTATTTTGTGGGAAAACCCCCATCCGTGTCACGCTCTCCTCCTTTTGGGCCGCTTTCCCTCTTTTTCCCAGGGCTTTCCTATTGTTTGACTTGGGTTTTGCGTTTCTGTTTAGCTGCCATCCTCGGCATTTCTTTTTCTGCACTTCTGTACTGGCTGTGTGTGTCTTGGGCCCGCCTACTCTTATTTTTCCGCCCCTGCCCTTGTTTTTCCTTGTCTTTCCACTCCCCGCCCCATAAAGTCACAGTGCCTGACAAAGTTGGCGTTAAAATCGCCATAATTCATCGTTTCAATGGCATTGTGTGTGCTCTATGCCCCCGCAACCCCCGTAACCCCCTATAAACCCCCTTCCTCTGACAACCGGAAGTGGAGTTCATGTTCGGACATTGCAGGGGCAGTCGCAAGACAGTGGATAAAGTGCAAAAAAAATTATTCGCTTTGCATGCGCCACGGGGGGTGGGGAATCCGTGGAAATTTATTCGGTTTTCCTTCTTTCCTCTTTTGTTTTGCATTCCTCGCTGGCTGCAAAGCTGACTGCAATAGAAACGTTGACAATGACAGGCGACAGACGACAGCGGCGAAACACGCGAAACTATAGATTTCCATTTTTATTTCCCCCTGGCCGCCAGCATTTTATTTCAATTTCGAGACATTTCACTTTGATTTCTGAATTTCGAGCATTATTTTTTGGCTTCCGCGCTGATTTTCCCCTTGGCTAAAAATGCAGTGGTTGCATTATATTTTTCATTTTCCATTTTTCGCGACCGCATCGAATTGGAGCTTTCTACATTTTTGGCGTCTAATAGGCAAAAGAGTATGCTAATGTCAGAAGCCAGAAAATTAAGTCAGTTTTCTGACGCTTTGCTGGTTAAATTTTCAACACAATTGCTTTTTAATGTCTGTCTAGTGCTATCTGAAAGATAAGGTGGAAATTTGGCGGTTTATTGAGGTAATATACTTTGTAGCCAGCAAAGGATTTATCCACTGTCGATTGATAAATAAATAACTTGTTAGGACCAGAAAAAGCCTAAGTTAATTTTCTGATTAAATTAAATTCTTTACTTCGAGTTATGCTAAAGAAGAAATAAGTTAGTGCGAGGAATATTCTGTGAAGCCAGTAAAACCAACCCGTTTGCTGGTGAAATATTCCTTTTCTTCCCCCAAATTTACTCCTTCAATGACCCAACACTTTTCGGGACCCGAAGAACTCAAAGGACCTTCAAGGTTGAGGGTCGGGGGGATTTTAATGGGGGGCGTCTGGCGTTTGAGTGTGTACTTTGCGTATTACAACTTTTATGCTGTGCCAGTTAATAGAGCGCTTAAACATCTATCTGGCGATACTCTTTGTTCTCTTGGCTCCCTGGTCGCTGTCACTAATAAACCGTAACTAAAGGCGCTTACCAGGCCGAGAATAAGGAGAAGAAGAAGAAGCAGAAGATGTGGTGCCCCATGGACCTCCGCCTGTTGTTGTTATTCTTGTTGTTTCTGGATTCTTCGGGGGCGTTTTGCAGCGTCATTTGGCACCCAGCCTCCGTTTTCACCACCCCCTCTGAGCCAAATCAGCTTCATTTAGAAACTCACGATGCTACACAACTTTTGCTTCTAAGCTGCACTGAGAAAAACTGAATAACTCCGTTAATAAAAATAATATATTTTAATGAACTGATACCAAAGAAATGGAAATAATACTTAGTATGTTATAATTATTTAAATTGAAATTATTCAAGAAAAATGTCCAGTAAAATGCCAACATTTATTAGTTTGAATAAAATAATTTAATAATAATCTTAATAATTTTCGCGCTGTGCTTGTCAGCCTCAAACCGAAGCTAAGAAAACTGTACTCAACTCGACTCGGCTGTCAGCCATATTTTATACTTAAAATGTCTAAAGTAATTTCATTGTACTTAAGTCTGCAGGGCCTCCCCCTCCCCCTCCCCCTCGAAGAGAACCACCCACCAACCTCCGGGTGACCTCAACAATTTCACTTTGCGCCGCATCATCGTCCGGACATTAAGAGGCGTACCGAGTAAATTAAATTGAATTGCCCAAAGAAACGAGCCTGTGTGTTCAGGTTCCTATCCTTTCCTGTACTTGAATCCTTACTTGAATGCGAATCCGAATCCGAGACCTACGCATTTGCCTGGCCATTCAATTGGCAAGATTAATTATCGATAACGATAGCCAGCGATAAACGGCAGCGATTCAATCACAACCACGGCCACACTCCCCTTTCCTTTGGAACCGGACTGTACTTTCCCTGTCCCTGTCATGTTGCCTCAATTATGTAGTTGGCCATAAATTTGCCCAGCTCTCAACGCCCTTGAACGCATCCTATATTATCTGACGGAAAAGGCGTACAGGTGCACTGGGAAAAAACTGGAGAATGTCTATTATATGATATTATGATCTCAAAAATATAATACCACTTATTCTTATTGAATTCTTCATAATTTCCTATAATATTTTCTTTACTACTTTCAATGTTTGGTTTTTCCCAGTGTAAGCACCCACAAATGGCTGGCCATTATATGGTATATGGCTTGTGTGGCCCTGTGTTCGCTTTAATTGCAAATGGCGCCGACAGACAGCAGTAAGTGCCACAAATTGTTGTACGAAAGTTGATTTCTAAGACAATTTCTCAATTTCCTCCCAGTGCTCGATGGTCCAATCTAAATCGCAATTTCGCCTCCGGGCCCCTCCCCAAACCCAACTCCATTAGTTGGTCTTCATTGGAATCGAGATTGAGATGAAGAGACCTGGTCAGGAGATCTGAAACCGAAACCAAAACACACACATCACATCGCAGCGCACACGGAAATGAGCTGCTCAAATGCTTCCCATTGCATTTCTCATGCTCGTCTCTGGCCGCAGGCCTTACTTTGATGTCGCACACTGTCGTCGGCGGGGAGGGGAGGGGGTTGAGAAGAAGGAAGAAGAATTTCCACAGAAATGAAAAGCAGTGCTGCCGACATGGCACTTTTCACATAGAACTCGTGGATATCATTAAGTCCAGGCCAGGTTTTCTTAATCAGTATTTTCCACCATAAGATAGCCGTAACTTTCAAAATAATGGTCCAAAAACGGAATGTCATACCTTGTTGTGCTCGTTATTTAATTCCCAATCGATTGGCATTTAAATCTGGGAACTTTAATTTTTTGCCATTTTTCGCAAAAAAGCATGATGTAACCATCGTTAAAAAATGCGAAAATTTATCAAAAATTAAATTTACCAGAAAATGATGGGAATCGTTAGTTTAGATTGCTAGCTGCCTAAAACAGTCGGTCGTTTAACTGTCGGCCTTGATTTGTGCAAATTACGACTAAAAAACCGCAAAAAAAAGTTTTTTTTTCTAAAATTCAAACTTAAATAATATTCGAATGTTTTCACCACTGGTACGTAGAATTAAAAATTATTTTCCCTAATTGTTTAATACAGGATGATACAGGATATTTTTTGGTTGCTGCTCCAAAGGGTTTTCCGATACCTCCGCCTTTGCCAGGCAATATTAGCTTAAACTCGAGCCAAGCAAAACTCATAAAATCATAAAATAGAAGAAGCACTCACCTCGAAGCTGACAATGCCGCTGTGATCCTGATCCAGTGTATTAAATACATAGTGCGCGTAGAGGGTTGGATTGGCTGTTTATGTTGGTTGTGGCACATTTTCGACGTTGTTGGTTGAATGAAAGCAAGAGAAGAAGGGCGTTAAGTGAGAGAATTCCACGGGTTAGCTGCAAGCTGGCCAAAGTGGACCAATTAGGTCTCAACTGAAGCGGCTAAACTTTTGGCAACATTATCAAATGAACTCTAGACATACAAATACACGCACACACGCACACATCTAGATGAACGTATACGAAACCACATACACAGAAAAAAACGGATAAAGTGAGGAAATTAAATGAAACGATTTCTATTAAGAAACTATAAAATAAAATAAAATATTATTAAACGTATTTTATAGAAAATATAATCAAATAAAAACACCTCTTAGCGAAGTATACAACTAGTGACGATCGCACCTTTAAGAGTTCAACCTTTGCGATGAAAAATATTGGAACTCAATAGCGATTTCTGTCTGTGTAAGCAAACGATAACGGTTCGATAGTTGGCCAGTATTAAGATATGAGTTTCGCTCTGGGTTGGCAACTTTTATGTGGGTCGTCTTCGTCTTGGTTGCGAAAACTTTCTTTCTTCGCTCTTCCTTTCGGTTTTGTCAACCGCAAAAGTTTTTCCATGTTTTCGTTCCGGCTGCTGCTATTTCTTCTTTTTTTCTGTGTGCTTTTTGTCTTTGCTGTTTATCAGTGGAAAAGTCAACATTTTTTGGGACTCGGGGTTGCCGGAAAGTTTTCCAACTGGGGTTGCTTTTCCAGAAAAGGGGATGGGAAACAGTTCGCAGCTAATTATGCGAGTGTCTCCTGTGTCTACTGATAAGCACTGCTTGCTGGCGGCACTGCTTGGAACTAAATTTTAGAAACAAAAAAGTGTTGCCTACTTATGGGGGCAGGGGGAGTTTTCCGCATTTCCCGGGCTGGTATCGCACTTTCCGACTTTCACCAAGAGCACTTAGCGCACTTAGTGTCCCCGCCGCCATTTGCGCTGTCAGAGGAATTTCTTTATCTGGCCATCACATAACATTTTGATTATTGCGCTCGGCTACTTTTTTACGATTCGCGTTTATGTTTATGACTTGATGCTAAAGTTTTTTTTCTTTTTTTCGGGAGGGGGGATTTATACGCTCGCAACGTTTACACCTCTTTGGCAGGACGACGAACGTCTCGCCAGTTGGCAAGGCGTCAGTTCATAAAGCCGCTTCAAATGCCATTCGGTGCTCGGCTCGATGCCCCGAGAAGTCGAGTCTCGAGTCGCGGGGTCATAAAGCGAAAGTTCAAGCCATTCATTCGAATTTTGTTGCATTTTACTGTTTGCAGTCGATAACTCAATTTGGGGCACAAGTTTACTAACTCGCTTCAAGAGATTAGCGTTTAACTAGTGGCACTTGCTTAATTTGTAAGCTTACTATTTCTTGTTATTGAATCATAATATCTTTATTTATATTTTATATTTACTATATATATATTTTACATTTATTTTATATTTATTTTATATTTAAGTTATATTTATTTTTTATTTATTTAAAATTATTTATTTCATATATATTTTGTATTTATTTTATATGTATTTCATTTATTTAAAGGTAACTAAGCTATTTTATTTGTCTTTATTATCTGAACCTGCTTCATATTCAGCTAAGTAACTTTTCCATTTAACTTACTTGTCTTTAACTTTAAACTTTGCAGCGCCTTAAAGCCGCGAAACGCACTGTACCGCACCGTGCCCACGTATATACATTTATTTGTCCAAATTTATTGTCGCCGTTTGATGCTTAATGTGTTTTTATGACGCATGACGCAGAGTGCCACGCCCACAAGGTCAAAACTCAATGGCAAAGATGGCATCTGCTTCTCATCTCCCTTTTTTTGGGTTTTTTTTGCGCTGTGCCAAATCAAAAATGACTGCAAATGTGCCATGTAAAAATTGTTATAAAATTTGCGCAGAAATTTGCCAAAAGAAACGGCGCGAAAAACAAAAAAAGGAGAAGAAAACAAGGGAATACAGCCAAAGTGATAAATCACCAACTTTGATGATGGTTTTTTTTCTGTCTTTTGTGCGTGTGTGTGCGGCAAAGCAGCTTATCAAAATAAAAAATGATTTCATTATTTATTTTTCATCAGATAACGGCAGACATGATGAAGAATAAGGGGCGTCGTTGGGAGTGGGGAATGTATGTACATAAGTCCCATGTTTACTGGGAATTTCTTATTCCTTATTCTTATTCTTATTCTTATTCTTATTCCCTATTTCCGTTTCCGTTTCCGCCTGTCAATGGGGCCGCCGCCACTGTCGCTAGTCAAAATAAGTTTATTATAATAATTCAGTGTCCCAACATGTGTAGCAATAACTTTTCCTTGCTTTTGGATTTAAGCGGCAGCCTAAACAGAATTTATGGCCCACTGACGAGGTGCCAACGAATTCTCTCGGCAATTTGTAGCAATCAATGCGAATTATTGTAACTAAGCAGTGGATCTTATTTTCTGCAATAAATAGCGTCAAATAAATCCCAATTTGTTACATTTAATCCAATAGAAAGTAAAGTCGAATTTGGCTTTTAACAAAATTAGCCACAAAATGGACATGATATTTTTTCGGTGAGTAATCAACCCTTTCGCAGACTCTTTTCTTCTTTGCATTAACTTTGACAAAACGAACCCTTATCCCGAATGCCCAGCCCGCAGCAGCAGAGACCCTTTGCCCGCAGTAATCTATCAGAAATTCAGTTAGTTACCGGCCACTGAAAGAATCCCTGCCCTTTTCATCCTCAGTTTCGGTCTCATCTTCAGTTTCAGCTTTTTGCAGATGTAAATGTAAATTGTGCACAAAAAAGCAAAAAGCTGGGACCGACAAAAAATGCAGAAAAAATTTCACTTGTTGTTCAAACGAGGTCAAGTGGGTGGCTTGGCTGCCACGCCCCTCCCGCGACCGCCTCCGCCACCGCGACTTGTGAAACATGATTTTGCTTTTTATGCTTTTTTGCTAATTTGCTTTCTGCATTTCATATTTTCAGAGGCAGCGGTAGAAGCCAAGGGCCAGTTTGGCTTGGGCCGGCCAAACAAAGAGTCGCCTTTCGCTTCGGCCAGGCATCGTCATTAGCATCCAACCCGGTCCCTAGTCTACCCATCCTTACCCAATGCCATAATCATCATCATCTTATGATGATCATCAGTGGAACTCTTTGGGTCACACAGTTTTATCAATGGCTTTTGCCTTGGGTTGACTTTTTTGTTTGCCTGGGTCGGTGGGAAATCTCCAGTCAATTGCCATTTGTTTTGTGGTCCTTTGCTAATCGTAACTCTCATTTTCATTTCCATTCGAATTCGAATTCCGCCCTTCCGTTTCCGCTTTCGGCTCTTTAACCCACATCGATTGGCATGACTGCTAAGTGAAAGGAACGATAAACGATATGCAGCTTTTGAATGTGGAAACAATTTTCCTTTAATTTATGTGGAGTGAAAAAGAACAGTGGAAATTTAAGATAAATCACATTAAAATATAATAAATAAATAATAAAAAATAATTATTTAGCTCTCACTCTCTCTTTCACACACAAAATACATTGACATGAACAACAAAGCAACCAACACAAATACAACACATTACTAAGCAGTAAGATCAACAATTAAACTAAAAGGTTAGTGAACTGGAACACGGAACTGGAACGCAGATCGATTTCGATATTGTTATCGATATCGGGATGTTGCAACTCGAACTACACGATGTTTTGATTTTGGTGGTGACTGTACTTGTACTGTTTGGCTAGCTAGCGTGTGAGACCGATAGGTGCTATCGTTATGGCTATCGGTATCGCTATCGCAAGGCAATTTAAAATGGGCTAAACGCTAATGCAGATAATAGAGCAACAATACAATACAGCAGGCGTTAGTAATCACTAGTCAAGTCAGAAGGGTTAACGAAACAAAGTATACTGTACCGCACGAACCTCCCTGTGGAAAGAACTGCGAGTAGATCACTTTGAAGGTGTCCTCCTTGACGACGCCCGTCGGGCACTCAGCCTTAAATCCCCGGTAAATTCGTTTGATCTCGTCCTCCGTGAAGCGGGTAGCGCGGCTCAGCGCACTTAGCGAGTCGGGCCTGTACCGTGCCGGCGTCTCGAACTCCTCCAGTTCGGAATCTGAAAGTTAAATGGGTTGTTATATATTTTAATTTTAAAGTTTTAAGACTTATAGATTTGTTAATAAATTACAAACTAGAGCAAGGGAATTAAACAAGAACAGATGGCAAAAGTGTTGGCCAAAAACTTGCTAGTTTTTTTGTGTTGACAATGACTTTCAGGATTTTTCACAGATTTCTTGGTCCTTCTAACAAATTTGCTAAATGGAAAGTCACGAAACAGTGACGCTGTAGAATTCTTAAAAAAGTTGTTTAAGTTTACTTTACTTTCTTCAATTTATTTGTAATAATTTTAAAGCCTGTTCAGTGCTGCCACCATATTCAAAGTCATCGATATGGTTTGGCTTCTCTTTATAGACTTACATAACGTATTCAAAGAACCTTCAGTTGTTAAAGAGACCAAATTTACTGCCTAAAAGCAGAACTCACGAAAGACAAATTCTTTTAAATTTCCCGAAGCAGTTGTCTGATGTACGACAAATCCACAAGCTACGCAGCATGAATACGTATACGTACATTGCCTTTGGGGCATGTCCTAGTCCTAGTCCCAGCTTGCCTTTGCTTTTGCTTTAGCCACAAACCCCCGAAAAGCCCCCTAGAAAACCCCTTGAAAGTCCTTTCTAACCTCCGCCCTCCGCCTCTCTCGTGCATTTACCCAAAAAAGCGACACACGCGATTTTGATCTGTTGAGTCGCTCGAAGTGTTTGAATTGACTTGCCAGTTGCCTTAAGTATCTTGTACTTTGGCTGTCGAAAGTTTTCGCTTCTTTTTCGAGTCACCTCCATGGGCGGAGGCTCAGGGGGGTTATCAGTGGTTGGCTCCCTCAAAAAGGTAAAAGGCTCTTGAGTATTTCCCTCTCTTTTTCAGACTTTGACTTCGCGTCGGTGTGGTTTTCTTTTTGAATGGTGAGCGGCAAAAAGAAAAAAAAAGCTCTTTGTGGCTGAGGTGCCTTGATTTTAGTTAATTAAAAGTTTTTACCTCACACACGACCACTTTTAACTGCACGGCAAACATTTTGGAGCCCACATATTGAAGAAGTTCCCATAATTACAGGTTTTTGGGAATTTTTAATTACGGTTCTTAAAACACTAAGCACAAACGTACACTTAAATAAAAAATGTTCGTAAAAATGTAGGCACTGTAAATTTTAAATCAAAGGTTTTTGGTATACATTGAGAAAAACATTAATTTTACTCTTCATAACTTTTTAAATATACTAAATACTATATGATAAAAACTGCTTGTTTTCTTCCAGTGTCCAAGCAGTGCCTGCTGCACACACAGAGAAAATTCGGTGAGTTGAGCTCACGCGCTTGACAAATGGCTGCTTAAAAATGCATGGAACCAGGCAGCGGAAAACGGGGGAAATTCATAGGGAAGGGATAGGGAGAAAAGGGAAGGGGGGATTTTCTCTAGGCTGGGGCGTTGAATTGTTGGCCATGCTAAGCGTCCGAAAAGCAGGTTTCCACCTAGGAACAAAAGGAAAGTATGGAGTGAAAAATGCATGGGTGGGCAGGGAAAAGGGGGAGGTGGGTGGAAAAGTGGGTGGCTTTGCAGACGACGGCCTGCAGTTGTCGCTGCCTTTGGCGTTAGTTTTTAATTTGCTAGCTGGCTTACGCCACACACACACACACTCACACGTCTGCGAATTCATTTTCATTTTAGCCAAAATTGGAGAGTCAAAGTCGAGCGCATATATTTTGTTTTAGTTTTTCCGGGCAGGAATTTAATCAAATACGAAAAATGAAAAATCTGAAGGCAAACAAAGTAGCTTATGACAAATTAAAAATATTCAAAAATATATACATTTTATATAGGGTTTCCCCAAGACAGAAGCATAAAATTCCTCTTAGTTTAACTAATTTACTTCAATGGGAATTTGTTAGGGGTTTTCTTTGGGTTTTCCTTTTTCTTGCCCCACTGACACTCACTTTGTCTGTTTATGGCTTCCTTTTTATTTCTTGTTCCCATTCCCATTTCCATTTTCCATCTTTTCACTCGTTTCACTCGAGTGGCTTTGCATTCGCATTCTTTTGGGTTTCTGCGTTTTATGTCTCTGGCATCGTTTGCATCTTTCTCACATTGTGAGCAAAATGTTGACGAAATGCATTAAGTCTAATATATATTCATGTGCAGCTGGCATCCGACGTTTTGTTTGGCTTTAATTTACCAAAAAGTTTGTCCCTCAATTTTTCTCGCTTTTCCCTTTTGGCCTCGTTTTTTTTATACTCTTCTCTCTTTGCCCTTTATTATCAGCTGCTGGCGCTGAATTTTCACGTAAATGTCTAAATTATTTGTGCGACAAACAAAACGGTCTGTGTTGATGATGCGACAGCTGTTGGGTGAAAAACAAACGGAATTCTAACAAAATAAATCGTGAACAGCGGCGCCTAAATGCAGGCAACACTTTTTCGGCGCACTGCTTGCCAAGCAGTGCATGCTAGACCAACAAATAGCCTGGGGCCATTTTCTCCTCCGCATGCTAAATTTAAAGTGCGGTTTAAATCTTGAAAATGTAGTGGAATTCAGTATTTACAGTCTACTTAATATTTATCATGCGGAAGAGACAATATTTTGGTAAAAAACCTAATTGTAGGAAAAGGTTTGTTTTATTCTATTGTTTGATTTCTTAGTTCTGAAAATATATGGTAATTTTAAACAATTAAAATAACATTTAAAAAAATAAATATCTTATTTTGAATGTCTTCTTGTTGAATAATTTATTAAGGAAAATTAAGAAAATAAAATCTGAGCAATTTTAAGATATATGTTAAATATATTTTAAAATCACTGAAAAATAGTAAAATCATTTAAAACATTTTTGTTTTTTACTTTTAATTCTACGATGATTTTAATAAAACAATTAACTTCCCAGCATGCAAGGTGTGTTTAATTTTGCCTCATTCTTGACTGCTGAGTACTCGCCTCTTCGAGTGTGGCCCTTAATCGCTTTTTGTGGTTTTTGTTTTGGTTTTTATTTCGATGCCACCTGCTGGGGTCAAGGTGTGAAAACACATGCCTCATTTAGCGGGGGGTTGAGGGGTGACAGATGCTGGGGCGGTGGGCAAGGGGCGGGGCAGCTGTGGTCTGGCAATTGGCAAACATAACAATAAACAAGAGGATGACAGTGGCAGGGCATTTGCGGGCAGTTGGTGCCTGTGCCTCTGCCATTGTTGTCCGTGTAATTTCAGATAGAGCACAAAATAACCGAACCGAACCCAGTTGCAATTGCACTGAAAGCCCACTTGTTTGCCACCGCCCACTCAGCCACCACCCACTCAGCCACCGACCCACTCACCTCATCTTGCATGAGTTCGCATAATAAGTTCCTGTTTATCTCGACTCGGTTTGCATTTGTTTGGTCAGCGCTGTCTGCATCGCTCCTCTTATCCTTGCCCCTCCCTCTTCTCACCCATCCCCCTGTACATATACAGGTGTGTGTGTGTGTGGCTGCGCAGGTGTCATGTTTCCGTTTCCGCTGCAACAGCGGCAGCAGCAGCAGCCGCCGCCAGTCAAGTGCAAATATTTTTGCATGCTGCACCTCGCACACTCCACAAACAGCTGGGGCCAACAAAATAGTAACGAATAAAAATTAAATAATTTCCATAACTCAAAAACTAAACAGCTACAAAATATAAATGTAATTTTAATTTTATAACTACTTTTTAATAATTATAAAGAAACTTTTAACAGTAATTTTTGCCATTAAAGAATACCTACTGATTATACTCTCAATTTGTTAAAAAAATTAAATATAATGGGTATGCTTTTTATTAAAGAAAATAAAAATTAAAAGAATTAAGTTAAAATAATAAATTTTTGCCATTCAAAAAAACCTTCTAATTGGTTTAAACAAATTTTTTTTAACTCTCCTACATTTTCGACTGCAATTGTGAGTAAGGAAAGTGAAAACCGCATCCAGCACCGCCCTCCGCCCACCGCCCACTTCGGGGGGTGTGGCATCGGTTTTTATTAGGTATGCGCTGCAGCTCTTGTTTCGATTTCTGTTCTCTGTTTTGTTGTGCAGTAAAAATATTTTCTTTCGTTCAATTTCAAGTGTGCGGCATGTCGATAAGTGCCAGCGACTGCAGTTTTTCCAAATGTTTACCTGCCACGCCCCCTTTGTCAACTATAAAAGTGCAAATTAATAAGAAATATATATAAAATGTTAGGGGTGTTTAAGGGAGGGATGGGGATGGTATGGTATGCCTTTGAAGATGCGCACTCAATCGAAGCATTCACAGATACTCACACACAGCAGAAGCATCTTCAAACAGCTTTTACTGCCTTTCTTTTTATCTCTCCGGCTCTTCCGCTTTCTTTCTTTCTGCTTTTTGATCGACAAACCGAACAAATAAAATAAATGTTTGGGGAGAATTCAATTTTATGCTGGCCATTGAAGATTTATAGGGTTTTTGTTTTCCCCAAAGCGAAAACTTTCTTTATGATGAAAATTCTGGAAACTGAAAACTAATTGGTGCGTCATGAAAACGCCCTTGAATCTGTCAAACTGCAGTGACATAAAAGCTTGGCTTAACTTGATTACAAATAATATATATTTTTTAGGAATTTCCCACAATTAAACTAAAGCCCCTTTCTAAAATATAAATTATTTTCATTAGCCTGCGACTTTGTTTAAATATTAATGGACCCAAAATTGCTGGGATTTTTCCAATACATCTCCCTAAGCTCTTCGGCCTCACATCTTAAAGCCTCACTTAAGCCAAAGGATTTTCATTTCCTGGGCTTGGCTTCGAGAATAGTTTATTGTATAAAGAAATGTTTACTCTGGCTGCATTTTCCCCTCCGATTTTTTGAATGTGCTCGCCAAGATGAAAACCCACTAAAAACAGATTTATCCACACATGGATGGCACAAGAAAAATGAGGGAAAAAACTAGAAAAGAAGGCGAGCAAAAAGTTGGACTGCAAGTTTGCCGCACAGACAATGCTCCGACACTTATCTCATTTAATTTCGTATAATTTTTTCCTCCTCAGGCGGCACACGCACACTCACTCACACACACACACGTGCAGTGAAAGCAGTGCAACTTTGTGCCATGTTTTCCATTTTCCACATCACATTGTTGCAGCCTTTTTCGGGGTTTCTGAGGGGAAAGGGGGAGTTAATGAAAAAACTTTTTCGGCTTCTGCTTTGTTTTATTGCGCATTTTTGCGGTCGCGATTGTTGGATTCGAGTTACAGCCGCTGCCTCAGACAATGGCCAAAACAAATTGCTGGCCCACAAAGGGTTGGGCTGCACACCCTCAGATAAACACACACTCACATTCACTTACACACAGGTGTGTGCGAGGGGCCAGATAATGTGAGGGCCGAAATGCACTTAACTCATTTACGGCCGCGCCGAATGCGCTTAAATAAATTAAAATGTGGCAGGCCCTGACACTTAAATGCATATGCACACGAAAGGCAAGGCAAACAGCTGCCTCGCGAGGCATCGGAATCAAAGGCTCGATGCCCTGGAATATTTAATAAATAAATTTAAAAATGTTTGAAAAATAAAATCTAGGAGTTAAGACGAAGGATGCAACAGTATTAAGACGATAACTAATAAAATATTGTTTTCTATGTGGTGTAAATTATTGAATCGAATTTTAGACAGAAATAGCCTTTTTTTTGCGTTATTCAACCGTAATTTGGATAATAAAGGCCCACGGCTAAAAGAATAACTGTTTTGAGCCGCTAACAACATAAACTGACGATCCCCATAACTTTCTGGAAGATTTAATTTTTGATCAATTTTTGCATTTTTTAATGATGTAACCATCATGATTTTTTGCGAAAAATGACATAAATTAAAAAGTTCCAGGTTTGAATGCCAATCGATTGGGGATTAAATTACGAGCTCAGCAAGGTATGACATTCCATATTTGGACCTTATTTGGAAGCATTTCGGCTAAAAAACTGATTTATTGGGCGGTAAATTCGAGTAAAGTGTAAACATGTTCTGTTTTTCAGAAATAAAGAAAATTATTTCTGAAATTTAAAAACCAGTATTTATAGAATTATAAATTTCAAGATTCAACAGTATTATGATATAAAATAATATTTATAATATAATTTTTATTTATAATATTTCTGGAACGGCCATTTTGAAAAAGCTGACATGCTCTGCACTGCTTTATTCCCACCATTCCTGTGCACTGCTTTCTGATCACCGAAAAGTGTTGCATATTTAAGGGGGCGGTTTTGGAAATGAAAACACAAAGAAATGATAAGAACTTAAAAATAACAAGTATATTTATAAATAAAATAAAATGCACTGCCAGTCAATCATTTGTATTCATAGGTGCATGCGTATCCCCTGCGACCCCTGCATTTACAGGGTATGGACGCCAAGTTGCGACACAGTTTCCACCGATGTGCCGACATCCTTGCCACCTCCGCTTTCGCTTGGCTGGCGGTGAAAGGCGAGAAAGTGTGCCAAGAAGCGAGTAACAAGAGACAGTCAAACAAAACTGTGACACAGGAGCTGGGGCGGGGGCGGTGGAGGGGGGCGTGGCAGTGGGGCAGTGGGTAAGCAGGTCTCAAAGGACTTGCTGCACTTAAAGCTTCGCGGTGGCCATTAAAAATTATATGCAATAAGCAGCAGCGACGGCGAACAAACAGCAAATAATGAAATTATAATTAAAGCCAAGCCAGAGAGCCAAAGAGCCGGGGCGAAATAAGACCATCAAGTGCACAAAATGAAGCGACCACAAAATGCAGACAACGAATTCAATTACCTTCCAGGATCCAGCATCCTGTGGCTGTGGGCGTGGCGTAATGAAGAAATTATGAAGTGCATTAAAGCGCAGAAAGAGGCAAACGGGCAAACACAAAACCAAGGGGCCAAGAGGAGGAAGTAAGATGAATACACTGATTGAGCTGCCCCGAGGATAAGGCAGCAGAAAAAATCGAGGGGTAAAAGGACGATTGCAAAGGACAGGACAATAAAATGCAGCCAGCGGCACTGAGAGCGAAAAAAGCGAGGGAAAAGCAACTAAAACAGCGAGCAAACATTCAGGGGAAATCCGAAGGAGAAGGAGGATCAGGATGAGGAGGTGGCCAACCGGCGGCGGAGTGGAGTAAGCCAATTACCAAAGCCAAAACGAGCAGCGGCTTCAATTTATTTTCATCCTACCCATACACACAATAATTGTTTCTGTCTTACTTCTATACCCTTCAAGAAGTTACTTTTATGTGGAGAAAAGATTGGGGAAAAATAACAAAATTTATAATAATATTAAATAGTCATATCAACTAGTTTTAGAACTAATAAAAAATAAATACAACATTATATTTCTCTTTATTATAATATTATTATTATAATGATTAATAGTTATATTAAGAAGTTTTCGAAATAAAACTTTAAATTTCTCTATTAAAATGATCAAAATATTATTTATTATTTATATTAAATAAGTTAAAAAAAGCAAAAAAAACCCTTTATTTTTCTTTTAAAATTAATAATATAAAATAGTATTTATTTACAATTAACAAGAATTATTATAATAATTAAAAGTCATATCAAGTCATTCGATATTAAACTTTAAATTTCTCTAGTAAAATAATCAAAATAAAGTAGTAGGTATTTAATTAAGTTCAAAAATACAAATTAATTATATTTTAGACTAGTGTTATTAAGTATTTAAAAACTATTTACTTCTGTTTTTGTTTTGCTTGAGAATTTGAAAAAATACTTTTTTTTATCGAGAGAGTAACTCAAGTTCCATGGACTCCACTCCACACATTAATATATATTTTTTGCCCGATTGCAACTTTGCTCTCCCTCGTTTGAGTCGGTATATTTTTAGCCTTGCCAGGACACTCAGAGCTCGGCTCCCCTTTTGGGACCTCCTGATCTCCCTTGTGGCCCCCGGGGCCTCTCCTCCCTCCCCTTCCATCCACCCCTCTTGTAATTAATTGAAATGCCTGTCGCGGCCAAGGCTTCACAACGAAGGCAGCTCAACGTCCTTGACTTTGGGGCCCGAGGCTCGAGTGTGGAGCCCAAGAACGGCGGAGAACTCAATTGAAAAGCTGAAAAACTTGAGATACATTCGAGTGGTCAAGTACTCGAATTAATGTTACTCTGTCCATGTGTTTCTAATTGTCATTAAATGAAGCTCTAAAGTTAAAATATATCTATGTAATTTAATGTAATTTGTTGTTTTAGAGATATATTACACAATTTATCCTGTTATTTACTTTTCTCCACAAATTTACTTTCAAACGCCCACCGCAAATACTCGTTACTTGGCCGCCAACAAATTTCCACCGCCACTAAAACAAATTTATATTCAATTTGCGCGCGTTTTAAACTCAATTAAAGTTTTAGGCTCTAAATAACATTTAAATGCCATGTCATTTGATAACATAAGCCAGTGATTTGTCGCGTGGAGTGAGGAATAAAGGAATGAAGTGCGGAAAGTTGGGTGGACTTTGGGTGGCTTATTTTTGGGGTGTTTTTGGGGGCCTTGGGTTTCGCAGGCAGCCAACTTGTCATTCATCAAACTTTTTCAATAAAACTTTTGCGCCGCTTCTCATCGCTGGCCAAGCTGCAAATCCGTCGTCGCCCATTGCGAAAGCCGAAAAAGCTTTCTCCGGGTGGAGAAAGTAAAGATAGTGGAGAGAGTGGAGAAAGTCAAGTGTGGGCGAGTGCGAGTGAAATGCAAATTTCCTGCAGCCGAACGAACCCCCGTCCAATTTCACTCGAGAGTTTCGATTTCGATTTCCAGTCGCCGTTGTTGTCTACTGTCATTGTCAACAGTTGCCCATGGTCCATGGCCATGCCCTCTGATCCACTGTCACTGCCCCAACTTCCACCGAAATCCACTCCCTACACCGCAAACTAATTATACTAATAACTAATAATATTAAAAAAAATACAAAAATATTTTTAGTAACATTTAATGAAGATAATTCGTTGATTTTAATTTACACATTAATAAATACTTTACTTTTTTAAAACAAATCTAAAAGGTAAAAATGCATTGTTAAATAAATTTTTTTATATATATTTTAAATTTCTATTAAGTTTAATATTCTATGAAATAATACTTTTAATTTTAGGTGGTCCTATTTTATTTAAATAAATAGAAAAATCAAAAAGGTAGAAATCAGTCTTAAAACCAATTTTTTTATTTCTATCAAGTTTTATATTTTATGAAACAATAATATTAATTTTTAATAGCTTCAATTTGATTTAAATAAATCGAAAAACGCACCCTGCATTTTCGCTCTGTGTACAGCATTCAATTCGAAGTACTGACAAACAAATATTATATTGTGTTCCATATCGATTTCCTCTTTAGCCGCTCCTGCATTCAATTTTCAGGATGAGCCATGCAACTTTTATGTTGAGCTCATCATTTAGCCAACTGCTTCGGGAAAAGGGGCGGGAAATTGGGCGGGAAAATCGGATGGGAAAAGTACTGAATACCGAATGGCAGGGAACTAAGCGGAACAGACAAAAACAAGTTGGAGCACGGATGAGAACGAGAACGAGAAGAAGCTGGGCGAAATTGACAAAAGAAGCTGCTCGAAGGACTCGATGGCTGAGTGAACTTCCAAGGAGCAAGGGTTCGGGTTTGGGTCTCATAGCTGAGCCGTAAACAATCAATGCAATCTCAAGTTGGGTGGCACGAACTGCCGGAGCTCCATCAATTTCCATAATTAATCATGCAAGACACGGCGCACACAAAAGGGTTAAGCGTCGGCTTTCGGTGTCCTTCAGATTAAATCAAATCAAATCGAATCGAATTGAAAAGTAACAATGCAAAAGCAACCGAAATAAAACTTAACCAAATTTGATGGATTATATGTATATGATCCGCAAGCCAGGGGGTTTGGTTTTTTCTAAATAATATTTAACATTTTTAGTATGTTGAACCATACAGCTGGCCACACTGCGTATGAGTAATGTGTTTATTAAGCATACGCCGTGTTGTCTCTAGTTTAGAAAATGAATTTATTGTTTACAATTTTAATAATTTAGTTAAGGTCACTAAAAAAATATATTCGAAATATGTAATAGAATTTGGAGTAGGAAAATCTAAAAATAAATTTTCTTAGGTGCTAAAATACTCGTAAATCAAATTCCAACCACAAACACACAAAAAAGGCCAAGCAATTTCCAACTTTAAGGGTCGCCCAAAAAAAAAGGGAAAAGTAACCCCCACCAACGCCTAATAGATTTTCTATAGAAAATCCATTCAAGGCTGTTGCGATGATTTTCCGCCCGCAAAAAAGCCAAAAAAAAATGTTCGCTATGCATAAATTTTGGACCAGGCGACAAAAACAGCCGCGGAACCGCAAGCGCGTTTTACGAGCGTTTTTTCTCGCCTGCCAACCTCAAGATGCGCAAAAAATATCTGCAACGCGGCCAGCGGCTGTGGATTCATGGCCATGAATTGACCCAAACTGAAAATGGTTAGCACGTTTTGGCAGGGGTTAGTCATGGCCAGCGGCGAAACAAGGGTTAAGGGTTAAGGGGGCTGCGATGGCTTCGAGGGGTTAACGGGGTGCAAAAGTACAGACACTGCCGCTTACGCTTCGTAATACAGCCCCAGGCAACCAGCAGAGTTTTCACGGCTACACAAAAACAAAAAACAGAATTGAAAAAGAAAAAGAAAAGAAAAATATATATAGAGTACACGTAAAAAAGAATTAATCAATGACAGGCGAGAATTGGTGAAGAAAAGTGAGAGAGAGTGCGGGTGATTATTTTGCTGCATTAATGAACTAAAAAACTAAACTCCAAAGTGAACTTAAGAGAAAAACTAACTGAACAGGTGCTGAAATAAATTTTTGAAAATATTTAAACACTTTTTTATTTTAAAACTAAAAAGTTTTCAATAATTTTGATGCCGATTGCCGTTTTTTTCCTATAGTTATAAAACTTTTATCATTATAGAAACTTATTTTTGTAATTTTTAGAAAAATTAATAAATTGCTTAGAATTTATGAAGCATGACTAAATTTCATGCGAGTATTTTCTTTTAGAACCTAATGTATCCATTAAAGTTTCCCAAATTATTAACTACTAACTGTAACAACGATAATATTTGTAACAAATAATGGAAGATTCACAAAAGATTTCCTAAGTAATCATTTATTTTGAACTTACTAAACAATCTTTTAAGGGAAAATACCTCCTAGATGGACAGAGCTTCCCCATGGAAATATAAATGTAATGAAATGCCCATGCGTATGCAGTTGACCCCTGAGACCCTGTGACCCCTGGCTTACCGTTCTGGGTGGTGCTTCCCTGGAAGAGGTTCCGCAGATAGGTGATGAGCCGCCGGTGGAGCGGTCGATGGCGATGCCGCGACGACTTGCGGTGCGAGGAGGAGGACTCCTGGCCGCCTCCTCCGCCGCCCTGCTCCACATCCTCCATGTCCAAGGTGGAGGAGGCGATGGCAGCTGCGCCACCGGATCCCGAGGCCACCAGCTCCTTGCCGCACTGACTGGCGTCCACGATGATCTCGATGCTGCGCTGCGTGCTGGACTTCTTGATACCCAATGCCGCCGTGGAGCAGCTGCTGCCAGAGGGACCTCCTCCACCTCCTCCACCTCCTCCACCGCCTCCTCCTCCACCGCCGATGATGAGGGCATCCGTGACACTCGAACCAGTGCCGGCAATGCTGCTCACCGTCTGGTGATGATGACCCTGACCTAACCCCTGATCCCTGGCGATCTGCTGGGCCCCCCGGGCGGTGAGCAAGTGGTGCTGGGCGGTGGAGGGCAGCTCGTTGACGGTGCCATTGCTGTGGCTTCCGCGGTAGATCAGCTCCGTTTCGTTGCTCACCTGGCGCAGGGCATGCAGGCCGGTGTGCGACGCACTGCTAGTTAAGCCAGAGGATCCACCTCCTCCTCCACCAGAACCATTCGATCCATTGAGACCCGTGTAGTAGGCGCTATTGGGTCGCTGGCTGTGCTGCACCTGCGGCCCGGCCATCTCGTTTCTCTCAGTGATTTATTCCCTTTGCGGCGGCTAGTTCCTCCTCCTCCTCCTCCTCAGTCTCCTGATCCTCCTCCCGATCCTCTCTAGACGTCTGACTTTAATCGCTAGCTGGTTTTAGTGGCATGGCGGGCATTTACATGTTTACGTTTGCGGCGGTGACTTTGTTAGGCGGACTTTGTTAGGGGTTAAGCGTGGCGACATCTGCGAGAAGCGAGGGGAAATCAAGCAAAAGATATTAAAATTCAGAGATACCAAAGCATTGGTTTCTATACCGATCAAAGCAATATATTAATGGAAAAATAAAACAAATTGTTTAATGCATTTTTGAAAATTTGCTCCAATTTTGATTTAGAAACTACGAATTTATGACCTTATTTCAAATATTTAGTAAAAAGTTATAATAGATTTTAAATTAAATTTTTTATATATATCTCAAAATCTAAGACAAATTTACATAATTAAAAATAATGGAAAACTACATTACTTTTCTGAAATTTGAATTAGGTTTTATATATTGTATATTTTATCAAAGAATAAAATAGATAGAAACCTGGTTTTTAAATCAAACTAATATTTCATAATTATTTAAAAACAATATTTAAATTACAATAATGGTTTTTAAAAATGCACAATAAAGCCAAATTTGATCGGGATAGAATACAAGTAACAAAGAAAACTATTTCTAGGAACTAAATTCCGTCTGCCAGCAGCGATGCATGTGTGTGCGTGTGTTAGTGCGCGTACACGAGTCTGTGTATGTGTGTGCGTGTGTGTGCTTGCGTGGGAGTATTATTGAGCTCTTGTAAGCGGCTTTGTTATCCGATTTTAATCCTATTTACTAGTTGATACTGAAAACTAGACAATTGCCTTCTCACTTAACTGTGGCAAGCTAAAATGCCTTGTAAATGTATCAAGATGCCAAGGAATTTTCGACTCTAATAGCCCATTAATGCAGCAATTTACACTTTCAAATTATTATCTTAAACGTTTTTATCCCCATTTAATATTTGATTGAATAATTAATACTTGAATACTAATATTTTAGGGTTTTCACCCTTTGGGTTCGAGTTTTAGACCAAAATAACCTTATATTTTTGGTTTTTTAGTCGTCATTTGAACAAATTAAAGCCGTCAGTTAAACGACCGACTGTTTTGAGCAGCTAACAACCTTAACTAACGATCCCTATCACTTTCTGTAAAATTTATTTTTTGATCAATTTTTGCATTTTTTAATGATGTAACCATCATCATTTTTTGCGAAAAATGGCAAAAATTAAAAAGTTCCAGGTTTAAATGCCAATCGATTGAAGTTGTAATTACGAGTTCAACAAGGTATGACACTTCGTATTTCGACCTTATTTAGGAGAATTTCGGCTAAAAAATCAGATTTATTGGGCGGAAAATATGAGTAAAGTGTACAATTTTCAGGTTTTTAATAAATAAATAAATTTATTTCTAAATTTCAAAAACCAGTAGGCCGCGCAACGATCTTCAAATGGACATAGCCATCAGGCTGGGTTATTCAGTCAGTTTTGGGGCCAATCTCACATAGAGCAGTTCGGGAAACTAGCTAAAATTCAAAATTGTCCGTGTGGATAACTCTGTGTTTTTTCACCCTTTTATTGCCGTTTATCGTTTTGCGTTTTTACCGCCGCCGCCGCCATTCGCCATATAGCCATCGTAATGAACACTCTAAAGTCGGACGACAAGCCCTTCAATCCCTTCTACATTGGCCCGCATCCCAGCAAGGCCTGTGCGATCCCCGAGATTCCCGGCCGTCAATGCTCGCCCAGCTGCCAACCGCCGGAGGGCCAGGGCCAGGCGGCTCCAAGTTCGGCCCCCTCAAATGGTCAACAGCAGACGGAGGCCCAGAGCGTCCCGAGCGGAGCTGCGGGCGGCATGCTAATCGTGGGCATGGCCAATATATACAGCACAGTGGAGGTCCTGGCTGCCGCCGCTCGAATGGGAGAGGCGAGCGGAGCTACAGCGGGAACGAGAACGGCAGGAGCGGATCATCAGGCTCCGACGGCGCCCAACAACACCATTTGCAAACCGTATCCCTGCATGGAGGGCGCTCGCACCGAAAGTCCTGGCTGTGATTAAAACCGGAGGAAATTCACGCAGGATCAATGATCAATCAGCACTACTTCTACCTAAATTAGCCCCAAATACTTGAATAAAAACTAGGAAAATAAAAAAAAAATAGAAAACATTTCTTTATAATCATTTGTATTTTGTTGCCTAGTGAAACTGATTTTAAAAAATATTCTAAATTATTTTAAAAGTCACTTGGGACAAAATCTATCGTTACCCGTTATTAAGCTAAAGGGAGTGCGAGGGAGATGAAGTTATGCAAGCAGTAAATCGATAGCTTGCACTGCTTGCATTCCATACTATCTTCAAATTTTGAAGATAGCTTTATATATTTAATAGAAAATATAAGATAAATAATTGTCCATGTTCCCACTTAGTATTTAAGACAACTTAATTGTGTTCTTTCTTTAATTTTGATATCGACTTTAGCTCTTTTTTTAGCGTAAGTACTGAGCCTTGCCAACAAAGAAAATCATTTATTTTGCCCTTCCTTCGCTGCCTGTTAACCGTTCAACAACAATAAACGATTCGAGTGGAATCCCATTTGGGGAGTATTATTTTTGAAAGAATTTCGCTCGCACATTTGCAAGCCGTTGCGATGGATTTCATCTGGAGCTGCAGCTGCATCATTTATGGTTCGATGGCAACTGGCAAATGGATCAGGAGCAGCAGAGGCAGCAGAACAGCTTCCACATCCAACCATCCAACTTTTGGGGCCAGCAGAACAGCGGTGCGTTCGGATTGTAGAGTCTATCGAACGTATTGCTTTTGCAAATTCAATGAAGTAAAAATTTATTATTTATTGATAGACTTATGCAAGTGCACAGCAGCGCAGGAGGAGCAGCAACAAGGAGCTGAACACTTTATGCCCTCAACCTTGCCACTACCCAACCCACGACCACCAGTGCTGCCAAGTTGGATTTGTTATCTTTAAAGATTGAAAATGGAATATGAATCAACATATTTTATGATCATTTGTGATGTGGCTTTTATGCAAAAACCCATTTATTCACATTCATTTTAGGTTTTTTAATGAAAGTTAGGAAGTTAACTAAGTAAGCAGAAGAAAAACTCATCTTTTGACTGCCAAGTTCGACTTTTATTTTCGTTTAAGATTCAAATTAAAAAAATTTCAAAATATTCGTTGATTATTTGTGGTGTGCCTTTAAAGCAGAAAGTCATTTTATTCACATTCATTTTAGGCTTTTGAACAAAAGTTAAGAAGCATTCCTATGGGGATTAAAGTAAAGGCACATTTTTAAACTGAAATTTCAGTGCTGCCAAGTTATATTTTAATTTTCATTTGGGATTTAAAATAAAGAATTATTCTAAGCAACGTTCCTTTCGAAACTAAACAAAATACTAATTTTTAGACCAAAAATTCAAATAAATCACAGTTGAAAATACTTTTCAATGATTTCCTATTTTTTGTTGAAATGGCATCCCCATTGAGTACATCGTACACCCTCTCGCATGTGAAAATGCGTGGATTTTCACTCGTCCTGGTACTTGGCGAAATTGCAGTCGATGCTGCCTTTGCTCTTGCTTTCTTTGGCTGCACCTGTTTGGCAAATGATTTATGCATTTCACCCATTTTGCCGTCGACGTTTCAGGTGCAACAAAACTAGCAAACAACTGCAAATGCAACTGCAACCCGACGGCGATGAGGCAATAGCAACAACAGCGCTTAATGTGATTTTCTTGTTAAATGCAAGTCGAGTTGCTCTCTTCTCGCGAAGAAAAATGGAGCACTTTGCTGCTAGTTTTTATTCGCCGTTGTCGTTGTCGCAGTCGCTGTCGAACCCCTTAATAGTCGTTAGTTTGTTAAGCTTTTAAGCTACCCCCGGTTTTTGAGTTTGTCGTAAAAACATTTTACAATTGCCATCCGAAAATGGGAGAGTTGGGAGTTGGTTTAGTTCAAATTAAGTGAATGAGTTCGATAGTTCGGGTATGAAAAACATTGAGCTAACTTAAGGCATTTAATAAAAATCGATGGAGGAAATATAATTTATTTATTGGATATTTCGTATTTATATATTTCATATTTAATTTTTATCAGTTGATATTCCGCATTTAAATGTGTTAAAAATGCATAAACATATTTTCGGATGGCTTTAAAATCAAATTACCGAAAAATCGATCATACGCACTGTGTGCCAGCCAAAAGGAAAACTTAAAATCCGACTCCCATTTCAGCAATTCCATTTTCAACTGTCAACAAATCGAGTGCAGGAAAGAAAGAACAACAATATGGACGAAGACTTAATTTATTGAAATGTCCGGAAATGTAAGCATTAAAAGCGCCGCCCGACGAATGGAAAACAAAGCATAAATATCTATTAAAATGAGATTGAAATAAATTACAATTCGCAGGGGGGAAATGGTGGGGAAATGGGCCTGCGACACGCCAACCCAAGCCATTTAATGCCGACATCTCCCATCCTCTCCGAATTTCCTCCCCGATTTTCCCCACTATCCCCCATTCCCATTTGATTCCGAAGGTCAGGTGGCAGTCTCCTCGCTTCTTGAGCAAAAACTGGAGTGCAGGGCAAACACTTCTCCGATGGCAGTGGTCGTTGGTCGAGGAGCAGCCATGTGAACATGGGGGGAAATTAAGTGCAAGGATCCATGGATCCATGGCCATTGAAAACAGGAGGACAACAAAAGGACTCGCATACTTAGACGCACTTGAGCGTGGGGCATGGAGCATGGAGCACGGGGGCATGGGGCATGAAAAATGGCAGCAGCACCGCCGAACGGCAGGGGAAATGAAGCTGAACTTTATTATAACAATACACAATAATCGTGTGCGAGCTGCGTCTCAAGTTTCCTCCTCCTTCGTACTGATTTTCCGCCATGATGGAGTGCTGCGGAAAAAGGAAAAGGGAAAGCGGATATTCCGCTCGAAAGGTAAACTGCAACGGAAGCCAAACCGCACAGAATTATGATGAAAACAAATACAAATCTCTTGAATGCCGCCCCATTTTGTAAAAGTGGTTATTTTTTTTAAGATTTTATGAAAAAAAAAATTAAATGTTGTGTATTTAATAAGGAAATATATTTGTTTTGGTTTAAAAGTAATTAAAATATTTATTTTTGCTTTAATAAATTTTTATTTGACATGCAAATATTTTGTAAAAAATAAGGAAATATATTTGTATTGGCTTAACAAAAATGTGTAATAATATTTTATTTATATAAAATATTTATAGATTTATTTTCGTATTGAAAACAATATTTTTTGACATGTAAATTTTAATTTGATAAGCCTACAAATTTAATTAACCTCTTTGTCGTGTTGTATACCAATAATTCCTGTTGGTTCTGCACTTCCAGTTATTTCCCACGTTCCACGGGCGCATGCTAATCGATTGGGAATTGGAGGTGGAATTTCTCCCAGTGCATCCACGTACATTGCACGCCAAGGCGCTTAACTAAACAAGCTGAAGACGTGCAGTCAGGCGGGAAATGCAGAAATGCAGCAATGCATTCTCCTCGCTCCTGCGTTTGAATATCCCTGGCTGTGGTGCTCCTTCGTCACGAAATCCTAGTAAAATGTCAAGCAAGGACCTCCTCGCACTCGCGACTTCCTGGTCTCCCGGTCGCATATCCATAAGTATGCGCAATATTCAAACGGGAAGGTAAAAGGAAATTGGATTTTTGTTGACATTATTTTATAAAAAATATCCGGAGTCCCCCGCAACAACAATGCACAGAGAGAATTATTTAAGTAAATTGTACTTAAATTGAGTATTTTTCTTCTTGAAAATTAAGCATGAACACAAATACTTATTCTGAGTACAAAATACTAACTATCAGTACAAATTTGTCAAATTTTTTTTACTCAAATTAAGTACATTTTCTATTTATTAAGTACATTTTTCCTCAAAATGAGTACAAACTGCACTCATTTTCAGAAATTATTTGGCCAGTATTTTAAAAATGAGTATTGCCTTTTCTCAAACTGAGTATTGCAAAATGATCAAATTAAGAAAAAAAATCTCAGCCCGGAGAACTTCCTTTCTTACTTACACATTATTTTAAGGGCTATACAGTATATGTTAAATGTTTCATAATTATGTGAATATTAAACTGTTATAAATAAAACAAACTTACTTTTTGTTCGACCCAAGTCGCCTTCTCCGTCACTCGAACCCCAGACCCTTGTGTTCGTGCACGCGCGCACTAACCGGCTGAGCCAAACAAGCACCACATTCAGCAATGTCCAAACCGCACATAAGATTTAAATTGTAATGCTTGCAATTAATTGGATTTTAAACATTAAATGGAATAGGACTATAATCAGCTCAATTCCATTTAATGTTTAAAATCCAATAAAATTAATAAAAATAAAAAAAAACCAGAATAACAAAAAAAAATATTTGTGTTTACCGGAATGGGGATTGAACTCACGACCCGGACGACATTAGCTATCAAATATTTGATGGCAAGAGTCATTTACTCCCTAGGCCAGCCTTTTAGAAGGTTTCTTTGAGTAATGTCATACTCATTATGAAAATATTTGTACTCAAGTTGGAAATTGAAGAACTTGTTTCCTAAAATTAAGATTTTTGTGATCAATTCAAGTTTTTTTTCTTAAAGTGAGTTCAATTTGTACTCAATATAAGTTTTTTCCAAAAATTTGTACTCAAAATCAGTACATCCTGAAAATGAGAATACAAATACTCAATTTCAGAACGTCAGAATTCTCTCTGTGTGGACTTTGGCTTTGTCAGTTTGGTCAGAGAAATGCTCAACTCATCGAATGTTCCTGCCCCCTCGGAAAATTCAACAATTTTCCTCCTGGCATCGGCATCTGCTGGTTTTTCACCCTGTTTTCCTCTTTGCACGTGTGAGAGTTGGCAAACATATTTTGATTTTGCATAATAAATGGCGTTCTGTGTGCGAACGGCCAAGACAAAGTGGTAGCAAAAGAGTGCTAACGAATCGACAGCAGGGATACCCTGTTAAAAAATAAATCTAGGGGTTAACCAGTTTTAAGTAAATCCATCAGCAGATTTGATTTATTTTTTCATTATTTACTCTGCAAATAATAATTAAATTGAATTATTTTTGAATAAATATTTTAATTTTTTTGCACATAATATTTCTATTATTTACTCCATTTTACAACCAGTGACTTATGATCAATGGGTATTTAGCAGTCGTTACAACCAGGCTCCTTTTTTATTTTTAGGCGACTTGGGTTTTTCTGCTCTCGCCATTGAGAAATTGCAGCGCAAATGCACTTTGTATGCCAGTGCATCTGTTGAAAGCAGAAACCAATCAAATTTCCATGTTTGATATATTCCATATGAAAAATTGTGTTGCATATGCTTTACTTATTTTTCCAATTTTTTTGGGGGGGAAAGGTACTCTTATTTTTTTTTGTAAGCTGCAGATGAACTGACAAACACACGCACCGTGGAAAAAAACTAGGTGGTGCGGCTAAGTGGATGGCTGATTTTGGGGTCGACTGGGTGGTTGGGTGGTTCAGGTGGCTGGGTTTTTTTTCGGTCTCGAGAGGCAACAGAATGTAAAACAAATCGCCGCCGGCATTGGTAGCTGATGAGGTTGGTTATCGCAGTGGCGCAGAGGTAATGACACGCCCACAAACCCAACACCGCACTCATCTACGCAAATATGTAGATACAGTGGTGGCCCAAATTAGGTGTACACCTCATTAAATTTTAAGAACTATTCATTTCTATTTCTAAGAATTTACAAGAATTTGAAATTATTATTTCAAATATTCAAATCACATTTAAACCTTCTGAAAGTTCCAGCTTATCGAAGTAATCAAGTTAGTGACAATACAGCCATAAATAAATAGGATTTAGCAATGCAAACCCATTGCTCACAATGGAACCCTTAAGCCCACTTAAACCTTTAAGTTTTAGGGGCTTAGACGAGCGGAAGGCAGGCAAATTTCATTTGAAGCCCCTAAAAAATCATTTTTTGCGGTCTTACTTTTGGCACTCAGTGTGGGTATGTGGGTGGTGGTGGGCTATGGGTGATGGGTGGTTTGGCTTGGCAGCCGTCAAAGTGCAAAATATGGGGCTCAAGCATCATCAGGATTCCTCTGGCCGGGCCGCACAAACACATGGTTGTAAAGTTGCTCAGGATGCACGTGAGTTGCTGCAATCTGTGGCACACTTTTCGCTCTTACACCCTCCCACCCCCACCCCCCGGGGTTTTTCCACGGAGAGGGGGAAAAATGGAAAGGTGGACCTGAAATAACAGCAGCTGGAATGCAACCAACCAACCAACCAACCAAGTCAGCTAACTGTTTTCATAACCCCAACTGGATAACATACGTACACTCAGAGAAATTTGTCAAAGATGTATGAAATCCATGAAATATTATAGACAGCAAGCTTTGCCTAATTATTTCTCAATTTAGGTTTTTTTTTTTAATTTTCATATTAATTCGTTGTGGGTTATTTTGGCTACTTGCCGTTTTCTTGAGTAAAGAATTTTATAGAGTTGCCTAGATATATCAAAAAAGTAATACATTTTTTATTTTCTGTTTTTAATTTTATTTTTTTGGCACGACATATTGCTTTCTGCGAGCGTATCTATATGGGGTCCTTTCGAGCTGTCTAGTTTTTCCTTTTGCCTGCGTTTTTCGCACGTTTATTTGCCAAAGCGAGAAACTGGAAAACCCGAAACACTGAAACCCCGAACTTGCCTTGCCACCTGTCCCCGTGGCCTTTGCACCTAGATTTCCCCGCTTTTCCCCCCTACTGGCATTTTCCTATCTGGGGCCCTGTATTTATGGGTTTGCACGTGTTTCCGTCAACCAGTGTTGCCATCATCATCATCATCGCGCCGTTCGCCAGTCGCCAGTTGCCATTGTGGCAACTTGAGCATCTTTTCGAAAATACAAAAAACAACGAAGGGGAAAGCGGGAAAAACACACGGAAAATTTCTGCCGAGTGGGGTTTCATTTTCAAGTGTTTGTCTTGGGTGTGTGTGTGTGTTTGAGGGTGTGTGTGTGGCAGTTGGAGAAGAGAACGTTTATTTTTCAGCTGTTGCTGCCGTGACATGGACACCCGCAAAATGGTTGGCCTGTCAGCGACAAGGATGCCCCCAGTCAGTTATTCGCACGGAAGGACGAGAAGGACCAAAAGGACGAGAGGGACGGGGCAAAGCACTTCACTCTGGCGAACGCAAAAAATGCTTACAATTGTTTCGCTCAGGAGACTCACATTGATTTGAATCCGATTTGGCATGAGTAAACAAGTTGCCACACAGATTGACAAAAAAATTTAAACACCCCCGATAATCACAATAAAACAATAAACAAATAATTAAGTATTATATTAGAACTTTAACTTATCTTTCAATGATCTAAGCGTATGGTTTTCCCTTCAATTTGTATTAAAATATATAATTAATCAAATATAATGAATTTATCTAAATCATATATGAGGCATCCAAACCGGCCACACAAAATTGAATTTTGATACCATTGTGCATGTCACACCAAACACAAAAAGTGTTATTTCAGGGTTGTCTCAGGTAGGATTGCCACCCTAATTAATCAAAGTTCTTGCTCCATATTAATTGATGTTTTTTTATTTTAATTTAATTTATTTTATTAACTTAATTTAATTATGTTTTTTAATTTATGTTTTTTTCTACTATTATTTTTTTTTCGTTACTTGAACTCTTTACTAACATACTTTGTATTCTTGTGATTGCCATTTTCAAATTTTCACTTACATTTTTTTTGTGGTCACACATTCAGGTCACAAGGAAACCGAATCCCCGAAGGACCCGGCCTGCGGGGACTTATCTACAGGTATATCCATGACAGGTGTACATATGTACACATACGCATTACAAGCCAAACAAACACACACACAGAAAATGCACACGTGGCGCAACTTTAATTCGAAATGAGAGAGGGGAAACTCGGAAACTCGATTCGCGTGCAAAGCTCGTAAATTAATTTTTATATCCCTTTCAATTACTTTTCGATGGGGGGCATCCCCTGTTACCACCCCATTTTACCACCCCCCTTTTGCCAACTATCAATGCATACTAATGAGTAACTAGGGGGCGGAAAATCCGGATGGCCCAGATAGCTTATCGGCCCGATTTCATGGCCACCGCGAGTCGGCCACAACTTGGCCCTCGGTCAATGTAATTGCCCTTGTTCCTTGTTCTCGGTTCTGTTTTTCTGTTCCACTAGGGCCATTAAAATCCAAGGAGTTCTCCTCCTCCTCCTCCTGCTCCTGCTGGCCATAACCCAGTCCCAATGCCACTGCCAATCCTCCTCTGGAAAACTCCCCAGGAGCCACACGCAGCTTAACAACTTTTGTGTGTAAGCTTTCATCACGATTATGGCCAGGTTAAGGCGGTAAAAGTTTCGGGGAGGCAGAGAAATTTATACTCGCAAAAATACATATATTTCTCGAATTTAAGGTGTAAATTTCAAAACTAAATTAACACTTAAACGATCTATAATATCAAACTATCTAAAAAGAAATTTTAAAATTTTTTAAAAAACTTAAAGAAACATTTAAAGCTTTTAAATATTTTAAATGATTTTTAGTTTTTTAATTGGAGTTGAAGGACATTATTACAATTATTTTGGCAAAAAAAAATATCATTTAGCGTTTTGTATTTATTAAAAAATTATTTGTTTAGTTTATGTAAAAAAAATTAAAATTTTTAGAAAGAATAAAAATATTTTTTCAATATTTTTAATAACAAAAGTATATTTTTTCCCAGTTATATTTATAAGTTTGCCATTGCCCACATGGACCACGCCCACTCGGCTAACATTATGCTCAACACAAAAAAATTACAAAAGAAAAATAGAAACAAAAATCTGTTAATAAAGACAAACTCTTCCGGAGATACACAAACACACTCACTCATACTGAGGCACCTGGAAAAAAGGTAACTAAGGCTATTTTGCATAAATGCCGCACCACAGCTGCTACCGTCCTCCCATCCTCCCCCAACCTCTCTCTCTTTTATGGAAAGCATTTGAATTAATTATACTAAAAGTTGTGAAAATAGAAACTGTTTTGCACCTGATGTCTGACACAAAGCCTTGAGAAGGAGAAAGGCGGAATCCTTGTAGTTTTATCTGCCTTTTGTCAGTAGGAGCCCACATTTCCCCCCCTATTTAACCCACAAAGCCAACTTAATTTGCAGTGAAATTAAGTGTAGACACACAGCGCAGCTGAGGATGCCAAAAGAATTACTCATCTTCAGGCTCAGACAGTGCGTTTCACAGCTTTAAAGCGCTTGTGCCGCATGGCAAATGTGGCAGCTCATAAAACTAAATCATCCGTATTTAATATCGAATTATTATTTGACTTGATATTAAATGTGGAATTAAATATAAAATATGTATAATTACATTAAACATTAAATATAGGTTAATATACTATATATTTAGTTTAATTTGCTCAGCATTTTCGATACAAATTTGTTTACAATTTTAAAGCCTCAGAAAATTGAAAAGGATTGCGGCCAAATCACAAAGTGGTATTAAATCTGAGACAGCGGTCAGAGGTCTCGACTAACCGGGCTTAAAGAGCGAAACCCGATTCCCGATACGGACAACGGACAAACGGATAAACGGACACTGGACACTGAACTCGAAACCACAACAACAACAAGTTGTCCGGGAGTCCAGAACTCCAGGACAATGGACGCCATTGCCGCTGACAGGCGACCCTCAAAAGATGTGGGCATCCGATGACGAGAGATGAGATGGTATGGTATGAATCGGCAAGGGGGAAAGGGAGGAGGAGATGATGATGATGATGATGTGGCATCCGAAACGGACCACCATTGATGTTGCTGTTGAGTTTTATGGCCGCCGGCAAATGGCGCCTCAAATGGAAAACATGAAACCGAATTAACAAACGAACATCCAAACAACCAAACATCCAAACAGGCAATCCGCCCAAGAAGACGGCTTCCGGAAACGTATGCACCGCCCTCTTTTGGGACTCGGGTAATTATCGCCTGACGGCCCAAGAGCCTCCTTGCTCCTCACTCCTTACTCCTTGCTCCAATCTTCAATCTCCCCGGAAAACGCCTCGTCATGTGGTCGGGTTGTTCCCCCTTCACCCTTTCCCCCTTCACGAGTCCACCGCCTCTGATGTCATTGCGTGGCTTGATGGATTTGTGTAATTTCTTTATGCCAGCCCAGCCCAGCTCGGGCCACCCCAGCTATTTGGGGCCACCCTAGGAGACCACCCCTTAACCCATCATAAATTGAAGCTGGATTTAATTACAGCCTTTGGCCCTGCCCAAGTTTTTCTCACGCCTCTGCGGCGACAGCTGCGTTTTTTGCAATGCGAATTTGAAAGCCAACGTGACAGTGGGACAATTAGGAAAAGTGTCTTTAAAATAAGTAAGTAAATGAAAAGTATGACAATTAAAATATTAAGTGCTTACGTTATAGAATATTTAAATAACTTAATATTTACAAAAGCCATTTTCGAAAAAATGTACTGAAATAAATTTAGCTTCTAAAGATTCAACAAAAAAATATTTTAAAAATTGTTTTGTTTCCCAATTCCATTTTCTTTTTTGTAGTGCAGAATAAGCTGCCATTTTACAATTATTTAAGCCAGAAATCTTTTGCAAATCAGCCACCTCGGGCCCGTCTTCCGCCCCTTTTCTCAAGAGAAGGGGCGGGGCTGGTTAAGGAAGGCAGGGGGCAATGTATGTCATGACCTTAGAACCAGCCGCAAATTGTAATTTGTTATTTCGAGGGAAAAAAAACAGGCCTATTCTAAAAGTTTCCCTCGATTCTGTTTAGATCTTAAAAGCGCACAGGGAACAATTGAAAGGAGAAACTACCTATAAGCAATTGTATATAAATTAAGTTAAGTTCATTTTCTTTTAGCTATTAAAAAAAGTTATTTTATATTAAAAATGTATTTTTTGCACATAAGTAAAGTCAACTATTTGTTTCACATATTTATTTTAATATTTTTGGAAATTCGTAGGGTTAAAAAATATTTTGCATATTTTATTCGAAAGAGTTAAAAGTGTACTAATTTTTTTTCGCCGTGTGCTGATTTGCAGCATTTATTAAAATCACATTTTCACAAATTTCTTTTCGCACTTTGCCGCCGTTGCTGGATTTTTTGTGCAATTCATTTCCTTAATGCTTCGTCGGGTAATTTGGGTCAAAACTAATTAGACGGCAGACGTGACTTTAATTACCCACAGACCAAGGAGCCAAGGACGTCGGCCAGACGAAGGACGATGGGTGGCTTTCTTTTTTCCCTGCTATTTGCCACCGAATTTTCGCCGCTTTTCCCCACATTTCCCCGGCGCTAATCAATGGCCAACTCATAAATTCAGCGACAAAACGATTTTCGAGCGTCAAACACTTTTCGCCGAACCTTCAATTTACACTTGTCACGTGCGCCGATTGCCACGCCCACTGGCCCATCCTTCTGACCGCCGCTGCTTAATTACTTAATTGACTATTTGCTAAATGGTTACAGCAATTTTGTTGTATTTTTTCCCCATTTTTAACAGGTGCAACAAAGAGCCCGCATCAAAAATGTATTTTCTTCAGGGTTTTTTATGATGAACTTTTATTTTTTTCGTTCACTTGAAATTGCCGCAATTTGCATATGGCCAATTTTAAGTGTGTGTTTGATGGCCGCAGGGGAAAAAGGGGGGTTAAGGGTTAAGAGCCTGCGCCAGCGATTTATTAACCCATGAAACCCAACTGACCACGACTACAACCAACCGCAGACCACACGGCATGCATTAAAGCGACCAAAGTGAGTCCATCTGCGGAGGACGTTTGCAGGACATTCGACAGTTTACAGATGTCGCCAAAATATAGAGGAACTCAAGGGCTACCGCTCTATGATATCCCTTACAAAAATATTTATGAAATGTAGGCAATGTATATGTAGATATACAAAGAAACCTCTTAAGAAAAATCCAAAAATAAAAAAATCCCTATTATTCGACCTGAAAAACAGATTTTAAGGCGAAGTGCTGTTATATAAGGCCCAAATACAAAGTGTCATACCTTGTTGAGCTCCTAATTAGATCCCCAATCGATTGGCATTCAAATCTGGAAACTTTAATTTCTTGCAATTTTTCGAAAAAAATCACGATGTAACCTTCATTAAAAAATGCGAAAATTTATCAAAAAATAAATTTTCCAAAAATGTAATGGGGATCGTTAGTTTAGATTGTTAGCTGCTCAAAACAGCTGTGAGCCTTAATTTGTCTAAAATACGACTAAAAAACCCAACAAATAAAGGTAGCTTTTCACAAAATCCTTATCCGAATTATCTACCGCAAAAATCTGTATTTTATTAATATTTCACTAACAGAACTTCAAAGAACCTTAAGAAAACCGGATACAGGAAATAATATTAAATATTATTTATTTATTATTTATTATTTAAATATATTATGTTAAAACATTTTATATATTCCCAAAATATAATCGAGTTTGAAGTTTTCAAGTATATTTTCTATTTTCTGAGTAAATAAGTAATTACGTTGAGGTCACTCTTCGCCTGACTTTAGAACCCATCCACTCATAATCTCCGCAGGACCTTAGGGTAAACCCCACCACAACAAGTCCAAGAACAAGGACACTCTGTCTGAGGCACATGTTTGCAGTTGATTTACCGATTAGCCAAAAACGACAAACAGCAACCGTAAGCGACCACATGCATAAGTGAGGATATGGATATGGATATGGAGATGTATTCCCCTGAACCACCCATGAACACCCACCTCCCACCTAAAATCCAGCAACATCTGCTGCCAAAATGCTTAAGGCAATTCAATTTAATTAATATTATAATTAAGCGCAGATAGCAAAATGAACCGAGTTGCTGAGAAGCTGGATTTAGTGCAAAATGAATGAGAGGGGCGGTGGCAAATGGAAAATGGGTGGGAAATGCACCAGGAAAGGGCGGAGTGGGGTGGGAAATGCATTCCATCTCGGCTGCTGCGTGTGCGGAATTATGTGAGCAATTTTCCAAGTGAGGATTTCGGCTTCGCATTGTTGCGGTGCATATGCGAAAGTCTTTGCACGGAAACACTTTTCATCTGATATGCATATAAATCCTTGGGATTCCTCCGAAAGGCTGACGCAGGATTAAAAATATATTTCATTAAACTAAATTAAAGCCAGGAGAAGGTATTCTGATATTATTTAGCTTTAAAAGAAAAATTAAAATACAATTCAGTTATATCATTCCATATAAATAACAGTCTTTAAAGGCATTTAAAAAATTAAACACAATTTCGGGGGATGGAAATCAATAGATTGAAATAATTCATTTGGTATTTGGGCTGTGGGCGCCGACTTACTGCAATTAATCTCAAATGAAGTGAGCTGATTCAAATGGAGGCAAGCGAAAGAGACGGGGAGAGGGGCGAGTGAAAGGGACGGAGGCGGAGGAGAATCAATGGAGCTTTCACGCCTCGCCGCTTCAGGTTTTGGGAGGATAATTCCAAGTCCTTGGCTCTCAGATGCTTAGGCATTTGATTAATGCCGAAACAGAAACAAATAGCCCAAAGAGAGAGAGAGAGAGAGAGACAAACAGCCCAGAAAAAAAGAGACGCCAATAGCTGGGCCAAAGCTGCGATTAATTCTAACAAATCAGACAAAGTCGAAGGCGTTCAAGCAGAGTGTGACATGGATTGCATCAAAGGATATGAATGGGTCGGAATTAACACACTAAATATATACATAGACATCCTCTAATCCATTTAATCGGGTATTTATTTATTAAGAATTTTCTAAACAGCAGGCAATAAATTAATTGATCAGAATAAATGGCAGAGATTGCTAAAGTAAAGAAATAAAAATAAAATATATGCTTTATAATTATAATTTTAGAAAATATTTTACTGATCAATTCTGCTAAATATTTAAGTTAAAAGTTAAATCGCTTTTGTAAACTTAACCTCCTATTTTAATTCCATTTTTCCCCACCCTATGCATTCCCCAAAATGCTGGAAAAACAAACTGACAGCTTAATTGAGTTGCAGGACGAAAAATAAGGAAAATACAAGGAAAACTGAAGGACACGAAGCGCGGGAATTTTAAATAAATTCCCCCCGGCTAATGGATCGCATTCAATTAGCCCGACAGGAAGAGGGAAAATCCCAGCTGAGTAAGAGGACATGCATCAATCTTTCCTTCTGCTTCTTCTGTATTTTTTTTTTTGGCTAATTAAGTAGCTTGAGATGCGTGAGTTTCGTGTTAATCAAATGCCAATTAACTGACATTTTCATCAGTCATAATGAGCTGTTGTTGCTGCCCGGGAATCCTTTTGTTCTGGCCCAAAATATATCACTGGCTTATTTCTTTCTCAATATTTTCTTGGCACGTTCCTTTGTGCCAGACTATAGTATATATCTCCTATATGGACGGACACATTTCCGGCTCATTGATTGCACGGCCATCGAACAAAAGCCAGCAAAGTGTCAACTTTTGCGAATTGATAGCCAAAAAGATAGCAAGACGTGAATGGCAGCGAGACGGGGAAATATTATGGACTCGGTTAGGGAATATAGAGAATATAGAGGGGAGAACAAGAGCGATATTTTGGAATGTAGTATGTGCAAAGAAATCAAAAACCATTGCAGCTATATCGCCAAGGGAAAATACATATATCAGTTACAAAAGGAAACAAATTGAGCAAAAATGGGGGAGAAATGTGGGCATAAATAGCAACACAAATCGAGCACAAAAGTGGGACACATGGTGTCCCCATTTTGTAGATGTCTCATAGATTTGACAAATTTCTGGAAAGACTTGAAAACAGACAAAGGAAAAGGTTTGAAGTTTCTGCTGAAACTGAACAGATGGAAAATTTAAATTTATGAAAATTAAATTAATTAAATATGTAATTTATTTTATTTATAGTTTACATATTTAATTTTTGGGGTTTTTCCTGTTTCTTTATGAATTTTAGGAATATTGAATAATATTATACTGAAAAATCTCTTAAAAATTCCCTCAACGGATAAATTAGATCTAACGTTTTCCAAGCCAAAATATTTAATGCCACGCCGCAGACTAATCCCTGGTCGCCAATCTCCTAATCCCAATCGGGGAATTGGTTACCTAATGGCAAAGCCATATAGCCGAAAGGGATTTCGAGTTTTGGTCAATTTGACGGCTTGAGCGACATAATATCGATGGCGGATTGAAGGGCTTAGGGGCGCCAAAGCAATTACCTTGGCATTATGAAGGGCGGCAAGGGCGATTTGTCGCTACAACATACATATATAAAATAAATATATCTGTATATAATAGATATAAATATACGTGGTTTCTTTTTTCCAGCTACTTTAGCATTTCCTGGCTGCCATTCTGCAATGTAAATTATTCAAACCTGGAAGTTGTGACAGAGGGATATGTGCACTGATAAAAAAAACGTAGAGTTCCAAGATTTTATATTATATTTTTTTAAATTTTTTTTTCAAATAAAATTATATATTTCGTCTACTTTATTTATTTATTTATTTGCAGATATTTATGTTTACTATTCCTTTTTTTTCTGTGTAAGAGCGAGATCCGAGAAACGTGCAACTCATGCCCCGACATCAACAAACGTGTTTACGAGCCCCAATGAACGAGGCAAACTTTCCCCCCTCTCTTTCTTTCCCCCCATTCGCCTTCTCTTTCGAGGCTTTTGGACCCTCCGGCAACAACAACATGAATATGCATAAAGCGCAAGGTGGGATCCCCATGAATTAGTTATGAGGTTATAAGGCATATTGCCAACTGCTTCATAGAGGCCACCGCCTCGCAGCCTGAAAGCAGTCCTAATAAAATTACGTCAAGCCGGGAAAAATAAAAAAAAAAACAGGAAAAACCCGCAAAAATAGTAGGTCCAAAGAATAAACAGTGTGCGGAAAAAAGGCGGGAATAGGAAAATGGCAACGGAAATGGAAACCCACACATCCGAGAAGGTAAGCTTGCAATTTGCCCACTGCAACCGAAACTATCATCGCTGGGTTTGGGTTATAAAATTGAAAGGATATATCAAAGTATACTTTGATATCCCTGAGCGTAAACTTTCCAGCTAAACGCATTTACTTTTTTCAGTGCATTTCTATGATGCTCCTCAAGAAAGTTATCAAGCATAAACAGATTGAGATATGGTCAATGAACCAAATATTTGTATATATTTTTTTGGTGACGCCAAAAATATTTAATTTTTATTTATTGGTAATAAAGCGCATTAAGATATCAACAAAATATATACTTTTTTTGGTGACCCCATATATATTTAATATTTACTTAGTATTAATAAAGCATATTAAGAAAACAACAAAATAATTGTATACATTTTTTTTCTTGGTGACCCCAACCCAATTCGCCGCCTGTGACCCCAACTACTCCCCAAGCAATCAAATGATTAGTAAAATATTCCAGCACTTTAATGGCCACTAGACGCACGCGTTTATGCTTAAACATTTATGCAGACATTTATGTGTACAAATATTTATGTGGGTTAACTTCCCAGCTGTCCGACTGTCTCTTCGCCTTGGTGTACGTCACTTGCCAGACTCTTTGCCTTGTGATATGCAAAATGTTGTCATAAATGCGGCAAAAAACAAAAGCATTTTTCCCCTGAAAAGAAAGGAGAAAAGCTGGCACAACGCAGGGAAATAAAAATAAATAGCCGGGTCAGGTGGCAGACATTATTCTGGGTATTTCCACCCGAAAACTTCGACTGTGTCTCTGACTCTGACTCTGAAATGCAAATCGGAATCTAAGGCCAAGATGTGTATGTTTTTTAAATGCGGAAATACGAGCTTTTTCTACGAAATTTTAAATCTTTCGCTTGTCATTTAATTGTATATTTTATGGCACTATTCTAAGACTGTTTAGCTTCTAGCACTTCAATTAAATTTCTATCTCTGAAACTTCTATAAAATGTTATACAAAAATCTTAACTTGCGCTAACGTTTCACTCCCTTCGGGATCTCATTTTCCCTTTAATTATTTTGAATATTATTTTCCGCTCTGGTGGGCAATTAATTTGCTGCTGACTGCACCCAAAACTGCATTTGATTGATTAGCGTAATTAAGTGGAAGGCCAGAGGGCACCATCCTGTTTTTCCGCCGCCGCATCAAGTATACGCCATGTGCACAGCTCTCGGCTGGATGTCCAGTGAGAAATTGACACGAAAAATCCATTTCGCTTGACTCACTTCACAGGCAATTGTCTTTAAGAGGGGGTTAAGTACTACATACACGATATTAACTGATCACCGAGCAAGTACACAGGAAAAAAATGGCATAGTATATATATAAATATATATTTAGTATATATTAAAATCACAGTTTAACATTTCTAAATTCAAAAACATAGTGAAATAATATTTAAATTGAATATGAAATCTCTGGATTTACTTCTTTTTTGATCAGTGTAAGTAAGTTTTCAGGGCCGAGTGCCAAGCTGCGCCATAAGCTTATTAAATTCCATAAGGATTTCACATATTACAGCCAGCTACTTATGGCAAGGATTAAACAAACATGCCGACTTTACAAACTTGGCACAAACACGAAAACGACGAAGGAGCCCCACTGCGCCCAAGACATGGGACTGCGCCAAAGCCTTTAACTGTTGACCAAGTCGTTGACACACATGCACATTCCCCACACTTTTCCTTTCCACTTTTCCTTGCCACTTTCCCACATCACTTTCACAACGGGCGGCCTCAGAAGAACTGCACTGCCATGTGCTGTAGGCCATGCCTTTTCTGCTTTTACCACTAAACAAAGATAATCGAGACTTGCGGAAATTTCTTGACTTAACTTAAACAATAGTAAGAGGGAAAGAAGGTTTATAAACCCATATATATGAGAAAAAAATGTGTATAATAAATTTTTGAATTCCAAAATACTATTAACAAACTATTTATAAAATCAACCAATTACAAAGCAGAATATTTTTCATACCTAGACAACTTTTAATAATATTTAAATATTTTTTAAAATTAATTTTTTGTAGATATTTTCTATTTCTTAAATAATATAAAATTAACAAAGCTGAAAAAATGTATATTATACCATACGATATTATTAAATTTATATTTTATTTATATCTTTAAGCTTTAGAAAAGTCGATTTTAATTTACTTCCCATAACATTTTTAATAGACTTAGGATCAAGTCAATTAACCTATTACGAACCCAGAAAACCCCTTTGAAGGGCAATAATTTGTGGCATATAGCAGGGCTCAGCTGGGCCTACGTGCTGGGGATCCCTGACTAATTACTTTAAGGACTTGAAGTCCTTGGCGTGAGATTCAACAGCCGCAGCGTCAACAGTCGCTGCTGACAACAAAGCCAAATGAAAAGTGAAAAGTTTTTAGCATTTAATTAAAAGAAAAATTTACGCAAACCTCAAAGGCCTCAAGTGAGGGGGTTAAAACAACCCCTTAAAGCCCCCTTTATTCCACTTCCCAGCCAGCTTAAATTCAGGCAAATTTTTTCCCTTTGAACGACGCATGGGAAATGGGTTAAAAAGTCAGCCCTCCGATTGTTCTGTTGATTTGTCAGATCTGTCGCAGCGCGTGTCACGCATCTGTCACGCGTCTGTCACGCCAACGGAATAAAATACACACCGACAATAATGACAGAGAATCCACTTGATTGCGGTCCTCGCCGGGCAATCAACGTGGCGTATGAGTGATAATTTGTTGCACTTTCCGCGAAGATTGCAATGAAAAGATAATGATTGCGTCCCTTTTGCAGGCTGCACGCCTTCAAGGAAAGTAAATTATTATTTCTCCTCTTGTTACGCCTAAAAAATAACAAATCCTATTTATTAATTATAAATTAGAATTTAGTAGGTCAGCCAAATAATTTAATAAAATCAAATAAAAAATGAAACTGAAATATATGTTCAAGAAATACCTAAGCAAAACCTTTGTAAATTCTAGTTATTCTTAAAAATAACAAGTCCCACTTATAAATTATTATTTTGTAAGTAAGCAAAATAATTTATTAAAATCCAAAAAAAAAGTATTCCAATGAAAAGGGAATATATGTTTTATAAATACCTTAAAAAAAAATTGCAAATTCTAGTTATCCTTTAAAATAAAAAAACCCATTTGAAAATTATAAATTATAATTTTGTAGGTAAACCAAAAAATTCAGCGTGCAAGTGTTGATTTTAACACTTCCTGTCAAGATTGAATTCAAATGATAATTGCCTGGCCTGATTGCTCATGCATATGCTTCCGATAAATTATAATTTAAAAGTAAAAATTCCAACTTAATTATTCATGTTTAATTCCGCCCAAAAAAACATTCGTTAAGTTTTCTCACACTTTGACCCCCTTTTCGTATTGAATCAATACTTAATTTAAATCGTGTCCTTCAATTATTTAATGTGCTGCCATCTGTCTCAACTGCCATTCGAGATTCTGACAATTCCATCCCCCATTCCACAACCCCCTTTCCTCATCTGAAATCCCCAAAAGGGGCTGGGAAAAGTTAGGAAAATGGGGTTAAGTCTAACCAGGAGACAGGGTAAATTGTTTAGCCCTTGCACAACAGAGAAACTTTTCTTATTTTCGCGGCTTTTACATAGTTGCCCCTCTTCGCCCCCTCGGACCCACTTTCTCTCACTTTCTCCCTCACCCAAGGGTGCTTTATTACAATTTAACTTTTCTTTTATTGCAGCATTTTTGTTGTGCTGTGCGGCTAACCGGGCAAGGACTTCCCCGTCCCCAGAAAAAAGCACAAATAAAACCCTAAAGCCAAATCCAAAAACCAGAAAACCCGAAAACCAAAAACCCAAAAACCAACCAAAGCCAAAGGGTGAGGGACATTAGCTGCTGGTCGATGGAGTCGAGGAGAAGCCTGATTATGTGTCATATGGCACATGCGAATCAACTTCCGTTCGGAGCTCAAGTTCCATCAACTCATTATATTCAATAGGCAAGAATTCTTTGCTAAAATGAGGGTATAAACGACCGGCGGTGTCAATAAAAATATAATAAAATATCTCTGTTTGTTTAGTTTCATATTTGTGAAATTCAGAAGATCCTGAAAGGAGCTCAGTTTGATCATAAATTATGACATAAAATATTTAGTAGTTGAATTTGGTAATTGGCTATTAAGGAGCCTGCAAACAATTATAAGTAATTCACAAGCTTGTGTGAAAATATGGATTTCAAAGAGTAAGGGAAAATATAGGAAAATACTGGCAAAATCTAGATTATAGGGTATTATTATTAGGGTATCATATTATTATTAAAATAAATAATAATTGATAGCAATTTCCTAACAAATATATTGTAAAATATCTTCAAAATATTTAATATCTAAAAATAAGTCTATAAATTCTACTTATTCTGCACAGAAAGTATCCCACAGTCGCTACCTATCATATTCTTTCGTTTTTTTTTCTACTACCAAGATTTCCATTCGGCATGTGTGTGAGTGCCGGCATCTGTGTTGTGTTGTGCATTGTGGGTATGTGTGTTATGGGTTTCCTTTTATTTTATATGTATTTCACTTCATTTTGCCGCTGTATTGTTGTGTCCTGCCAGCTTTCTCCCCTCTTCCTTCTTCGGCCCATCTTCGTCCCTCTTTCACTTATTTTTTCCCGTATTCCTGGGTTCCTCCGCCTTTTTCTTTGGGCTCATGCATATTTGAAATTCCCTTAAAGGCACTTCTGTTGTTCAGTTCTTTCGCCCGCTTCTCTTGTTGTTCTGGTTGTTCTTACAGCGCTTTAAACAGCTGAGGTCAAGATAATAGCAGGGACTACAGAAACAATTTACTATAATTCGCCAAAAACTAATATTGAAGCGACAGTATTCAGTTTAGATATGATAAGTGAAACATAATTGGTCTGGTAACACTCATTTAGTGCGATGGCATGGTAACACTGTTCATATAAATCAAAACCTAAGGTCACACTTGATTATTTCGAGGACCCGGCAATACTGCTATCAATTTGACCTGGACTGTAGGATAGTGGGTGTATGTGGGATACTGTTTAGTGTCCATCTCTGTCTAACTCACGTGGCCGTCCTTTATCATTCTTATCATCATCAAGCGTTGACGGGCCGCGCCATTGTGGCGACCTTAATGGTCAATTTTAGGTGTGCCTGTGTGTGTGGAGGTTGTGTGTGTGTGTGATTGTGATTCTGTGGTATCCTTAAACTGCAATTCATGCCTGCTCCAGCTTTCCTTTTCCAGCTTCTGCTTCTGCAATTGTGATGATGGCGCATTTTTATGACCAACGAAATTTAATCGAGTTTATCGTATTATTTCCTTCTCTTTTTTTTGCCTCTGTGTGGGGCACTTAAGACGTGCTTATTAGCCCTATTAGTAATAATTGCACTACCGAGCAAATTTAGTTGTCTTGTGCATCATCATCCCAACATTCCACCATCCACATTTTGGCTTATTTTGTGGCGGGCACTTAACTTCTGAAGGAGCCTTGTGTCCTTGCCACTGGAAATCGGGTTTCTGCGGCTTTTGTGTGTTCTTCAACTCCGTCTATCTCTGTCTACCAACCCCCTTTTACCAACCCCCCACTCACCACACTCCACGCCTCCAAGGACCTGCATTTACTTAGCTATTTAGATATTTATCTTTATGGAGCCTTGTCCAACTGACTTTTATATGCGAATTAATATTTGAATAGGTTGCACAGCCAGTAGCTGTGGCTCAGAAAGAGACGGATGTATACGGTTAGAGAGAGATAGCGAGAGGGATATAGATTAAGCCCAGTATAACTGGCATTTTCCGATGAGCTCGCATATCAAACGTTAATTTGTTTCCATTTATCCGCAACTTATTTATTGGGGCTCTTAATGATGTCATAAGTAATAAATATTGAACTTCATCAGGGGAAGGTATTTATATTTTATTGCTTTTACCGGATAATACAGGCATAAATTGGTTGGGTAAGTAATAATATTTATAGCTGCCTTCAAAGGATGTTATTTCATGGGTTTAAAAATAGTTAAAAATCTCCATATTTTCCTAAAGCTCAGAACGAGTCAGTAATTATCACCCAGTTCATAAACTATTTAGCCATGACCTTCTCTCAACTTATTTCGGATTTTATCGCATACTTTGCGCTTTAAATTCCAACGTCCAACATCACTGGAATTTTTTCGAGTTGCCGGAACTCTGGTTGCCTCCCCCTTTCCCCATTTTCCCTTTTCCAACTCTTCACATGTCCGACAGTCTGCAACTATTTCCAAAACATGACCAAATGAAAGGCTAACAAATATTTGGCTAAACAAATTGACAAACAAGCGGAGCAGTTGAAGAAGTGGTTGGGAATGGGAGAATACAAACAGACGGCAGTGTGTGCAATATCATAATAATATATCATACATAATACAAAATGTTAAAAATATAATAAATAATAAGGGTGGCTAAAAATAAGAAAATAATTAAAATGTGGAGATGATACAAAATATAGAAACGCCTGGGAAAATATGATTATAGATTATTTATGAATAACAATATTAGATAATATTAATTGCAAGAATTATTAAATATTATATAGCATTTATTTTATGATTTATTAACTAGTCATGTGAATAAAACTCATTTTGGAACATTTTTCTATCAGATAGATTTGTTATTATTCCCTTTTCTAGAGGAGTTTTTTCCAAGGATTTTTGGTTTGATAATGCCAGTCGAAATTCTTTAGCTAATAATAATAACCAGAATTAGAAACTATTACATAACATTCAGTTAATGATTTATTAACTAGTAAAACTCTTTTTGGAACCTTTTTGTATCAAATAAATTTGTTATTATTCCTTTATCTAGACGATTTTTGGGAGTTTTTGATAATGCCGGTCGAAATTCTTTGTGGGCGGCGAGACGGTCGAGATCAAAGCAGCTGATAAACTCCCCGGAAAAATGACCCCAAGGAAAATGGGAAAGAGAAGGGAAACATGCTACTCTCCATTCTGTCTTCATTTTGCTCATTTTGCGTTTTCCATTCTCTTGTTTTTTTTTTCGCTGCTCTCAGACAGCCGTCGGCCATTTAATTGTTTGTCTTTCTGCTCGCTTTGTATCTGCCTTTATCTGGCCACTTTGGCATTGTTTTATGGCCACCAGCCCTTGTCCACATTTTTTTCTCGCTTTTTTATTTCACTTTTCCAGCTTTAATTGCATTAAGCGCCTTATTAGATGGCTCAGCAATTTGCATTTTACCTTTTGTCAAATGTTTTCACATCGCGCAAACAATGGACTTTCGCTTTCGCAGAACGTTCTTGGCACTTTTGCAATTGAAATTGCCAGCCTTGTAATTGTTTTTCTTCTTTTTTTTTGTTTTTGTTAGCCAGCGAGCAAGTTGCCTTTTAATTGAGCGGCAAAACAAACTATTTGCATTTGTATTTACTGATTAATTGAAGGAAACTCGCGGGAATAAGTGAGTCAATCAGGGGATCAGTTGGGTAATTAAAGATAACTTTTCTTGAATTTAGTTTACTTAGCCGTGGGCAATGATTTCAGAAGGAAAGTTGCTCTAAAATCTATAAAATTTTAACATTTATATATATAGTTGAACAAATTTTAAAGGCATTTTAACTTAGAGAAATAAAAGAATGGAGTGTTTAAAATATTATTATAATATTTTGAAGTCTAAAAATAAACTCCCACAAATTTATAAGGTACCTTAACTTAAAGAAATAAAAGTAAAGAGTGTTTAAAAATGTACTATAATTTTTTGAAATAATTTTAATTATATTATATATCCATTTATTTCCTTAATAAATGTAATATTACCGCTCCAAGCAAATGTTCTAAATTATTCTAAATATATATATATGGCATATTTTTTACAGGGTATCTGCCATGCGACTAACGCCCCAAAAAACGAGGCTGACATTTTGAGCATCTTTTGTTAAATTCTTGTTGATTCGCATTGTTTTGGTATGCAATTAATGCTGTTGGCCATTTGCAATTGGCCATCGCCAATTGTTTGCTGGCCATTTAATAATTTGCCAATCATTATTTATGGACGCTGTGCATTATCCCCGCTTGATCCTTTTGCGGAAATTAAAAATATATGCTATATATTTGCTCTCGGCCGTCCGTCGATTTTTGCTTGCACTTTGCTTGTTTTTTTGTTTTTATTTTTAATTATATATGTATTATTTATTTTTCATTGGCATTGCGGTCGAACCCGGTGGACAGGTGGCCATAAATATGTTTAATGAATCGCACAAATTGAAAAACCGAAGCGAAAACCGTTGACAAGAATCTGAGGGGGATTTTCGCCAGAAAGAAATAGGCAAACAAATAAATTAACAAAACTGGCACTCCTGGCACACAAAACTAAATCATTCAATGCGTTGTTTTGGCCATGGGTGGTGCAATTAAATTTATTAAACTCCAATCAATAATTCAATTGCAGCTATGACCGCAGCTCAGCTGAAGATAGAAAATAGAAAAATATCCCTGCCAATTATTAACAGAAATTCTGGCAAAGAGAAATGAAATTGGATGCCAAAACGGCTGAACTTCGCCGCTTATTGAACGCAATAAGTTTTTTAATAACAAAACAGATAGATAGACAAACAATTCGAGGCAAAATTCTACCGAGGCCGGCATAAATGACAGTTTATCACGGTTTTTAGATAATATTTTTTGGCTAAACGGCCATGGAAAATATGATTTGAATATGCCAAAAGAGCGTAAATATCACAAAAACATCGAATATTCTTGCACAATTTGTTTAAGGTATTTAATCCTTGATCCCATCTTCATCTCTGCTTTATTTCTTTGGCTTCTAACCAATTTTGGCCAGAGAACATATCATATTTTCGAGAATTAACACTCGGCCAACGTGTAGAGCCTTAATTGAATTTCTGTCCCACTCAAAGTTTACTTTTTCTGTGCCTGTCTCTGTCTCTCTCTGTTTTTGCATAAAGCCCGTTGATGGATGGATGGTTCGCAGATCAAAAGAAGAATGAGGAGGAGGGGAGTGGAGTGGAAGCAAATGCACGGGAAAAAATAACCAGTGATATGCAATAAAACATATTAAATAATTGTTAATTTGTGTAAATTTCTGAAGTTAGGCTTCTAAACACTTATTTATTAAAATCTTTTACAATGTTTTAATATATATTATCAATGTATAGTTAAGGTCCAAAACAATGTTTTCTCGGTCTTACAAATTATACATATATTTTTTATTATATATTTTATGTTATTTTTTAAGATTGATATAGAAATGATATAGTTTTCTGTACGTGTGAGTAAAAACCCGACAAGCAAGTTGGCAGCTTGGCCTAGTTAAATGGCCTGCCAACATATGACCATTAATTGCCACATACCCGCCCCTCTTAACCCCCTTTTAACCCTCGGTGCCACGCCCCCATTTAGGACGTATCTTTAAGATACCCGCAACCGTTGGCGTTGACTTGATTGAGTTGCCAGACGGCCTAGACAATATTTTATGGAGCGAAAAGGGAGTCACATAGACCAATGTAAAACCATCTTCATTTTTCAGGCAGAAAAGTGAAATGTGAAATGGGAAATAGGAAAAGCTCTGTCTCTGTGGTTTTTTTTTCGGTTTAAAAAAATTGCAATGCTGCGGTTTTTTCTTGTCGCTGCCTATAAAATATACCATACCATATATACAAGGTCAATGATTTGGGAGGGGTGGTTGGTGTAATGTGGGCGTGGCCGGGCTTTCAATGGAGCCATAAAAAATAGCTGCGTCCAATTTGAATTATTCACCAGCAGGTGGGCCAAATCAATTTGAAAATTCGTTTTTTATCCATGGCTTTTGCTCCCTTCAGGGGTTCAAATGCCAGGGTAGCCACATTCACCTAAAAAGCGTTAATTGATGGCCAGAAAGTGCAAGCATAGGGTTACCACAAGTTGATACCCTTTGGAACGGAATAAAATGGGGCCCACGGGCCTTATGACACATATGACTATGTCATAATGCCCGCGGACCTTTATTCGATAAAAATACGTTTTAAATTTTCACACATTTCTGACAATCAAATATTAAATATTCTTCTTGTTACCCTGTTATAAAAAAAGTAGAAAGTATGAAATCAAATTGAAAACCCATCGGGATGGAAATAATTTCGCCTGGCTTTCTGCTTCTGCTGTTTTAATTTGTTGGCCCCCCCATTTGGCACTTACATCCCACACTCACACATAGCCATTAACCCATTGGCTCTTTGTTGAAAACTTTGCTGCATTTTCTCCACCCCCGCCCCCCTATAATTGACCCAGTCAATTAATAAATGCTTTCACATTGGCCCAACTCTGATTTCCTTTTGCTCAACTTAATGCTCCGGTGATTTTGCAGCGGTTGCACAAAAAGCGGTTAACTATGAAAGCAGAAAGGAGCCAGTAGAATGTCTTTATTACGCCATAATTAAAAGTAAATTTTTATTATATTTTAATTTACTCTCACTCCTTGGTTTTCCTTTTCCCACGGCCACTCCACAGAGTTATTTCACTCATTAAGTTAATGCGAAAAAAGGCGGGAAAAGGTGAGGAATGAGGAAGGCCAGATGAAGGTGAACGAAGGTGGATTAAGAGCGCTTCAAGGGGTCAACTGGCTGCGTCGCGCGGATTCCAAAAATATCGGGAAAAAAGGTACTCTAAAAAGGTAGAAAACCGAAGTAAAAACCTACTTTAATTAAGGCCCCAGGCGTTAAAAAAGCTAATGACCATAAAGAATACTCTGCTGCAGATAAAAGGTAAATTAAATTGAAATTAAAAAAAATGTTTACACCTCTTTTTCAATTTTTTTTTCAAAATATGTCTAAAATAAAAAATACGAAATAACGATTATACGTTTCATTTATTTTATATAAACGTTATAATTTGTTCTCTAATTCTTTTAAAGTTTAAATATGTTTCTCCTAAAGCTGTAAAAAGATCGATATTTTATCAATATCGTATCGATAATATCGATGTTTTCAAGAAACAAAAAAAAAATTAAAAAAAAAATATTATAATTGTGTTTCTAAAAAAACGTTAGAAAAACATCGATGTTTCCGATAAATATCGTATCGAAATTTCGACACTATTTCAAGCCTTAGTTTCTCTCAACTCATTTTATTTACCCGAATAGACCATCTTCAATTCGTTGTGGCCCATTTACTGCCTAGAGCCTGCTCTTGAAATTAGATTACGTATACGTATGTGGCATTAACTCCACGAAATAATAATTGATGAGGGTGGACGTCGGTGACCCAGTGCTTTTTTTCTTCTTTTTTTTTGGGAAGGGAGGGTGGTGGCTCCAAAAGGGGTGGGGTGCTGCTGACGCACACACGCACGCAACACGGCCAAAAGTTTTATTTATAGCAGCTTCCCCTTCAGGAACAAAAACCCAAACCGAAAGCGAAAAAATAGAAATAGAAATAAAACGAAAAAGTTGCCATGGATCTGTCGAGGACAATGGAAATGTTAGCCGAGAGGAAAACACACAGGACACCGAACAGAAAGTGATATATATCTAGTTATGTATGTGAAGGCAAACAAAATCAAACTTTGCAGCCGGAATTTATTGAATTATTGAGCAGCGCGCAGTTCTCGACCTTTTTTATCTTCCATTTTCTTTATCGCATCGAATTGAAATTTGTGAATTTAAAGGATACGGATAGCGAGTGTAATTAGGTATCTACACAAGCTGCGGGCGAAAGTGAATTTTAGATCACAACCCTTTTGGCCGCCAGAAGCCAGAACCCAATTAAAATGCAGTTAACAGCGATTGCCTGGCTTGATTTGGCCTGATTATGTTTCTGGCCACTGGCTAAAATTAGAAGGGTGTATAATTAGAAGCAACTGAATTTCGCTCTAATTATACGAGCTCATTTCGGGCCTTAGAAAAGTATCTGCTTTAATTTCATATTTTTGCCCTCTTCAGTTCTTTTTCATTCATTTTCCTTTGCTTATCGGCAAGAAAGGCAAAAAAAGGAAATAGTTTGGCTAGTTTCTCACAAACTTTTAGGGCTTCAATTAAAAATATTTATTTCAATGCTCGACTAAAGTAAGTTTGGTAGAATTTCAATCACTGTTTGTATTTTTTAAAGAATTTAATATATTGCTAATGAATAACTACACAATTTATAAAATTGTTCTAAAAGAAAGTAAAATATTTCAAGGGCCCATTTAAATCAATCTTTGTTTATTAAAGTTTAAACAAATATCTTTACATTTCATTCAGTTTTTTTGGCTCTTATATCTTGAATTATACCCGGCGGAAAGTACTTTTCAAATCGGACCAATCACTCAAAAGTTATGCGCAAATGAAATGCAAGCAGTGCAAGCAGTCGCTTTGCTGCCGTTGCTTTGCTGCTTCCATATCTCCATCTCCCTTGCACTTCCTTTAACTGAGTAACGGGTATCTGATAGTCGAGGTACTCGTTTATATCGTTCTCTCTTGTCTTCTTTGAAAATCCCTTGGTATTTGCTGGGAAATTAGCAAACGTTCTGCAGCTTACTTATTAACAGAGGGAATAGTAAAAATGGAAAAAAATAAGCAGTATCAAGCCCCAGTTTTATTGGCCCTAACGATGTCTTAGTCACCGCTGCAGTTGATCTTCCTGCAAATCCTTCCAGCCAAGGACCAAGGACAACAGTCAACAGTTTAAGCCCGAGATAGGACAATGCGATGGCGAAATGAATAAGGCACTGGGTGCGAGATGAATTGCAGCAAGGGATACTGCGAAAAGGATACTAGAGAGCAAGGAGCAGGGAGCAAAAGCTGCCCACTGAGAAGCTTTGATAATGACTACAAAGTCCACTCGGCAGCCATGGAAAACGGACAAAGGACATTGGTTTATGGCGTCGGCGAATGTATCTGTATCTGCGAGATACGCGCCTCGCAACATATTGTGTAGTTTTACAGCTCGCCTCGCCTTCGCATTAAGTTTGCTTTCCCTTTAGGAGAAAATGGAAACCATGGGCGTATTCAGTACTTCATTTTCAACAAATGAGTAAGAAAAAGGTTTTAAAATGTCACCTTCAAATAAAGATAAAATATTCATAACTTGGCATTTGCATCACTACATTTTTACATGAGTAAAGAAAAAATCTCAAAAAAATATTTGAAAAATTGCTGTAACATAATAATAAAGCATGAAATAATAATAACAATTAAAATTAATAATGTACAATAAAAATAAATAAAATCAGTTATTTTTGGAATTAGGCGTTTATTATTAATGATTTTTCTCATTCCCAACACGAAGTATCTCAAAGTCGCTTCCACTCCTGGAATGTATCTTTTTAGCTGGTGTATCTTTTTGTGAGCCGTCAACTTTGACGACAGATTGACGCCTTGTTGTGCGTGTGTTCCTGTGTGTGTGTGCGTACTTTAACCGAACTGAATTTCCCCTCAGAGCTATTTCCTATTTTTAGAATTGCCTTCATTTGCCATTCCTGCCTTTTGCCAAACATTTTTGTTTTTTCTTCCTTTTTTTTGTGGCCCGGACAATGCCCGGGAAAGGATCTCAGACATAACCTGAATTTTTAATTTAACTGCCCAGTTTTTATTTGCGTATGTGGGCCATAAAAAGGAACCAGATATAGAGAGAGAGAGAAGTTTTCCAGGCGAGTGCTAAAGCTTTAAGACAGGGGTGCTCAAAACTATCTTATGGCAGAGCATTTACAAGCACATTTAAAATCAAAATCAAGAAAAGGAGATCAATATAATAGTGCGACAGAAAGAAGAATCGACGTGTGCCCGATACAAGATGGGCGTGTGACCGCAGGCATGCTTTTGTGGGCTAAGCACCACTGCTTTAATATATCTTACTTGTCTGTGATTAACTTAAATTTTCAGTAATTATAGCTATGACTCGTAGAGCTTAATTGTTCTAGAGATTTGCCTAGAGATTCATCTCTTATTTGGAGCACTCAATGTCAGATTTTCCACATGCATAGCAGCTAAAAATGCATCTCGTTCGCTTTTGAGCGCTGTCTGCATATTAAAACGCTGTCAAAATTGCACGGCTAAGTGTCATTTCATTTGGCATGACTCTACCTCTCCCTCTCCCTCTCTATATAGCCGTCTCTTTCCATCTCCCATCTCTTTCTAATTTCTGGCCATCAGCTGCAGGGCTCACACACATATTACCCCTAATTACCAGGGGTCGAAAAGCAGAGGAAACCCAAAATTCCGATGGCTCGCTTTGATCGCCTGACAATTTTGCGGCTGGAAAACTGACAGTTTCTGGTTTCCAATGTTCCCACCGCGCTCAGGCATTTCCATCCCCTCATCTGTAACTATTCCGAATCACACGAAACAATTTGCTGGCAAAATGCAGGCATTTCGAAATTCATCCGCAAATTGTCGACTATAATTAGGCATTAAAGGCATAAATTATGCTTTGTACGGGCATTTAAGTTGTACTTTTATGTTAGATTAAATAGGTGAAATATTTTATATCGTATACGGGTAATTATAAATATTTTCCTTTAATTTGCCCGGGCCTGCAAGCAAGATGTTTGGCAAACATAAAAATGCAAAGAGGTCGCCATAAAACATTTTATTGAATATTTTTCTTGGGGCCCCTAGAGCAATATGGCCATATCCTTGCTGTGCTGAAAATTAAAATTTTATTAAAATCCCTCCCCAGATCGTTTTCATTTTCTGCCGCAGAAAGTGGCAAATAATCTTGAAGTTTGTGTGTGTATGAAAAGTACAAGGACTCTCTCTCCAAGGAATTGGCCAAGATGAAGAGGAAAATGGCCAAGAGAAAGTGGGCCGAATGCTCGGAATCGATTTGGAGAGCTTTTTTGGGATTGCGGAGCGGAGGAGACAGTGCGAATTCCTTTACCTTAATTAAAAAAGTTTACAATTTCTCCTGGCACTGTGACAGCCTTTGTGTGCGTGTGTGTGTGTTTATACTTGTATTTGTATTTGTGTGTCACATAATAAGCCGGAGAAAGTGCGTCAAAAAATCAACTGCTAAACAATGAGCAGCAACTTTCCCTGTCTGCCGTTTTGCTCCTTGAAAAAGCCTGCGGGAATCAGCTGCCAACTTATTTATTCCTTGTTTTTGTTTTTGTTTTTGCTTTATTTTATTTTATTTTCTGTTTCTGGCGTCGGCTGGCATAAAAGTTTCAAAATAAACTTGCGTCATAAAAATTTCAAAAGTTTTCGCCAAAGCAGAGGCGCAAAAACAAAAGGCAAAATTTGCGTTAATTTTGAAAGGCAACGAGGAACGAAATGGGGCGAAACGAACCGGAATGGAACGGAAGGGACTGGCAAGAGGAAGAGCCGAACAAATTTCGCAACATTTGCTTTTTATGCCCAAGTTTCAAGTTTCAAAGTTGTTCTAATAAATGTTGATACACATGAAAATAATTACGAACTGAGTGGGAATGGGTAAAAGCCAGGCGGAAAAATCAAATTTCCCGCTGCTGGAAAGGAGTGAAACCTTTGGCGAAACAAAACACTTTGTCCCTAACTCGGTTAGGAATTTTAACCTAATTTTGGTTCAAAGTTTGCGGCAAAGCTAAATTTTTGTGGTCATATTAAATAGTTTCTCAAAAAATATTGGTCTCTGAAGAAAAAAAAAATATTAATTTATTAATTTAATTTTATATTTATTATATATTTATTTTACTATTTTTTTGTTTGTGTCATTTATAATACTTTGAATATTTTTCAATGATTTTCTAAAAAGTGAAGTGAAATATTTGTCACAATTTACAGCCAATAGCAGTACTTTTCCTACATAATTACAGAATTATTACAAATGTGAGTACAAATTATTTCTACGATTGTCGAACTTCTAAGATGCCGACAAGCTGTTCCCAGCTCAATATTTTATGACCACTGCCGCCTGCCGCCTGGCATCTTCATCATCGTTATGGCCATTTCAACTCGTTTTCATTTTATGATCCGATTTGAAGGTCATAAAGCCACCATTTTTTCGTTAAGGCAACACAAATCCGCTAAGACTTTTTCGCCCAATACCTTTTGGCCCTTTTCTCGTGCGAAGAAGAAGGCTTTGTCTTGGCCAGCAAAGCGGCGCGAATGACGACGAAACGCATTAAAACTGATTTATTACTGCAGATAAGTTTGGATTTATATGCCAAAGTCGGAATGTCTGCCCATCCCCCCCCGATTTTCCCGAATTTAGCCCGAGTTTTCCGTGGCCTAATCTGTTTGGAATTCACCCCGCAGCCAAATACAAAACCTCTGGCACTTTTAATTAAGATTTAACCTTTAATTACGATTTAAAAAGATTACAATGTCAAATTCACGCTATCATCTAACCACCCACCATCCACTCCACCCACTGTGCCACCCACTCGCTTTATCCGCGATTCCACTTTGTGCCACTCCCTCATCGTCAGCTACTTTCGCTGAGAGCGTTTCTCGATACGCGACCACAGGAAGGATGTGATTACATTGAGGGGGCTTGCAAATTCATCCATTGCATATCATTTTCTATTAGCCACACTGAGGGAAAATATCGCATAAAATGGCATAATAATTGAATTTATTTTTACAGTTCAATTAATGGCAATTTAAGATATTTTTTATCTTAGAAAATCATTTTTTAATTATTTTTTTTTTACGTTTTACGAATATTAAAAGATTTAAATTTTTAGTTCTTGAAAACATCGACATTATCGATACGATATTGTAAACATATCGAAAATATCGCTATTTTTAAGCTTTATCCTGACAACTTTTTCCTGATTTAAAAATATCTCTTATCTATAATCTTTGTTTGTCTTTTCCCTCAGTGTAGGTTTCTAGATAATGCTAATGGGGAAACGAGAAACGGGCAAAATCCCATTCCTTGCGATTTGCGAATTTTTCGACCCTTCAAGACTCTCCATTCTTTGGCTCGCTAATTATGCAAGCAATGGGCGTAGCAAACTCAATGATGCTAGCGCATTATCGTTATCGTTATCGCAATCGTAATCGACCTTGTAATTTTCCCCAAGCATAATGGAGATATTCGAGCAGATGCCAACAAAGAAAAGCGATTTGCTGTGTGTCGTGAAGGGGATTGCCCTTTTTAAATCGGTGAGGTGACCCCGACGTGATGCGAATCAAGAGTAATTTATCTTACAGAACATTTTTAAATTCATGGCGTTTATGCAAAATAAGTAAGCATTTTACAATGCCAATTGGTTGCCTATAAATACTGAAAATCGCTCCATCAAAATTAGAATTTAATTTACAAATTAATATCAAGTTTTTTTTTATATTTTTTGTTACGAAATATGAAAGTCATAAGATAGTGAAGACTATAATATTATATTTTAAATTTGTATAATATTTTTCTTCTACTTCAAGGACCCCTTGTTAATTACATTTTATTAGCATCCTTATAAGTGCAATGGCAACAATTTGTTGACTTTGCGAATTTAATTATAATTATGAAATTTTCATTTCATCGGCTTCGGATAAAACTTCGCTGATAAATATTAGATATCGTTGTGTAAAACTTTTCAACATTCAGTGTAAACAAAGCTGAGTTTGTTCATCCTCCGCAGGCGGCTTCCCCTTCGTATTTTTCATTAAGTTTTTCCTTTTTCCACTTTTGTGGACTCTTGTGTGTGTAGCTGTGTGTAGCTGTGTGTGTTCCCTTGTTCTCGTTGTTTTTGGCGGCATTGTTTCGCTTAGCGATATTAAGAGCTTTTGTTGGGTCCGCTAGTTTGAAGGAGCTTGCTTGTCTAACACCTCTCTTTTTCTATGCACTGGTACAAAAAATATCGATGATAAGGTATACAAATTTGCTTTATACCTAAAAAGAATATTAGGATTTTTAAAATCATTTTATATTATATTAATTTGAGTTTCTGAAAATATTTGACAAAAATTCGTTTAATCGTGGGAATAAATGCAATTTTCTGATCAATTTTGGTGATTTATTTTCTGCCAGTGTAATAGCCACGCCCCCTTTTCTGGCAGCAAGTGTGTGGGCGTTAATATTCATTACAATGTCAAACGCAATATCTTGGGACAAACGCAGGGACATGTTCTTGTCGTCCTTTATCTGGGCTTTCTCTTTCCCTCCTCCTCCTCCAACTTTCTCCACATCCTGCTTTCACTTGAGCTTTGTTGGCTTTGCTTTTTGCTTTCTCCTATTTTATTTTACTTTATTTATGCCTGTGAGCTGCTCGCTGCTCGCTGCCTACCCATAAGTTTATTATTTATAATCTCACTCAAGTGCGACACTTTTCTACGAGTGTGCTTACAGCCTCCCACACTCGCGCCCAACTTTTTATGTCCTTCGCCCTTCGGCAATCAGTTTATATATTTTGTATGGTTTATTAACAATTTGCGCTGGAAATAAAACAAAACAGCAAAGTTTATGTGCTTTATGGACACACATACGCATTGGGCCTACTTTAATGACCGCTGCTGTGGCTCACAAAAATATTGTCGCCTCAGCGGAAAGTACAAGGCGAAAAAAATGTTTTTATTGCATTTTATTGTTGAAGACATTTTCACTTTTATGCTCTCGCATAAAACCCAGACAAACGAGGAGTCCTGAAACCATTTTTCCCTTCTTCAGGCTCCAAATTGAATTACACAAATTCTATGTTCCCAAACAAAGAGCAAGACCCTAAGGTTATGTGAAGTGCTTTAGATGATTTTTCCAAAATCACAGGTATATCTATTTGGTGACTTTTTAGTCACCTTCCCTTTTAACAATTACATTTATTATTTTGCACAGTTCTGTTGAATAATTTATTTAGATTTTTGCTTACCAAATGGCTGAACAAATTACTGAATGCACTTTGTTCCTTATTTTGCCATTTATTTTTCCCATTTTCAATTCCAACTGAAATTCATACTAAGCTGATTGCAAAACTGCAAATTTATCATCATCGTATGGAAATAAGTTATGTAAACATGGAAAAGGGCATGAATGTGTGCCGCTTAGTTTGTTTATTTGCCTCAAATTAAGGCAGCCCTTCGAAATCAATCTGTCCATAATCTGTGAAAATTCCTTTGGCAAATGCCAGGGAATATATGGCAAAAATATTTGAAATGAAAAATTATTACAAAAGGGAAAACGAGACTTAGGCAAATGGAAATGAAATTGAAATTGAAATCGGTATATTCTAACCTCCAACCTCTCTTTATTTTTTTTCTTAATGACACAATTAACTTTAGTCGGTTAATTACACCAATTAATATGGACTCTATTTACCAGGTGGTTTAATTACCCTTATCGATAAATGCAATGTGATACCACGTTGCGTCTAGTTGCATATCAATCGCTAATCGATTGAAACCAAACTGATCGATTATTCTCGGGGGCCGTTCCATTATCCTTTGAAGATAAATGCTGCAATTACAATTGTAAGAATTAACGGCTGGCATTTTTTCTGATTTCTGCACTCCCATTTTTCCCATATCGATTAATATCTATGAGTTATTGTGTTGTCTGGATAACAAAGGACTGAAAACTTATCGATTTTCGATTTGTGCCTGTGTGTGTGTGTGTCTTATGTATGTGGCAGGCATTCAAATGGGGGCCAAAAAATGTCGTTATTATATGTATATATATATATTTACATGAAAAGGGGAAGGAGTGAGAAAGAAAGAGAGGAGAAAGTGGCAGAGGGAGGTGAAAGAACAAATGTCAAAGAGCAACCGACGCCTGCTTGATTACCAAAAAAAAAGAAGGAAAAACTGAAAGCAGAACGGTGAAGAGCAAGGGGGGTAGACAGAGGGAAGAAGAGGAGAAAGAGGATGACAAAGGGCAATGCGCTCAGTCGCCTGTTGAATGTCAAAAGTAACGGTATACAGACCTCCATTTTGCCTGCAAATGACAATGGAAGCCATAAGAATGTCGCTGTGTGGGTGAGCCAGTAAGTGAGTGAGCGAGTGAGTGAGTAGGTGGGTGAGTGTGTGTTAGTCAATTCAACGGAGTGTCGGCATTTGCAAGTGAGTGTTGGTGTGGCTACCGTGTGTATGTGTGTGTAGGTAAGCGATAGAGTGAGAGCATTCCATTTGCCTGTGTAATGCAATTTGCTAGGCTCCCTACTCCTCTTTTTGTTTGCTGTTCCTCCCTTTCTATCCTACGCCTGAGGTTCAACTCCTCTTCAGTCCAAAAAAAAAAATACTTTTTATAGTTTGTCGGGTACTTTGGAATTTTTGAAAATATTCAAAAAATATACACTACATACTCCTGCAGGTGTGAATAAAATATAAAATAATATAGTAAAATTCGAATTAAAATTTAAAGAGTAGAATTTTTTCTGCCTTATATGTTTCTTGCTAATACATTTTAATTGTTTTTGATTCTATTATTTTTTTTCAAACACACTCGATGAGTTTTACAGCCAGCTTCTAAACTTCTAAAGTGTTTATCATATTACCAATAATATTTATATATTTAACTGGTTTTCTTGTAAAAATATTTAGGTATATCAAAGTACTATGCAAATTATTCTTTTTGATTATTGCTTTGCCGCGGTACTCCCATCTTCGATCCCCAAAGCTAATCCTCGTTGCTTTTCCACCCCATGTTATCCTTGCTCAACAGCTGTTTGCCTGTTTCTGTTCGAGCTCCATCCGCCTTTTGTGCCTCCTGTTTTTTTTTTGGCCCGCCACAGCAACTAATTGACTTTCAATGGAGGCTGCGCTCTCTCAATTACGCTACATAACTTAGTTAGGCTTATGATGTATAGTACTATGTAGTTCACCGCGCACACATTACCCCTACTACCCTGCCACCCCAAGAGAAAAAAAAGTTCGTTTTGATTATGGGCCGCAAAAAGCCTGCAAAGTAGAATGTCTTTATTCAAAAAGCCAAACTACATGACAACAACGGCGGCAGGATAACGACTGAGCAACAACAACAACAACAGCGAGAACGATGACAGCGACAACGCCTGCAAATCCTCTAAGCCACAATATTTACTGTGATGGCACAGTGGGAGATGGAAAATGTGGGCCGACAGCAAAAAGGGGGCGGCAATAGGGGGAATATGAAAACGGGGGGAAACCAAAGTTCGCGGTCAAGGGTACGACGACCTGCTAGCTTTTCTTATAGAGTACCAACTTTTGTTGTCTATCACAGTAGTTTCTCGATTTTTTAACAAACTTAAAACATATGTTATTTCATTTAGTTTATTTTTCAAAGTAAAAATAATGTTCTTTGTTAATTAATACAAATATTTGTAATCATCGAACAAAATATGTATATTATTATTTTTATTAAGTAGATCCCACACTGCGGATGAGTTATAAGTTTATTCTCAGATCGCTCATACGCACGGTTGTTTTTGTAGATTAAGTAGATCCCACACTGCGGATGAGTTATAAGTTTATTCTCAGATCGCTCATACGCACGGTTGTTTTTGTTTTGTAACTCAAGATTCTTTGAACTCGTTTTGTAATTCCGAATGTATTACACTACCTACAATTTTACATCAGGTTTTCTCCTTATGTAGATATCACTCATACGCCTGGTTGCCCTTCTTATTTATTTATCAATGTAAATACAATATATATTTCATTTTAGTTTATCAGTTTCTTTCATTTTTAAGCGCTAGCCTAATTCACCTCGCAGTTTTCACGTGGGTTGGCTTCGAAAAAATAAGAAATGAAAAGAAAAATGCCGGGAAAGCAGAGTAAGAACAACAAGGCAACAAATGGAAGAGGGGGAAAAGGGATCTGGCAACAAAGCAACAACTAAAATTGAAAGGCAGACAAATAAAAAGTGACGAGCAAGAACATACATACATATATATAAGGAGGGGGGAAAGGGAGAAGGAAAAGGGATGCTGAACAACATGATAAAGGCACAAAAATCAATTTCTGTGTCAATTTTTTCCTTCTTTTTTTAGGCGCCGCGTGTGATGTGCAAGACAAGGGATAAAAAAGTGCGTGCGGTTTGGTGAAAAACTGGGTGGGAAAACCGAGGCCCTGAACCGCACAAAATGCCGCTCATATTTCAAAGCAGTTTCGGGAATGTCCTTGGATTTTCCGAATGAAACAGGAACCAGGAAAAGGGGGAAAAAGGCAGAAAAGGGGAAAAACACAATTAAGTGCAGCCAACGCATAAATCTTCTGTACAAAATAAGTCGCCAGTCTGGGAATTTCAACTAAAAATGTTGCCATTGTTGTTGATGAACAGAGCGAAATAACTTTAAGGAACTGCAAGGTCAGTGTGGAAATTTGATATAGGTAAAAATGGTTTTAAAAATTAATAATTTTTAGTTTATCAAATTCTTCAGAAAAAAAAAAAATTAGAAAGTCAAGACATAATTTTATTTCAATAAAAATGCTTTTATTATTAGAAAATTATTAATTTTTACATTAAACATTAAAAAATTAGAAAGTCAAGTTATTATTTTCTTATAATAAAACAGCTTTTATGGCCCTTATGAACTCTTCTTAATTAAATTTGTTTGTAATATAAGATGTAATAATACTAAGAGTGGTTTTCTCAATAAAAGTCCAGGACCCCGCATAAAAATAATTTTCTTTTCTTTAATTTTCTATTTATTTCCCAACCCAAATGGAGATATAAAATCCCCTGGATTAGTGAGCAAATTCCTTGGAAAATGCAAAATCCCGCCTCCAGAGGTAAAATGTGGGCGCACACTGGCTGAGTGGGCGTGGCGCGTTGGGGGAAAATATTGCTGACAGGCCAAAAAGCGCAAGAAAATTTACGAACGAGAGTATTTTGTGTGGTAGCACGAGTAGTATCCCTATATATTTCGTAGTCTGTATTTCGCATTTTGTAGTTTGATGTTGTGTAGTTTTTATATTTATTGCATTGTTTACCGAGCACAACAAGGCAATGACAAGTCGGCCCATCTACTGTTGCCCCGCCTTCGTTTTCGGGGATTTTCAAAGGGGCGGTGAAAGGAGGAGAAAGGCAACAAAGTCACAAAGTTATTTATGTGAAAGTCCCGTTTTGTTGCGTGTCTCCTCATTGGATTCGATTTGACGCGAGTGCTTTGATTATTTTACAGCTTTTGCCTTTTTTGCTTTGATTTTTCGCCCGAATTTCGCCCCCGAATTTCCCACCCTTCGAATTTTCCCGGGCTTTCTTGCTGCTCTTCTCGAGTGTGCGTTTTTCTGCAGTCTGCTAGACGAGGGAAATTTATGCCGACATCGCCTATATTTATAGACACCTTCACCTGTCTCAGCCAAAAGTCACTTACGAAATTAAATTTGTTGCCGCCTCTTGCCCTCTCTTTCTCCCTTTCCTTTCCCTATCTCTTTCTCTCTTTCTAGCAGATCCATTGCAAGGCGTTACGAATATACAAATTTCTTTCTTATCACAGATTGTCAACAGATTCTACTCAAAGCAAAAGCATTGTCAATTATTTTTCTTTGCTCACTTCTCACTTTTCGCCGCCATCGATTGGGAAATGAAAAACGGGGAAAATGCCAAAGAAAAGTGGTTGTGGGAAATGGCGCAATATGGTTAACGGTTATGTAAATGGGCGACCATTACGGTAATAGGCGGGAAAAGAAGTTTTCCTTGATTTTTCTTGACAGCAGAAATGTCAACGAATAACTTTTATCATTTCAAATAAAATTTTATGATAATTAAGTACAGCTTAAACTAATATTTAAGGACCTGTTCTATGCCAAAAAGTAATTTATTTAAACTACAATAAATAAAAAAAGTGCAGTAAACACTCTGTAAAGTTAACAAACTAAATACAAAAAAACTGTGATTCATAGAGAAAAGTTTTCACTTTCACTTCATTTGCCTTTACTTGGAAAACTTTTAAAGGTGCGTAGAAAGTAATTGGAACTGGGGTTTGGAAAAGTTTACAATGTAGCCTGGGTTTGGCTTTCTTTAAATACCACTACCACCCTCCCCTCCCTCACACATTTTCTTTTCTTCGTCGGAAAATTCCTCTCTTCGTGTATTTACTTATTTGTCTTCTGTGGCAGCATTAACAAGTTTGTTTTTCGTGGGAAAATAAAAACCTAAAATTGTAAGTAAGGAAGAGCAGGAGAAAGTAGGAGTAACAACAAACCCAGATACATGTCCTTCGCTTATTAATAAATAATATACCAGAAATCTCTGAGGCATATTATCCATCCACTCCCACTCTATTTTGCCTCCTTTATTATTTATATTATTTTATTGTGCATTACATCGTTGACAAAATGTTGTTGTTTTCGCCACAGTCCTGTATATGAGAACATTTTGCCTAAAGAAATGTTCAAAATTAAATTAACATCACTTATGAGTTGAATATTTCAATATTTATCTTGAGTTCATTAAAGTTCAAGGTGGTGTCTACACAATAGACTTCTGTTTTTAACTCTTCCCAAATAAATTTTCTTTGAGCATCATCGAAATTTAATTTATAAATTTCTGAACAAATAGAAGCTCCTATTTATTTAAATATATCATTTTAGATAATTTTAATCAATTTTCTTAATTACTAAATTTTTAAACAAATACAAGCTACTTTTTATTTTAATATATCGCATACAAACTGCATATTAATTTGTTAGTAGCAGCAATTAAAACATTCAACTTTGCCTGCCTCTGATTAAATTCCATTTAAAGTCATGTATTCCATTTAAAATATTGCATTTCGAAATGGAATAATTCAAACTTAATTTAAAGATAAACGCATGAATAAATGGCAAATGTTTTTTTCTAGAGTAGAGACAAATTAATTTAGCTTAAGCTTTTGTAGCCGGCTTTATTATTTGCAAATTCCATTTAAAATGCCACAAAGGCGAGTGCAATGAATTTAAATGAATTTCGAGTTTGGTTTTAAATCGTTTTCCGATCGAATTTTCCGCATTTCCCGGGAAAATGGCTGTGGGTGGGCCCTCTCATTCTTACAAAACAAATATTTGCCATGTCACAAAGTTGCGATAACTTTTGTACGAGTTAAAAAAAAATAATAATACAAAGTTAAGTAATAGTAAAAAAATATAGATAAATAAATCATTGTTGATTTTTTAGTGGTGATTAATGCAATGTTAGTGCGTGTGTGTGTGTGTGTGTATGTGTATATGTTGAGCAATTTTATGCACTTGCTGCTGGAATTTTCCTTCGTGGCTTTTCCACTAGCTTTTTTCCCTGTTGTTTGTTTTCTTTGTTGTTTGTGTGCTGCGCACGGTTTTCATTAATTATTTATTTATTTGGCTACTCACCCGCAGCTGTTGTTGTAGTTCTTGTTGTTGTTGCTGTAGTTGTTGCTGCTGTTGTTGTTGTTTTTGTTGACTTGCTGTTGCGTTGTTTTTTGGTTTGTTGTTTGATAGTTGCCACAAATCAATCAAATGCCCCGACTCGAATATATATAAATCGGTTTGTTTATGGATCTATATATATTTAAGTATTTTCTTTTCTTATTTTCTTCATTCACATTGTTTTTGGATTTTTTCTCTCAGTGCATCTACGATTTATGCCACAAAAATGCATGTCATGTGTAAATTATTAAATTTATTTCATTATTAATTTTAGCTCAAACATTTATTCATTGCCTCCGTCGTTTTGTTTAAACTGCCATTTATGATTTATTTAGTCGGGAGAACAAAGGAAATATATTTGGGAAGAATAACAACAATAGTAACAATAATTTAATGCAGCCATTAAAAGCAAGTGTAAACATGGTATAGCATTTGTATCTCTGGTATATGGGTAAACAATTAATAAAAAGTATTGAAACATAAAAACATCTCGAGTGTCAGAAGACTAAACAAATAGAATACAATTCCCAGAATACTCAAAGATCTGGCATCGATCTCAAAACTAAAAACTAAAAACCCGAGACTGTAATAATAATAACAATAACCGCCTGAAGGTGCTGGCAAATATTTATGCACATAAATCCCAGCCGAATGTTGGTGGCCAAAAGTGAATTACACGCAAATTACAAATTACAAGCGCTAAGAATAATCAAAGCAATTCTCATTTAATTTCGTTTTTCGTTTAGTTTCGGGCCAATGCATTTTTCAAACGAAAAAGCCTTTTGTTTATGCCATAAAAACGATGAAAAACGGCCCAAAATGCTAAAATGCTAAACAAAATGAATGCTCATGAATGAAAATCGAACAGAAGTGAATGAGTGTCGCTCTCTCTGTCTATATATTTTCATTTTGGCCATTCGCTGGCTGATTTGTGATTTTGCATGACGCTTTAAACACATTACGAAAATCAACAAATAATGTTTATCGATTACATGAAAACAGTGAGAGCAGCGCATTTCCCATTTCTTTTTCATTCCCTATGACGAGTTTTCCCCGAATATTTTTTTTTGAAACTTTTCCTCTTGCCCAAATGAATTTTGAGCCTTTGATTCAACAGCAAATCTCTCTTCTCTTTGAGCCAATCAGATTTGCATTAGCTTCATTCGAAAGCTGAGCGACACTCAATGGCGAAAGGAAAATGAAAAAATCAAAGGGAAAGGAAAAGGAAAAGCGATAAATGAAAAGCCAAGGGCAACTGGTCAGCCGTTCGCGATGGTGAAAAGCCTAAGCCTGCCAAGTCCTCTTACAGAAAGATCCAAAAACTGCTTAAACTACTTGATTAAAGTCAAAAATAATATTTAAAATATGCATTCTCTCTTCTTAAATACAAATTAAAAACTTCTAGCCATTTTAAAATATTTTGTAAATTTGTATTAATTTATCAAACTATTTAAAATCATTCTTTCTCTTCTTAAATACAAAATAAACATTTCTTGCCATTTTAAACAATTTTGAAAGTTTGCATTAATTTATTAAACTATTTAAAATTTTTCTTCACTCCTGCTTGGCTTGATTTAAGTCTAAAATAATATTTAAATATTTGTATTCTTTAAAGATATACAAATTAAAAACTTCTAGCCATTTTAAAACATTTTGTTGATTTTTATTAACTTGTTAAACTATTTAAAATCTTTCTTTACTGTACCATCTCTTGAATTAAGTCTAAATAATATTTAAAATATTTTAATTCTTAAGTAAATACAAACTAAAAACTGCTAGCCATTTTAAAATATTTTGAAAATGTTCTTCAATATATTAGACTATTTAAAATCTTCCTTTACTGCCGCCAAATAAATAAAAACCCTCGCAAATACCACCAATTAAGCTGGACTTTATCGCATAATATCTCGCATTCCTTGGGCACTGCCTTTAATGCAGCAATTTTCATAAATATTTCGCAGAATTTGCGCAATTCGCAGACATTTGCGGATCGCAATTCGCACCGCAGCTGCGGCCCAAGCGGCGTATGTGTAATATTTCTAATGCCCCGAAAAAAGGCTGCGCTTTTGCGTTTCCCCCGGCGCTGCAGATGCAGGCCAAATGAAATGCGCTTAAAATGCTCCAGCGCACACACGGCGTATGAGCAACATTTTTATAATTATGCGACGGCAGCTGCAAGTTAAACACACCAAATGCAATTAAGTGCTTCAAACGGTGTTTTCTTTTTCCCGTTTTTTTTATTTTTCCCGCTTTTACCTTTTCTTGAATTTATATATTTTCTCTTTCGTTTTCGGCTTTGTTTTGTTTTTTAATTAAAAATTGAAACTAAAGCGCCCAAGCAGCTTAAATATTTAACAAGTGAACAGCAATGGCGTGGGCCAGTGTGGGGTTAAGGGCTGAAGGGCGGAGGGGGTTAAGGGACAACCCATGCGGAGACAATTAGAAATGCTTTTGGGGGCGGCCGGGCGACTGGGGGGCGTGGCTGGCGCGTGTGGCAGCCAGTTTTTATGGGAAAAGAAATTCCGTTTTATGGGAATGCCATTGCATACTTTCGGGAGTTGGCGAGTACCACTTTTATAGGGCGTGAGCTAGGTCTGAAATTTCAGTATTTCCGAGACTACTCCTTAATTGAAGATTTTTTGGATTTTTTGTTAAAGATTTTAATTTGGGTTGCCAAAAAAATAAATTATTAAATAAAATAAAGCCAAATAATATAGGTTATCATCTATATTATTTGGATTTATTTTAATAAATAAATCAGAATATATTATAAGATGTCAGCTGGATCTGAAATTTCGGTATTTCGGAGACGGCTCTTTATTTTGTGGCATTTTCGGGCATTAGGGATTTTTTTTATATTTTTTCCAAGATATTAGTTTATTATATTATTCGGATTTAACCTCACTTCACACTTTTAAATTAATCAATGCCAATCCTGAAACACTTGGTTTTTGACAATCCCTCAAAACCCCAAAAAATTATTGAAACAAAGTAGCCAATTTCGCCTCGACACAACGCTCAATTACAGGGTATATTCCGAGCTAATCCTTTGAATGCCCTAATGGCAGAATGCCCGGCAAGCATTTGTAATTAATTTGGCACAGGCACAGGCTTAGTTTTTTGTTTGTCGAACAAAGCAAATCGCCGGGGAGCACACACACACATGCAGCGATGCTGGGAAAATCGAGGAAAAATCAGGGGCAGGGGGAAAAACGCTGAGGTGCGACTCAAACATTCGGGGAATGAACACTTTAAGCCCAAATGGTTTCATTCCGGGGGCAAACAGCAAGCGGATTGGGCCATGGTCCATTCCCATCAGAATCAGAATCAGGCGATGCTGTCTGATTGCGGCCAGGTGCTAAGCCGATTTGGCTGCTGAATAGGCTTACACTATTTAATTTGCCATCAAACTACATACTTCCAAAGGGTTTGTTTTTGGTGCGTGTTTAAGCGTGTTTTATAATTAAGTAATAGGATCGTTTACGGAACTGGAAAATAGCCAAAAATTAACACACATTTTTAGGCACAATCAAAAATAATTATAGGAAAAAAATCACAAATCTTTAATTTTAGAGCACTTATTAAAACCATAAGATATTTTTTCAAATTAGTTTTGAAAACGTATTTCAAACTCTTCAGAAGATTCTTGAAGCACTTTAAAGTCATTAATAGAACGCTTAATTCTTTGTAGTCGCAATTAAGAGAAGCCTTTAGTCAATAAATAAATCTAGAAACTTTCCATAAAACTTTCAGGGTCTTCGAAATCGTTTCAAAAAATGTCTTACTATAAATGAACTAAGGCGGAGCACTAAATAAATATTTTAATGTATTTATATTTTAAATGTATTTTCTGGAATATTTAAATAAATTTAATAAGTTTCACAGACACTGGCAATGACTTCCGAGCAATTTTTCGAAAAATATTCTAGGAAATTCTCATAGCCTCTTTATCAAAATTTAAGATAATTTTTAGTGCTTTTTAAAACGACTTTTTTATAGGGCATTTCATAAATTACGCATTCGTTTGTGTTATTTGGGATAAATGTTTTTAAGCACTCAAAAAAAAATACATCAGAACTTTTCCAATGAAATTTTGATTTACATTTGATCACCGAAAAAAAAGAGGATAACCAAAACTCACAATAATTAGCTGTTCAATATTTTTTGTTTTGTTGTTTTTTTTTTGCAATTTCGAAAATGTCTTTTAAATTTAGTTTTTTGGCCCGCGGTTTTTTGAAATGCCAAGACGACGAGAAATTTTCCCCCTGGTTTTTTCTAGTTTTTTTGGCTAGTGGAGCACGTCGTGCCGTCGGCAAAGCTGAACGAGAACTGAAATCAGAATCAGAAAATGCGATGGACGATGCCGAAAGGCGAAAGGCGAGAAGCAAAACGAAGTGAGTCGAAGCGCAGCGAAAGGAGAGCGGGTGGCATTTTCCCGCTTTTCCGACCAAACTCGCATGCGAGAACTTCTGTGGCGCGCTGGGAAATTCTCAGGGCGCACGGAATTTCCCTTGTGACGCAGCAAACGAAAGCGAATCTGAAGGTTCGGTTCGGCTGGCTGGCTGGTTTTCATCTGGGCCGATTTTCTATTTGGCAAACAAGAGAGAGCATCTCACTCGTTTTCGTCTCGTTTTCGTCTTGGCCAAAATGTGGGCCTACCTGTTGCTTAGCAACTCGGCCGAAAAAAGCAGGGAGCAGGGAGCTGGGAGCTGGCATTTCGGGGATTGGCTTGGGGTAGGTAGTAAAGCACTCATTATTCCATTGTCGGGGTGCCAAAAAAAAGTTCGACTTTCGTAGCTGGGCCAGCTGTTGCCAATAAAACAATTGAATCGGCAAAAATTTGATAATTTATAAATAATTCTCAAGCCTTTTTTAAATATTATATAAAAATATTTATGAAAAATAAATACTCCAACTCGTCCTTTCATTTCAAAAGTAAAGATACCACTAAGATGATGTCCATCTTATATCCACTGATTACTGTTTATTTTTAGATACCACATCGGTACTTAAAATATACAGGATAAACACTCAATTACCCACACAAACAATATACAGAATAAATACTCAATAACCAAGCTAAAATATACAAAATAAATTCTCGGTTACCTGCCGCCTTTCTCTGCGCTTCTCACCTCGACAGTTAAGCTCCCTCTCCTGTCACTTCGCCTCGTGTTTCTCTGGAGTATTTACAGCAAATTACTTGGTACTTAATTGATTCGTGTGCAGAAAATAAGAGACAAGGGAACGGAGCACTTGAATGGTTTATAATTCCCCAGCTGGTCTCCGAATTACCGATTGCAATTGATTCTCGGCTACCATCGAACGCTATCATCGGTAGCTCATTTACATGCGAATTTGCCAAATGTCATTTGGATATTTTGACAGTCGAAGGCAGCAGCTGAAGTGAGCATACGAAAACAAGGAGCCATATGTTTGCACAGTCACAAAAGTGGGACAATTTTCCATTCCTGACCCTCTTCAAATGACAGAGAGAAAAGTTTAGCCCCAGAATGATGATACAATAAAATTTTTCCTTCAAAAGGAAATCCTCTAAATATTTTATTTCGAGAAGAATAATTTATTTATTTTATATAAATGATTTTGTAGTTTTGTAATATTTTTTTAAGGGGGTTCTAGTTTATTTTTTTAATTTTAATAAATTAACAATTTATTGGATACTATTTCAAGGGATTTTTAAAATTAGTTTCGATTGCAAAGTAAGCTAAGTAAATTTCATTGAAATAATATACATTTTGTACTGTTTTTCCTTGTTGTTTTTATTTCATTCGTTGTTGTTGCTCAGCTGGTGCTTTTCTGTTTGAATTTGGCAGTGGTTAAGGAAAAAAAAACTACCACGAAAGGCAAGAGTGAGACCAAGAATGGCAAATGCCACTCAACACTCAACATGCCAAATACAAACACAGAACTGAAACAAGAACAAGGTGATAAAAGGGGGCGTCGAAGGGGCGTGGCTACAAAGGGAAAGGGGAATCCCAGGGCATATTGAAGGCAGCAGAAGTGTAAACAGGAAACGTGATATTTGACAGATGAGTGTAGATATTTAGATACCAACATAAATACTACTTATGCCCTGGGAAACCACCCCGTGCAAGCATTCGTTGTCCCAGGCCCCTAGATCCCGCCCTATCCCTAAATAATCAGCCCCTTTTCTACACTGTTAAAAATTACCAAGTAAAAATCGAAGTAAGGCATTCATAAAAAATGGGTTTTTTGAATACACAATATATATTCGCGGTTAACTGCCTTCCTCTGCGCTTCTCATTTCGATAGTTAAGCTCCCAAATATTGATATGATTACATTTGATAAGATATTTAAATAAAATAAACTTAAAAATAATCTATAAATATTTGTAATATGTTTTAATGTTACATTTAAAAATATTTAAAAATTGCTTGGATCAAACTTAAGCTGTAGAAAATCTAATTTGAAATTTCCCGCAAAACGATTTAAATAACTCGATATATTTTTGGCGCTGTGCACCGAATTCTCCAGTGTTTGCCGACTCCTCCGCAGTCAGTGTCTCTGGTGTCTTATTGATTTTCTGCTATAGCTTTCACTTGCCGCAATTTGAAGTGCCACACACACACACAGATACTCACGCACACTGGCACGCACACAGGCACACGAGAAAATGAGATGAAAACGTAGGCAACAAGAAGGCAACGAAAGGAAGAAGCCACAAAGAGAGACATGATGCGAAAAGAATCGAAAAGAAGTAAATATTATGATGGATTAATGCTTTTCCTTCCCAGCAAACAAACTAAAAGTATGCTAATACTTAAATTATATTGAATAATTTATAGCAGCCACATTTTATTTGCGTTCAATTTTGTATAATACATTTTTTGAAATATTAAACTTATTTTTAATGGCAAAACAAGGTAATTTCAAAAATAAATGTAATTAATTAATTTATTGGCAAACGAAGACATTAAGGTAATACAAAGATTTGAGTACCCTTTACAAAAGTCATAACATTCGACGACTGTATATATTTGATTGTTTTACCACTTTATCTGCACATACGAAACCAATTTGGTTCGCTTTGCCACTCGGGCGTATGCTTGATAAAATCCATCGAGCGCCGAAACCGCACTGAAGGCAAACCACAGTGAAAGCCCGCCACAGAAGGACGCAGACCCAGATTTTCCTTTAGCGATTTTCCACTTGAGAACTTGAGCAGAACTCGAACTCGTCGTACTCGAAACTATTGTATACTTTTGCGGGCGGTGACAAATGTTGAAGAGCAGCCCGCTTAACCGAAAATTAATCAATAAAACCGCTTTGATTGTGGCCGACAAAGTCACATATCCCAAGATTCCGATACTCAAAGGCGACTGTGGTTGCAAAGTGCTTAATCGAACCGAAGTAAACTAATTAGTTCTCTATTAGTTACTCGGTGGGATTTTCAAATTAAAGGTCTCTAAAGCCAATTTAAGGCTATGTAAGGTTTAAATCTTTCTACTGTGAGTTTGTTAGTTATATATTTATTCATATATTCCCAGTCAATAGCATTAAAGATTAATTACAAAATAATCAATCAGTTCAATTCACATTAAATAACCATAATTAATCACCGACTCGAATAAGAACAATTTATTGGTCAATTCTTCTCTCTTCAGACAAAAGTGATTTTTATCTGTTTTCCCAAAAGGTTAAAATATAAATATTTAAATCAGAGAACCTACACCATAAAAGAATATTTTTTTTATATGGAACAGGTATTCGTTTATCTCCCCGTCAATTGCGCACTTGATGTTTAATGACTGACAGATTTCCATTTTATATTTTACACAGCGAAACAAAGAAAATACTTAAAAATACAAAAAATAAATATAACGTACGATAACGAGCGAAAAAAGGAGAAATAGGTAAGAAAAATATGATATGGAAATGAGTTTGCATTTTACTCACAGTCATAATAGTCGTATCGATCCGCTTCGCTGGGATTATTGCTGCCCATGATTTTGCCAAAAACTGTGGAGAGAAATCAAAAAAAAAGAGGATGACAAAAAACTGGGTGAAAAAACAAGAAAACGATTTAAGAGCGGCGGCCAAAGGGTTAACAACAACAACAACAACCGCGTGGACAACACTAACAAAGCGAGGGAAATCACAGCAATTCAATTAAAATTGCCGACACAGAGTCAAGCTGAGGGCAAGCGGAGGAAAATTGCGGCGGGGAAAGCGGGAAAATCGAAGTGAAGCTGGCGGAGATTGAGGCAAATGAAAATAGACGTTAAAAGGCTTAAATGGAAGTGCAGCTTTTTGGGCAATATAAATACAGTTTTTTTTGTTGTTTTTTTTTTTTGGTTGGAACGGAATAAATGAACTGACAAGTCAAAGTATAAAATTCAGATTTTAGAACTGTGAAAAATATAATTAATATATATTCATGTGTTTATTTAATAGTTACATAATAAGTGTTTGTTTTTTTTTTGTTTAGAAAAAGATAAAAATACTTTTTAATATTAAAAATCAATTTTATAAAGCACAGTTTTTAAAAACATGTCAAAGTTTTTGGGTCTTGAATCCCTACAAACTCCCTTTTAATATAGTAAACAATTTTTAAAAAATAAATAAATAAAAATTTATTTAAAATAAGAAACGTTTTTGTGTCTTGAAAATAAGATATTATTGATATTAATGTAGGGCCTTACAAATTGCCTTTAAGCAAAAAAAAAATGTTTTGGCAAAAAATAAAAAAATTAATAAAAATAAAAAACGCTTTTGGGTCTTGAAATTGGGATATTAATGACATAAGCCCTTCAAATTCCCATTAAATAAAATATATAATTTTTAGCCACTACTCACGTTTGGCGAGGGTCCTGCGAACGCGCAGCAGGCAGGATCGCGAGCGGGACAGGCGGACGAGGTCCTCCGGGTGCGAGGATCCGTTCTGGATGCAGATGATCGGCGCCAATGGCGCAATGCGGCAATGGCTGCGACTGTGGCTGCGACTGCGACGCCGTCGTTCCAATAATGGAATGGCCACGAAATTCGACGCCGGCTGCAATTGCAGTTGTTGTTGTTGTTGTGGCTGCAATTCCACAGCCCTGATTTCCGTTTCCGGTTGACCACTGTTGTTGTGGTGGTTATTATTGGTGGCACTATTGCTATTATTATTATTATTATTTACATTGCTGGTACTGATGATGGTTATCACGTTGACGGTTGGCTCCCTTGCGGCTGAAACAAAATTCCATATAATAATTAATACAAAATTAACAGAAATACAATTACTACAATTCTCCGCTTTTTCCCATACACTTCAATTTCTGTCATTTTACACACTGTGCTAAAAAACATGATAAGACCCACCGACAAGTATATATTTATCCCTACCTATTTCTCATATTTTTATTAAAATGTTTGTGAAGTAATAAAAACTATTTTCAAACAGATAAGAATATAAGCAAAATTAAAATGGATTTCTGTAGAATATTTTTAACAAGATGGTACGAATAAAAGTTTTAATATAATGTTGAAATTAATTATAATCTCTTCTGTTATTAAATAAATCGGTTTATAAATAAAATATAGATATGATGCAAATTAAGCTGTCCTTTGATTAAGAGTATTAAAAAATATATGAAAAGTTGTACCTATTATTTGATATTAAATGCCAGCGGGATATGAGTGTTTGACAAATTTTTCTACGCTTTTACTTTTCTTTTTTCCCTTTCTTCTTTCTCACACATCATCTCGTAAATCATTTGTATGTATGCTCCAGCGTGGGGGAAAATGCATTCGAGGTTGGCCAGTGGATGGGCGGCATTTTCCCACCGCCTCACGATGGCTGTCATGTACCTGTCAATGGAATCGAATTTGTGTTGCCGCTGCAAATGCATTTGAGTGCTGCAAAATGCAGAACAAAATGCAATTTGAGCGCCAGTGTTGGACAAATTGAAAAGGAGTGCTCGCAAATGGGGCACAAAATGTCAGGAGTCTGTTCGAAAAATGTTTGAATAAGTATATAAGCTTTTGTGGGTCACATCACATAAATAAAAGTCGCACTCTGTATGGAAAACCAATCAATCAAAGAGCTGCCAGCTAATTAAGTGTTGAAAAGCACACAAGAAAGCAACCAAAGCAAAAGAGCTCAACAAATACGAATACCCAAAACGAATCTCAACTTCACTCACTCACTTATCATCTCAACAACTTGGACAGCCCTTTTCCATTTGCCTCAAATGCAATTCATTTGATTTATTTGCCCTGCCAGCTGCTTAGCTATTTTCAAGTCGCAAGGCAGCTGCACTTGGATCGGGGCGAATGGGAATGGGAAGTTACGGGGACTTTGGGTTTGCAAGTGAGAAAAACACACAGCCACTTCGAGCTTTTTGGGTGCTCAAAAAAAGTACAGAGTCGCTGGAAAGGGGCGGAGATATGGTGCACATATTCCAAAAACTTGGTGAAAGTTACAAACTAACAATAAACAAGAGAGAACGCTATAGTCGGGTTGGTGTCCCGACTATCTAATACACGTCACTCAGCTAAAGCGAGTGCGAGGGAGATGGATATATACAATTTTTTTGATTGCGCATAACTATTTAATGAATGATCCGATTTGAAAAATGTCTTCTACATTTCGATAGGTATAAATATACACAACAAAATTGCATTTATACTTTTCGGAAATCTTTAAAGGTGTGGGCGCCAGACACATTTTAAAATTAGTGTGCCATTAGTGTGCTCGGCTGAAATATGCTTGCGCTGCGTAGGAAGCCCAAGAATATGTGTGGGAAATCTCAACCTTCTAGCTTTTGTAGTTTCCGAGATCCCAGCGTTTATACAGACGGACGGACAGACAGACAGACAGACAGACAGACAGACAGACAGACAGACATGGCTATAGCGACTCGGCTAGTGACCCTGATCAAGAATATATATACTTTATGGGGTCGGAAACGCTTCCTTCTAGCTGTTACATACTTTTGCACGAATACAATATACCCTTTTACTCTACGAGTAACGGGTATAAAAATAAATACAATAAATTTATGAATTAATTTTTTATAATTTTTTTTCTGACTAAAAATGGCAGGACTCCTAAGTCCCCCTTCAGTGACAACGCCCCTGTCGCCTCTGCATGGCTGGCTAATTTCTGGCTTATGGCCAACTGCAGCTGGCTCATCTGAGTATCTGAGTGGAATGGTGAGGATTGGTTGCTCCTTCGACGATCTCGGTGTCGTCGGTCGTGTTTATTTGTTGCATATTTCGAACTGTGGCCCAAGTGCCAACAAATGTCGCACACGATAGCCACAATGACCAGATTCAACAGGCTGGGCGTGGCCAAAAAGAAAATAAATAACTAAAAGGAAATGCCTTTACCCTGGAATATATGTACATATTCATACTACTCAACTGCAAATTCGATTCACTGAAATCATAAATAAGTTTGGTTTATTTGCCATGAAACCCACTCAATTAATTGCATTTCTGTGGTCTTTTAATGCACTATTTCGAGAGTCGTTAATTGTGCTTCCAGATCTTGCAAATGCAAATGCCAAATGCAATTAGAATAATTGTTATTATGATTATTGGCACGAAGCACAGGGGATCGTAAATGTGCGCCCCATTAAGAGTTGGACAGAAAACAATAAACAAGCTAACACATTTGGTATGTTGTCAATTGTATAAAAATATCACCTAGATATGACTAGTTTACAGCCAAAATGCAAATTTTTTTTTCGATGGCACAGTTTTCTTTAAAGATTTTTTAAAGTTGCTCTGCGCTACTACATACATACATCGAAATAATACCTATTATTCGATGGATGGATTGGATGATGCCAAGTATTCCCAATAGCGCGTGTCGTCAGCGAATTTATAATGACAGTGAATTTATAATGACAGCAATTTTTCCGTTGCGTTGTGTTTTTGGACTATTTTGTTTTGTTTTTATTTGTGATTTTTTTCCAGTGCGAAGAACTCGAATTTGCACTTGCATAACTCAGAAATTCGGCATGCCGCAAATATAATTTTGGACGAGCCCACACACAAAAAACCTGGTCGGTTGGTGGATCGGTGGATCACCCATTGAAGCCATTAGGTTGGGGACACGAAACCAAATTGAAAGATTAAATATTGTAAAAGGTAAAAAAGGTCATCCTAAATTTCTTAAAAATTCGCAAACCCCAAAAGTATACCCCAAACAAATCCCAACACTTTTTCCTTTCATGTCTCAAGTTTGTCAAAAAATGTTTGCAAAAAAATATGACGTTTTTTAGCCAGGCGAATAACATTTTCCAGACCTTCTAAGAAAATAACAAAATAATATTATTCTTATAATTTAGCTTGGTAAACAATTAATTTTATAACCAAACATAAGCAAAGCGATGATCAGCCAAAAACTATCCTTACAAAAACTCATAAAATCGCATACGAGAAGCCAGAGCAAAAATATTTATATTAATGATATGCATAAATACCCCGCCTGGAACGCCTTGTAAGATCAGATTTTTGGATCGGCGCGGTATTTTTTTGGAATATGTTTATGACGAGAGAAACGGAACGCAATCTAAACAAAATCGTCGTTTGCGTTTGTGTTTGCAGTGGAAACATGTTCCAGACATTGTTTAGATCTCTGGTTTTGGTTCTGGTCTTCGGCTTTCAAGTTTCCAGCCTTCTGGCAATTGCAATTTGATGGATAAACTACAGCGATCAGTCGTAAATTGTCCCGCCCGAAGGACACTCCGAATTCACATTCGCGGATATACATAATTCCGGGTGAGATTTATTACCCCGCGGGTTATCAATCCCAAAGGTAATTGCAACGAGGGCCATCGATTTCAATCGGCAACAAAGGGTATTCGAGGATGGAAGCGTGGGCGAAAGTTCTGTTTAATTTATTTCAATTTACCCCGCAGTCATAAAGATTTTCACGGCTTCTGTAGTCAAAATATTGACTATACAAATATTTTCAAACATTCCCAAGGCATTTAATAAAGTACACAAGACTAGTTTGGTTAGGCTTTGAAGTCAGTTTAACATCTAATTATTTATTACTCATTTTGCAGTTTATTAACTAAGCTAAAGTCGAACATAAATTACTTGGGAAATAAATATTCAGCTACATTAAAATGTAATAAAATATTTTCGGATTTTTTCCAGGTTTTTTACCGATGGAAAATCAGAATGAAATGGAAAATCATAGAAATAAATATTAAAATAAATATTTGTGTAGTTAACATTAATGAAAATGTAATTAAAGATTTTGTAGATTTCTTTCCAGAATATCACAGTGACCTCATCGCACATTTTCCGTACTCCTGGGCAAAAAAAAACAATTTCCCTGCTGCACAGTGTTTGTTTTTGCATCTGTCATTGCCCCCATTTCCACCTTCTGCAGCATTGCAAATCGATCAAACAGCTGTGGGCCGTGATTGAGATCGAAACTTTGGACAGCGCGGTCTGACAGTTAAATGAACACATTTCACATATCACATTTTCCCGCACATTTTCCCCCCTTGCACGAGACTAAGATAATAAACAATACGCACGGGGGAAAACTTGGCGAATTGTTTTCCCAAAAATCCTGTTCTTTTATTTTGTTTCTCCGGACGATTTCCGTTTTCGATCGAGCAAATCTGGTTCCGTTCCAATGAAATGAAGAGAGTCATTAAACGGGGAAACATCAAAGATCTTAAAGGGGTTCTTGATAATTTTGGGATAATTTGTACGGGAAAAATGTGGGTGGTAGTCAAATAGTTTGAGGAAACCCCTTGTCTTGGTAATGAATATTTATATTTTATATTTATTGAAAATTGCGTGTTATGTATAATTTAAAAAAATAAATATTAAAGGCGAATTTTTGTGTGATATGCGACTCTTCTTCTCCCTAGATTTTTTCTTCTTTTTTCTTCAGCACAAATAAAATATTTGGTTAGCTTTTTTTAGGACCAGAACACATGTTGCTCTGGGCCAATTAATGGTCGGAAAAGTTTCGCTGAGGTGTTTTGGATGATATTAACATTAACAAATATTTATTTATTCAGTTTTGATAATCGCACTATATGGGATATATAGCAGCGATTATGTTTGGTATGGGGCCATGTGATGCCCTGTTCTCGGGGCTCGGAATCTATTTCCAAATGTGAATCGCAGGCCATTCGAGGCGCCATGGGTGGTCATACTTCTTGGGCTTCGAGGAAAACTCTTTTCCCTTTCCTTTCGCTTTTGTTCTTTATTTTTTCCGTAAATTTGGAAATCGCTTTGATGCTGGCAGGTGGCATTGGCAAAAACAGCGGCAGCATAAAGTATATGGATGGAAGTGCATTTGAAATCGAAATTAAATAAATTCCTCATCCCATTCCGGTCTGTGGAAATTGCTGGACAAACAAACTGAAACTGGAAAATTCGCCCGCCGGGATGTTCCCTCTTATTTTGTGGCAAACACACAACATTTCTGATGCAAACTCAAAGTCAAACAAATGCGAAAACAATTGGTCAAAATCAAATTAAAACCGCTGACTGCGAGAGTTTTCATCCAAAATGTTGTTTATCTGGCGATTTGCCTTGTTTTGCATTCGGCCAAGTAAATGGATAAATATAGACCATAAAGATACTACTAGACGAGTATGAAGGGTGAACCTAATCAATCGGAAGAGCAATTGATGGCTAAGGCCGAAAGTTTAAGTACCCTCAATATTTTTAATAATATGTAATCTAGTGAATTAAACCATATTTTGCAATTATTAAAAAAAATACGAATAATAGTGATTGAAATAAAATATTATTATATTTATATTTTAAGGTTATTCCAAAAAAAGGACTAACAATTACTTTTAAAATTAAAATAATAACTTACAGATGTCCACAACATCCGATGGAGCCTCCATTTCCATGGCATCCAGTACTTCCGGCATTCTGGCTATACACTTTGTTGATTCTCTGTTTATTTACGATTATTTTTATGTGCTGGCAAAACTCCCTTTTACAATCCAAAAATTATTCACTGCGCGCACATTGCAGGTGTTTCTTTTTTCGTTTTTGGCCCGCAGTTGACTGCATTCGAAAAGGCTAAAATTAGTTTTAGACAAATCCAAAATAACAGAACAGAACAGAAAATAAATGGAAAAAAATAAAACCAAGCGTTCATTTTACACACACTGAGCACCGAGCCGAAAACTATGCACACAGTTGTGACATAAGAAATAATTATTGTAATAAGTATTGTACTTGTTTGTTGGTAATTTTAACTTTTTACTTCACTCAATTTGGCGTTTGTTTCGTTTAGTTTTTAAAGTGCAGCGAAAAGGCATAGGATGGTCTTGGATAGGATAGGATAGGATAGGACAGGACTTCCCGGACCGTCGATCACGTCTGTTTGCGCTGACGGTTGTCCGGTTAATGTTTTCTTTTACTTTCCATTTCGTGATTTAGCTTTGGCTTCTTCTTCTTCAGCCTCGGGTTCAATTGCTCTCAAACTGGAATATTGCGTGGGAGGAATGCCGAATACCAAATGGCGAATGCTTTTAGAAAACATTCCAAAACATTCCTTGTTCCAAGTTTGTATTCTTGATTTAAACGCTAATCGATTTGGAATTGAATTACGAACTTAACGCGGCGTGATAACCCATATTTTGGCAGTATGTTTTGGACAAAGTACTGCTTTGAAATAAATATTTTTGTACTCTTCATTCATACAAAAAAAATGTATAAATTTATCTGGCAAAGAGCAGCAATGGTCAAAACTCTCCGAAATTCAAAAAGAGTTTAATATTTTAAACATGTAAATTTAATCAAATTCGTATCTTATCAATTTTTTTCTCAAAAAATGTTTTTTAGAATAATGTTTTAAGGCTTTAATGGCAATGGATTGGGAATTTAAATACATGCTCAACGCAGTATAACATTCTATATTTAAACAATATGGTTTGGACAAAGTACTAATGTTTTGAAGAAAATTAGTGTCGAACAAATAATTTGTTTGTTTCTATTTTGTCCATTTGTTAACTTATGCCAACAATCCAAAAGAATTTTAGAAAGATTTAAAAAACACATACGCTTTTTTTTCAAGTTTTTGTATTTTTTTTAAGTAGTTTTCATAGGGCAAAATACTGTTGTTTTTACGGATATAAAATCTTTTCTCGGCTTGAAGACTAAAAATAAGGAATTTTTTAATTTTAAAATAAGTAGTAAAGATAAATTTATGCTTCATTTTCAATTTTAGTTATTTATAAAATATACATATTTAATAAAATATTAAATGCGAAGATCATCATATCATATAAACATTAAGTACCTAATCGGCCAATCTTTAAAGAACCCTTGTAAACTTCTTAACTTTATGAGAATTTTTGTAAATTTTGAAGAGCTTTGAGAACATTTATTCTGCATGGGCATGCTTGGGCAGTTGCTCTCAAACTGGGCTGGAATATTGCGTGCTCTCTCTCCTCTCTTCTCTTTAAAAGAGAGCAGAATCTTTTGAAAAGAGAGAGAGAGCAGAATCTTTTGGCCCGCAGGCCCGGGCCAAATGAGACTCGTGTAATGATCGTGACGTCATATTATAAATTAGAAATTAAATGAAATAAAATATAAATAAATTTTAATAAATAGTAATAAAATCAAAAAACTAACAAAAATATTTAATAAATATTAAAATAAAAATAAAAAATTTAATAATCAAAATAAATAAAATAATAAATGCATTTTATCTCCGATAAAATAAAAGGCATACAAATAAACAAAAAATAAATTTATTTTATATATTTTGTTACGAACCAGGGACCGTAAATAATCATTATTTGAGATTTTTATTTTAAAAGGCCTACTGAGATTTGTACAAGTTTTAGTCAACAATTTAACTGGTTTTTATGCACTTTATAGACATTAACAAATAACAGTTAACTTGCTTTCCAGATTTGTTAAAGTAAAAAGAACAACAACTAATTGAGACAATTGAGATATAAATAGCGTGAATAGCGAGAAACCATTTTCCAAATAATTTAAAATGGTATTATATACAGTTTGGGAAAAAATGTTGTTTATCATAAAAATAAAACTAATAATAAATATAAAATAGGATAGGATAGGAAATTTTGAAATTCGTTGAAGAATGAGAGTGGAAGTGAAGAGAGAACAACCCAGCGGGAAAGTGAGAAGGTGGTTCTTAGAGTCTTGGAAATCCTGTTCCATTTAGCAGAAAGTGCTGGAAATCCTGTTCCTTTTAGCAGGCAATGGTGTAGGAAAAGTGGGCATTCGTTTGGAAAACCATCAAAAACCTCATTCACCCCTCACTTTTTGTGTCACCCCCGTGTATTTCGCAACCAGAGAGGAAAAAATGTGAGGGGTGAATAAAGTTTTGTCGCTTCCGTTTATATGGAGAAACCTCATGAAAATAACATATTTTCCACATGCCTTTTCCCGCTGGGAAGGAAACTGCAGGAATGTAACTTGCTCCAAGTAAGCAGATCATTTGCTGAAAAAATAACAAAGATCAGATCGATGCAGTGTACTATCGATATCTGCCATTTGTAATTTTTTTATGATTTGATATTATTTAATGATCTAACCGTTTTTTGAAACAAATACATAAATACATAATACAAAAAATATTTTCCAAAAACTTTTCTTAAAAAACCAAAATTCTCTTAAGGGCATACTTTAAGTTTGAAATATTCCAATTCAAAAATCGATTTCTAATTGTTATAGCCTAATACTATACACTTACAAATTATTCAAACATATTTCATACGACTGACATAATTCATCTCGCATTTTCCTCCTCTCCCATTTTCCATTTTATTATACAATAGAAAAGTGCAATCAATTCACATTTGCAGTTGACAAGGCAATGACAACGACAACGTTGAATGGAATATTGAAAACTATGTATGAAATTCGCAGATGGAAAGACACAAAGAAACACACAAGAGAGAGGTGCAGCAAATGTTCAGAGAGGGAGAGCCGTGAATTTTCCGAGCTTTTCCATGGATTTCCATTTTCCATTCGCATTCGCAGGTGCATCAGTCGATCGCCGACAGTTTGTGTTGTTGTCTGCGGTTTTCACAACGGAATTGGAATTTCAATTACAGCCAAATGCTCGAAACTTGTTGGCCTGTCATTTCATTTGTCCTCTTTAAAATTGTGAATAGTTAGGCCGAAGTTTGTGAAGCGGAAAATTGGCTACTATGACATTTATGAGCAGCCATGAATGTCAAGGACACTCAACAAAACATAGCAAGTTTTATAATCTTTCTTTTTGTATCCCCAAAAATTCGTATTGCTAAAATTCAAAATCAATTGGCAATCAAACCATTTTTCGTTTAAAAAAAATGTCAAAATTTGGTTTACAAAAATTTTTTTTCGGAAAGTGATGGAGTGTTTTTAGTACCAAACTATTATTTAATAATTAAATATTATTATTTAGTAATCCGAAAATTAAAATGTTCTTTATCACTAAAATTATAGCTCTGGTTTGGCATTACAGTATAATTATTTTCTAAAATGTTTATATATTTTTGCCCACTTTATTTTTTGAAGTGTACAGGTAGCGGCACACGCTTGACATTGACCTGTCAGTAGTTATTACAGATAGTCGAGATAAAAGCGATTGGTCCGAAAGATAAATTTGTTTTTAATTTCGCATTGATAAGGGCTGACATTGAGCTTGAAAATTCAAGGCCACTAGCCAAAATTGCTATTCGTTCAGGTGGGCATATAAAAGCATTTGGTTACTCAAATATAAGAATAAAAATAAATTATAAATGGATAATTAATCCAAACCTATCAATGAATTGTATTTAAAATTCCCTTATTGCTCTGGGACTTCCGCAATAAATGCCAGATGGTATGATAAATCGGTTTCCATATAGCGCATAGTGCTTGAAACATTTATAGGATCGATCCCATATCGCCTTGTCAGATCCCCATTGCCCACCCTCAATTCCGAGGAACATTTCCCAATCCGATTTCGCCGCGAATAATTGCCGCATTAATTATTATGATTGGCAATTAAGTTTAACGCCGGTGGGCGTGGCCCCGCCCCCACTCGCACGAGGTGTCAAAATGGCTTCGCGTGAAGTCAGCAGGGCCAGCAGATTCAGCCGATTCAATAATTTCCTTAAATACATTAGTGGCTGTTGATATTTAAAAATGGGTAAAATGGTAAAATCGGAAAATGGCAAAATGGCAAAATGGCAAAGCGAGGCCAAAAAAAGAGTAGAGAACAAATCAAATAAACAAGGGCAGACAAATTTTCGAATCGAAATCTCTGCCGCCACAGAAACAAGTTAAAGCAATAACACAAAACATGATCGACTCAATATAAACTAATTGAAAAATTGTGCTCTCCTGGCGGCGTCACTGTTATTGCGATACCCTGGAAATGCAAAGTAGCTTAGGCTTAAGAGTAATAAAATAATATTTTAAAAATATTAATATTTAATTTAATAATAATTAATATTTATTATATTTAATTCAAAACAGTAACAAAATTCAAAAACATTCTTTTATAAAAATAAAAAAAAAATTGTTAAAAGGCTTAAAAATATATTTAAAGTGGAAAGATACAAATGTTCAACAAAAACTTTTAACAAAAAGATATAAACAAATATATTATTTTAGCTGCATTTTGGGTATCAAATAGTCGAGCGACTACTTTGCAAACCTTTGCGAAATGCAGGCGAAATAAATTACCATAATTTTTCACTATCAGGCGTAATAAAAACGTTCGTTTTGTATAAAAACACAAAACAAATAAAATAGACAAAAAGCCAAAGAAAGAAAAGCTACTCACCGCAAAAAACAATAACAAAAATTATGATTGTATTTGTTGAAATTTATGACTCTTTTAAGGTTTACAATATATTTTTTATATATTTTACACACACACAACGCAAATCACAAAGGAAAAACAATAGAAAATAGTACACTTTATACCAGCGATGCTTTGTTTTTATTCTTTGTTTTTTTTTGGTGCGTGTAAATATCTATTCTAATCAATTTACTGCACGCAGAGTTGGGGAAATAAAATAAAGATTTAAACTAGTATCACTTAACCGGCAAATCAAGAGACACACTGATTTATTTGGCCGATTTTCCAGTTTTCCCGAGATTTTTTCGGCGTTTTTTTTTGGACCGAACGCGGCAGCGGACAAAAACAAAATGCAGGGCCGTCAGAGAGAGAAAAGTAAGAAACATGTTAAGAAGAAGCGGCGGCAGCAGATCCAAAAAAGCAGCAAAAGATAAACAAAAGTTATGAGTTGGAAATAAACCAAAAATTTTGATGTTTCTCAATGAGCGCGCGCGTGCCTTGGCTTTATTCTAATTCTCTTTTTTACATCCATAGATTTCATTGCGTTTCCTTATGGTCTGAAATTCTTTTCAGTTTATTTTTAGCTGGAATTTGAACAATTTTTGAGTGAAAGAAGAAGAAGCAGCGGGAAATACTCCAATTTTCCTGGGTGGCCGCTCTCTCTGTGGAATCCAACTTTACTCAATTTCCAACAAGATGCATTTCACGAAAAAAGACAAAGCAAACAAAAAACGGAGAAAGTTCTACAGTAAAATTTCCTATGTTCAAAGTATAAAACAAGTACAAATTGAGCAAAACAAAATTGTAATATAGTATTTATCGAACTTATAAGGTTCTTAAATCACTTATCATAAATTATTTCTGGTTGGCATTAATTTATTTTAGTAATTAAAAAAACGTTTTCACTTGGCATCTATTTATTCTATTAATTAAATATTGCATAGCATATTTAAAATGTTCTCCATTTAAATATACAAAATATGCAACCAAGCTATAAAATTCTCTTACTTTTTTAGAGTATTTACATACCAAAAAAAATAAGTTGATAAAATAAGGTCGAAAAATCCATCTTACGGATTTAAGACTGTTCGCAAAAAGTGGACCGAAAGTGCAAAGAAAATTCCCTGGAATTCGTCTTCTTTTTTTTGGTTCTTTTTGGTAATAAAAATTGATGGTCTCTGGTTTTTCGCTTTTGGTCGTAAATATTGCCGCTTTCTGTTGAAAAACATTTATGGAAATATATAAAACATCTGGACACAAATGCCGAAAGCCAATCAAAGACATTAATTAACCATAAATGACCACTAAGCGAAACTACCGAGCGGGAAAAACTACGTGCTTTTCAATTTCCCATTAACGAGATCATCAAATTCGAGTTTTCTTCGCGCGGGGAAAATGTTGATATTTAAATCGGGGCAACTGGCCCCTGGTACTTCATTAGCATGCTCGTCACGTGTCTCTGGAAATGTCCTGCTTAGTTTGTCCCTCTCTTTCTCTTTCTTTTCCGCCGCCCCGTCTCTTTCTTCTGTATTGGGACTCATCAAATTATTCACTTTCCGAGAGTGATGCGAAAGCAGCTTTCGTTTTTTGGGGCATCACATATTACGCATACGACTAGTGAGCCAAAGAAAATTTGGATTTAAAATAAAATATTATTCTATTTGGAATCAGAAAGCTTAGTTTGCCAAAAATATTAATAAACTTATTATTTATAAACTAAGAGTTTTATTGGTTTATTTATAATTATAATTTAATATTAATTAATTTTTTTTTAAAAATCACATATTACCCATACGACTCGTGTACCAAAGAAATATTAGTTAACTTATTGTTTAAGCCAGTTAACGTTTTCTTAGCCACTGATTAATATTTGATTCTATATAAATATGAATTATTTTCTGTTTATTTTTTGGACAACACTGTTCCCAAAGGTGCAAGAAATCGTAAGGAATGTGGGGGAGAAAGTGAAATGAAGCGACGATGGCCTGTCAACTGGCAATGTGGGGCCCCTAAGAAGAAAGTGACAGAAGGTGAGAGGTGAGAGAGAGAGGGAAATTGCAGGACATCTGAGCATCATTAGATCATTGAATGGAGGAGAGTGGAGAATGGAAATGGCACTCAAAATTGCGTTCGCAATATTTTTGGGAGGAATGTGTCAACTTGTCCGCCCTTCTTGTCACTTCCCTGCTTCTTCTTCTTCACTTACTCCATCTCACTCTGTCTCTTGCATTTCCACACAAAGAAATAGCTTGAGGAAAGAACGGGAGACATTTTCGGCACACTCGACTTATTTGTCTATGGTAAAGATTACATTGTAGCGGTTAACCCTAATATTTATTCAAAACATTATGATTCGATAAACAAAAAGCCCTAAAATTATAATAATTATAATTAATGCATTCAGCTAATTTCAAAAAATCTTAAAGAATTTTAAAATACTTTAAGAATATTCTAATTTTAATTTTATGTATTTGTGGGATAGACTTTAAAAATATTTATATTTCTGTAAAATATATTTTCTAATCGGTGGTCAATGCGGTTGACCAAAATATTTCGTTAAATGTGGGTTTAATGCAAACAATTAAAAATTAATAAATAAAATTAAAAATTAAAAAAGACAGAATACAATTTACCTCTTTAGATTATATTATTATTGTTGGTAAACATTATTTATTGCTGGTTAAATTAAATATATTTAATTTATGATACTGATAAAAATGATGTTAAATATTTTTTAAATATTGTTGAAAATTGTTTTTCGAAATGGGGATGTATAATATTGTTACTAAACACATAAAGGGTTAAAATCGCCATTTTGTCAATGGCGCATTTGCCATTTCCTGCAGCTTTTGTGTCCTCGCTGCCTTTCTGTCCGGAATATTGTTGTAAATTGTTGTAAATGCTGCTGTTTCTGTTTCTGTCACGATAAGATGACTTGAGCTCGCGCATATTTCATGTGTCTGTCGTATGGCTACCGCCGAATCCAATGCTACAGCATCCAAATTCCGAATTCCGAATTCCGCCCTTCTCCATGCGGATTTGAATATTTAAATAAACTCAGCTCACTGACTGACGTGTTGTTGTAATCGTTGTTGTCACTCGCATTGCGGCTGTTTAATTGTCATTTCGTGTGCAGAAACCGAAATGCCAAATAAACACAAATTTACGCAAGCGGCCGATTGACGTGCATGAAGTGTTTGCGAGTGAGATGGGCACAGTGGGTTATTCAGTTACAGCAAAATATAATAAATAAATTATCTGTAATTTAATTATTCCAATTATTTTTAAAATACAGTTGTATCGTTTTAAATTGCCTTCAATAAATACCAATTAAATAACAGAATTTGCATAACATTTTTTTCTAAGATTTAGCTAGTTACTATTTTGTAAATAAATTCCAAATATATTTATTTTCTAAAAAATATAGATATTATTTTTACTTGTCAGTTGAGCCTGGCTTTTTGCATTCGAAATGACATCCTTGAACCGCCAATTGCATTTTGGTGGCTGCCAATTCGATTTGACCGGTGACGGTCTCGGCCAAAATTGCCATCGCCATCGACGCTGGAACGTATCATTGTTAACTTGGCCAAATTATATCAGCTGTTTTCAGCGAGTGTGTGTGCCTCAATTTCGCCGCTGGCCTTTCGAAAATGAAATTTGCAAACGGTGCTGAATTTTCGCATTGCAAAATGGAACAAAAATATACATATATGAGGCAAAAAAGTGTGTGCGAAATTGTAAATGGTTTTAGTTTTGTTTGATTTGGCTTGTCTTTTTGGGCTGTAATAAATAAATACTAAAAATGAAATGTAAACTTTAATAAATGTTATTATTTTCTGATTAAAATCCAAAAACCATGGTATTATATTTAGAAGTGCCTATATTTTAAATTTAAAATAATAAATATGGTAAACATTTCTGACTTATCCTCATCCTGCAAAATATTTGTTTGTTTATTTTAAATTTTTATTTATTAAAATAAATTAAAAATACAATTTTCAAATATTTGAAATGTTTAGGTAATTATTTTTAATATTTTTTTATTTATTTAGGTCCGTTCCTTGGTAATTTCCTCCAAAAGTGCTCGACAAAGAAGCCGAGTAGGGCCAACAAATTGCCCCCGATGACCACATAGAAGGCCAGCTGCAGATCTCCGATGGTTAGGACGCGCACCAGCTCGGACTCTGCATTCGCCTCGAGAATGCTCAGTCGCATCCTGATGTCCACCCGCGACTTCTCGTCCTGTATCCACTTGACAATGAGGCCGGCGCTGAGGAATCTCAAGAGCAGCGCATTCACGGCATCCTCCCAGGGCGAATCGCGTGGCATCACATACGAGATGGTATAGTATTTGGGGCACTCGGGCACCACCCAAATCTGGCGAAGCAGCGTGAATCGCGAGGACTCCAGGACCAAGGAGGTGTATCTCGAAACGCCTGCTTTGTTCCTCTGTCTGGCCACCTCATCGATGACATCGGCGCGCAAATCTCGATTCCAGGTGAGCTTACTATTGAGACTCGCGAACAGCGGTGAGGTTTCGCTAAAGAACAGATCATCCGCCATCGAGGAGTATTTGTACACCACCTTCAGTCCGCTGTCGTCCAGTTCTTGCATAGTATTGATGTCCTTGTAGTACAGCGGATGGATGTACACAGTGGCCAGGCTGGACTCAAAGATGGCCCCGAAAATCACACTCACCAGGCAGAGAGTGCCGATAAACATCCGCTCCGCATAGCTTGATGGCAGGTGACTTAGGTTCAGGCGCACCCAGACCACCCACGTATCCACCACAATGCCCAGAGCCTGACTCACTATATCAGCATTCCATTTAACAATCCTTAACTTCAGGTTAATCACCCGCAGAGTTAGCCAAATGAGAGCACACGCAAAGGCGCTCAAAATGAAGCCCAGCCAAATGTCGTAGCCCACCGCGAAAATGGGCAGGATCGATTGCGGAATTCTCGAAGCCTTTGGAACATAAATGCACAGCTCATCGTCGTAGACGGCCACCGTGAAGTCCATGTACTGCTGCACCAGATAGTCCTTCACGAAGAACCCCGTCAGGCAAATGTCCAGGCCGTCCTTGATGATCGATCCAATGGCCCCGTTGTAGCTACCATTCGCATAGCGTTCACTAATGGAAAACAAATTTAGAAATTGATATGATATAGGGGTAAATTCTACCTTATTTTAAAAGATAATTCTAAATCAAGCATATCAATTAGATATGTTATCATATCAGTTATTTCATACAAATTATAAATATACTTTTTCGAACTACCAAATTTAGTATTTTTTTGAACAAATAATAAATAAGATAAATTTGATCTTGAAAAAATATTAAATTTGCATGGAAATAAAAATTATGAGATATTGGTACATTCCCACTTATATTATAACAATAAAAATAAGATTTATAATCTTATTACATAATAATTATTTTATAAAAATAATAAATACACTATTTTTTGTGCAAATAATAAATAAGATAAATATAATCTTTAATCGTATCAAAATGATATGCATAACATAATCTTTAAAAACTGTTAAATTAACCTCAAAAAAATATTTACATGAAGCAAAAAATATATGAAAGTATAATAAAACATTTTTAACCTTGAAATTTTAAAACTGCTAAAATAAATAATGATATCATATAGAGAAATCTTCAAATCATTTTTTAAGTTTCTTACAAGTATTTAGAAAATATTACAAATTATTCCACAACAAAAATCAATTAAAAACCTACCCAAAGTAGTTTTTCTCCGGCTGCTGCAGCAGCATGGTGAAATTCAGTCGCTCCCTGAGCATTTGGGCCACCAGAAAGTCGGCGCCAGTGACGCTGGTCAGCAGACCCGTATCCTTGTCGATCTCGGGCCGTGTGTACACCGATCTGAACATCTGAATCCGCAGGGGATAGCCCTCCATGTCGCGGAAGAGCAGTTTGTCCAGCGGCTCGGAGCCGAAGTATCTTACCAATCGCCCAAAGGCGGAATCGCGGCGCTTGAAGGGATCATAGATCCAGATTGTCTCATTTGCGGCTAGAAAAAAGCGATTGTAGATTTTGTGCAGCATCCACAGCTGTCGGCAGCTGTTCTCCAAACGCAGTTGCTCTTCGTCCCTTAAATCCTCCGTTTGATCGGCGAGGATATAGAAGAAAACACCGGCTTTCTGAATGGGTGCCGCCGCTCCACGATTCGATATTAGTTGGTTTAAACTCATCACCAAGGCCAGCTTGTTCCGACCAAAAGGATCTGGAGCCAGAAAATCCTCCTCCTCCTCGTATGTGAAAATGCTCACGGGCATTTTTGATTGATGCACAAACCACTGGACATAGGGATTCGCCACATCATCATGCCTTCCACTCGCCCGCAGCCAAATTTCCAGTTGGGGCAAGTCCCTGGTGGCCTCCCCGAGTAGTCCATCTATCCCTGAGTTCAAGTTCAGGGACTCCGACTCAGATTCCAGGATGAAAAGCAGGAAAAGCTGGAAAAGCGTGCCCAACACCGCCATTCGTTCGGGTTTTGTTAGTAGAAATGACTTGTAAAGTTGCTTGGTCCTATATTCTATCCCATATCCCACATCCCTTACCCTACACTGATAAAAAACTTAGTAAATCCAAACATAACATATTTAATTTAAATATTTTTCGTTATGTTTTTCAGCCATTGCGGTTTTTATTATTATGAAATATTACATTTAACAATTATAGTTAATTTAAAAATGTTAAACTTTGATTTAACGTACATATACATTGTATCTTATATTCAAATTGAATCATGAAATTTAATATGTAATTTAAATATATAATAGGAATCATTAAATTCAATGTACTGATGTTTTTATCAGTGTATCAGAAACTTACCCAGCCAATTTCTGTTTTGACACCTGCAATTTTGTTTGTTTGCTCGCGCACAATTAGAGACTCGTTATGTCAGGCGTTTGGTTCGTCCAGCTCCTAAGCAAACATAATTATTATACCCTGCAATTTGGACTGGCTACCAGGGGGCCCTTTCCCAAAGAAACCATTTAGGATCTCATAAGTTCTTACCAGTATTTACCGAGTCATTTGGGAACTATAGATTAACTTCTCAGAATCGAACAGCTCAAATAAGCATTTATATAGCCCAAAATCTTGCAGCAATATTATTTTAATTATTTTTAAATGGTTTAGTATTTTTTTTAAAAGCAAATTAGAGCCAATCTTCGTTGCTGCAGGCTATTCGAACTCTTTTTCACCCTTTTGAAATTTTTATTTCTCACAGAGGCACCATTGTGTGCTCTGTTCCCATTGTTGTGCTTTTTCATTCATTGTCAAATCAAATAGACTCGACTGAACGCGGAAATCCAAGGAAAGGCCGAGGGAAACTCGATGACGATTTTCCCCCAACGAGATTTTCCGCTGGTCAAGCTCAGCGTCGCGACGACAACACAGTGGTATTATTTTATAAATATTTGTATTTAAATATGAAATACATTTTTTATTATTACTAATAATGTTCTTATTTTTTAAAATATTTTTCTATTTAAATATATTTAAAATAATATTTGATAATATATACAACTAATGTACTGAATATATACTAAAATCCTACAAATTAAAGACTTTAACTATAAATATATTATATAATTCCTCCTTGTAACCACTGTGCTCCTTTAATATTAACATTTTAACATTTTTTATTTAAATGTATTTAAAATAATATTTGATAATGTATACAATTAATATACTAAATATATACTATAATGTGCTAAAATTTTAAAAACAGGTTCTACAAATTAAAGATGATATTCCCGAGACTTTAACTATAAATGTATTATATAATTTCTCCTTGTAACCAATGTGCTCCTCTTCTATTCTCTTCCCCGCTAAAAAAGTTTTGGGTTCAGCTCACCGTTTCCTTTTTCCCACTCCCCGGGACCTGAATTCCGCCATATATATATTTATATTCATACTACCCCTGTATATGGAGTAGGTACAGGATACGGACACCGAGTGCCCGCTGTCCGATAACCGCTGCCGAGTGCAGCAACAAAAACCATCAATAAACTTCGCCTTGTGTAGTTTTGAAAATGAAAAATAAATTGGAAAATTGAAAAAGCAATTCATCGCATTAGGAACGTGCAGTGAATGAAGGAGGGAGATGGCATGGGGATGGGATGCCCCAAAGGCGGATGTTTTGATACCGCTCCTCCTCCCGCCAACGACGAATCCCATTGACAATGCGAGTTTTTATCGTCTTTGTGCCAGGTGCGTCGACCAGACAATGGGCAAGTCCTCGCTAAGGACTCCATCTCACGTTCCGGCTCTTGAGGAGAAGAACCGGTGTTCAGTGCTGCCACCACTGCTAATTTCCCGTTAAATGTGGCGAATCATGGGGGTCAGGGATAAGATGGGATAGCTCTTCGATTTGTCAGGACCTAAATGTTTCATGTTTCTTTCTGCTAAGAACAGTAAAAATAAAATCAATATTTATTTGATATTATAATATCATTTTGACATTAACATGTGATGTGAAAAAGAAATTTCCAAATGTCAAATTGGTATTAATGAGAAACCCCATTTTTAGAGTTAATGAAAAGGAAATCTCTGAAAAGTGATTTTAAATATTTTATATTAGTTATAATACATTTTATTACAGCAATAAAAAAATTCTATAGATTTTTTTAATTACTTAAAGCAGATGGGTGTTGTAATTTATTTTAAGGTATTAAAAAATACGTACAAATACAAAAAAAAACATTGAAGTGCAATTACGTGGTCTTATGGACGAAATGTCGATCTCTTTTTGGCCGACATCTATTGTTGGTAATACTGTCCGCTGCAGTTCCCCATTTTCGCCATCATCTCCTAGCCTTCATCTCCATTTCCATCCCCCTTCCCGATTTTCTCCTCATTTGTGAAATTCTTGGACCGCGTACTACTGCATTCAACACAAACGAGCTGAGCTTTTATGGCCGAGCGATAAAATATAATTGAAGTTCCTTTCCGACACTTTCCGCCTTTAGGAGTGAAAGAGAGGGCAAGACAGCGAGAGAAAGAGAGAGCTGCAAGTGGGTGCAACGTTTCACTCATTTATTATTATGACGAACAGTGGTGGGAAGTACCAAACGTTCAACAAAAATATTACCAATTATTGTATTAATAATAAATTTATTACTTTTTCAATTACAAGAGTTTTTAAAATATTTAGAAATAATAGAGAAATTAACAAAATAATTATTAATGAAATAATGAAAGGAATTTATGCACCTTGTTAACGATATATTTTTCAAATTAATTTAAACTTAAGTTTCATTTCCCATATTTTATAAATGACTTTGAATGTTAGTTGTACTTATTTTAGACCCTAAAAATATAGGTAATATACCTATTTATTATTATACAAATAATATTTATAATAAGATCCCTATTATTTTTTAGAATTATGTACAAAAGAAGTACCTTTCCCATATTTTTCATATTTTATGACTTTGAATGTTAGTTCTTAGTAGTTAGTACTTATCTTAGACTCTAAAAATACATATAAGTAACATTTCTATTATTATAAAAATAATAATTATATTTTTTGAATTAGGTACGAAATAAGTACCTTTCTTCAGCACTGATGACGTTGAGGCCATTGTGTGCACTTGAGTGGGTGAGTGAGCGAATAAGAGTGAGACGTGCGTAGGTAAGGAGCTGCAGAAAAGTTGGAAAACGCGGGGAAAATCCCGAGGAAAACTGCAGAGAGCGGGCGATGAAATCATTTGTAACCTGGCACGTGAAAATGAAATTTTTGAGCGAAAAAGCTTGAAATTCGATTGGCCCTTGTGGCGAAATGCGTTTTATACTTTCGTTTTAACATTCGTTTTGTTTGCTTCCTGCATTCCTCCTCCGATGTTCCCCTATTAAAAAGTATATGTAATAGTATAAAACGAATATGTATTATATAGAAATATATTATTTGATAAAAAAAGATATTTAAAATACTTTCTTACACCTTTTGGTTGAAATAAAATAATAATATTAAGTTGCTGGGTTCCCAAATTAACTAACCATCCAGAAATACCCCGTTTTTTATGGCATTTGGCCACAATCCCCCGACTCACCCCCCTCTTAAGGCCATTACTTCCATTGCATTTGCTGCTTTTGGCAACGCAAATTGTTCGCAAGCCAAAAAGAAAGGAAAATAATGTAAACGTAAAAGTGCAATCATGTCGGATCAAATGAACTGAACTTAACCCAATTTCGATGGGATTACCTTCGGCCAGGCAAGGAAACCCAAATCCGAATCCACGACGACTGCCCAAGCGTTAAATGCAGAATAAATGTTCTCAAAGTGCCCTTCAAAATTTACAAAATTCTCGTAAAGTTAAGCAGCTATCAAGGGTTCTTAAAAGATTCGCCGTAGGTACTTAATATGATATGATGATCAATAACAATATTATTTATATAAATTATTTAATTATCACAATTGTATTTTTAATCTGGAAACTGTTTGATTGTTGAAATCAAATCCAAAATTAAGCTATATTTTTTAAGGTTCCATATTCAATTAGATAAAATGTCCTGCGAGATTCAAAATGAACTAATGACTCCAAAAAGTTTGTAATTTTTTTTTAAATTTATTTAACACTTTAATAATATGTTTAAGGGATTTTTTATATTTTTAAAGTAAATATTGTAAATATTGTATGGTAAATAAGATTTTGATAGTTAGTAGAATTGCACTGAAAAATTTTTTTTGGTTAACCCAACTCTATTTGAAATCTGGAAATTGTTTGATATTTTTTGAAGTTCCATATTTATCAAGAGAATATTTTCTGCTAGGTTCAAAGTGAAATAATAACTCCAATATTGTAATATAATATTTTATATTTCTTAATTTTATTTAAAAATTTAATAATATGCTTAGAGTAATACACTAGATATAGTCAACAAGAAAAAAAAAGAAGGTTGGTGTGGCTAATGCTGGACTAGTCAGGGATCCGTTCGTTCCTAAGACCCCGGTACTCCAAGTGTGATATATCATAATGAGATACGATATATCACTGCTCCATTTCCAGACCGAAGGTGGTGCGCATGCGCTCGAGGGCGGCAGCGGGGAAGCCCCGTTCGAGCAGCTGCCGCTCCGCCTGCGCAATGACGTCACGCATCGTGTCCAACATGACGGCGCTCTTCTTCAGCTGGCCGCTGACGAATTTGTGCCGGAAGCGCAGCTTGGCCTTCTTGATCTTGTTGTTGTAGCGCGACTTTCGGCACGACTCTGCCCGCTGCCGTTGGGCATCCTTAACATCCGAGCCGGATCCTGAACCGGATCCCGAACCAGTTCCGCGTGGTTCCAAAACGGGGATCTCGACTTTCAGAGCCAGCGGTGCTCGGCGCTCCACAACAATGGGATTCTCGAGCAGCATCTGGTCCACGTAGCGCTGCTCCTCGTCGGCGTAGTGCATCTTCAGGTGGTGCAACTGCTGGTTCACCAGCTCCTCGATCTGTTCCGGCTTCGATGATGATGATGTGGGTGAGCTGCTGCCGTGATACGGGGCGTATACGTGACCCATGGGCAGGGCGTAGCTCAAGGGGGGCAAGTAAAGATGACTTCGCTCCATGGTTATGATATGATATGGTATGTGGTGTGCTCTCGTTGAACTTTCGAATGCTAATGATGCCATAACACTTCTGCAGCCTCATTTTATACCATCCTGCAGGTAGTTGCCATTATTATTGGGTTATTCGGATCTACTACCTTCATGAATGGTCGCTGGGTTTTATGATCTTGTTTGTGTCAATTTTCCGGGGCACCGCCTACCTGTTCCCGGATTGGCCGACGAATCGCAGACATGTAAACAAAGGGATTAGTGGAAACTACCCCCAACTACCTGATTACGGGACAAAGGTTAAGAGAACAAACAACAAGTGTGACCAAAATGATTCACTCAACGTTATTCGCGGTTATTTTTGGTTTCCCCCCGGTTCAATAGGTAAAGTACCTTCTGGTTTTTAATTTTTAGGTACCCTCTGAACCCAGAGTTGTGAATTTTACCTACTTCAAAACGTAAATAAGCTGAGAAGATGATTCAAAATTTATTTCAAGAGTTTCAAATAGATTGGTTGTAAGAATTAAACTTGGCCTACTTTTTGCATATGGTGTGGTTCTAACACAAATCCCTTCCCCCAGGACCCAATAATTCCCAAATAGTTCTGACACTGTCTACATTAGGCTCCAGTTAGTTCCTTAACTAAATACCCCATTTGTGTTTTATAATACAAAAGAGTGAAATCCCTTTCCTTAGTTTAGAAATAGGGTGTACATAGAGGTGTACGTTCTTTTTCAGCTCTACGGAAAGCGATTTCATTCTTTAGTTTAGGAACACAAAACACTGATTGATAAATTTAAATATTCAAAAGAAAATATGGTAATCAAAAAATTAGGCTATCATTTTTTTCTATTAGTTTTCCGATTTTTTTATAATAATCGATACCATGTGTTATTTAAACTTTGTTACAAATAAGGCCTTGTTAAATGTGTAAATTTGTTATTAAAATTAAACGCTGAATTGATGAAAAAGTAAGCGATTTCCATGAACACCCAATAATAACAAGAAATTTAAATATACATACTCCATTTTGGGTTGTGAAATCCACAATTATCCCCGGGGGCCCAAGCTGCTGAGCTGCACTTTTATCACCATCTTCTCGTTGATTTGTCTTATCTAAACGGGAAAAGTCAACAAATATTGGTTTGGGTATTGTGGAAAAATCAACCTGCTCAAGTAGATTATATATTTACGGCGTTAGGTGATAAGAGGCCATCGACTGGCGTTCTACCTGCAAATAGTTTGTTATTTGCCCAGTCTGGTTTAGCCCAAAGATGCCGGGGCTTACCAGTCAGGTAGCCATCTTTAAGGGGTTAATTTCGGCGGAGTGACAAACAAGTTGCGGCTTGTTGCAGGCACTTGGGATTAATCCGCGAATCCCAGTGTATTTATTCATTTAACATTTAACCCCCTAACAAAAAGCGGTTCAGCGACCTGCTGCGGAGGTGTCGAGGGTTAAACCAACTATCAAATCAAAATCCTTATGTCAAGGAATAATTATTTTCCATATACTTGCTGTTTAAAAATGTTTTTAATTGGGAATAATTACCAGAAAAATATACTATGTATTTATTTAAAAACCAAATATTTACACTTCTGTTAAATTCCTTGGCCTACTAGGATTTGCTTTGTGTACCAACCTCAATCTGTTGGCCTATTCCCAATAATTCCCAACCAGTTCTGACACTTTCTCCACAAGACTCCTTGATTAAATCAATTTGTTTATACACCCTTTGTGTTTTGAAATTAAAGTTGGATTTTAAAATACAAAAGAATAGAGTTCTTGCCACCGCGCAGGAAAAGAGCCTGCATAAAGGTGTACGTTCCTTTACTGCGCGGTGAGCAAGAATTCCGTTCTTTTATTTTGAAACACAAAACACTGTTTGATAAATTTAACTACTAAACTAACTATATTTAACTTAGAAGCTGTAAATGTACATATATTTCCTAAATTTAAGTATCCAATTGGCCTCCCTCATGTGCGTAGCACTTCACTGACAAAAAACAGTAGTAAATCCAAAGATTTCGTATTCATTTTAAATATTTGTCGCTATGTTTTTCATCCATTGCGGTATTTATTAACGTAATATATGAAAATATTAAATTTAATATTTATAGAAAATTTAAAAATTTAAAATTTTTTTTCCTGTGCTCAATTACATAAATCGCATAAATAACTCCGCTGGGTAATTGGCAAAACAATCGAGTATTTTTAGTGGCCAAAAGCGGTTTTAATTCGAAATCTCTCTCTTTCAGCCAGATGGGGGCAAGCTGTCAGCGGCAGACGGACAATAATTTTCCATTTTTACCATTTTCCATTCACCATTATCCATTTGCCATTTTCCATGTGAACAATAAAATCGACAGCGCTTGCTGCGTTTGGTTGGCAAATGAGAAAATATGCAGACAAGTATAATTAAAAAACCATTTATAATCATTTTCGACCAAATCCCAGTTGACCGGCCCCCACTATTGCCCCCGAACCCAAAACCCCGCAGGAACACTTGAAGCCTGACAATTTTCCACAGCTCGAGGAGAGTGAAATAAAATGGAAAGTGAAAGAAAAGCCGATCTATGAAATACACTCGCACATTTAAATGAAATCTCTATTTAAAATTGAATTTTAAACCCATTTTTTCGTACTTTTTTACATGATTAAACATGCATGTAGGGTTGCCACCCTATAATTAGGCAACGATTTTTGGTGAAACATTTTTAAGAAGCTACAACTTTTAAGCGAGTGTTAAGAACATTCCAAATTTTAAGAGAAAGTATTGTAAAAATATTTCTGAATATTTACAAATAAAATATATATCTAAGCATTAATCCTATTTTATATTATACTAGATGTTCCGAATACCCACAGCAAGGGCAATGCAAATCGAGGAGCTAGCGACCATAAATACACGCACATGAAGGAGACGCCGCCGCATCCACATCCCCAAACGACATTGAGTTTGAATTATGTCAGCGCAGCAATAAATTGTCCAAGGCATTAAATTAAAATCTATGTATCTATAGCGTTTAAACTTTAAAGGAATACTGCGAGGGGCAGCATAAGGACATATAAATTTCAATTGTTTATTTCTCTTTTTTAGAGGCAAAAATAAGATAAATAAGAGAAAATAAAGACAAAAGTATTCCCAAATAAATAGACTCTCTAATTTGAAGATTTTGCATAGTATACAAAAATTTATTAGCAGGAATAGACTACAACTTGTACATAGGTTCGATTTTTCCTATTAATTCTAATAAAAAAAAGATGTTGTATGCGTTTACATGAATTTCACACCTAAGCAACCATTCATGTACTGAATCTGCCGGATTTTCGTGACTAATTATGAGAACTCTAGGTCATTTACACAATCCTCTTATTCCAGCGGCTTTAAGTATTTGTATTTTTGTGTGTGGCTTGTATTAAAATGTATTTACATGCTAGGGGGAAATCCAGAATGGAACCTACTGAGCTAGGATGATTTATAGGGGATCATGTGGGGGATTTGCAGGGGATCTTAGCCCGAACAGCCGCGACAACCGCAGTGGACGCACTCGACGATGCGACCCTCCTCCAGCTTGGATTTGGGCACCCGGCAGATGCAGTTCGTCCCGAAATTGGTGTCCCTCGTTTGGATGCAGCGCAGGCAGCAGAGGTTCTCGTAGCCGGACTTCTTCCACTTGGCAATCAGATTGCCATCGGCGATCTTCTCCTTCAGGCAATAATCGTACAACTCCCGGCTGATGGCCTTTCGCCGATAGAACAGATCGTATATGTAGCGCGTCTTCTGGTGGTGGATCTTGAAAATGGGCCATAGTGATTCCGTAATGCGTTTGCCTTCGTGGGGTTCGGTTTCGGCTGTTTGAGGAAGGGGTATCTCATTAGATTAGCCCGAAAAAGAGAAGCCACGCTTGTTGTTGTCTTACCCTCCCGCATTTTCTGCTCCAGTTCCTCGAGAGTGGGTTCTATCAGCTCCCAGCCATCTGGCGGGGGCTTACGGCTGCGGCGCACCTTGGGCATCTCGAAAATGCCAGTTACTCACTTTAAAAACAAGGAATTTCTCCTTAAAACAAAAATTAAGAAAATTGTGTTGTCAATGTTGTCTATCGCCTATCGATTTCCGATAGTCCGAACAGCTGTCACACCCAGTGTTGGTTAACTGACATTTTCGTTAACAGAAATGTTAAGACACAACGTTTCCTTACATTGGCAGAGCTGTTAGTCCTCTGCCGCTGCTCTGCCAATGTAAGAAAACGTGTATCTTAACATTTCTGTTAGAAAATCGCGGAATCTAACATTTGAGAGCACCAAACGCCACTGCGGCCGAAAGGGGAACCAGCGACGCTGACAATTGCTCAGTGCTAGGGAAAAGTATCGTATCGATGATATTTGATATTTTTCCCATCCCCAGCTCAATTGTTTTTGTTGTTTTTTTGGAGACGCGTGTGTGTGTTTTGCCCGTGACAATTTATTTATTTTCCCGTTCCGTTTGTTTATGCACTATCATTTAAGTTAAGTCTTTGGCACAGGCGCAGGAGTAAGTAAAAATTTGCACAAAAAACGGAAAGATAATTAAGCCAAAAGAAGTGAGTGCGCAAAAGAGCTGTGCGTGTGTGTGTGCGCGAGTGTGTAACACTTAAAAATTGCTTAAAAAAGCGAGACTTTCATTCATAAAAAAAGCAACAACAACAGCAACGACAAAAGGGGGCGGTAAAAGAAGAATGGTTGAGGGGGCGGGGCGGGGCGAAGCGGTGGCCTTCGGCTATTGCTGTCTCGCTTGCACCCACACGCACACTGGGGCAATCAGCGCCCACATAACGGGACCTACGTTTTGGTTTTACTTTTACTTTTTTTTTTCTGTGTGTCTTTTCTTTTTTTTTGTGCAATTCTCCCTTAATTCTTTGTGTTATTGCGAGTGCTTGGCACAGCAAATAACCAAATAAACTAAACTATTAAATCGCCCACACAATTGCACATCCACCCCCCAATTCGCCGTGTGAGTGTGTGTGTGTAATGAGCGCAACAAATCAGTTTTGTTTTGTTTTTGTTTTTTCGCTTTGCACATTCCACATCGTTTTTTGTTTTTGTGTCCCCCATAAGTGCATATACTTATATACATTTAAACAGTAACAGTCATCGCCAATAAACAATATTCCCACATATGACCCATTGTTTATCTTAAGAGAGGCCTAAAGACTCTGACTTTCACACACTGATCGATAAGATAAAATTGTAAGTTTCAAGAAAATGCAACAGCTGCGGCCGAAATAATAGATGCCAATTCCCAGGCAAAAAGTTTGTAGTGAATTTTTAAGTTTCTAAATGCTCAACACTCCAGATGGCTTTTGTCACAGGCAATTTAATAATAAATAAGTGTATAATATAGCAGGAAGTTGATTCATATTATTTATTTATTGTATTTGCTTATGAAAATTAAATTTAAATCGTCTTGAGTCATTGTAAAATAGTTGTTACACAAGTCAGCTCAAGCTTTTTTTATCTTTTTAATCTCTTGTTAATTCATATTTGTATTTCCACAATCGTCAACTATTATTTTTACCTCCACTGTATCTGCATTACAACAAATAGCGGTTAATTGAGGCGCAAATATTTGAGGAGAGAGTGGGACGGGGAGTGGGAGGTGTGAGGGAGCGGGATAGAGGATCGAGTGACAGGGCATTGGCTTTCGTAATTGACGTCTGTGCCCTTGACCAAGGCCTAAAAACAAAAACAAAAGCCGCGCCACTGAAATCGAAACCGTGATTACAAACAAAACCATTGTTCGTGCAACATTTAAGACATTTCTAACGATTTTTTGGTAGTCTTTTGCACACACAAACAGTAGATAGCGGTTACGGAGAACTACAGTGATAACTCATAGCGGTGAACTACAAATTTCTAAGACTAATGAATTAAAAAATATTTTTTAAAAAATTTTAAGACAAAACATCCGTTAAATTCTTTAATAAAAACCATATAAAACTATACAAAAATAATTTCAAATATTTTTTGATATAATGGTAGTTTTATAAACAGATATTGCTTTCTAATCCAATACTATCCCAACTAATATCCACTGTACTGTATTCGAGAGATCATCGCAATTAGAGCCGAGCGCGTGATACGCTTTCCCATGCGATCTCAGACGTCACAGGTGCAAACACAATGGGAAAATAAGGTCAGGCTTATGGCCTATAGCTATAGGGCTTGGGATTTCCAGCGAATCGAGCACAAAGATCGGAGTCCCACCGAAATGAATTGATCACGATTTTGGCACACCCAACTCAACCACTTAGTAATGATTTTAAAAGCATTGCACAAAGAGTTTAATGGTATTTATTACCATTATTTTTTGTACGAATTTCCCCACAAAATCCCATTTATGTACCACAATTTTAAAAATTGATTTAAAATAATATTTGTAACTATGCGACAACTTTGAGCCTATTTTAAAATCGATTTGCTTTTAAATCCCCATGGCCCGCCCATCCATTAAGTGTTAAATATTTATGTTCATCAATTAACTGGCGCTCAGCCATTAAACTAGTTGACAGCTTGGGTCTGTTTGAGACTGAGACCCAAGTAGCGAACTGATATCAAATGGCATGCCTTCATTGCCATAAATAATGCAAAGCAATTTAAATAGAGCGCCATTGCGCAGTATTCGTAACGCAGGGGAAAATGGGAAAAGCGGATGGAAAAGTGATTGCAATTGAGAATGGCAATTGGGCTGAATTCGCAGGGAAACCCGATGGATATAAAGACTTCCAGGGGGACTCGATAAGAATTCAATATCTATTTAGCATTAAAAAATATTTAATACAAGAACAGAGAAAATTTAAATGGAACTAGATAAAGAACTAAAATATTCTTCCGTACGGAAATAATTCCAAGAAAATATGATAAAAGCAACAAAATAGAATACTACGCATTCATTTAAAGTGGACTACAACATACTATTATTTAAAATCGGAGAATTTTGTCTTGCATTTAACTAAACTTAAATACTTTCTTCTTTTTAGCCAGCTGCACCGGCTGCACCATGGAGCCCCCAGCTGCTGGCAATCTGCTGGAGATCATGGACCTGGCCCGCACCCTTCGCCAGGAGCAGCTCTTCATCCAGCAGGAGCAGGCGGCCTTTGCCCAACTCACTGGGGCCTTGGAAACGAATGCGGGGACCATAACCAAGGTGGGTTATTGGATCTTTTGGATATCTCAGGGATACACCCTTGCAGAAGGATCGGATAAATAGGGGAAACAAATAATATATCTCGGTGTTTTTTGATATAATCTTGGAAATATAGTTTTTTAAATATTTCTGAATTTCGAATTAAGTTTTTTGAAAATCGGGCGACTTTATCATATAGCTGTCATAGGAACGATAGGAAAATCTATAAGAAATTAATAGGAAAAAAATTGATATCTCCGTTGATCTTTTTTGTATTCTCTTTTACTTTGAGATACATTTTTAATATGAATTTCGAATTAAATTTAACAAAAATCGGATGACTTAATTAATGTTAATTGTAACATACAAGCTAGGAAATCTAAATATAATATTTTTATAATCTGTATTTTAATAGGAATGACCTGCAAGGGTTTTTATATTTCGGCTGGCCGATGTTACCTTCCGTTCTTGTCAATATTAATATTTATGAATAATTTATTAATCACACAGCTGGCCTTTGTATGCGCCCAGCAACGGCAGATCCTCAACGAGCTGCTTCTAGCACGCACGGATCACGATCCGCTGCTCTCCTGCCGCCGGGCGAGTGCCTACGACAGTGCCCAGTTCATGGACGCCAAGCAGCTGCTGCCCTACGAGGTAAGAAAGTATATATAAATCTAAGGATTAGTTGCCTTACTTATTCCTTGCTCCTAACTGATTCCAGCACGCTTTGGCCTACGAGGACCTGTTCAACTACCTGTACAACACGCCCTACTTGCTGGCCCTTTCCCTGGCCACCGCCGATCGCCTGTCGCTGCTTTCGGCCAGCCAACTGGGCCAGATTATCAACACCATTGCCACGGGTCTCTATGGCAATGCCATCAACACCAAGGATGTTGAACTGCTGCTCAAATTGCTGCGCGAACTGATCGAAATCCAGCTGCTGACCAGCGAACAGCCCCGGCGTCTGCTGCGCTCGAATAGCAGCTCCTTTGCGCGGCTCTATCAGCGGCTGGTCGAGAGCCTGTTCTCCGCGAGGATCTTCCTAACCGCCGCCCTCCATGCCCCGCTGATGAGTGTACTCAGTGAGCACGAGATTTGGCTGGATCTCGATCCGCACAAGCTGATGCAGACCTTTGGGCCCAAGGAGCGGGAGAAGCGCTTTGGTCGCGAGGGCGATGAGGAGTACCAGAGGAATGTGGCGAGGTTCCATGCCGAGACACTAGGGAAACTGCACTCACATGTCCAGGAGTTTGTGCGCAGCCTGCAGCAGAGTTGGGCGCTCTTCCCCAGTTCGCTGCGTTGGCTTCTGCAGACGCTGAGCCAGCAGCTGCGCCAGACGTTGCGCCACGAGGAGCAGGAGATCCGGCAGCTGCTCACCGATCTGGTGTTCACACACTTCATTTCGCCGGCCATCGCCAGCGCCGATCTGCTGGGCATCATCGATGTAAATGTCAGCGAACGGATGCGCCACAATCTGAACCAGATTGTGCGGCTGCTGCAGCGACTGGCCCTCAACGACGAGGACAGCGAGCTGGTGCAGCTGATGGATCTGCTGATGCTGGGCCAGACGGGCGAGGATGTGGTGGCCATACTGCCGCAGCAAAGCGACTTTGAGCGCTCCCAGCTGGCCATCAATCAGCGGGAACTGGCGCAGCTGGTGGAGTTCTTTCGCCTGCTCACCGCCCGCGAGGAGTACGATATATCCGTGGAGGAGCGCCAGCGGCTGCAGAGGATTCTCGGCAGGATACCCAAGCAGCAGCTGCAGACAGTGCCGCCGGATGTGCCGGATGCGCGGGAGTCCCAGAGTCCCGAGAAGAGCGCCAAGAAAAGCAACAAGAGTCTGATGAGCCTGAGCAAGGCCACCAAAAAGCTGGCCAAGGGCATGAGTTTCAGCAGTAACCACCATCACCATCCTGTTGTGGCTGCTGCAGTTGTTCCCACACCAGAGCTCCTAACCAATGGCCAGGCGAATGGCGGTGGTGGTGGATTGGCAGCCGATCTCGAGCAGTGCTCCTCGCACAGCGGCAGCAACACCAGCTTGAGTTCCTGCGGAGCCAACATTGCCACGGCATCCAGTGATCCCCTGGACATGTCCGCCTGTTCGGATCCCGTGCTGGTCTTCAGCATCTATAATGCGGGCGCCAAGAGCAAACTGAAGCCTCTGACCGAGGAGGAGGTGCTGAAGATGAACTGCATCGGTCAGGATGGCAGCAATCTGCTGCCCGCCGTGGTCACGACAGCTCCGATGGCGCCCTCGTCGAACAACGATGATGTCAGCAGTCTGGAGGCGATGCGAAGGCCGCAGGATGACGCATCCATCGGAAATTCGGACAATCTGGAGGCCATCAGCGAGGCGGCCCATTCGGTGGCCAGTTCGCTGGACCTGGAGGAGCAGCAGGAGCGGGATGTCCACGAGAACGAGGACAATCTATCCGATATGGTGTCGGCGAATGTCTCGGGCCGTGGAACACCCAATATCAGTGGCCGCGATACGCCCTCCTCCCAGGTTACCGATGGCGATGGCGCTGGCGGGGATCTGGTGGGCCACCACCACCATGGCGTCAACGCGCGGGCGGCGGCCAATCCGCAAATGCAAAAGATGCTGCTTTCGAAGGCTAGATCCGATATTGAGGATAAGTTTTGCAAGTTCGAGCTGAAGAAGTTCGAGGGCGATGAGAATGTGAGCATTATTTCGGACACCTGGTCGACGGATGTGCTGGCCTCGGATTCGGAGAACACGCTGGACGCCACCGAGCGTGGTGGTGACCGCGATAGGAACTTCTCCACTCCGCTCATCCCCTCCGCCGTCGTCCTGCCGGGCGATAATAACTTTGTGGTCGAGGCTTTGGCCAGAGCAGGAAGAGGAGGACCTCCCCACCATGGCGGCCCGCAGTTGGATGCCTCCGATCAGCGATCGGAGAGCAACTGGAGCACCGATGTGCTGGCCAGCGATTCGGAGAAGTTGGCCGAAATCGATACCGATGATAATGTCTCCATTACGGCCAAATCGGATACGGCAGCTCCGCAGGCGGCTGTCCTGGGCGATGAGGACGACGATGAGGATGAGCAGACGCCGGGCAGCAGTGGCGACGGGGAACCCGATCCGGATCGGGATCGGGGCAACGGCAGCGAGCGCAGCCAGGAGGATTCGGCCTTTTTCGATGCCGTCAACTCGTACGAGGATGCCAATCTGTATCACGGCGCCTCGTCGCTGGCCCGGAGCTCGGTGCGGACCAGCTACCATGTGCTGGGCGGCGAGAGCAGCTTCCAGCAGCAGTACAAGTGCAGCGGGGCCGATTCCAGTGGCCGCAAGACCACCCCGCTGATGGGCACCTCCTGCATGCGACGCCAAACGTCGGCGGAGAGCAGCATTAGCAATCAGAGCTTGAATCTGGAGGAGCCACCGCCGCCGCCCATGGGCAAGCATCATCACCACCACAGGGAGCACCACAGGGAGCGTGACCATCATCATCACCACAGGGAAAGGGAGAGGGAACGGGAAAGGGAAAGGGAGCGAGAGAGATCAGCGCTCAAAAAGAAGAAACACAATCAGCAGCAGGAAAAGGAGCATCGGGATCTCATCGATTTCAGTGACTGCAGCGAGGACAAGGACCCCGATCAGCCACCTGGCTTGGTTCAACAGCTCCTCGATATGTTCAACCAGGACGAACAGGCCGCCGCCGCCGCGGGAGTTCCCTCGGCCCTCGGCAATGTGGAACATCGACGCATCTCGATCGAGCAGCGCTCGGCCATCATAGATGGTCGACGCAACGGCATCCTGGCGGGCAGCATGCGGCGCCATCAGAGCCTCAACTACGAGAATCACGAGATTATGCTCAACTCCATGCTGCCCAAGACCGATGATGACAAGCAGCAGGAGATGCTGCTCTGTGTGCAAACGCAGCAGCTACAGCTGGAGGAGGAGGCAGCAGCAGCAGAAGCCGCCGCACAGGCTGGAGGATCGGGGCTGAAGCCACCGCAACCGCCAGCAGCACCCACCAAGGCCACCGGAGCCATACCAAAGAGCATTAGTTTCGATGCGAGTGCGGACAAGGAGAAGCAGCCGTATCATCGGGACAGGGAGAGGGATCGCGAAAGGGACAGGGAGCGCGAGCAGCGCGATCGCGAAAGGGATCGCGAGCGAGATCGAGACAGGGATCGGGATAGAGATCGAGATCGGGATCACCACGGTGCTGGCCTGTTCAACAAACTGAAGATGACCAACATCTTCAAGAATCGCCGAGGAGGCAGCAGTGCCAAGAATCCCACGAGCAATTCCACTCCCTCGGTGGCCGCCAGCACTTCGGGCAATGCTCAAGCGGATATACGCAGCGTTAGCTTCGATCCCAGCGCCGGCTGCGATAACTTCGGCACCCACTACTGTGATACGAGCGAGGACATCCTGGCCAAGTACCGCCGCAAGGTGAGCAGCTCCAGCGAGGCCACCAACTCGGATTCCACGGCGGGAAACGGAGCAGCGACAGCCGCCTCCTCGCATCTGCACAAGCACATGAATGGAGGGTAAGTATATGAACGGCTTTCCTTTTAGACCGATCTTAATCTTATACCTCTTTTTAACCAGGCAAATTCCTGGCGTGGCCTTTGGCAGCGTCAAGCAGAAGCTGCGGACGGTGCTCTCGCGCACGGATCTGCACAGCGGTGACTTCCGGCAGACCACCTCGACCTCCTCCAGCTCCACCATGGCCACACCGCTGCAGATCTACCTGCAGATCCAGCTGGCGCAGTGCATCAGCCTGCAGCGACTACCTCAGATCTCGCACGTGGCCGAGGCGCTGCGCTGTTTGGCCCAGCTGGAGCGGCCCCAGCATGGCCAGCTGCTGGCCGAGCTGCAGCGGGATCTGGAGCGCAGGCAGAGCTACCTGCAGTACCTGATGCGCCACCGCCAGCAGCTGCTGCTGCGCACCGAGCAACTGGAGCAGCTGGAGGCGCGTTTGCGCGGCGAGGCGCGCAGCAGCCAGAGATGCCTGCTGCAGGCCCTCGTCCGGATGTATCTCGCCTGGTCGCGCCAGCAGGAGAAGCTGGAGCAGTTCCAAGCCGAATTCGCTCAGCTGCGCGCCAGCGATGAACGCGTCGAGCTGACCGAGGAATGCGTCGAGTCGCTGCTGCAGGAGCTGCGCTCCAGTGCCGATCTCCAGGACGAGTGGCAGGTGGACGCTGCCCGCGTGGCCATCGAGCGAATGCTGCTGGAGCAGATGTACGAGCAGGTGATGTTCCCCAACGAGGATGCCGATGTGTCGCGCGACGAGGTGCTGTCCGCGCACATTGGCAAGCTGCAGCGCTTCGTGCATCCCGCCCATCCGGCCCTCTGCATTGCCCAGGAGTACCTGGGCGAGGCGCCGTGGACCTTCGCCCAGCAGCAGCTGTGCCACATGGCCGCCTACAAGACGCCGCGCGAGAAACTCCAGTGCATCATCAAGTGAGTTGGGTTTCTAAAGAATTCGCGGTCTTTCTTTCTTCATTAATCCTTTAATGGTTTATTCATTAATAAATATTAGTTCCTCTTGCTCTGAAGAATTAGCGGTAAAATTTTGTTTAATAATTTATATATGGTCAAACCATGACTAGAGCCAACAAATTGGCGTTAAAACTGTCAAATATTAGTTCCTTTTTCATCTGAAACTATTTAATAATTGATTTATGCTTGCATGCTAAGTATATATTTTTACAGGAATTTAGGTTTTATATTTATACGAGTTGTTTAAATTTCATTTACCTTTTTTTCCCATTCCAGCTGCATCTCGAGCATCATGAGCCTGCTGCGCATGTCCAGTGGTCGCGTGCCCGCTGCGGATGATCTGCTGCCCGTGCTCATATACGTGGTGATAATGGTGAGTGTGGAAGCTGTGTTTCTCGTCGATTAACTAACTCCTAATCTTAATCCTAACCGCAGGCCAATCCACCCTACCTGCTGTCCACCGTGGAGTACATCAGCTGCTTCCTGGGCAAGAAGCTCGAGGGCGAGGACGAGTTCTATTGGACGCTCTTCGGATCCGTGGTGAAGTTCATCAAGACCATGGACTATCTGGACTAGCGGCTCTATCTGTAGATCTTTTTTTTAGCGCTTTGTTGTAGGATTACACCTATCCCACTTCTCCACTCCACTCGATATTTTCTATATTTATATATATATATGTATATGTATATCTGTGTCTGATATCTGATATTTGTGTAAAAATTTGTTAAAACCCTAGGCTAAGTCCAAAACTGCGGCAGATGAGACATAATCCAAGTCAGTGAGACCCCAAGAAAGAGAATCAATGTGAAATGTGAGATGCCAATGCTGAAGGAGAGGAGATGAAGATATCTAGATTTAGGTTAGCATTGAACGCTAGAAGAAGGCCTCGCCTTATGGGATATCCATGATATATGATATATATATATATATATAGTGAGCTAGAGAACATATTCTTCTATTTATATATACACGTACATAGATATATGCATGTTTATCGGATCGGTCTAGGCACTGTCATAAGTATGTTTCGGAAACGAACTGCAACTTAATATTCCTTATTGTGTAACACAAAATAAAAAACCAATATAATTTCAAATTGTTTGTATTCAAGGGTTTTTTACTTACCCCTCCGAAATCCCAAAGTGAAAACCAAACAAGCTTCGTAAACATTTACATTAGCTTTGTATATATTCTTCGGGGTTTCTTTTTCTGTTCATTGGATCGCCCTTCGTTTAATATTACAATTTGACTTTCGTTTGTAAGGTATTTCAATAAACAACCAAAAATTAAGGATTTAAGGGGATTAAACTAAAACAAGTACAACTAAAAACGTTTGACGTAATACTTTGAGTGAGAGATTATTGCACAGTAAATTGCATTGCGAGCAACCAAGGGGGAAGCTAAGCGAGAAATACGAGGCCTCAATAAATAAGATATTAATAAATAACAAAATAAACAATTAATAGGTAAACGAACTAAACTATAAACTTGTAACTGTGCGCCGTTGCTCGATTTGAATGTCTTGAGTACAAAGTTGCCGCGTCGCTAAACTCATTTAACGTCTTTGACTAACAAGCGTGAAAGTATCATATATATATATCCTATAAATCGGTAGCAGAAGGTCATTCATTAATAGGTAGTGACTAAACATGTACACAGGGGACATCATCATCATCTGCAGAAGCTTCTTAATTAAAATTTGATCGGTTTCGGGGTCGTCAAATGGCAACCTGCCATCTAGGCCATCAGTAGCTCCTCGTGCAGGCCGTCGGCATCCAGGGATTTGTTCGATTTGAACATAAAGTTATTGTCGCTGGAGCCCTGCGACTTCGAACTGGAGGTCATGTTGTACAGATCATCGAGATCCTGGCTGCGGCGATAGCTGTATGTTAAGTAGGGAAAAGGAGGATTAATAAAGGGCTACAAATTTGCTTCGAATATCCAAAAACCCACGTGCTAAGCGGCCTGCTGTAGGTGGACATGGCCGGGCTGGCCGGATTGTTGTTGCTGTGGTTGCTGTTGCTATTGCTCTCATTGTCGGCATTGTCGTTGTAGAGATCGCAATTGTCCAAGTACTCGGAGCGCAGATACGTGTCCAGGTCGTTGTCGCACTCGTCCTCCTGGTCGGCGTAGTCCTGCTCATTGTCCTGATCCTGCTGCGACTCCACCATGCACAGCCACTGCGAATTGTGGTTGCGGAACTTCTCCAGCTGTGGAAAATATTTAATATATATAATATAATATGCATTTATATAATATTAGCCTCCCACCTTGATGCGCTTGGCCCACTCGCTGTCGCTGATGGCGATTATATCCAGACAATAGTCGCACACCTTGCGGATCTCCTCGTTCTTGTCGTGCATCAGATCGATCAGATAGGCCGGCGACTCGGTCTCCTTGATCATATACTCCCTGGTGCTCTCGTGCCGCAGTATCTGCTGGAACACAAAGATGATCTGCAGCACAATCTCGTCGTCCTCCTGCTTGGCCTTCAGCAGTTCGATCAGCGAGATTACCACTTTGGCGCGGCAAAACAGCAGGGCGCACAACTCGTCGCAGGCACAGGTGCCCAGGTAGACGATGGTATCCAGTACAAGGTCATCCATGCGGGAGCAGGGCACCAGGAGCTGGCGGATCCATGGAATCAGCTGGAAGTTCTGCAGGATCTGCGAGTAATCCAAATCGGTCAGCGCCAGGTTGCCCAAAATGCCCAGGCACTCGACTATGAAGGCCTCGTCGTCGCAGATCGTCAGAATGCGCGCCAGATCGCCGACATAGTCGATGAACTGCAGCTGTAGGGACTCGTGCTGCGACAGATTTCTCAGCAGCTTCATCAGCAAGGCATCCTGGTACTTGAAGGCCCGATCCATCAGGCTATGCAGCCGCTGGCCCTCCACCATGATCTGGGCATTCCGGCGGTTCAGCGACAGGTTAATGCACAGGGCAATGAGATCCAGATCGACTTTGACATTGAGATTAAGGATTATGGCATCGGTGGCCATTTGCACGCACTCTGTTTGCGTGAACATGCCCTTCACCTTGTCGTCCAGGCTCATGTGGTAGAGGATCTTCACGGCGATGCCGTGATGCTTCTCATCGTTGATGAACATCACCAGCATGGGCAGATAGCCGGCGGCGATCATCTTGCGCCGCAGTCCGCCGTCGAAGGAGAGATTGAAGACCAGCTTCAGGGTGACCTGCACCAGATCCGTGTGTGTGCTCTGGAACAATCGCGGCAGCTTGGCCACAATATTCAGCGAGCCCATCTCATCCTTGTTGTCGCCCACAATCGACAGCTTCTTGAGGAACGTGCTGACGAGCATCAGCAGATCGATATTCTGGCGATCCAGCGCCTTCACGAGCATCTTGACTATATGCTTGCGACGCATCTTCTCCTCAAGCTTCACATTCTCGGCCATGTTTAGCAGCAGATAGAAGGCCACGCGCAGCAGCTGCTCCTGCTTCTTGGCGAAGATCTTCAGCTGCTTGTTCAGCCGATCGATCTCCTCCTTCTTGACCTTCGGATCGTTCCTGTCCAGCGACTCGTTGCTCTGGGCCTTCAGTTCAGCGGGCACGGCGGCTGGAGGATCGCCGGCTGGTGAGCCGCCGCCGGCGCAGAGCGCCTCGTGGTAGCTGCTGTTCAGGATCTGGCTCTTGATCAGCGACGACGACATGGAGCCATGAAAGCTGCTCCAATTGCCCGACTTGGGCCGTTGTTTTAGCTCCGGAATGCGACGACGCGGTGGCTCCATCTCCTTGGGCTTTTCCTCGTTCATAATGTCCAGGAAGTCGTCAGTGCTGCGGTTCAGCTTCTCCTTGCTGGCCTTCGCCGAGTGCGGAGTGGATGAGCCATTGGGCTGCTTGCGCACATCGAGCTCATTCCTCATCGTCTCGTAGCGACGCAGCTCGTAGTCGATCACATCCATGCACAGCGAGCCAATCTAAAGTAAAGTTATATACATAAAAAGGTATTTTACTATTTTATAAAATCTATACTTACTTTATATTGCACAATGAGGGGATGGAACTTGGTGTAGGTGGAGAAGCAGAAGAATATGTAGATTATATTGGTGGAGAGATCAAGGGACTTGCGCCAGTCCTCGCGCAAAACCCGCGACAAGGCGCTGAGGCAGGCTTCTAAAATTATCAATATTAATTAGTAAGTAAGTGCGATAAGCTAGCCTTCAGTCTGGTCTAACCATTCTTCTCCAGCTCCTCGAGATTATCGGGATTTCGGGCCATCTGGAGGATCATGGCCGAGCCCCGGATGCGTTCGCCCAGCTCCTCGTACAGCAGCTCCACATACTCATCGATATTGTTGATGGACACATCCGCCGTGGGCGTGGCGGCACTCAGGGCATTGGACACGCCATTGCTGGCTCCAGACCCAGATCCTGCTCCTCCTCCTCCGCCGCTCCCGGTGCTGCTGGTCATGGCCGCTACACTGCTGTGCGATCGGGCGGAGGAGCGTGTGTGCGCCGTGTGCAGCGCCGCCGATCGCCGGCTGTGAGTGTTGTTATCCGGAATATCTATAATATATTAATTAAACATTATTAGTACATAAGAAAGAATTACTTATGTAGAAGGCCTGTTGATTATTACCCGATTTCTTACCATTGCTGGCATTATCCTTGCGATTCTTCAGGTAGAAGATTATCTGCTCAACGTCGTTCAGCTGCGACTTGTGGATGAGATCGCATTTTTCCACCACTTCGCGGGCCAAGGCAGCCGGATCCGTTTTGGCGTTCAGCGATCGGAGTCTAATGATTTTCTGACAGTGCTGGGGAGTGATAAAAATAAATTAAGTAACTAATATTTACCAAAACAAAATAGATAAGATATTAATGTGTAATAAATGGATACATAAAACTAATAGTTAAGTCTTAATTAAATAAAAAGCAGGAATACGTAATATCGGATTCTAAAAACCGTCATATAAGTAAGAAAATAAGAATAATAAACATAAAAAGTGTAGAAAAAATATTTTAAAAAATAATCTATAAGAACTAATTACCTATTAACCCTCAAAATGTACTGTTTTTATTATTATTTTTTAACAAGATTTAAAAATTAAGGAAACCATTAAGGGACATTTTAGAGGTCATACGAAAGTACTTATCCCCAAAAATCCGAATCAGATCTTAACTAAAAACTTTTATGGTCGCCCAGTTTTTGGCCAGAAACGACAAAAAACAGACTTACTATTTATTTATGGTCGTGAACAATCGACGAAAACGAGCGACAAAAAGGCCAGAAAACGTGAATTGGGGTTATAGACCCGCCAACCGCTTTTGGGTATCGTTACTCACTACTCGAAACTCGATACTTGAGCGCGACCCGTCATCGACCCCGTTGTTACGTTATCGATTGGGCCGCTCAATGTCACCAGCTGCCCCTCGCCCCCTAACCCTTTGCTGGTACACGGTAAAAAACTAAGTCAATCCTAGTTTCTAATTAGCATAACTATTTTTTTGTAGGTACTCAGAAGATTTTCTTATAGGTGAAAAGTAACCATAAATAATGTAGGTATTGTTTTATAAATTATTAATCCAATCAACATTCCATGGAATATCTCTCAGTTTCTCTAATAATATCAAAACTTGAAATGAATTATTCTGTTATTAAATTTTTTTAAAGAATATTAACGTAAAATATAACCCACAGATTCCTTTCTATTCCGTTATAAAATAATCTTTTTTCCACACTTCATTTTAAGAACAAAACTTGCAATATGACTGGCATTTTCTCGCAGTGCATGGTAGGTGTTCTTACCTTCTTTTCCTCGATCATCGGGTTGTTGGGCTCCCCGAAGACGGTGGCCTCCAGTTGGTAGTTGACAATCAGCGCCTTATCCGTGGGATGCGGTTCGATGGAGCCGCCTTTCCACCTCCTGTTTGTTTGTTTGTTGTTGGGATTAAGAGCGAACAATTTGTTGGATCAATCATAAATTATGCGGGTCAATGCGTAATGAGGTAATGCTATTCTACTGGCTACCCAGTACTTCCGTGGTAGAAGTAATACATTTAATTTATGCGTTTGTAAATAATATAACAGATTCTATAGGAAATAGCAAAATAAAAAGCAGAAACTTGAACGCAAAGTGGAAAATCAATAAGAGCTCAGGGCAGGGGCGTAGCCAGGGGGTCGCGGGGGTGTTAGAACCCCCTTCTCAGGGAAGGGTCTAAGCTTAATAGGGGCTTAAGAAGTATGCTGATACTAAAACCCCCTTAAACAAACCCTGGCTACGCCACTGGCGCAAGGTGATTTTGGCTCTCTTTCTGACGCACGGTGAGTGTTTGAGCTTTTGTTCTTCGGCCACTTGTACACCCACACATGAAAACAAACACACACACATACGCACTTTTTAATAAACTTGGCGTCATCGTTTGTTTGCATTGTTGTTGCTGGCGGAAGAGGAAGAGGCGGCGGCGAAGAATTTGTCAAATTGTTTATGAAAACCCCGGATGACGACGACGACGGTGGCGGCGGGGGGCGGTGGTGGTGGTGGTGGCGCTCTTTGGCTGGACTGGGGCTCCTTTGCAGCTGCTGCTCTCTTTGCTCGCGCTCTTGCTCGCCCCAATCGCCGGCAATCGCATTTATTATGTAATAGACGTAGTGGATCACAATTGGCAGCAGCACCAGGCCCGAGATAATTTGGAAAATTAATAACAAAACAAATTGCATGCGATTGCAATGCGACTCGCGATTTTTCAACGTCGATTAGTGTGACCGTCGCGCTAGAGCTGGCACAGGCGTCTGCCTTGTATGCGATACTATCGATAGTTTGTTCTGCCGGTCTGGCAGCGCCGACAGAACAGCTGGGCCGGCGTTGCCAGGTGCCACGAAAGTGGGGCTAGAAGGAAGAAAAAGAAAAAGCAACAGAAAAGCGAAATGAAATGAGGGAACAACAATAACAATAAACAGCGCCACTTTGTAGTATTATTAAGCGAAAAGCGCGGCGCGCTCACAATGTTTCTGACTGCGAACGGCGGCGGTTGTCTTGTTTCCTGCGAGTGAGCGCAGCGTTGTTTACATTCCGATTCCCCCGATTCCGAGCGAAGACCACAACAAATAGTCCCCCGAATAACAACAATAACAATGAAACATGCAAATAAAATGCATGCGAATGATTTAAATTTAACACACGATACGATGACCATTTAAAAGAATCGCGGGAGAAACAAAAGAATTCGAGAAGCGCGAAAGAAAGGCGAAGAAAGTACAAAAAATTCAGGCCAAACCGATTTGTTTTTTTTTATTTTTTACTGTGTGGCTTCAGTTCTTTCTTTTCTGCGCAAGAATAACAACAAATGAAACACGGCACTTGAAATGGAATTCCTGGAGAACCTGTACAAAACGCTGCAGAGCCTGCTGTGTGAGTAATACTAATTAGGGCCCAGTAATTGGGCAAATATTTATCAAATCATGTGCTGTTCAATTTTAGCCTCCTACATCGATCTGGATTATTCACTATGGCTATATCGCTTCCTCACCCCGCTAATTGTCACCTTCCTGCTGCCCCTCGTCTTCGTGGCCCTCATCTACATTTCGTTCCTGGTGCTCTTTATCTACAAGTTGCACAGGTAAGCAAACTGTTGATTGGCCAAAAAGGGAATGGGAAAATTTCAATTGCAGTGTAGCTCCCTTTTTACCGTTTAATGAACTCTCTCATGCTGATCGCGCACTTTTGGGGCCGCTCTCTCCCTCCCACCACCCGCCTCACCTGTCTCTGTCGCCCTCTCTCTAAGCCGGCATCTTTCGTCCCGCTCTCCAGTTGTAATTAAAAGGGCACAAGAGAGAGAGAGGGAGAACCAGTGTTGCCAACAAAAAAGCTAGACAACAATGTTACTCAAAACTACAGTAGACACTCGATAAAGGAAATCAAGAATGTCAGATTGCAACTTTATGATTAAAATTTTAAAAATTAAAATTTGGACGTGCACTTTTATTTTTATTTTTCCGGAAAAAAAAGTCAGTCAGAGTTTTCACTGTAGGTATGGCAAATAGTCTGTTTGTCAGCAATTATTCCTTGAAATGCCTTAAATACCGATTTTACTTGATATTATTTGTAATATCATCAAAATTATAGCAAACAAATTTCGATTTCAGCATTATTTTTTTTTTTTGCAAATCAACTCCGTACAGCAAGTGCTCATAAAAGTTAACAAGCGTGGTTATTCAACAATTGTAATTATTTATGACCATTTATTAACATGTTAATAAAGTATACAGCTTGGATTTTCGTTTACAGAACGAATTTTTTTTTAGTTTGAAAAATAGTTTTTAATAAAATACAGTTTTTAATATCATGTAAACTAGAACTTAATACTTATCCTAATATCTGAATATTCTGCGTTGTAACTTCAAAGACATGTAAAATTATAACTCACGGATAAACACTCCAAGCAATCACCCATTAAGAACTTTACGCTCTTGACCATTGCACCAATACAATACCTTAAACCTATTGAGCAGGTGATCGCCACTGCCAACTTTTACTCTATTTATGTATATTTACATATATAGTTGGAATACATGTGTATGCCGGCGTTTGTGTGTTGGCGTGCTTTTGTTTATTTTCTATTTCTAACTCTCTAATGCCCAACCGGTTGGTCATGCTAATTACTGAAAAGCTTTTTAGCCCAACCGCCACTAGCCCTAATGGCTTTAACTATAGTGGCTAACGATTTCTGCAGTTTACAGAGAAAAAATTGTTGCATTATTTTCAATACCCTGGTTTCCAAATCATTTTAAGAACCCAATAAAAATATTATATTTCTACAGAAATTATTTAAAATTTTGATAGCGACTGCTTGGGAAATTTTATTGCCGACTACAGTTTGGTTAACAATTTTATAAATTTATTGCCTAGCGTCATTAAAAATGTACAAATAAAATAACCAAAAAAAAAGGAGATGGTTTCTCAATAATTATAAGTCACTGTGTAGTTAGGTATACTGATTTTTAATTGTAGGAATTTTAAAAACAAATTAGTATTGGTACTATATTATTCTATATTATTATAATAAACACATTAAAATAATTTAAAAAAAAATGCGATAAAAATATGAAATACATAATAAGCATTTGTGTAGCTGAAAAGTCTCATCAAATTCCTATATTTAGTACAGTGCTTATACATATATGTATGCACAAGCTACAATGTCAAGAAGTTTTTGCTTGCATTTCATATTGTAATAAATGGATCGAAATAGAAACTGCATTCAAGCAATAAAGTGGGTTTTTCTCAGTACACACACATGGCCTTTATGGAGTACGAAACCAAATCGAGACAGTTCGATGGGCGGTGGAGAAAATCACAAACCAAAACACGCCATTCATGAGATATTCCTTCAGTCTGATATTGTTGTTCCGATAGCGTCATATACGCTTCGCTTTACTTCACTAATGCCTATCAGTTCATGGTCAGTGAAGACCCCGCCCGCCCCAAAGTCCCCCGTCTATTGCGCGTAATCACAGGCATTATAAATCCATAAAAGAACCGAGTTCGAATGCAATTAACTGTACTACCGCAACCTGATCCCTCTCATTCCCCATTTAAACACATTTTTACCTTTTTTTTACGACTGCAGTGGAACAACTATTAATCTAAAAAGCCTGACGATGCATAAACGATGTTCTTTTTTATTATTATTATGAATTCGAAATGTAGCACTGCCGTGTTAAACGACCGATAATTATTTTATAATCTTTAAAGTTACGAAATTGCATAGCGACCTTGATGATCAGATCTCGGTAGAAAGTAATAGATCTCGTTTTCTGGTATGACTTAAGAATCTGTAATCATTTTTTAAGATCAGGTCTTTCACATAAAAAATGCAGTAATAAAAGATTCAGGTCTCAATGAGTCATCTTTAAAATGCAGTTTTTTCACAGTGTATCAAAATGCAAATAGGGGATGGTAATGGTAATTCTTTTTAATTCCTGCCCGACTTTGTTTTGGTCGCCAAGGGGCCAAAAGATTTGTGAATGAACCCTGTTATCAGTCCCCGCACTAAACGCAGTTTTGCCAAGGTGAGGCCAACTTTGTTTGTGTGTATATATTGATTTATAAGTTCTTTGATATGGGGAGACACGACCATTTTATGCTGATAACACCTGCGGACAGCCAACTAAATTTAAACATAATTATCAGTGATTCTTCTTTTTTTTTGCCAATTAATTAGGGAGCGAGGCAAACCTGAATGAACTTTTTAAACTTAAATGTTTAACATTGGATCAGGTTCGAAATATCATAATAAAAATGATTACATATATGAAAAATGTAAAATCCAATTTAGAGATTACAAAAAATGTATATTTTTTACTTTTTTTACATAGAACGTACCTTTGAATTATTACCGAATTTCGGTTTTTACTTTAAGATTTTTAAGCCAAACCGTTTTGGCTGACCATTCAACATGCCTTTTAAAATGCACCTTCTTTATAGAATTAGATGATTAATAAGATGTCTTTTTGGATTTTCCAGGCAGGTGATAATGCGAGCGGTGCAAGGAGATCGCAACTTCTGGCGGGTGGGCCGCAAGATTGTGGCGGCCATTTGGGATGCCCATGCCCGGATCTACCATGGCTACGAGGTGATCGGGCTGGAGAATGTGCCGCAGGAGGGTCCGGCGCTGATTGTCTACTACCACGGAGCGATACCGATCGACATGTACTACCTGAACTCGCGGATGCTGTTGCAGCGCGAGCGTTTGATCTACACGATCGGCGATCGCTTTCTGTTCAAGCTGCCCGGCTGGGGCACCATTTCGGAGGCCTTCCACGTCAGTCCCGGCACCGTGCAGTCGTGCGTCAGCATTCTGCGCGACGGCAATCTGCTGGCCATTTCTCCCGGCGGCGTCTATGAGGCGCAGTTCGGGGATCACTACTACGAGCTGCTGTGGCGGAATCGCGTGGGCTTCGCCAAGGTGGCCATCGAAGCCAAGGCTCCGATCATTCCGTGCTTCACGCAGAATCTGCGCGAGGGCTTCCGCCAGGTGGGCATCTTCCGGACGTTCTTCATGCGTCTGTACAACAAGGTCCGCATTCCGGTCTATCCTATTTATGGAGGATTTCCTGTGAAGTTCCGCACGTACCTGGGCAAGCCCATTCCCTACGACGAGAGCCTAACGCCGCAGGATCTGCAGATAAAGGTGAGCAAGAGGTTATGGTAATATAATGTAATATTGATATGAAACGATGATCGATTTGACGTGATGTGGTATCAGTTTTGACTTGATATGCGGGACTCTCAATTCGATATGCTTAAAATGTTAACAACAGGCCAGTTCGAATTTCAAATGTGTCTTTCTCCCTCCCACTCATGTAACTTTTAGCGCTATCTCGCTCTATTTCGAATTTGAGAGAGTTTGTATTTCTCTCTCCCACTTTGCTTTTTCCGCTCTTTTTCAAAGTCGAGAATCTCCGAGAAAAATTTTGGTAAAAACGATGTGCGTATGAAATACCAGAAATATGCCATGCGCATATCGATTTGACCACGACGTGTGTTTTTTGTGTGTAGAAAACAAACCATAAGACTTAAAATTATGGGAAAAATAGGGGTTTTTTAGAGGAGAAAAGGATTTTGATAGGACACTTAATATTAATCAATTTCTTCTCTATTTTCCCTCCATCAGGTGGCCACCGCCATCGAGGATCTGATCAATCAGCACCAGCGTTTGCCCGGCAGCATTCTGCTGGCCCTCCTCGATCGCCTACCGTCCTTCAGGCGACGCGTCAAGAAGAAGGACGAGTGATCCCTGCACGTTAATCCCATTTCCGTTTAGCGCATAGAGAGATTAACAGATTGACTTTGGTTCTGGCCATATAAAGACTTTGTTCCATGTACTTCATGATGTATAGGCAGCGCCATATATATCTTACATATATCTTAATATCTTAAATAATCTTTGTAAATGTCTCCCAGCCCCAAGTGGCTTCTTATTCCTTTTGTTTTTGATTATTTGTTCGTTAGTCACAACTCAAGTTCATTGAAATGCGCTTAAGTAATACTACACACGTAGACCGTATAAACTTTTTAATTAGCCCTAAAGTAAGACTAACCTGAGTCAAACACCGAACAAAGAGAACCTCTACCTTAATATTTTTATATATATTTTTTGCAAAGAGAAACCGAACCTTAAACATTTTTGATTTTCTTTTCTTGCTTTTTAGTGTAATTTTAGACGCATTAAACAATTATATAATTAGTTTTGCATTAAGTGTATCGTGCATATATCATTTTTGTACCTTTTTTAATGAAACAGAAACGAAGAAAAGACGAGATATATCTGCCTGTGAGTGTATGTATGGATGTCTGTAAGTGTGTGCGATTGTGTGTACTATATAGTTAAGGAAATCGTGTGTAATATATAGCTATAATATCGGAGTATTCCAAGTGACGGGAATTTTCGAAGGAAAAATGAAATAAATAATTGAAAAAATAAAACATGTTTTTATTGTTAACATATATGGAAAAATATTTAAAAAAAAAACCATAAAGAAGGTATGAAATTATACCTTTTAAATCCAGGAATTTTCAAAAAAAAAATAATTGAAAAAATAACACAAGTTTTTATTCCTACAAAGTAGGAAACATATTTTAAAAAACCCATTAATAAGTTATCAAAATATAACCTTTTTAATCCAAAAAAATACACATTTAGTTTAACTTTTTTTTTTTTATTTGTTATAATTTTAAAATTCGTCTATTTAACGCTATTTCACTTTTTCACTCGGTTTGTTGTCAAAGTTTCTTAAGTATTGTACAGCAACTAGAGAGAGACTGGAATATCTAAGGACTGCACATGCAATACAGTAGTCTAAATAAGGAAAGATGGATGGTCTTTGAACCTCAGATGCGCCAAAAAGCAGTTAATTACGTTTATACCGATTAAATAGCTTCTTAAAACCCATAGCGAGCCTTATGTTTTCAGATCTCTTAACATAAAAACCTATAAAAGTTGGTTTCGCTACATTTTAAGCATCAAATTTATTTGATTTGATTGTGGGGAAAGCCTAATGCGATTCGTGCGGTTCAAAGACAATTCACCTAAGCCTAAACACAAACACATGTAGATCATTGGTTTTTCAGGAATCCTGGCAGGGATGTTCGTTGAGGAACTCACAGCAGATTTAGCAGAGATCTAGTAGCTAGAATCTAGAACTGCTCGGCCATCAGGAGGACGACGGTGGCCGTCCAGCCGGTGAACGGGTTGCAGCCCTTGCCCTCGCCGGTGGTGTCGTCGTACTGCTCCCACAGGTAGCCGCTGCGCTTGTACTGCTTGAAGATGTTGCCCACCAGATTGTCGCGCAGCTCGGCGTAGATCTCGCGCGCCAGCGCCGCATTCGGCCCCTCGATCTTGCCATAGTGATGCAGCGCCTTGGCCGCCAAATAGTTGATATTTATCCAGATGGGACCGCGCCAGTACGGCGGATCGTGCTCGGTATTGCGTTTCATGTACAGCGGCGATCGCTTGGACAGCGAACGCAGGCCATAGTTAGTCCACAGCTGCTCCGGGTCGCGCAGATCGTTTAGCAGCTTGGTTAGATACGGCGAATCGTGATCCAGTTGCTCGAGCAGCAGAGGAAACAGGCTCACATAGCCAAAGGTGGTGTCCACAAACTGGTAGCTGGGCTCCTCACCCGTCACCCTTCGCATTTCCGGCTGCTGCTGCTGTTGATAGTGGGCATGCCGCTGCTGATGCTGCTGCTGCAGGACCGGCGGACGCTTCAGCTTCACCTGATCGGTGTGGAGACCCCAGTCGGAGTACTGTTCCGAGTACGGGGCCAAGTGCAGGCGATTCAGCTGCTCGTTGTCCGTCAAATAGGAGGCCGTCTCGTAGTACTTGACATCGTCCTTGCCCAGCAGCGTGGACAGCTCGGCCATCACCGAGGCAGCCAGGGCGATCCAACAGCGCAGGTCCAGGTGGCGCTCCTTGTCCGTGGGATGCGAGGCGCGCGGATAGTCGTCCAGGCCGGAGGACAGGCTCTTGGGATTCAGCTCCCGCAGGGTAGTGGCATTCCTTCCACGCCACAAGTAGGTGCCCAGAAGTTCACCTGTAAAACAAAGGTTTTAAACACCAAATAGACAAGGATAGCTGCCTAACCCACCCCTCTGCGTGGTGTTGTACCAGTTGAACCAGGCCTGAATCCTCGGGTACAGCCGCTCCAGCGTGGCCAGTCGTCCGTTCTGCGACAACTCCGCCCGGTGGCTGGTTAAGAGCTTGCGGAGCGTCAAGAAGAAGGTAGGCGGATTGGCATTGCTGTTGCGCTGCGTGACAAACTCCTCGGGCACCTTGGCCAGCGCCTCCACGCCCAAGATCTGCTCCCTGGGTATCCAGCCCTCGACATTGAGCAGATCGAACCAATGGCACAGGATGTCCAGCTCTATGTCTACATCCCAGGCGCTGATCAGCAGGCCGTGGAAGCCCTCGTCCCAGAGGAAGCCGCGCGGAAAGAAGCTGCGCGACGGGACGGCCGTGTAGAGCGGTGCCTTCCAGTAGGGCACCGGGTTCTTGGTGTGCACCGATTGCACCCGACTGGAGCCATAGAAGTAGCCAATGCCGCCTAGCAGGTTGCTAAAGGCATTCCTTGCGAATCGCACCTCCTCGGGCGAATGGCCCTTGGCTTTTAGCTGGAATCTCTCCTCGAAACGCTGCTCGAACTGCGCAATCTTGGCCTGCAACGAATCCTGGTACGCCCGCCCAGTCGGCGGCTTGGGTATGGACTCGCCCAGCGAGAAGCCCGACGTCGACTGGTAGGTGATGTCCAGCGTAAAGTCCACCTCCGCCGTAATCTGTATGGCTATGAAGTTGGGCTCCGGATTATTGGAGGGCAGCCCGTTCTGCGAGACTATCTCCCCTGGCAGGCCAATAAACCGATTGCCCCGTTTGTCGGCAAAGGCGCGAAAGTGCGAGAAGAGCGTATCCTTCAGCTTGCCCAGCGATGGAGCCACCGTGCTGAGATAGGACTTGTGCAGGATCTTGCCCTTGACCGCATGGAAGCGCACCTGGAACTCGCCGAGGCCCTGCGTCTCGCCATAGACGCCCGGCTCGGGGCTCTTCTCATCCGACACGTACTTGATATGCCCATTGGTGCGCTCATCCAGGGCCACGTACCAAATCAGCGAGATGCTCTTGTCCCAGGCACGCGTCGTGTTCCTCACCGAGATGCGCGCCGTCCAATCGCCGCCGTACTGCTTGCCCTCGGGATACTTGACAAAGGAAGTCTTGAGCTCAAAGGGCAGATCCTGGATCTCCTGCTGGCCAAAGGAGCGCCCATCGTGATGCGTCCAGCCGTAGGAATCCAGCTTATCGCCCTGCTCGCACCAGTGCCGAATGCCCTGGCCGCCGGGACCCAGGCTACTGGGCGTATACCACATCAGGCCCATCACCAGGGAGTGCGGATCGCGGGTCTTCATCCCAAAGTAGTTGAGGGGCCTGTAGGAGCCCCAGTAGCGATCCGGCTGCTCCAGTCCCGCATGAATGACCATCTTCTGGTGGTCAAAGGGCGTATTCACGCGCGTCTCCAGGTAGCCCAGGTAGCCGAAGTACGAGGCTATGGCCAGGCAGACGCAGCCGATCATCGTCTTCCACTTGTCCAGGATCAAATTCGAGGACAAACTGAAGCGGGCGCCGCTGCTCCTCTGTTGTTGCTTCTGCTTGGCACTGGACGCCGCTGCTGCCGCCGCCGCCGCCGCTGAGGCCGCCGGCGTGGAGCCCGAGGAACTGCCCGTGTTCCTCGCCATTTTCCCGGGTTTTCCTTTAGTCTACTCTATCGCTTTTCCTGTTGAACTTTCCGCTGTTTCTGCTGTTTTCCTGCCAGCACATTGTTTTTTTTTCGTTCTGAGCGGGGTTGCCAGACGGCGGCAGTCTTTAGGACGCGGTTGGTGTCCTTGCTGGTTCATGTCCTTACTCATTCATAAGGACTGTTCCATACAGGGGCGGTGCCAGAATTCGGTTGTAGGGGGTTGCATACTTTTTGAATACCCAATTTCTCTTCATTATAAATATAATAAATATTAGTTGGTATTATATCAAATAAGAAATGTGTAATTTATGCGCTCAACTTTGGGACTTTTAAAATATATAAAAAATACAGCCAAATATTATATATAATATTTTGCAGGAAAACCAATTTGAAGTATAGTTATAGACTCTAAATGAGCAGTTTTGGGTCACCTTTGAGTCACAAGTCACAGCACAAGTGAAAAACTGATTTTCCCCATCCGTCTTGCATCGATTCAAATTGTTAGTAAACCGAAAATGTTTAAATATTTGGCGGGAATCTTCGCCAAGCCTCGCAATGACTACGTGGATGGACGCCTAACCACGCCGCTAGCCAAAAAGATGGCGATCAGCCGTACTCCGCAGCCCAGGATATCCCTGAAGACCATCATGACTGGCGTCAGGATCAAGAAGAATTCCCAGGTGCAGCGATCCCCCCGGAAATCCCATTATTTTCAACTAGATCCCATCAGCTACATAGTCGATGTGGCGGCGGACTCCTCGTCCCTCGATGAGGAGGAATGCTCTTCTCCGCAATTACTAAGCGATATCGAGACGAAACCACTGGAGGATCACCAACAGGATCGGGATAAGGAGGAGTGCGGGGGATTGTGGCCCGTTCCACCGCCAGTTAGCCGAGTCCAAAGTTGGACAGGTCCTTTCAATGCCAAACCCTTCAATGACCAGGATGATTTATCCATCGACAAGGATGAGGATTCCATGGGCTGGGAGATGGTATGGCTGTCGGAGGAATTTTGGTCAGCGGATTTGGAACCAGAAATAAAATAAAATATCTGGTTTTTAATAACTTCCTAATTGGGAAATCTATTTAAGATCATTATCATTACCTTTTAGAGTGTCTTAATAAAATTAATTATGTTATGTTTCTTTGTTATTTTATTATTTTTTATATTTGAATCTATTAGTTATTATTATTATTTTTAGGGCTAAAGAATTGGCAATTACAAAAATGTAAATATCAGTTGTTAAATTTAAACTAAGTTTCCTATATAAGGCAAAAATAGTATAGCTGATTTTCAACCGATATTTCGTTTATAAATTAAGTAAAAGATCACTAAAAATACATTCCAAAATACATATATTATATTGAAAATTGCGACGATTTTGCCTTATAAAAGATTTATTTGTTTGAAAAAATCTATATAAAAAACATATAATTTTGAAAATTGTGACGTAACAAAGACAGCGCCACCTTGCAAATCACACACACCAGCCAGCGTTGCCAGACTTGCTCAGGCATTAGGTGACATTTAGTACATTTCCGCACTGTACATGTGCCACAATATTTTGATTCCCGGTTTATTTACTTTATTTATTTGCTGAAAATTGCCAACTATTGACTAAAAAAATGAACGTCAGCGAGGATTTCCAGCCGGTGCCCACGCGAGCGGCCCTGGCGATGCAGAAGAAGCAGCAGGAGAACAGTGGCTTTCAGGCGCTGGTCTTCCAAGAGCCGCGGGCTCCGTCGAAAAGTGCCTCCAAACGGAAGGACGAAGGCGCAGGATCCGGAGAAAAGAAGCCCCACAAGATTAAGGAAGCCGGCAACGAACTGAATCCCGAGTTCGACATCAAGAAGGCCCGCCACGAGGTCCTGAACTTCGCGATGAAAAACCAGCGGGTGATCAAGAACAAGAGCAAAATGGAAATGTTCCAGCTGGTCAAGCTGGGCGCCAAGCCGCTGCGCAAGCAGGCCAGGAACTACAAGGACTTGAAGGACGAGCGCCAGCGGCTGAAGAACATACGCGAGGAGCGCAAGAAGTTCCATCAGTTGGGCAAGAATCAAACGGGCGCCGCCAGCGTCAAGTGCCGCAGCAAATCGCAAAAGGAGCGAGGGGCCAAGAAGCGGGCGCCCGTTTCCCAGATCGATCAGCACTACGGCAAGGCGCAGCCCAAGTTCAAGGCGAGAAAATAGGATAAACTAAGCCCTTTAAAATAATAAACCTAATTTAGTTTCCAAACGAGTCTTTGTTTTGCGCCAGTCAGGCAACGCTCTTAATGGTTTGGACTTGCCTGTTAACAGCCATTATGCGTCAAACGGTGATTTATAGCTTGATAAAAAGAATTCCGAAATTATTACTTTTCTATTTAAAGAAATTCCCATTTATTATTTAAAATAATTAGCATTTAAATCTAACATGGTGGCCACCTTCCGCCAGACGTGGCCTTGCCAGATGCTTCACCGATTGGCTGACTTTTGGCGTTGCCCAACACAGGCACATTGTTGATACCTGATTACGTGAATTATTTTTGCGAATTAAAAGCTAGACTAGTCATCTAATCAGCGTCCACCATGTTCTCGCCCACGCGTGCCCTGCGCCCGGCCCTGAGCCGCTGCTATAGCCAGATCAAGGGCGGACCCAGTACCACCAGTGCCCCGGGATCGAAAGCCCCAGGATCGGGAGCCACCTCCACGGGAGGCCCATCCTCGCCAGCCGTCGTGGGACTGACCAGCAACTGCGTGAGGCCCACCACCGAACCCGTGGGACCCGGCGCCTCCGCCACCTCGGGCTACAAGGTTCCCGAGTACTACTGCTTCAACCGCTTCAGCTACGCCGAGGCGGAGGTGGAGATGGCCAAGTACCGCTGCCCACAGCCCTCGGCCCTGAAGTAAACCCAAACCAATTGCAATCAAGTTGTTAATGTTAAATAAAAACTAAAAAAGAGTTCAATACACATCGATTTCGATTTTCGGTGGCTGGGGGTAGGGGTTAATTTTCGGCGTTGCCAGCGAGTCGGCCGGGGTGCATTTTGCAACACTGGCCCAGCGACGCTCTACAACACCGATTTCCAACCCCTCTCTCCCCTCTTTCAGTTCCAGTTTCTAGACGAGAGCGAGCGATTTCGAGCGCGGGAAGCGGATTCGTGTTAATCGCGTTAGCCAGCAACTACTATTCGGTGCGCACTAATAACAGCAACTACGAGAGCTAAAACAATCGACTAGAAGCGGCCAGTGAGTGAAATTCAAGGGGAGCAGGCCCAAAAAACGCCGTCGGAAGGCAACAACACACAAATCGAAACGAACGGCCGCCGTGCATGTGTGTGTGTGGTACAGTTGGGTAGAAAAACATCGTTGGGTTGCCACCTGGTCTCGTTCACTTTTTTTTTTCGGTTTTCGGCCACTATTGCCACCACTTTCGCTGCTCCGTTTCTGCAGTTCGGTTGTTGTTGTGTGCATCCTGGCGAGATTCTTGCATTCTGCAACTGCATTTGCATTTCCCCTTAGAGACTCGAAAGGAAAATAAAGCCAGTTGCCAATTAAGTGTGGCCATCAGCAGCAGCGGCGGCGGAGAGCGAGCGAGCGATAAAAACTAAAAGAGAGAGCGCCGCGTTGTGAAAGTGCCAGCGAAAAGAAGTCAGTTTAAAGGCAAACACAAACGCCCGAGAAAATGTAAAGCGGTTTTGCAAATCAGAGGTAAGCTGGGCGGGATTAAACAACAATTTGCTGTGCATTTCCATTTGGCCCCCATATACGCGTATATGTGCGAGTGTGTGTGCGTGTGTATGTGCGGCGACTGGCGCGCGAAAAAGTGACGAAAATAGGCGCCAGAGTTGCCAGAGCAGCGGCACGTTACATATGTATGTGCGCATAGTTGTGTGTGTCCATTGAGAACAGTGCGCCCTGCCTATGCGAAATGTGTTGGGATGCGAAAGGCGGGATTTTCCAATAGTTCGCCTCAGGGATTACAAATTGGAAGATCAAAATTACCAAAGAAAATAGTACAGAAGCCTTTTTTTTCTTTATTTAAATTAAAAAAAAATTCTATTTTGTTTAAACTATTTTATATGTAGTGACAAACTTCTATGTATCAAAAACTAGTAAAATATAGTAAATTAAAAATATGTGGGTTACACATTGGTAGAATAAATTACCCAAGAAATAGTACAGAACAACTTTTTTCTTTTTAACTTATATTTCAAAAAAATGTTTTTTTCGTTAAAATTATTAAAATAAACAAAATAAATAAAAGTAATGAAAGTATGAAAAATAAGTACGTCCTCCCTGCCACACAGCCCTCTGTACTCTTTCCTATTTGGTCACAATAACTAAACTATCCGATTCTGCAGCTACCCATGAAAGATGCGAGCTGGAAAAAAACAGGCAGCTGAAAGCGTCAAGACACGTCCTTGCATCGTCTACGTGAGGAATCTACGGGAGGAGGAGTCGCCCGTGCGAGGAGGAGCAACGCCAGCCGGCAAGCTGAGGAAGAGGCAGGAACAGCAGCGGGCGGAGCAGCAGGAGCTGCGGGAGACCCGCACCAGTCGGCGCTCCGTGGTCCAGGTTCAACACCAGGACAACAGCAACAAGCGCACCCGGCACGCCGTCAAGCCAGCGGCCTCGCCATCGCCGTCGCCACCACCGCCACCGCCGGCGACGCGTCTAAAGATCAACAGAGGGGAGCAGCAGTCAGCTTCAGCCGGCAATCTGGCCAAGCGACGCGGAGCCCTGCTGCTGGGCGGCCACGGCAGTCATCCCAGCCACCCAGGCGGAGGAACTCATCACCACAACAAGCTGGGTCTGCTCAAGGCGCAGGGTGGAGCGTCGGCCGGAGGACCACGTCGCTCCAACGCCCACCAGGAGACGCCCAAGATGTACAAGCCGACGGCGGCCAAACGCGTGGTGGAGGTGGAGGTCAGTCCGCCGCCCACCATTGCGGCTAGTCGCTCCAGGCGCTCCATCAAGCCGAATCCCAAGTACGCCAGCGATGACGTGATCACGCCCAAGTACATGGCCACCCTGGGCGACGGCGGAGGTGGAGGCCACCACTCCTCCACCCCGGGACGCCAGGGCAGGCAGGCCAAGCAGCTGTTCGCGACCAACGACGACGACGACATGCTGCTCGATCTGGACGAGGACGACGATGATGAGCTGGCGGACGCCGCCTTCAATCCGCAATTGCACAAGTCCGACGAGGACGACGACGACGATGACGACGAGGAGGAGGACCTGAGCGAGGCCGAGTACGAGCAGGAGCTGCGTCGCAAGCAGCCGCCGGTGAAGCGTGGACGTGGACGTCCGCCGAAGGCCAACAATGCCAGCAATGCCAGCAATCTGACTTCCAGCAGCGGGCCGACGCCCAAGATAGCCATCAATTCGGCCGGCGGACGCACTGCGCCCAGCAGCCTGCAGCAATTGCGACGCACCATGGCCGTGAATATGGCCAGGAGCAATGCCAGCATGACGGAGGGCTCGGGAGCTTCTGCTGCCTCCGCCAAACGCAAGCTGGACACCAGTGAGAGCGAGAGTCCGGTGGCCCGCAAGCGCATGGTTATCTCGGCCAGTGGTGCCTCCCAGCAGCAGCAGAGGAGCGTGCCCGTGGTGAATGGCGCCACCACGAAGGCAGGAGCGACCAGTGCGAGACCCAAAGTGGGTGCAGTGCCGGCCAGGATGCTGCCACAGCGACGGGGCAGCGGCACCAACTACAAGATGAACTCCTCGACGAACGCTAGCAACTCCAATGCGGCGACCCCACAAACACGCGCGACGCAGAGCGCAGCAGCAGCAGCTGGAGAGGCGAAAACGGAGTCCGAGTCCGACGATGTGCCCACATTCACCATCGTCAACATCGATGACATTATCAACCAGGACGATGTGCTCATAACCAGATCGCACAATGCTATTGCAGCTGGCGCCGCCGCCGCATCCGCCGGTGGTGGTGCCGGTGGTAATGCCAGCAAAAAGCTTGCTGTGGGCAGGCCCCGTACCAGGAACATCATCTCCACCAGCAATGAGAAGAAGACGACCATCACTGTCAACACGGCGGAGAAGGCAACGTTGGCCGCCTCAAATACCAACAGCCAGGCCAAGCGCATCAAGATCCTGGCCAGCAATAGCAGTGTGAACACCAAATTGGGACCCGTGCATATCCAGAATCAGAACCAGAGCCAAAACCAAATCCAGGTGGTGGCCAAGCCCAGGCCGAGGATACTCAATGCGGAGATGGGCAAGAAGACGGCCTCGATGAAACCCCTGATGAGCATGGGCAAGGAGCTGTGCCCCACGGACGTCGACACCGAGGAGGACGACCCGGATCCAGATCTGGACTTTGATGACGACGACATACCGGCATCGATTGTCACCCGAAAGAATCCCAAACAGGCGGCGACGGCACCAGCTGCGTCGGCGACCCCAGTAGCAGCCAACAAATGGAACCAGGCCAATCGACGCAATGTCCTCTCCACGACCGCTTCGACGGTGAATGCTCGTGCGGCGGACAGAAAGCTGGGCAAGCTGCTGGGCGATGTCGATGACCAGCAGCAGCAGCAGACGGTGTTCAAGAAGCCCAGCCTGAGTCCCCAGCGAAGGAGCAAGGAGAATCAACAGCAGCAGGAGCAGGAGGCTGCTGTTGTGCAAAAGGAGATAGCAACATCAGCTATTGGCGGCGGCCTAGAGGTGGAAACCACCACCAGTCCCAAATACTTTCCGCCCGAGACAACCACATTTTGCGAGGAGGACGGGCGCGTGGTGAAGAAGATCACATGCTACGAGACGTGGCATGTGATCAGCACGCCCAGGGATTCGCCGGCGAAGGCGACGACCCGGCAGCAGCGCACCTGCCTGGAGCTGGCGCTTGTGAAGCTGGCCAATGTGGCGGCCCGCATTAAAGTGCCCTCCGTCAAATGGACCAGCAAGGTGACCCTGTACAAGGTCTCCCCCTCGCTGATGACCCGCCAGACAATGACCATCTTTACGGGCGATCTCAAGGAGTACAATATACCCGAGGAGGACCGCCACAAGTACCAGCCGTCGTGCGTGCTCTTCCGCCGCGCCGTCCTCGATCGCAGCAAGTGCCGGGTGCCCTACGACCGGGCCATTATCTTCAAGAACAAGTGCTTCTATGCGAACATCGATGGCAAGCATGTGAATCTGATGGGCGCCCCCGAGACGGTGAACACCGTCAAGGATGTGGAGATCCTGCTGGACATCGTCGACCGTCTGTCGCTCAGCAGCGCCCTCGTGGAGATGGTCAACACCAAGTGAGGATGCGGATGGAGGATGAGGAGTGATGAAGGAGGAGCAACGTATCACATTGTAAAAAATAATTCACACACCACACACAACAAAAACGGACACTCGATAAATTGTTTTATGCAGTAGGAAAACCGATACCATAAAAGTTTTTTTTTGTAAAACCATTAACTTAGTTGTAATAGTTAGTCTAGCGTAATTATTATATATATCTTATATCGTAAACACAGCGGACGGACATAGGAATACAGACGGCAGGTGTATGTATCTATGTACTAATTATATACTAAACATTTAAACATAATGATGATGTGTCGCGGAACTCGAAGGGAATCGAAAGTCTAAGTTCGGCGAAGGAATCAATCCTGATTTTAATTGTAATGTCTGGTGAGGAGATGCCCCTCACACCCCCCAAAAGAATAACAAATCGAACACTTTTTTAACGGCAGTTATGTAAATCGTAGTTCATTTATACATATATGTAAAGCAGGGCGTACTCGTGCCTGTTTACGCCGAAACGGAGGACTAGCTTTTAGGTCGAGTGTATATTTAAACGAAATCCCCTTCAAAGTATACAAATAAAAGAGAAAACTGATTTAAATAACGAACGACTTTGCTTCGAAAGGGGGTCGAGCGATAAATGCCAAGCGGGGTTATCTTCTAGCTGAAGTAAAGGGCACAGAATGCTGGAGTTTCTGGAATCTGGAACCCAAAGAAGCGATAAGGAACTCTTCTTCACTGTTCTTCGAACCAAAAATGAGAATACAAAAGGTTGTACATCGATTATAATCTCATTCGCGATTTAAAAACACTGGAAACATCCATCCAAATTGTCATAATTTATTTAAGTCATAAGTTTCTACAAATTTGCATGTTAAATTAAACATTCATGAAGGCATAATAACTCATTTTACTGTTTACTTCTTTTAAATGTACGATTGGAATTTATATATACTTATATTATCTTAGTACTAAGTTAATCGCCAAAAAATAAAAACATCTCAATTTAAAAAATTTATTTCAAATTTAACGATATCGAGTCTCGATAGTATCGGCCATGCCGATATTTCATGCGTCTCTAAAACGCCGATAGTGCCACCCGGCAGGAACCTATCGCCAATCGATAGCTTATAATATTGTGAGCTGCACGTGTTCCATTTTAAATCGGTGGATTTGTTGGTTTTAGCGAGTTTTAGTGAGTTAATATAAAAACCCAGGGCCGCCATGCAGCACGACGATGTGAGTTTTCAGCCAGAGAAATCGGCGAAGTCAGTAATCCCATAGCATTGTGCATTTTCCAGGTGGTTTGGAGCATCATCAACAAGTCCTTCTGCTCGCACAAAGTCAAGTGAGTTGTGGATCAGTGTTTTGGGTCATAAAATGCCTTATATATATATATGTTAACCCTGCAGGACCGACACGCGCACCTTCTGCCGCCATGAGTACAATCTGACGGGTCTCTGCACGCGGCGAACCTGCCCGCTGGCCAACTCGCAATATGCCACCGTGCGCGAGGAGAAGGGCATCATCTATCTGTTCGTGAAGACGGCGGAGCGATCGCACATGCCCAGCAAGCTGTGGGAGCGGATCAAGCTGTCGCGGAACTTCGAGAAGGCCATCGAGCAGATCAACGAGAACCTGGTCTTCTGGCCCAAGTACATGATAGCCAAGAACAAGCAGCGCTTCCTAAAGATCACCCAGTATCTGATGCGGATGCGCAAGCTGAAGTTGCGCCGCCAGAAGCTGATCGTACCGCTTTCCACGAAGATCGAGCGACGGGAGGCGCGGCGCGAGGAGAAGGCCTTGGTGGCCGCCAAGATCGACAATCACATCGAGAAGGCGCTGATGGATCGTCTGAAGCACGGCACCTATCGCGACATCTACAACTTCTCGCAGACCGCCTTTAACAAGGCGCTGGAGGCCGAGCGTGTGGACGAGGAGGATGAGGAGCTGGACGACGACGAGGAGGAGGAGGAGCTGGAGCGCGAAATGGAGGTGGACGGCGACGATTCCCGCGAGGCTGTTGAGCTGCAGCGAGACCTGCTCGACGAGGAGTTCGTGGAGGCGGACACAGATGATGAGGAGGAGGATGAGGATGACGACGAGGAGGAGGACTACGACAGCGATTCTGGCAAGCGAGAGGAGGTCGAGGTGGGCAGCGATTTCGCAGAGTCCGACGAGGACGACGATCCGGACGCGGATGACATTGAGGTAGAGTTCTATGGTCATTTATCTCGATTTTTGGCATTTTTGTTAGGTGGTAGGTGTAATATTGAAGGTTTGAGGATAGCCAGGATATTATTATAGGAAGTATAAGCTTATTATAGTATTCTAGGTACTCTTTGTGATGATTTATAATGTTTATATGGTTATTTATCCTGATGTAGGTTAATTTTGTGAGGTGACAGGTGTAATATTGAAGGTTAAAGGACAGTCGCCATATTATAATAGGTAGTACAATATTAGTATAATATTTTAGGCACTCTTTGTGGTCATTTATAATATTTTTATGGTCATTTATCACGATTTTTGGTCTTAGATGTAATACTGAAGGTTAAAACTGTATTTTGGGAAGTATATTATATTAATACAGGAAGTACCAGATTAGTAAAATATTTCAGAGACTCTTTTTGGTGTTTTTACAATTTAGTTTCCTTCTGATGAACTCTTCAGGTTTTATTTTCAGTTTATAATATTCTTTTTTACCATTCTTGTCACATTATATTTAGTGAAATCTTGAAGATTCTGTTCTCGATTTTGATAATATTAATTTTAAAAAGAACAAATGTTAATATTGATGTGTAGATCTTGAGCAATAGAAACATTTTCCAAACAGTTAAAATTCAAGATGAGTAGACTGCAAAATAGTTTATAATTAAAAAAAAAGCGACAACTTGCAACATACATTTTTTTGTTTTTAAATCCTGCCAACGACAGCCTCCGAAAATTACCACAATTAGAAATAGCAAACGAGTTCGGACTTCTCAGAGCTTAGAACACTGAGTTGATGTGAGAGCTTTCGAGCGGCGAGCCGCCGCTTTTCATTCAGTTGCGGTTTCCATTCAGTGCGCGTAGAGTTTTTAGCTCCACAAAAATGCCAAATTAAATTTTAAATCATTTTGTAAACCGAACTAAACAAGCAATTAAATCGCAAACAGGACATCAAAGTGCCAGCCAAGAAATCCGCCAGTAGCGCCAGCAAATCGAAGAAGGACAAGAAGCCGAAGTCACCGGCGCCCAGTCGCCGCAGCCGCTCGAAGCCCAAACTGGAGCTGGAGTACGAGTATGAAGTGGAGAAGGAGGCGCAAAGGAAGTTGCGCCATTAGCCAGGTCCACACAATATTCCCTCCCCCACCATTCACCTCCTCCCACACTTAGCTGTTAACGCTTATTGTTTAGCCCACTAAATTTGTAATGCCGGTTAAGAATAGTATTTTATAAAAAAAAGCAAAAAAACACAAAAATCGTGTGAATATTGTGTGAGTGCTTGTTCCCAAAAAGGGAACTATTGTGCATCCCCTGCATCCCACGATGCATCTGTCTCGCTCGCTTTGCTTTTTCTGACCAAAAAAGCCTGCCAACTGACATTGAAAGTGCGTGAGATTGAGAGGGTTAAGACACAAGGGGGTTAAGCGCACGGCGGCAAAAAACCAGTTTGCAAAAATATTCTATAAAAACTATAAACAATTTCTGTCAGAGCAATAGTTATTTCGCATACCCTGTAAAATGTGCGGAGTTGCAGGGCAAATTAGCCAAATAATTCATTTTAATTAGTGAAATTTAAGGCATTACTTACATAGGTTTACTTGTATTTTTTTTGTAATAAACAAATTCTCAAACTACAAAGTCAAAGGTTTTTTTGGAATTATCTTGTTAAAATATTATTCTCTCTCTTTATTATAAAATATTTCCGAATTTATGTTTTTTTTATTTTTATGTCAATCTGTTCTGGGTGATTTTTGGTACTTTCCGGGTTTTTATCAAGAATTTTATAGGGAACTTAAGATTTGTGAAAGCGGAGCTTAATACCCACAAATTGTATGATATCGGTGGTATAAATATATGTATATCTAAAATATGTAAATAATAATAGATGATATATAGGAAAATACCATACACTAGAATTACTTTATGATATGAACACTAGACTCCCAAAAATTATTACCCCAGAGTTTTAGAATTTTACTTCAATGGCGATTTTTTTTAATCTATTATAATATAGATTTATTTAAAAAAACTTTTTTATGGGCGTAGACATTTTTCCTAGTTTATCCATTAACGCTAATATCTAAAATTCAGGGCGAATCATTTTTTGAGTGTAATTACTTGACTTAAACACGAGATGTGGGGTTAATTATCAACCATATTCTTAACAATTGAATTGAATTAACCCATAGACAGCATGTATAGGGTCGATACGCCACCGATCGTTCGTTCTACCGTTCTGACGGCTGGCTACCATATATTTAACAAAATGCTGTCGCGGAGCTAATTAAATATCGCACGCCAAGTTCAATGCAGCGCAGCCAAGCGATTCCGCAACCCAACCCAAGATCGTATGGGATTGGTTTGGGTAGTCATCTCAAGGTCATTCGGCTGCCTCGGTGGCCAAAGGTTCTGTATTACTTAAACTGCCCATAAAATCGCCGCAAACCCACAGGTGTGAATAATATGGGTTTTACTACTAGAAATCTTGAAAACCTCTCATCTTTTGTTTAACTTCAATCGCATTGAGTGGCGGTTCTCATTTGTAGTTAAGCCTTATTGACTTTTACAGAGAAATATCGGTAGTTTGAACATTACAACTATAAAGCCAGGCTAACTTGGTCGTTAGTTACTTTAGAACTTTATGTAAGGGTAGGAATCAGGCGATTTTGTCAATATAAATGTATATATTTAATATCCTGACCAGACAAGTCACGTTGATTTATTATTCGACATACTATAGACTAAAACTAGCGCATAGGGAACATAAAAAAAACGCTTGCCATTTAGAGTATTTATACAACAGATTGCTAGCTATACGAACACCTTATCCTGTGAACATGGCTCATTCAAAACACACAGTTGTCAGAGTTGGGTGTATATACATTATATTAGTACGTGTAAAGTAAGTTTTCCATTTCTAAGTTAAACAGTTTCTCGTTCTCTTTGTGTTTGCATTGTTTGTCTGCCGTCCTTGGTTGGTGTGATCGTATTAATGTGTAGTTAGCAGGCGGCAGCAGCGTCTCTTCCTCCTCATTCTCGATGCCCTCCCTAGATCATCGAGTTACATGGTTGTTGTCCTGTTCTGTGTTGTCCTCGTTAGTGCATAGCGTATGCATCTCCTTAGTTTATGATCGGGTTATTTGGTATTTTGATTTTTAGTTAGGCATTCGGGCTGAAGGCCGCCTGGCGTAGCAGCACATAGATCTTCTCCTTGATCCAGTCCTTGTTGTAGGGGGCATAGGTGTTGGTGCTCTTCTGGTACACCATGCAGCTGATGTCCATCAGCGTGTCGATGAAGTCGAACAGCTGGCTGATGTCGTAGGTGATGGTCGGGGTGTTCGGGTTGCGGCGCTTCAGGTGCTCCTCGTAGATCTTGCACACGCCCTCCATGCACTCGTTGACGCTCTCGTAGTCGCAGTAGGTGCGGGTCTCTGGACGAGCGCCCGGCTGAACCAGTAGGATGGTGTGCGACATGCTGATCTGAAAGCAAAAATTATATTATAATATAATAGCTTACAAAATGCATTGGAATATCAAAACATAAGTTTAGTAGTTGTAAAAACTAGCCGAATTCGTTCATAAATTTTAGTGGATCTGTTATTTTAAATTAAAAATAGTTCTAGGTTTTCTAAATTTTACTAAAGTCAATATATTAAAAAAAAAAAATATTTTTAAAAAATTATCTTAAAATATTAACATATAATATGGAGTTGTTTCAGTTTTTACACATTTAAGTTTAGCAATTTTTTTCTAAATAATTTTCTCACTCAGTTTGAGAGCTATAGAAATAAAACCCTTGTCATCGTTTTTCTCTTATCATCAGAATTTTTGTTGTGGAAGCCGGATGACTTCATATATCCCAAACTTTCTGGTTTGTAGGAGTTTAAAATATCTTATAAATAGAAGTACAATTAGAAAAGTTGTATTACCAATTTAGTTCTGAAATCTAACAATAGACTTTATAAAATTTGAAATATGATCGCCTTATAAGAGTTTTATGAGGATGTTTCCTAGGTAAATCTATGATAACTGAACTCTTGAAACTCCAAACTCTTTAAAACCACTTAAATTTATCTTAAATGTGAGTTAGGCCATATATAACTTAAAAAATGCAGTCGCATACTTGGTTTTTAGTGGGTTTTTTCAAAGTCGTATGAATTCCGAGACTTTCGATGTGTCTTTATTTTTCGCCGATTCTGCAAAAAACGAAAAAAACTTTGTTAGAAATTGTATAAAATCACAAAACTAAAAAAAAGGTAAGAAATATATATTTCTTTCCCGCTCGCACTCGCAGGAGGCACCAATACACTCGCATACATGTGCGGGCCAATTGCTCTTTTATTTTCCAATTTGCGGCCGACAAATGCGAAAATTCGCCCTCGACGCGGCAAGTGCAGTAGTTAAAGCTAGGAAAACAATTGATTGGCCGGAAAATGCAGGTATTTTCCACATTTTCCGGCTTGTTTTTGCCGCTTTGGTGAAACACAAACATTCAGACGCACACAAACACACGGACATTCGCCGCCGCGTGTGTGTAACTAACTGTAATGCGCCCAATTGTTTTTCACCGCTTTTCCCGGATTTAACTCGACACTTACGGAAAGCTTGGGACTTTCGCCTAGTGGTACACTCACCCGTTCGGAATTCAGAATAGTAGAAATAGAATTGTGGCGATTCGAGACGGCGATTCGGTAAATTCAACGCTTGGGATTTTTTATTAAAAAATAGTTGCAGTGTTGGAAAGCACAGGCGGCGGCAGTGTTGTGAAGCGGGAGTGCGGCTAGAGAAGGTCTCGGGACTGCGTGACTCGTGACTAGTTAATCGAATGCTTGCGATTAATTTAAAGTCCCGAAGGAGTATTTTCGGTATTTTTCCGATCAAAGTTTCGCAGCTCTTTCGTCGCCGACAAAAAAAAGTACTGAAGAAATCGGGATAAATCCCGAGCTCGTGAATCACGCACACCTATCGCCCATCACTAGCGCATACGGTCTGGCCACCTCGTTGCCGGGCCAGTGCTGCCAGATGGCGGCAATCGACGATCCAACTGGCCACCAGCTGTTTGATCCCAATTGGACCAATTGGAAGAGCGCGGCGACGCGGGCAGCGCAGTCGCGGGCGGCAGAGCGATCGGCAAAGAAATCAACAACAAAAAATCTCGATTTTATTTACGTGCTTTTTGTTTTAGTGAAAAGTGAAGGCGCAGCCGCAGCAGCCCGTATTTCTCGCGTTCCTATTAATTTGTTGTTATTTTCAATTGTGCAAGTGTTGATCGGGTTTTTTTCGACTTTTTTTTCGGTGTGCGTCCTAATTGAAAGAAAATTAAGAGAAAATAAATAATAAAATAAGTGGAGAAATAAATATGCAAAGCAATTCAATGATAAATCAAACAGGCGAAAGAGAGGGTTAAATGAAACAAAGAGAAATAAAATAAATGAAAAGTTATTCACAAAGTTAATAAAGTTTTCAAGAAAATCCAACAAGAAAAGCAGTAAGAGTAGCAACAAAATCCAACCAACGCGACGCACGCGTGTCCAATTTGCTTCTTCTTCTTCTTCGTTCTACATATACACACACTTACACACACGTTCACCCATGTGTGGGTGTTGTATCTGTGTTTCTTGTGCATTCTTATTTGATTTGTTGCTCATCTTTTATCTTTGAAATCTCGAAATCTCAATGTTCTCAGCGGCCAATGGCAAAATCAAGGTAAAAACGTGCATCTTAAAGTTTTCTACTCTCAAATGGGGGTACAAGCATTATTTAAAACATAAAATATACTTTAAAATGAGTCGTTTTATTTTTTCGAAATATTTATTTTGTATCATCATATTTTAATTAGTTTTTTCTCATTAACTTGCTCATATTGTTTTTTTTTAAACATCTCAAAACCACAAAATAAACAATGTTCTATTGTGGTTTTATCATTAGCGTCATTTAAAATATTATGTTAAATCAGTAAACAAATACATTGTATTACAATTGCATAATTATTCAGGGTAGTTTATCTGTTTTCACTGTAGTTACCATTTATAAAGTTTTTTATTATCATTTCGAATAAATAATATATTCATTTTATATTCTTTAAGTACTGTAAATGATAGTACAAACAAATAGGATATATTGAACATGACCTGGCTTAAATATTAAGTGATAGCTATCAGAATCTTATCAGTTGTTTGCATGACATTTGTTGCAGTGTATTTATCTTTATAAGGCTATGACCAAACATAAATTAAATAAATAATTTATTTGGGTTTAAATGTAATTTGTGCCTTAAAAGAAACAAATAAATTTTGTTTAATATTTTCTATAAACTTAACTCACAAATATTTTAAATATAAGCATAACATTTTTTCTTGACTAACTTTATATTCATATTTCAAGATATTTATTCCCTATCAAATCTTATTTATTTTCAAAACATCTTAATGTCGTATCATACTATCCTATAAAATATACACACTTGGAAGATTTCCCCATGCCAAATTAACTTTTGAGTATTAGATTATCTTATGAATATTTGCTATATCTTTACAGTTAGATCCGGAGGATGCTGTGCTCGTGACGTCACCGCTGCGCTGTCTTCTCAACGGTCCCTTTCGCGATCTGCACTTCAACGTCAGCGATCATCGATTGATTCCCGTTCACGATGTCGTTTTCCTCGACGATTTCGAACGCAACGTGAAACCTTTGATCTACCGCCCAGTGACGTCAGAGGTCGCTGTCGCTGCCGACGTCGACGCAACGCCGGCAGAGGAGCAGCAGCAGCAGAGCAGCTTGATTTCAATCAGCAGCAGGTGAGTCACACGAGTGCGAAAGAGATAGCAATAAGATCGATGGTGGCCTTGAACTTGATTCCATTTTGTTTGAGAACAAGAGAGAGTAAGAGTGGGAGTGAGAGAGATAGAGAGAGAGATGGGGTGCAAACTAATTAAAATTTATGTAAATTGAGATTTTTTCGAGCTTTAATGCGATTTAAAATTAATCTTAACTTAAATGGTTAAAAAAAATATATATAAATTTTAATAGATTTAATAAGATTTTTTGTTTTTAATTTCTAAATTATAAGTCTGGTTAATTTATTTAATCTTCACTTTAATTTGATGGAATACATTTTAAATGTTTGTCATTTAAATTAGAAAAGTAAAGTAAATTTTGGCAAATATTTTTATTCATTTTTAGTAATTTAACAAAATAAATTAAATTACATTTGTGACTTTTATCGCGTCTCCATTGTCTGGGCATCTGTAATAATTTGTCTTGTTTAACGCTCGTTTTTGAAGAGTGTTTGCTTTAGGGCCCCGATAAGTAAAGAACATTCTCAGCTGATAAGAATGTGGGCGCCTCTGATGTGTTGAAACATCATCATTATTATCGTTGTCAAAGGTGTGCAAAAAATGTATAACTATTTTTAACGACTTTGTAGCTTTGCTATTTATTTTAAGGTGGGTTAAAATACCTTTTAATATTTTTTTTATTAAATTGAATTCCTAAAGTCAAAAAATCAGAATTACTATAAAATATATGAGTTTTTGAATTAATTAAATAAACAGTATTTTATTTTATTAATCATCTTTATAGTCCCGAACCGCACTGTCCGCCCTCTTATCAAAAATCGTTATGCGTGTTTTTATTTACTTTGCCTTGTTTGGTTGTTCTTTATTTTTATAGTTTTCTTTGTTGCTGCATTTTACGAGTGTTTTGTTTGCTGGCTTTTATGTTTGACTACATTTCGCCTAATTGTTTCGCATTTCTATTGGCGCTCAACACACGACTGCCTTAACTATGATTATTGTTTTATTTTTGGGCTACCTCTTTTGCTGGATTTGGATTTATATTTATGCCTTATTTATTCTGCATTCGGAATTCGCCGCCTCGAAAGCTGTTCGTTGACTTGGTCGTTGCCTTTTGGCCAAACATAAAAAATTTGGTAACTAAATTCGCTGCTTTGATGGTCATTCAACTGATTAGAATCAGTTAACAAAACAATACCGTTTTTATAATAGATTTGCAATTATTAAAACGTTTTGAATAATTAAACACATATTAGTTAAATGACATAAATTTTATTTTAAAAATTATCCATTAAATTCGTATTTAAAATTTGTTTTTTTTATTTCTTTGTATAATATGTTTGGTTTTGAATGGTTGGTTTCCTTGTTTTAATAGTTTTTTTTTGTCTGCGGTTACTTATTATCAGGTGTTTAAAATTCATTTACTACTTTAAAAAAATATTATATTGAAAATATATTTTCTTATCTTTTTTATTTTTTTATATTTATCTTTCATCTTTAATTTCGTGTTACACAAATAAATATCATTATTTTTTATTTAATTATACACTAATGTTAAATGGTTTTCCACATGTTTTATATATTTTAACAAATATTATTCAAATGTTTTTTATTTAATGTATACTTTATTATATTTATGAAAATATATTTTCTTAAAAATATCACATCTTTTACATTTAATTTTCTGTTATGATCTATTATTTAATGGTTTTCTATATATTTCATATATATGGTTTTTTGATCATTAGAAACATAAAAATTATTATTATTATGCTAAAAAAAATGTACAAAATGAAATATTCAGCTTAAAAACTTTAAAGAGCAGCCATAATTCGCGGTGTCTGAAATTTCTTGATTTTCCTGTTTCTTCCGCATGCTTTTTGGCTTTTTGGTCGATTCTTTGGCTTTTTGTTTGGCCGCAGATTTTTATTGTGTGCCATTGAAGGTTGTCTGAGTTGACACCTTTTCGGAGCTGTGAGTCTCGTGGTGTCTCAATATTTTGTTGTATTTTTTTATAGCCTCACTGACCGTCGCCGGCTGTTTTCGTCACAGTTACCGGCATAAGTTTCGTGCCCTTGGCAATGAACGTCGTCTCGTTTTTTGCTCCTCGCAAAATACTACATACGAAATTCAAATTATCGTTAGTGCAACGACTTCAATTAATGTGCATTAAAATAATTGGCAACACGACCCCCGAGCTGGAATTTTTCGGCTGTTTCAGGCTGTTTCAGGCTTTTGGGAAAACAATTGAACAACGTGAAAGCCAATTGGGCTTTGACTTTTGCAAAACGATGTCAGAGGAGAAGATTAATTGCTAGTGGACACAAACAGCAACAGAAACTGATTTTGAGGTCATTAAATGCACTGCAATTGGAGGTAATCAGAGATTTTAATTATTCGCTTAGCACTTTGTCTTTCTCACTGATTTATGGCAGCTTTAAATGGCAAAAAAGATTGAGAAAATACGACTAAACTGGTACAAACAGTCGTATTTTCTGTGTGGTCACTAATTAATATGCTGGCAAAAAGATGAAAGACTTCGACATTTAACTGGCATCAATTTGAATTATTAAGCGTAAATAAATCTTTACTCAAAGGAAACCTCTTCTTTTCGCCTTGTTTATTTTACAGCATTATTAAAAACAAATGTTCGGATTAATGCATAAAAAATGTTGATACTCCCTGCCATTTTGGGACGAGAAACAATTCCAGAGGCTCCGCGGCATTGAAATGGCTCATTAAATCGGGCTCGTTGCGGGCTTAGCTCATTTAAATTTTTTATGGTTTTACGGTCTGGGTGAAAAACACAAAAAAAAAATGGGAAAGATGGTATACAAAAAAAGGGGGAAAAGGCGGAAGCGTAGCCAAGCAGCCAAGCCAATAATTGTCAATAATTTCGCTACTGCCAACTAATAATTTCAGTGGCTGTAGGAAAATCACGCGAGCTTCGAAAATCAATAGATGAAAATCCCAAGCGGAACAACTCAACTCAGCAAAAATGTAGAAGTGGTAAAAATAAGTTACCAAAATCTATAATTAATATAAAAAAAATATTTTGAAAAAATTTAATTAATTTAAGTTATTATTAAATAATAATAAATAATTAATTTCAAGCTCTACATTAAAATATAATACATTTCGTGCCTTTCAAAAGTCCCAGTTCAAGTTAAATATAAGCTATTCCCTTGGAAAAGTGTAATCACAGCATCAAATAGCCAATCAATTTGGCAAACAGTCATCACAGAAAATAGTTTTAATCACAATTTAAGTAATACGAGTAGTTGATTACCTCAATTCTCAATTGAGTAAGGCATTTCCTGCAGACGTGGCACCTGACCAATCCCCCCCTTAAACCCCCCACTGGTTTCCACTTATCAAAGGTGAGCAGCACGTGCGAAGGGCTTCCTTCCTATCGTCACAATGTCGCCCCCGAAAATCGCTGACCCATTTCAGCATTATTTGCTTTTCTTCGTTTTCGGCCCTTGTTGTTGCCTTTCGAAGGCAGAAATGTGAACAGAACAAACCGAACGGACAAAGTGGACAAATGTTCTTGGAGTGACCGTCGAAGTCCTACCCTGTACTTTAAAACAGGCAGATGGTATATGGGTTTTTCAGATCTCAGGACCTATGAATGCTAGTGATTTCCCAATTGGTATGAACATTTCTGTTATTATTTCATGCTAATTTTTTTTTGTTTCATAAATTTAAACAAAAAAAAAATTTAAAAATGTTCTGTAAAAAAATACAAAAAATTCATTTTTTTTCTTTTTTTAATTTGAGAACCCACAGAATGGTATATCGATTTTTCTAACTAATCCTTTTAGCTCTTAATTTAAGACATAATCCAACTAATATAATAAATAAATATAATAACATTAAATTAAAAATTAATGTAAATATATATAATATTATAATGTATTAAATAGATAATTGTATAAATTAAATTTAGTTTTGAGAGCCCCGGATGGTCGGAAGCCCGATTCCATGCAGAACCTAATTGAATTAGCCATTTGAGACGTGGCCAGCACCTCTGGCTAAGGTCTCGCGATGTGAAGCCCCAGCAAGTCTTTCGGCTTCTGTGCCAATTGCCAATCGCAGGCTAACCAACGCGCTTTCATCGCCAATTGCAGTTTCGAGTGCGTTCGGTGCAAGTCTTATGTTGGATGGTCAAAAACAATTACGCAAGAGTTTTAAAAGTTTGCTAAAAAGAAATTCGCCAAAAAATACGCGTGTGACAATCTTTGGATATACATACACTATACACTTCAGTTTTTTTTTGCAAGTGTTTTGATTTGAAGTAAAGTCGAAAAATGCCGGAGCGGAGCATCAGCCAGCGGGATCTCGACGAGATTGAGATTGAGAGCGACGAGGAGGAGGAGGAACTGGAGCAGGGCGTTGGTCTGTCCACCCGGCAGCGGAATCGCAATCGGAATCAGAATCGCCGAAATCGGGATGCATCCGATTCTCCGGCCACGTCGAGGGGTCGAAATACCAGCAATGGGATGCAGAACCGCGAAAGGGAGAGGGAACGGGATGGTGGGCAGCGGGAGAGGAGTCGGGAGCGTTTCGGGGGCACCAATGCCGCCGATGAGGCCCGGTTCTATGACGATGAGGAGGGGCTGGACGAGGAGGACGAGGGCGACAGCGAGGAGGATATCGAAATGCTGGATTAGTGAGTAGTGTTGTAGTATTGTAGTATAATATGGCCACATAATTCGATTAGGTGTTGCTGTCCCGCCTTTTCGGGGCTTCCTTCCCGGAATTATGGATTATGTGCACAGTAATTGGATTGGCGGCAAAACAAATAAAATGTACATATTTTCACTAGTTTTTTATTCGATATCACCAACAAAGGTGTCTAAAAGTAGGCAACATTTTATTTTCTACTGCGTACTTTTGGGCACCTATAAAGTTGGTTTGAAAACATTTGATTTGTAATAATAATAATTCAATAGGTTTTTATTTGATATCACCAACAAAGGGGTCTAAAAGTAGGCAACATTTTATTTTCTACTGCATACTTTTAGGCACCTATAAAATTGGTTTAAAAACATTTGATCTTTAATAATTTATTTAATTCACTTGCTTTTCATTTAATATCACTTAAAAATGTGTCTAAAAGTAGGCAACATTTTATTTTCTACTGCATACTTTTAGGCACCTATAAAGTTGGTTTGAAAACACTTGTTTTTCTTAATCCACTTGGTTTTCACTTAATTTATAGTTGCCAAAACTACTCTTCTCGTTGACAATTCCTAGAGCGATGTCTCAACCTTGCCAGCTCTCTCACTCAATTACTTCTTCATAGGGCTTAATTTACTTGTGACTTCCTTCCATAACCTGTTGGTCTGGCCCCCTCTGATCTCTGAACCTACTTCTTGCAGCCGACAAGCAGACACTTCAACCGAATCGGCTTAGCATACTACTTATATACTCCAAAAAAGCCTCCTTTTATTATTACATGGCATAGTCTACAAAACGGGGCCGCTGGCAATATGAAATGTTTTAAGTTTTGCGGTTTCGTTTGGCCAGAAAGTCAAAATGAATGTTGGCCGCCTCAGTCTGCCTGTTTGAAAAATGCATAAGGCAGAAGTTGGAACTGAAAATCCAAATGAAGGTAAAAGCAGGCAAAAATAGTAAAAATCGTAACACCATTTCGAGAGCGCGAGAAAATGTATTTTATATTCGGAGAAAAACGCTCAAGGTTAACCCGTAGAAACTGTGGAGTGACGAAAAAAAGAGCTGATTTTTTTTATTATTTTTTATTTATTAATATTTAATAAGAAATAATAAACGTTTTGTTGAAAGTATTAAAAATATTTATTCCTTGTTATTCCCTTTTGCATAAAAGTATTTTTTCTATGCCCACTTGATAATATTTTTAATTTAGGATTCTTTTTTTTCTACTAACTGCGTTATTTGTAAATTAGAAATGAGTGGAATTCGTCACATGAAATGTTCATCTCTTGGTATTCGCTTGCAGTTCCTATTTCGGCGTCCTCTCTTTTACACCACTAGATTTTCCACTTTTCACATTTCCCGCCCCCTTTTCCGACCCCCTTTTCATCGGGGATCCCTGTTGTTTCTGTTGCCGTCGTTCTTTTGGTCTCGCCTTTTTCGGTCTCACGTTTTTGTCATGCTGTGGGCGCTTAATTAAAATTAATGAAGTACGTTGGCTTTTTATCCTTTTGATGGAGGTGTCAACCATTACCTGGCTCGGCCCACCGCCACCACCCATCACATAACCCCTTTGTTGGCCTTGAGGGGTTGTAAATATTTACAATTTTTGGTTACATTTCAAGTCAGTTAATTGTGCAGAAAATCAGACAGGTGTCTCACGCTAATGAAGATTGCGCGACACCATGTGCATTTTTCTACACATAAAGAAGTGAGCTGGAATTACATGAATTACATATATGGAATAGATCGATATTAAAAAGATTTATTGTGATTTATTAATATATTACAGAAAAATATTGTGATTTTTATTGAATCGTTAAGCAAAATAATGTAAAATATTCTTATAAAATTGAATAGTGCAATCATTTTTAAATTAATTTGGGTAGTTAATTTTTGTGGTAAATTTATGATTGTATTTTCCCCTTAATACATTTGATATATTAATATTATTGATAATTATAAAATTCAATTATTAATTTACCACAAAAATCAGCAAATTAATGAAAGAAATTATTGTATATTTTAAGCGGCAGTTCATTAACCCTTAAATGAAATGCCATCTCAATTACAATTATGGGCAATTAATCATTTGTTTGTGAATGCAAATGAAATGGTGAAAGTTTCTGCCATTCTTGTGGCATAAATTTGCCTTGTCGACCTTTGACCTGGCCAAGATAACAGATGAAATATGAATAAACATTTCTTTTTCTCTTTTTTGGCTCCGACACTCATCTAACCGTCTTTGGAGACCAACAATCCCCTTTGACATACCACAAAACTCATGAAACATTGGACAACTTTTCCTTTCCAGTTGCAAGTGATGTGCGTGTGTGTGTGTGTGTGCAGCACACTTTTCCTGCTGTTTTTCCCCGGCTGTCAAAAAGTTGCAGCTCGGCTTTAATGCAGGGAATTTTTAGCATCTGTTTGGGAGCTGCTTCAGCTTCACCCTCCGGGATTTTGTGCTTTCTGCATGCCCTGAAAATCCTTTCTTTTCCTTTCCCCACAAAACAGGAAAAAATCGTAGGCAAATATGCCACAAAAGCAGAGCGGCGGCCAACAAGGAGCTAAGAAATTTCTGCTCTGCATGTTGCCAGCAAAATTTGTGCTTAGAAATTGTTTAAAACATTCAAGTTAAAGTTCAGCCGTCCGGGCTCAACAATCTTGCCATACACTTGCTACAAAATGAGGCTAGTTGATTGAAAATGTCCATACAGTATCGAAAAAGATTTTGAAATTTTGAGTTGCTAAAACTTTGGTTAAAGTTTTAATACAAAAAATGTAATAATGAACTTAATAAAAGGAACTATTTTTTTTGTTTTCTATATTATGTGCTACTATTTACTACTAATATTTCGTATACCAAAGGACTCTCTTTCCAGAGAGTGTATAACATAGTTATGATAGTTAGGAACCTGCCTTATCCCCATGCATTTTACCTCACCCTCATTGGCGTGTGGTTCGGCAGTATCTGTGTGTGTGTGTGCGTATCTGTGAGTTTGCTTTTATTGTTGCCACTCGCTGAGCCTTTTTTTTTGGTTTGGCGTAGTTTGCGTCGCTCTGAATCGCGCATTTTAGTGGCTTGCAAAAATATGTGATGCCTGCAGCGTCGTTTTAGCCAGAGAAAAAGCAAGGTTGCCAAGCTGTTATGCTTATTACACACGCTCGCACGCCGAAAAGAGTCTAGGTAATATACATATACATATATAGTACATTCCTATTCCCATTCCGACTCAGACGATCACGATTTCGGGACAAAACCCTGAAAGTGCAGCTATAAAGAAACTCAACACATTTTGGGGCAAATTGTCCAACGGCACAGAACAGAACAGAAAAAATACAAAATAAATGGGTGCTGAGGCAGCAGGATTATGTTATGGGATTTGGGATTTCAAAGTGCAGTTTTGGGGTCACCTTTCACCATTTGGAACTTGGAAGCTGACCACCATTATGCAAATTATTAGAAAATTTAACAATTTGAATTAAGAGGGATGCCTGTTTAAAATCGGTTTCCAGCTGGCCAAGGTATGGGGTTTCAAAGTGTAGTTTGGGGTCATTTATCTTATATAGTCAAATAAAGGACTTATTGATGGAACAAAAAGTTGAATGCACCATATAAAAGAACTAAAATATTACAATTAAGATGTAAATCTGAATTGAAAGCCAATTAGGCTTCAAAATCTTAGTTTTGGGTCACCAAAACCATTTTAATTGTTATTAAATAATCAACACCATGAATAAAATTTCATAAATATGCAATCTTCTTTAATATTGATTTTGTCCTATTATCTGTACCTTTTCAACCTGTTCTCTGTCTTATTTTCTTTTCTTTTTTTCTCGTTGCAGTGATACGTGAGTACAGCCAAAATTTTTACGAACCTGTCGTTTAATAGCCTCGAAAAAAACAAAGAAAAAAACAAAAGGCGGCTAACGAAAATATATGCGCACGTACATAAAACCACAAACATGCACATTACATCAGGTATTTACCATCCCGACAAGATTAATGCAGTTTAATGCGTTTGTGATATACGTTTTACTTGCCAACTTTATTGCTGGATTTAACGACTTAAAAATCCAATGCGAAAAAAAGGAGTTGACCATTTGGTTATTCTCTTTTTGCGGGCGATTAATAAAGCATTACACGAATGCTGGGTGGGATTTAGTGATTATTAAATTGAAACTAAAATTGATAGTACTATTAAATGGTTGAGAGAGGAGAGAAAAGTGGATGTGTAGCTGCAGCATTGTATGAATAAATTATTCCGAAGAGCGTTACAAAATGGTATGTATTATTAATAATAGATGATACTTGTGTTTTAAATTGATAAACAACTAAAATTATAAACCGATTTAAATAATTTTAAATCTAATTTAATTAAATATACAATTTTCCCTACATCTAATAATTTATTTCAATGCAAAAAAAGGTGTTTTAAACTCCGTAGTAGCTTCTAATAATTACCGAGTGTTTCGAATGTCACTTTAAGCATTTTCAATGTCACAGACAAACAAACCTATTTGTGCTCGCTCGCCTGTTTATGCTGCATTCCCCTCCGCTATCTTCCTTCAACTTTCTCCTTTCACCTTTCTCCACCCCGCGGTAATCGCACGCATCGGTCGGACATGAATTCGTTTTGACAACCTTCCCACCTGTCACGACGTTTTGTCTGTCAACCATTGTAATCATATTTCCAACAGCAGTTAACCAGGGGGATGAAAGGCGAGTGTGGAAATTGTGGAAAGTGTGGAAAGCGGGGAGAAAGCACGTTTTGTGCCGCAAGAAAATTTAAGGGGGCAACAAATTCAAGATTCGTCTAGGTACGTTTGAAAACGAAATTTATGCAATTATTAAACCGATATTTGCAAAAGAAAACATTGAAAAACCATTATAAAAATAAATCTTGTGGGATAGGTGCTTAAAAGTATGCAGCAATATTTTTTAATCCGGAATTACGATGGTTTCCCTTTTCACTGCATACTTTTAGGCGCCCTTTCAAGTGATTTCAAAAATCCTAGTGATTTTTTTATAGAAATAAAAATTTTAAATTGCATAAACATCTGACAAACGCAAACATATTACAATAACGTGCTTCAATCAAAGCGCTCAATCAATAATTACATGCCACAAATTTCCCTTATTTTCATTTTCACTTTTGGATTTGTTTGTTGTACATTTTTGGCTTTCTATTCGCGTTACGCATACGCCCCGTTTGACGTCTCCCATTTTGTATACGCGCTGAATGAGGGAAATCAAAGAATGGGAACGAATGGGTGCCGATGAAGAAGTAGATTGAGATTGTGCTCTTATGAACAACGGGAATGAAGGAGCATTTCGGGTAATATCCATACAAAAGGGCCAACAATGAGCGAAAGGTCCTGGGTTTGGGGTTTGGGGGAAATGTGAAATTGATATTGATATTATGCAATGTTGTCCCGCAATGAATCGAAACGAAGAACTCAACGATGAGAGTTGATTTTACGAGCCTTAAACATGACACTGAAATGAACTTTTTAAAGGGTCTTCTGTGCGTGGATGTTGGGCAAATGCATACGCCGATTTTTATGACAGTTTGTTAGCAGATATTCTGAGAGTCTCGTTTCGCATTGCCGATGGCCAGGGAAATGGAAATGGAGCGGATTCGGTTTGGATCGGATCGGAAAGGATTTCCTTTCCGCTGTCATCCAGCAACAGGGGCGTAGAGAAAAAAAGGGGTTATCAGTTAGTTGACTAAATATTTATGGAGAAGAAATAACTTTCAGATAATTTGCAAAATAATTATGATAAATGATTTACACATTTAAACAAAAAATAAATAAAATAAGTTCCAAAAATTTAAATATATAAAAAATAAAAAAAGTTTAGATAATTTATAAAATAATTGTTATAAATATGTTTTTAAAAATAAATAATGATTTCCATATTTAAATCAAAAATAAAAAAATTGGTAAAAATGTAAATGTAGTTTTAACAATTTTTTCCTTAAGCTTAGATAATTATAATATTGTTTTGAAATCCCCCTAACAATATTTTGGTTGCGCCCATGATCGTGGGGGTCTTGCAGTTTTGCTTCTGACATTTTCACAGACTTTTGGCCTGCTGTTGTTTTGTCATAAGTGCATTGTCGAATATGATGGGATGGTTATGCGGTTTTTGTCGAAAACTGACCTTTATGATAGCGAATATTTTCTCATTGCTTCCCTGATGCATATCAAATTTTTAAAACTTAATCCCTTTTTATTAACCATATGGAATTTGCTAAAATGTTTTTAAGGTATTAAATATGTTTTCTTCAGCTTTTTTAATCAAATTAAATATTTTATCTCAAATTAATTTATTTTCCCCAAATTTAATAAAAAGTTTATATATTTTTATGGATATATGGGATGTCAGTTGATTGCGTAGCCGTCGCTATTTGAGCTTGGATTTAAAAACCGAACAGCATCCGGTCCGTGAAAAGAGGCAATCAAATTGGGGGCATTTTTCGCGATATTTCTCTGTTTTTCTCCGCTTTTTTTTTGGCTGCCGTTTAAGGCTGCAATCTGTTTTGACGCAACCCGTCGAATCTCGAATGATGACGACGGCGTTGATTTAATTTTCTCTTTGTCCACCCGTCGGTGTTTTTGCATTGCCGGACATGTTTGCCTTCTAATTTACAATCGGATTGAGTTCCTATTCGCTTTTCGCACTCATAGCACTCACACAACACTCATAAATATGCTGATTCTCTCTGCTGCAAACTGAAATTTAATTTCGCCTGTGCGTTTGTTGGTCCTTCTGCTCCTTCCGTCTGTCTCCGCCTGTTTGTTGTTAATAATGTAAACGTTTTAATATTTAATATTGCGCATACGACATGTTGCGCCATTTTTTGAAGCTCCTTCAACATTGCTGACATTTAAATGAATTTTCAATAATTTCGCTGTCGCTTTTTTGGCAGCCGATAGAGTTGCTTTTGGTTTTCTTGTTGTTGTTGCAAAAGCACAACCACCAACAAGCACTTAACGCCTAGAAAGGACCTTCGCATCCACAGCCACATCGACTTTCACCCATCCCTCTTTTATTTTCATTTCCAGTGGCGCAACCTACTGCCGAAAATGCCATTTGTGCAAATCTAATAAACAGCGAACCGCATTAAATTTGACAGTAAGGTGTGGGATTTTCAGGGTAGAATGGATATATATATTATGTGTGTGTACAGGGAGAATCGTGTCTCTGGGCGAACGTGTCAATCGAGGGGCGAATGCGTCCTGGTGGGCGCCACAATGGCTCAACTTTCATTATAGCATTCGCAAAGAGTCTTTGGGCCAAAATCATTATAGAATATCCCACTTGATACCGTGTTTTACGAAATTATTTTAAAAAATATTTGCATTTAAATTAATATTAATATGGAAAATTATTTGGTTTATTATATGAACCTATGTATATTAAAGACTTGTAATAAAATGTATAATTAATTTATTAACAGTTTGAGTTTGCAAATTACATAAATTAAAGGTTAATTGAAATTAATCTACTTCTTTAAACATTTTTAAATTGGATGAATAAATCTAAAATAAATAAATTCTTTTTTGTATATTAAATTTAAAATGCATATTTATTCTTTATGATTGATTTTTCACACCGAGCTTAAAAAAAAAACAAAACGTCTTTTTAATGTACGGAATAAATTTCGAAAACTCTAAAATATATGTGCCAAACTGATTTATTTTCATATACTCCTCGAGACTGTCGCATCTTCTGGCATAAATCAAAACTGCCCCATGTCCGGGTCTAAAAAGCTGCCAAAGACAGCCGACAGGAGATGAAAAAAAATAAGAAAAATACAGTGTGTTTGGTTTTGGTTTTTTTTTCTAAAATCCTTCGCTAACTGGCGAATGTATGACACATTTCGCCTTTGGGATTTGCGGCCGAAGGACGCAGCGTTTCGCTTTCGTTTTCGCATTTGCCGTTGGTATGTAGTTTAGGCCAAATTAACATATCACACAGGCCGCAGCGTCCTTGGTCCTTGGGTCCTCTGCACCTTCTCCGCTTGACTTGCCACTTTGAGATGCGTCCTCATAGCCAGTTGGATGTACAACAAATGCGTCCAAGCCATTAGCTCCCAGGATGTCAGCCCAGCCATACAAGCAACAATATATTTTTCACTGCATATTTTTAGGAACGACTTTAAGTAATTTTAAAATCCTAGTGATTTTTGTTGATTTCTTGTCCTTATTTTTAATTTTGTAAATATTTTTCTTCAATATCTTCTTTTAAAGTTTTTATAACATGTACATATATTATAGACATTTGTGGTGGTTTGGAAATATAACTCCCTTTTTTAAAATTAAACAAGAGAACTTTTTGTATTTTACTAGAATGAACCTACCAATTTGCCCAGCTATTTTACTACTTTTAACGTTTTTATGATGTATTATATTTATTTTTCATTGATTTATTTTTTTTTAAGACTTTGTCCTTAATTTCTAAATCCTTTTGGTTAGGAATCAATGCTATTTGCATGACCCGCACTGTATATAGGCCATATAGGCCTAGGCAATGGGCCATTGACTGCCAACCATTTGGATGGCGCTGCAGTCAAGTTTTGTGAGGCTTCGCTTCTCGCTTCCATCTCCTCTTTTTGTCGTCATGGTTCATATCGCGTTTTTGACGCTGTCTCTGAAATATTCTGAATGTCATGCGGGGACCCACAAAAGGTGAACCAATTTTCCCGAAATTGTCTGCGAAAAAGCGATGAATCTCGATTGAGTCTTTTGCGGCGAACAAAGCCATTAAGAATTTTAAAGATCTTTCAAAGATGTTGAGATGTTTTGAATATATAATGCAAAGATGACTTTGAGTGTGATAAAAAAATAAGACTTGTAGATAATTAGATGGGTACATTTTTAACGCAAGTTTGTGTTATTATCCCCTGTTTTAAAAATAATCTTCTAAGTAATTTGATAGGACTCTAATTAATATTATTACAGCATTTAAGTATTAATACCATTTCGGCATACATAATTCCCAGAAACTGTAAATGCGAATGAGCTCAGATTCCGGGAATATATGCAAGTGCATTCGTATGTGACCATCATGGCTCAAAAAGATGTGGGAGGTCTATATTTCATATATGGACGGCAAATACATTGCATGAAAGTACAGAGGTATAAGGACGTATATACAAGCCCACGCATTGTGAGATTTCATTTTGATATCTGAAAGGCGAGAGGCGGGACCATGTTTGCAGTTTGCAGCTTCTAATCAGTGTCCACTTCTCCACTTGGAAAACTTGTTTAAAAATATATTAAACAAAAAATTGGATTTGAAATCAATGCTAATTTTTTTTGTTTTTTTAGGAATTTCTCAGCTTAACCTAAATAGTTTATTTGAGAGCTTAAAAAAGTTACAAAAAAAAACAATAATAAGGTTCAGTGCATTTAAGGGGAATTATGCACATGTCCGCTGGGACTTGGCCCTGACTTTTGGCCAATCAGATTAATGCAAATCGAGATGATTAAGTCAATAGTTGTTTTGGAAAGCCAATCCGATTTGGACGCTTGCCGATCCGCCAATCTCACTCAACCCTCATCTCAGGGCTGCTCTTTCCAATCGTTCCACACCGTTCTTGTCCTTTTTTTGAGAAATGATTCATTGTTCTCGATGAATGCAGGTAATAATTTTTTTTTCTTTTTTTTTGATTTTCCTCTACGGGGGTTACCTTTCTGCCTTCTGTTTTTATTGCACCAGCAAACCAGCGACCAGACCCCCGCCTGGGCTTTCCTTTCTGATTTGTTTGATTGTTGTAGCTGCATTTGGTGGCGGTACGAGGTACGATACTGCTGCGATACGACTGGCAGACAATAAAGAGCATTTCATTTGAATAATGCGAAAACATTTTGTTAGACGCCCGCTGCCCGCTGCCATTGTCTAGCAGCACATCATTTTACCCCCATACCATCCCGAAACCATCCTCCCAGTGCTTTTTAAACTGCTCAACTGACATGCCGATTGCTTTTGTCTGCACACCTATATCTGTCAAACACACCGCCATACACTCGAGTCTCTGATTGCCCCTTGATGGACAGACGGACGGACAAACGGACAGAAAGTAAATTTGGTCATCGGTAATCGGTGATGGGTCGATACCGTTTCGAAGTCCAGACCCCTGACGATCAGATATCTATGGAAGGAACATTCACTTCATATATTTTACCATTGATAATTATATAACGTTAACACATAGTAATCGTTATTATCGAGAGTCTTTAAAGTCCAGAGTTCTGAGGATAAGTTATCTTGGAAGAGATGTATAGCTTACACTTTATATATTTTACTATTGATTATTATAAACCCTTAAAATATAGTAATCGTTATTATCGATAAGTGGTTTTGTTATCGAGAGTTTTCAGAGTCCCGAGGATAAGATATCTTAGAAGAGATGTACATGTTACATTTTGTATATTTTACTGTCGATTATTATATAACTCTCAAGATATAATAATCGTTATTATCGATTTGTGTTTCTTGTTATCGATTATTAATATTGTGTTTTATTTGGCCAACAGGTTTCCTCACCCTTCTTATTCAAGCTTACAAGCGATATATGGACAATTAAAAAATGATAACACCATTTAACATAGTTATCGATTGGCATACATTGCGGGTCCTTTCTGTGTACAACAACAGATGGTCAGCCCAGTGCAGACTAATTTTCCTTGAAACTATTTCAATTGGCTGTGATTACAGAGCAGCACTATTTGATGGACAGGTCGTAGATGGTTTTTCTAATAATGTGGACTTATTTCTCTTGTTTTGATCCAGTTCGAAGACCTCCTTGTGTGGGGTTTTCTAGTTTTCTGCCTTCTTTCAATGCATTTTGTGGGCTGAACTTTGCGCCCGAACTTTGGTCCGCCTCGCCTGAAAGTATGCCACATTGTCCGTGTCGAGGAGATTATTGCTATTGTCGTACCAATTGGGAGCATTTACATGCGGCACGTTTGGTCGTATGTTTTTGTGTTTCTGAATAAATCACAGCCCATATGGACATGTTCGTATGAATAATTTGTCGAACTGTATTGCTTTTGGGCGCATAAGCCCCCCAGCAGGGCTCCTCGTAATTGCTTTATAAAAAGCATGTTTTTGGGTCACCAAAAATTGCACCGCAATCGATTAGATTAGTAAACAAATCAATAAGCATTTCCTCGACCGATTAGCTGCCGAATGTTCGAATGTTTGGCCCACTAATGGCCGTTTGTCATTAATTGAGATGCTATTTACCAGCTAAGTGGCGTTTAATTATGTTTAGGGCTCGGCTAACAGGTGGCTAATATGGCAAATTGCTTGTTTGACGGTCAGTTTAATCAAGGTATTGTAAAAAATTAAAAAATTAACATTCCTAACCCAATTTAATTTCATATAATTTGCAATTTCATTAATGTAAGTCACAATATATATATATAATTTGCAATTTCATTAATGTAAGTCACAATATATATATAATATATGTTTTAGCAATGCCAATAGTGGTTAAAAAAAAATAAAGGAACATTTTTTTTGATTCGATGTTTGTTGGAAAAGTACACCCCATTAAACACCCTTTTCCAGGGTATCTCGCATGGCCCTAAGCATTTCGGGCAGCAGTCCCACATGACTGTCCACGCAATTGCTGGAGCACCTCTCCTCCAGATGATAATCGGACGATCCACGGCACTGCTGGATGCACTTCTCCAGGCGATTCTCGAACTCGGAGATGCCCTGCTGCACAAAGCAGCGGGCTCGGGTCAAACGCAGCTGGCAGCGGTCCACGCACCGCTCCACCGCCTCCGCATTCGCATCCGCATCCGCACAGCAGGCGGTCGCACAGGCGTGCATCTCGATCTGCAGCTTCCGCAGATAGTCCCGATCCAGATCCTCCATGGCGGTCAGGATCACACTATCCACACGCTCGCGCTGCTCCTCCAAACTCGGTTGATCGCAGTCCATTTTCTTCTGGGTTTTTCAATACCATATAATATCGTATAATGTAGTATGGATGGTATATTTTGGTTTAGTTTGAACATTTATTGTTACTGCTTGAGTTTTCTTAGAGCAAACTAACAAGGCCAATGTGATTTACTTTTCTTTAAAGTATACTAATAATTTTTTCTTTTTAAAAAATCTTAAAAAATTTGAAAAACATTCCGAAGCTTTGCCAATTATAAATACTTAAAATATTCTAAGATTCAATTTAAAATATATATTTCCTTATGCAGTGTATTTTTTGTCATCGCTTTTAATATTATAAGCAGGAAATTAGAATTCTAGTTAAGTTAGGTCATGTTATGGTTTTTCTTAAGAAAATATTTTAAGTACAGACAAGGCCTTGGCATAAATCAGTGCCAAGCTATCTCTAATTGAATTTTTGCTTAATTGGTGTTTGCTGATAATGCAGCTTTGAAAAGTGTATATAAGCTGAAGTTGGTTCAACAGACAATTAAACAGTTTTCAAAATGCACTACTTGCAAATTTTGGGATTGCTGCTTTATTTAATCGCCTTGGGATCTTCGGCCCTTGATCGAAGTGAGTCGCTTAGTAAGCGATCCTACGAGATATATAAAGAGCATTCCGGACAGCTGAAAGAGGATCCTGTGATTATGTTTTCCCAGAGGCCCTTAAACAATCTAATGAGATATTCCCGAGCCAATTTAACTCAACCCTTTACACCATTTGAAAAGCGTGTGATACGCTTATTACGTAAATTGGGATTATCGAAAAGCGGAGCTCAACAATTTCTGGATGAACTGGAAAACGATAAGGAACTATTGGAAAAATTGAAAAAGTTACTCGATGAGGTGGACGGGGAACATGAGTCCGATGACTTCCTTGATGATTTTTACGAACTTTTGTTATCGAGAAATAAGCAATAGATTTTTAATTACTATACATATGTAAATAAATTACCATAATTCCTTTAATTTGGATCACAATAATAAATCTGCTTAATGTGATGTCAAATATTCATATCGATAACAAGGCCGATTATACCGATAACATGCTAATGAGTGAGCCCTAAGAATGCCATAAAACGATTTATTCAAGTCGATAGATATGGCAAACAATCTGATTAATGATTAACAATGTCATGACCATAATCGCTTGGATTATCCACCCCCCTTCCACCCCTTCGTCCATATACCGATAATTATCGATAGATAGTTTTGGGCAACTTAAAACACCATACAAATGATTGCCATAAATTTGATGGCAACAAACAACGACAACACTCGGTGGCGCCCGCTTTTCTCTGCATTTCTCCGCTCAGCTTTCTCCGCTCCTCTCTCCACTGAGTAATGTGCCAACTGTTGAGTTTCCTTCCGCTTCCGAAGGCGGGAGCGAGCGAGAGGGTATGAGAGAGGGGAAGAGAAAGAGAGAGAGAGACGGAGATGGGGTAAATGGGAGCGTGGGTGGCGGCGAAAGAGAGGGAGGGAGTGAGAGCGATACGGCCTTTTAGCCACTCGCTTGCTCTCTCTCTCCTACTCTCTCTCCCCATCTCTCTCTCTCGCCGGCATCGAGGGCTGCTTACAGGTGTTTATAGCACTTCGGGATTTCCCGAACATGGCCGAAATGCCGGCCGAGTCCTGCCATCTCGCTCGCTCCCCCCGAAAGCCGCCATAGCGCCCTCTCGCTCCCGGTCGCTTTATATTCCTTGAAACGCGTCGCCTTCGCATCAGTTTCATTTGGACGGTCGACGAGGCGTGTTGTGCTAGGAAAAATACCTCAAACAAATAGCAGAACAGCCCCAAACAGGCCAAACATTTCAAACAAAAATACAATACAAAACTCTCTGGAACTCAAGTTCTTCAACTCAACTCTACATCGCCCAAAACAAAAACATCTCATACCAAAAACAAATTAAAAACAAAAACTCACAATATAAATATATAAAGTAACTCTTTTTTTGATTGTGCTTCTAAGTGTTGTGCTAAAACTATATTAACTTGTATAAATATTCAACGATATTCAAAAGTATTTAACTTATATTTTTCAAAATATCCACATAAATTCTAAGAAAACAAACTCATAACTAACCGAAAGTTAAAAGGACAAAAAACAAAACAGACAGTTTTAAGAACAAATATATTTCGAATTTTCCGAGCCTTTTGAATCCTAACTGTTGACGCGTAAAACGCACAAAAATGTGCACGAAATTCTCACTAGACTCGAACGACTGAAAAGTGCGTTCCATTGAAAACAAAAACAAAAACTGAATGCGAACCGGTAAATATAAAATTACTTATTCAAATTCATTGAAAAATTTCCTGGGAAAAATTGTTGATTAATTTCGTGATTAAATGTGTGAGAGTTTTATGGTTCATGTGCGTGTGAGTTGCGGTTTTTGGAAAATGATTTAAAATAGTCTTTAGAGGGGGATTCCCATGATTTATTTTGATTTTATTTCTATCAGACTTCAAATTAAATATGTTAAAAAAATAACAAATTTTTTTTTTCCATTCTTGAGGAATTGATTTTGAATATTATTAAGATATATAAATATTTGTTGAATTTTTTACATTTTAAATAGTTGTCAAGACTAACGATCGATTTTTTTCTGATGATTTTAAAATTTAAAGCTAAAAATTAAACCATTTTATATTTTAAAACTTGCGAGTTTCAAATATATTGACTACACTGGGTATATGAAAATGTTTGGTGTATAAATCGAAACATTTAAATGTTTTGTTCCATAACTTTTGAATTTTGTATTCTCTAAAAGTTTAGTTTTAAATTGTATTAAATTCGAGAATGTAAAAGGTTTTGAATTCAAATAGTTTGATCACAAAGATCAAAAGTCAGTGTTTCATAGGGGAATATTTAAGGTAATGAAAAAATTGTTTAGAACTCCCTTAAAGTAACATTAAATTTTCAGTATTAATATACATTTTAAATGAAATTCTTGTCATGTTCTTGTACTTGGTATTCCATTACAAATAAATTGAATTACCCACATTTTCATTGTCTCGCTGCCAATGAGTTTGATTTAATGAAAATTTGTCTACGATTTTCGGGCGGACAATTCCAATTGCCTTTGTGATCGTGAAACGAACTCGTTACGCATACGCCGCGTGTGCAATTGTATTAAACGATGCCATTGAAAATTGACAAAGCTGGCCACAAAGAGCGGTTTGGGTTTGGGTGTTGGGCTTAGGCCACTCCGGTTTTGGATTTGGGCCCTTGTCGGCCAGCCTCGTTAACCGAACTTGTTGCCGGATTCGCATTCGCATCCGCACACGCATCCCTCGCATCCTTTGCATCCTTCGTACGTGTCCTTTTGCTAATCGCTGCGTTTAAGCAACTGCATGTTGGAGGATGTTGCAGCGCTTGTATTGGCGCGTGACCGGCTTTTCCCGGGCATAAGAACGCGAGATGGCGAAAATGGCGGAAAAGCGGTACGGTGTGCGGTCGGCAATCTTTGATTTTCCATTTCCCTGCCAAACAGGAAAACGACAGACAACGCGGCGTATACGTGGCGTTCCTGTTTGCGCTTCCTTACTTTTGTTGTCCTTGCGTTTGCCTTTAATGGACAGCAAAATATGGAAAACAAGGCTTGCGCGTGCCTTGAATAAGCGCAAATTCAATGTAAAATATTAGAAAAATTTAATATATAACAAATATTTTGTTGTTTATAATTTTCATAAATAATAGAGTTTTACAATTTAAAACTTTACATTTTTGAAATTACTTTTAAATGTTAAAATATGTGTCCTTAAAGTATGCAGTGAATAAAGGAAAGTCATCTTCCTGTATTAATTCATATAAAAATAAATTGTTGCATACTTTAAGACACCGATTTTAACATTTAAAATTGATTTCAAAAACTTAGCTATTTCGGTATATTTTACTTTGCAATTTATATTGAAAAAATAATAGTAAGGAATATACAAAGTATAGGTATAATTTTTTTCTTTAGAGTGAAACCTTAAAATATTTAAATATTTTTCAAAAATATTTGCCCCCATTGTACGCATTAAAAATGTTTGGGGAGTTTTTTGTGACTCTTTCTTTGCATCTGAAATAAAGACACACTTTTTTCCAATTCTCGAGCTTACATATAAAACATGTGATGTTTCAATTGTTGATCCATTTTTTGTTCTTTGCCTCACTTCACATAAAATATTCAATTTTCATTTCTTGTCGGTTGCTGATTTTTTGTTTTGTGTGCCAGGGGTTCGCATATAAAATTCAATAAAAATACACATACAAATTGAAGAAAAAAACCAGAAAAAGAATGGCTGAAGGATCCCGCGGGCTATTTGACAGCGATGAGGGGCAAACACACGTATGCATCGCATTTTGATTGCAGATTGTGTTTCCATGGAATATGGAATGGAAACAACAGGCTTGGCAAAAACGCTGTGTTAATTAATAGAAATTGCCATTTGAATTATTATTTTTTTGGATTTTTTTTGGGAATGTGTATTTAAATGGAATTGCATCGCGTCGGTAATTTATTCGCATTCGCCTCCTTCCCTCGACATCAATCATGGCTCAGTGTGGCAGCTAAGGTGAGGGGGGAGTATTGATAACATGGCTTTGTCGGCGGCATTTGGCTAAATAAATATTATGATGGAAAATATCACAATGCCAGAGCGATGGTATGCGGCATGCCTACCCTACCTGATGGCATTTTAAGTGGAAAACAATGTTGCCGCCTGGATCTGAATGCATTGTTATCGTGCCACGGTTGATACGGTTTTATATAGATCCATGGGGATTTCTTCGAGTACGGGGCTATCAATAAAAAAGTTCTGCAACTTAATCTCTTTGTAAAATAAAGTGATTAAGTTATCCTTTACTTAAGTTATAAATTTGTATATTTTTTCTGATGTCGAAAAAAATTAATATTAATTTCTTAAGGCTTCTCCAAAATTTTGTATAATGTTTAGGTTAGGTTTTTTCTGATGTACAAAAACTGAATATTAATTTATTTAATGTTTCTCTAAATTTATAAATTATTATAATTTTTAAAGAAATTATTTTTCTAGTCATAACTGTAAAAACAAAGTTAGTTACTCTTTATTTTAGGAGTAAAACCCGAATTCGAACCAAAAATGTGATAAACTGGAATTTAAATGCGATGCCACTTTATCCCTATTTTGTTTTTTGTTTTCCCTCGCATCTCAACTTTAACCCATTGTTGGTTTTTTTTTTGTTTTTTTTTTTTGAGTCGGGGAAAATGGGCGTGTGGATTCAATGTTGAAGTGTTGGCATTGCAGGTGGAAAATCAAGGGGCTTTTCGTTTGCGTTTGGGGCAAGAGTTAAGTGATTGTTGCTTCTGTGTTTTAGCCGGCTGAGCTTTTAGCCTGTCAGGGAGTTGAGTCTCGGGCCAATTGGGTGTTTTTCGTTTTTGTTTTTTTTTTTTTTTTTTCTGTTTATCTATTGTTGGTCTTCTGCTTCAAACGGGACAAACAGACAGACAGACATTCAGACAGTCAGAGAGAACTGACAGTTGGTAGGCGGGTAAACATTCGGTAGCCCCAAAATTCTGCTGGCTATTTATGTTCTTGTCAAAGCGGCACACATGGCGTATGCTCGATACATATGCGCAACATTAAAGCCAAGTTATGAGCCTTTAACAGGCCATGGCAACAGCATTAATAGCAATAGCAACAACGACGGCCAAGGGATCGAATCGAAGTGAAAGGGGGCCAAAGTAACCAACCAAGTTGCCTCGAACGTAGCAACCGTCGTTCGTAATAACTAACGTAGTTTGCCTAAGCAATTTGGCACTTGTGCGCTTTATGGCGCCCACTGCAGCACCAGTACTGCACAGTGGTTCAAAGTTAACCCAAAATAAAAAGCGATTAAAAAAGAAAAAATCTAGTATTTAGTATTTATTTTAGTATTTTATTTTAGTTTGCTAGAGAGACTAGACTGCCAAATAAACAAACACCTAGAAAACCGCTAAGGTTTTAATATAATCAAGGCTAAGGGCTATCGGCTAGGTTATTTTTATTAAAAGAAAATTTGTATTAAAATTTGTATCATTTTTAAAATTTATTTTGATTTTTAAAATAAATATATAAGCCTTTTTTACTAGCACCATTGATAATATCAAAATATATTTAAAAAATATAGATAAAATAAACAATTATTAAAAAAACATAAAAAAAAAACAAGGAGATTTGAGATTTTGTAAATTTGAATATTTGTAAAGATTTTAATATGTAAAAAAGGTGTACATGTTATACCAAACTCCACTCACTGTTCATCCGCTAAGCAGCAGGTAAAGAAGAGACATCTACAACAGGGCCAGGAAAACCCTCAAGGAGGTGGAGTTTCTATGAGAGGAGGAGGGGAAGGGGGAGCAGGGGGAACAGGAGATATCCTAGGGAACCAGGACGACATGGCACATGTGCTTAACTGCCGACGTGGGGGTGACGTCTGATATATTTGCATGCAAAAGTGTTGTCACTGTTGTTGTCGCCGCTTCTGCTGCCAATGATAAATGCAAATTGGTGCAGACATATAGGGGCTATGGGAAAATCGAAGGAGGGATAGGATAGGGTATACATATACGCATACGCCATGTGTTAGAATCGCGACTGCAATCTGCAATTGATTGAGTGAATGGAGTAATCGGCGGTCCTCAAACGATTGCCAACAAACATTGTTAAAAGCGTAAACATTTATTTGCGATCCAAGATCCAACTAAATAAACGAAATGAACGAAACGAGTCCAATGGGAGAAAGGTGCTTAATTTCCCCCTCGACAGCTGTCAACGCTTTGGTTCGGTTTCGTTTTGGTTTGCAGACAAACAAAAGCCACAAAACACACAGAAATTTGACAAACTGCAGTGGCTAAAAGCAACTGAAAGCCACACAAAAAAAAACAACAAAAAAACAGAAGAAAAATAAAATAAAGGACCACCTTCTACCCCATTTTATTGTTATTGTTATTTACACTGGAGTCATTGACACGCGCCGCGCTTTCGCCCCTTTGCCGTTGTTCTTTTTGTAGTTTTCTGACCCAAGAAAATGGGTGGTAAAATGGTAAAACGGGTGGCAAAGTCCGAACTAATAAAGCCAACTATTCGGGGCTTTTATTCGCACATTTGTGTGTAGTCGATGGAGCCACTGCGGTTCACAGGGAGCATAGCACAAAGGGTTATTCAAATTGATGTACAGATTTTTAATAAACCCCCAACAAAAGTTTAGAAACGAGCTTAGGAAAAAGTTATTGGAAATATAAATGTTTTTTTTAAATACACTATTAATATATATATAATTAAAAAACGTTTTCTTTTTTAAGTTTTTCTTAGTAAAATAATAATTAAATTTTTTTTTAATTTTGTGTCCTTTAAATTTTTAATGCTTTTTGCCAAAAAGTTCTTTGGTGGATTAAAATAGCTAACTCGTTCAAAGGTGGTAGCTTTTCAAAAATTTTTCACCGAAAAACGTTGCCTAATTATGGGGTGGCAACCCTACATGCGATAACCCTCAAATGGAACGTTTTAAATATGATTTGATAGTCAAATATTAAATGTTAAAGATTTAAAGGCAAGACCATTCTTAGCTTTCAACATCTTAAAGTTATTTTTTCTTGTTCTTTCTTTATTGTTACCATAGGCAATAGATTTTCACGCTTGAAAATCCAAATGAAAACGGCGTAAACGAATGATGGATCGACCATTCAAGTGAAAGTGAGGGGAGGGTAGGGGGGCGAAAATATCTTTGTGTTATTCGGAAAAGTTAGAAGGTAAATGGAAGCATCTGTATCTTCGATGTCAGACGAAACAAACGAAACGAAAATGCGAAAATATGCTGGGATTTTTGCATATTTTCATCAAAGCAATTTATATGCACATGTGTCCATGTCTTTGGCTCTTTGTCGTCGTGCGCAGGGGTCTTAATTGCATGGCCATGCCCACACGTCCACACCAGTCACACACACACACAGACACACTTGACCTTTGCTCCTTTGCTTGGATGGCATGAATAATTGAAGTAGAAGTGTACAACAGAGGTCAAGATTGGGTGGCCAAAAAATTAGGCTTAATTAATTTAACAATTAACTACTTTATCTAGAAAATCTAGAAAATCTTAATCATAATTATTAGATTAACAAAAATAAAATCAAATGTTTAATGTACGATGTCCATTTAAAAAGATTTTAGCAAGTTTTAAAATACAATAATTTTTAATAATTAAAAAAAAAATGTTATCAAAAAATTAACAAAACACAAAAAACAAACCAAAACTTTCTGAGATTTGTTTAATTTAAATACAATAGCACAAAATACACACTATTAAAATAAATATTTTTCCTGTCTGATATTTTTGGTATTTCGTTGGTATGTTTGTAGGTTGATAGTTCGAGGCCAAAGACCCTAACTTGTTCTATTTGAATGCCCCGCACTGTGCGTGTCCGTGGTCCAGTTGAAGACCAAGTTCTTGTGCTCCTAGCTTAACCCTTGTTGTCCAACGCCGTGAGATCGCCTTCTATGGGGCTTAAGCACACGACGAGACACTTGGCCACGTTGACAGCTCATAAAATTTGCATATAAACTGCTTAGCCAGATAAGACGGCCGGCTGCTGTTTTCTCTTCTCTTCTCCGTTTTCCGCTTTCCGTTTCTCTCGTACTCGTATTCCGCTTCCACTTTTCCATGCTTTTCCAATTTTCCTTGCCCCGGCCTTGACCACGCCCCCTTTGTCAAGCTGCAACTTTGCTAATTAGTCGTAATGCAAATGCATTTTCCACTGCAATTTACTTGAATTAGTTTAAGGAAATTTCCTGCTGCTCTCGCAAATAAATTGTTGTGAACTTGATTTAAGGCTCAAAGTTGAAAACAGTTACATTTGTTTAAACATAAATTCAATAGAAAGATGAAAGGATTAAAATAGCTTTAAAAATAAATTAGTTTTTATGACTTGTTAGTAAAAAAAAAGGATAGTTAAATTAAAAAGATGGAAAGATAGAATAGCTTTAAAAAAAATTGTTTTTTGTATGACTTGTTAGTACAAAAAATAAATTAGATGGATAGGTAAAATATAAAGATGCAGTGATTAAAATAGCTTTAAAAATAAAATGTTTTTTTTTTTAACTTCTTGGTTAATACAAATAAAATAGATAGCTAACCGATTTAAATTTATATAACAAATTTTTTTTTTACCCTGACACTAACTAATTTTTGTATTACCTTATAAATATTATTTAATCAAAATTTCTCTAGCTTTTTTCCATATATTTTATTTTGAGGGCCAACTTTTTGGATGAATATTCATATTGAAGCATAGCCGCATTTTCCAAACTAAACTTATTCAATATCTTTCGTCCGAACTTTTTTCACTTACTTTGCACTTGTTTATTTTTATTTCTTGCCTCTTCCCAAAGAAGAAGAAGAAGAAGAGGGACCCACTTAAATTTCTTGCCCGGATTTCTGAGTTCATTCAAGTTGCAGATGCATCAGTCGCAATTTCTATTTTCTATTTTCCCATCTAGGGCTTTTCGGGGGCAAAAAAAATCGAATTCGTTCCCAAGGACGATGGATGGTTGATGGCTGATGGCCAGCGTTTCATAAATCTGGCCACCAGATCGTCCATAAATAGGCTAAAGCTAAAGCTTATTCACACTCGAGTCCTCGTCCTCGAGTTCTCCACTTAATGTCGTCACAAATTCGATTCGTTTCTGCTGCTCTTTGCGGGGATTTCTTCTCCGCTTCGTTTATTTCTTTTTTGGCCATCTATCAAAGGGCGCTAACTGGGGGACAGCAGCTGCGACTGCTGCTGTGTTTACTTTTTGCACTTGTTCTACCAGCTAGCCAACTATTAGGACCGGGCTAACTGCTAACTGGGGGGGCGCGGGGCTTGGGGGCACTTGGCTTAGTGGGCGGTCGTCGCGTAAAAAGCGAAAAAGATTTACGAGGCATTGAACTCGGTCCCCTCCGCTTTTCTTGTTCTATTTTTCTATTTTTTTTTTCTTGCTCCTTGTAAATATCTGTTGCAAGCTTATTTTTTATTTCGCTGCGCGTTTGCTTTTCTAATGGCAACAGTTGATGATTTGTTTTATTTATGCCTATACAAAATCGGTGTAATAAGAGTTAACATTGAGCAGTATTGGTTTCTTTTGAGCAATAGTAAATTATTAAAAATAAACGCAATAAAAATATATATTTTCTATTTTATAAAAGAATTTAGCATGTAAAGTTCATACTTGCACAAAATATTAAATTTAAAAATATATAATAATTTATTTTATAATAAGTATGCAATCTATTAAGGTATCTATAATTTATGATTTACTAAAACGTTTATTGAAAGATTTACTACAAGATTTATTAAAAGATTTCAAAGAAGCCATATTTATTTTATATAAATCCACGCTTACAGATTAATTTTAAGCTTCGAATTGGAGCATTTATTTTGACCGCAGAAATCTAGGGAACATCTTCACAGACACAGCTCCCAAATTGAACACAAATAAAATGTGTAAAAACAAATTGAAACATAAAAATAAACAGCGAACGAGGGAACGAGGACGAAGAAGCATTCAATTCCCTTTTTACGGCTGTTACCCGATGCCAACTTTGTTCGCCAAATAGTTTGGCTGAACTTTGGGCATCTCGGGGAAAAAAGAGAAAGGAAAATAAAACGGGAAAAATGCGGGGAAAACGAGAGCCATTGTCAATGCCAAGGCAAAAGAAGAAAATAATGACAAATGTGAGTTTTATTTTAATGTGTGTAACATTCGGGGGCGTCATGCTGATTATGATGATGATGAGCTGCGTCCATTGACCGCGTTTCGAGTCTGGCAAAACATTGCCCATACGACATGTTGCACGGCCCACAAAAAAAAAGAAAAAGAAATATGCAAATTAATGATTATGAGCACTTGGCGGTCTCTCAATGAAAATTTATAGATGCCTCAATGGGCATCAATTTCTACATAAAGTGATATATATATATATATATATATGCAAATGGGGCAAACTTCTGCCCTGATTTATGCTTGTTTAAGGCCTTTTTTGTTGATCTTTATCTGCTCTTTGGGAAATTGGAAATTGAAAATGAAAATGCTGCAGTGGAAAACTGAACCGAAAACTTGCAAGGTTGCAATTTGCTCGCCTGCGGCAACTTTTCCTAATTAAAAGACTCCAAGTTGACAAAGTGCATTTGTGTTGGCCGTATTTATCTTTGGAGAAAACTTTTATTGGCTGGGGATCGACTGTAGGTTCGTTCGTATCGTTAAAAATTAATATCTAGCAAGGTACAAAATGAAAACAGCTATTTGCTTATACATATTTGAATGGGAAATGGGAATAAACAGAGTAGGTATTTCTGATTTCAGTTGTAGATTAGTTTGCGATAAAAAGAAAATGGCTTCAATAAGATATTCAATAAATGTCTCTAAAAATCACAAATAAATACAAAATAAATCACTTTTAGTGGGAAAATTTTAAGACTTTAATTTGGATTTTTTTAAAATTAATTATTATTCAATAAAAAATATAGATTTAAAATAAATACTGTACAAATTCAAAATTTATATAAATTAAAAAACCTTTGAATAAAATAAATAACCTTTTAAATAAATCATTTCTAATGGAAAAATTATAAGACTTCAATTGCATTTTTTAAAATTAATTATTATTCAATAAAAGATTTAAACTACAAATAAATACTGTGATGTCTGCTAATCACAAACTCAAAATCAATCAACTTTCTTCTGACCCCTTGACCCTTTGACCTTTTCCATTTGGACAGTTTGTAATCGCTTTGCGGACCACCGGCTGCCTGCACATAGTTAAATAGTTTTAATGACGCCTGGGGTCTATTAAATGCCCGAAATGCCCATGTGTGTTAAAATGGACATTAATTATCGAATGCGGACGGATGGGGGTGAATGCGGGTTGTTCGGGGTAAATTGCAGTGAGATTTGTGAGAACTTGTTGCCTTTAATCTTCGCACGCCCAATAAATTGGCACGAAAATCGCCCGTTTTGTTCCGTTTTCTTTTCCGTTTCTCGCAAAGGCGAAAATTGAAAAGCCGTAAATATGTGAAAAACGCTTCAGTGACAAAAATCCAATTAAATATTAAGCAAAAACAAATTTTCGTCTGCCATTGATTAATATAAAAAAAGAAATATTCTTACAAAATAAAACGACAATTCGTTTGAGTAAAAATATGCATTTATATATTAATAAAGGCAACTGCAGGGCATAAAACCGAAATGAAATTTAAAATCTATAATAAAACAAGCTAGAAAATTGCTAGAAATATTTTTGGTCGCATAACCCGCCGCCAGGTGTTTGAAATTGTGACGTGATTAGATCCGAAACAAAGATAGATAAACACGAAACACGAATATATATTACGGCTCTTAAAAGATCGCATCCAAAGGGGAACGAAGAACGAAGATGTTTATTTTTAGGCAAAACAATGCAGACAGATCGCTTCGATTGCGGCTAGATGATGGATGATGGATGGATTGTTGGATTGCTGAACTGGGGGAGGGAACTGCCTGCCATGACGATGATGAAAATGGGGAAATATTTGGGGGGAAAATCGGTTTGGGGGCGGCGGAAAATGTGTGACGTCTTGTGAGCGGCATTAATTGTTATTGGATCAATAATACGGAATAACAAAATAGCATTGCGCTAATGTTTTCATTCGGTGGGAACAAATTGCGGATTTATTGCCAAAACAAAATAGAAAATCTAAACTACAATAGTAGAATTATTTCCGGAATTATTTCAATAATTAAATTGATTTTTATATTAAATAATAATAAAGTAATTAAAATTTTAAAGAATTAAACAATTTAATTGAATAATAAATAGCTAAATATTTCCCTCAATCAGCCATAAAAAAATGATGAATTATTTTGCATTGCGGGAATTTTCTGAATAATTGCCAAATCGCGCAAGCAAAAATATTTTTCCCCAAGATGTATTGCTGCCTTTCCAAATAGAATAATATTTATAATTTATTCTTCGCCTGCTCTTTGATTTGTCAATATTTATCAAGCATTTTTCCCCCATTCGAATGCATTTGCTCCAAAATATTCCAGTTTCCAGCTTTCAGGTGAATGAAAAAGCTAATCCCTGTCATCAGCAAAAATTGGTAAACAAAACTAAATCTAGTCCAATTAGCTGGCAATCTCTTGAAGTGTGTTTATTATTATTATTTAAAGTGTCGTCGTCTCTCATTGTTGGCTGCTCAAACAGTGGGGGAATTCTTGCCATTTGGCATTGCCCCCGGCAAATAGAATTAGGAGACAAGACAGGGCTTACTATACACTATACACTGGGCTCCCAAGTTTCACAGACTCATTGTTTTGTTTTTCCGTCTGCAGAAGATGGAGAAAACCGGGGGGAAAATATGGCGATGGAGAAGGCATTGAAAGCCATGAGCTTACTTGTTAATCACAACATCCAAAGCCAAACAGACAAAGTGCAATAACTGCAAATGGGGTAGGAGATGGCCTGAAATGTTACACTTAAAATAAAACTAGTCGACGGGAAAATATTTTATAATTTTTAAAAAAAATTATAATCGCAATCTTAGAATTTATTGATTACTTTTTATTCTACCAATAGAATTTAAAGCGAAAAAAAACTATAATATTTCTGGAATTGGTTAGTTGACTTTTTAGTAAATTAAAGAAAAATGTAGAGAATATACATGGCATTTAAAATAAAATCGCTGTTAAAAAAAAGGAAATGATTGTTTGATCAAATATATTTGAATTTTAAAAAGTAGTAAAACATGTCATTACTCCCGGTGTCATAACGCCCGCGGGCACAATGACACATTTTAAAAGGGCGTTATGTCACTCGTCATAGTGTCATAAAGCCCACGTTATGACACGCACCCGTAAAACCTACTAATACATTTTTTGTAATATTCTTCAAGTAAAAAGATTTTTCTTTAAGCAAACAAATACAATATTCCATATCTTGATCTCACACCTCGTAGTTATGATCGTTTTTGTTTGGAACTACAATTTTTTCAGTGTCATAGTTCGATAAATTGGAGGGGCGACAAGGGGTTGCACAACAATGCTTGTTACAAATATTTGCATCATCAATTTTGCTGCGTCGTCAATAAACAGAAAACCACGACGAGAAAGTTGCCAGCAGTAAAAGAAGATGAAGACGAAGAAGAAGAATGGGAAGGGGGCGCACTGCCAAGGGAAGGGGCGTGGCCGAGACGACGTTGACGACGACGCTAAAAATAACAAAGTGCAGCACTTGAGCCGCAAATATGACAGCCAGGATAACAGCGGCGACAGCCGCCGTCGGTGGCAAGGATAAGGATAACGCCGAGCAGGGCCAAGAGCAACAATAATACTACACCATATACTACATATATACCATATATATACTATGCCATACGAAAATGGCGTTAAGTTGACGCTGACGAATGCGACATCGCCAAAAGTGAACCGCAAATACTTCAGAATGCATTAGGGTTGCCACGCGTTCTAATGGCGGATTCCGGAAAGGGCTTTCAGCGGGCTTCGCGTCTGTTGCAGGGTTGTCAGGCTTAATAGTGAGGCATTTTACCGTTATGGGAGCTTTGTTTTATTTGACAAATACATTAAAGAAAAATAGCAGAGTTGTCCAGCTATTGAATAAAGCATAGGGGAGTGTAGGGTAAGGTGACGAACGATTCGACTTTTGAATGTAACTTTTCGAAAAATCAATATTTTTCAAAAATGTAAATGCAGAAAGTTGCTTACATCTTTAGAGCATATCTCTGTAAAATTTGGATTCGAAATTCTAACGGAGCTAAGTCCTACAGCGTTTAGAGTGAACCATCCTTTTTTTGCACTTTTAAAAATTGTAGGGTAATGTGACGAACGATTTTCTTTTTAATGTAACTTCCCCAAAAATCAATATTTTTTAAAAGTGTAAATGCAGAAAGTTGCTTACATCTTTTGATCATATTTCTGTAAAAGTACGATTCGAAAATCTAAGGGAGCCAAATCCTACAGCGTTTGGCGTGAATCATCCTTTTTTTGCACTTTCAAAAGTTGCCAGATAAGGCGACGAACTAATAAATACACACTAAAACTGTATGCAGATGTGCGAATTATTTTTTTTTTCAAGAATGGATGAAAAATTACAATAATATAATAAAAAGGTAATTTTAAATTTAACAAAAAAATATTAATATAAAAACTTACAGAATTTGAACCAATCTGAGAATAATTGTTTAAAAAGTTCAATACCACGTCGTCGGATTCCTTTGAAACATCAACACTGGCTTCGTTTACTTTTTTAATGTAACGTCTAAGAGTGGGTTCCGAAATTCCTTGTTCATTTGCAACCGAATTAGTCGACCTACCATGGAGCTTTACTAATTTTATTGCCTGCAACACTTTTTCGAGTTCATTTTTTTTAACAAACTTTGATTTAACTGACGACATATCTAAAACAATACGAAAAAGCAATAAAACTTCATCAGTTAATGTTATTCGGTATTATAATAGTTTTTTTTACACATAATCAACGATAACAATTCAAATTCTTGAATAAAAAAAGTTCGTCACCATACCCTACAAAAAGTTCGTCACGATACCCTACAAGCTAGACTTGGAGCAAAAACGGTGTCACTCTTAAACGGTGCAAACAAAACAAACGCCAAGTACCAAAAACTGTTGAGAAAGATCTCATTTATACGTGCATACACTTACCTGATTTTATTTTTCACTCCTCTTCGCTCTGGCCCTGCTGAAACACAAGTAAATTGAATAGATTTGCTAGTTTGCGCACCACCTTTTTAGAAAAAATTACGTCACGAACAAATTACGGGACTTCTTATTAATATTACTGTAAATACATTGTCGACACGATAAGGGGAGACGACTACATTTATTTCGAATTTTTGTCGTGACGTCATATGTGAGATTCGACGAGTTCGTCACATTACCCTACTCGTCACATTACCCTACACTCCCCTACCTAGGGTTGCCAGGCTAGCGTATGAAGCATTTCAACTAATATCTGTATTTTGGATATTTAATTGAACAAAATAGCAGAGTTGTCAAGCTGTTTAATAAAGCATATCTAGGGTTGCCATGCTAACGTGTGAAGCAGTTGAAATAATATCTGTATTTTTTTTTTACTTTTTGGAATACTTAAAGCCGGATTCGGATCCTCTTTGACTTTTCCCCCTTTTCCGCGTGACTATCCTAATTATCCTTCCGTCGTTTAGCGCCCACACAGCTTTCTCACATTTATCTTTGACTGCAAAAATGTCAACTTGTGCGAATTATTCGCCCGAGGATTCTGGCGCATCGCCTTGGGGCGATTTGCACCAGATCTTCGTGGTCAGCATTTAGTGAAAGTGGCAAATGGGAAAGTGGAAAATGCAGCGACTATATTCCTATGTCATTAAAAAGTTGCTGACTTGACTTGCCGCACGTTGCCTTGGCGCGACTAATTAAAAGCTTGCGGTTTGAGTGCGTTTCGGCTGCGTTTTTATTTTTTATTTTTTATTATCGCCGCCCCCCGGTTTGTTGTTGTTGTTGTTTGGGCGTAATGTTCGGTGTGTTAATTAAATTAAAAATATATAGAATGCAAACAAACTTGCCCTTGCCACCGCCCACTGTAAATAACAAATTAAAATTACATTACTTGAGGCTACCGAGCGGCTGGAGTTGGGGCGGCGTAATTAATTTTTAATGAATATGTATTGAAAATGCATTGAAAGCTGCCCATATTCTCCCATTCTCTATTCTCCCTGTATAGTGCCTGCTGGCTTTATGTTATGTTAATTATTTTTCTGCGGTTTTTATTATTACTCTTTGTTTTTTCGCTATCCACGTTAGTTAGCTGGCTGGCTGATGCTTGTGCGTTTTTAAAAGGCCTCTGCCTGATGCCCCGAAAGTAGGCAGCACTTTAGTGCCAGCGCTTTTGAGTGTGTTGCACTTGAGAGTCGAAAGACGAAAGGCGACGGCGCACGGGAAGCCAGAAAGCCGAACTGTCGGCGGGGAAAAAGTGCGGGAAATTCTAGCTTTACTCTCTGCTTTTCGAGCGATACCCTACGAACTCTTAAAATATTTTTGCCTTTGAAAAAAAAACACCTTCTTAAATTTTAAAAACATTTTTAGATTTTCAAATTAGCTTCAGAAAAATATTCCCGATTTTGTTTCCCTTAGTTTTTTATATAAAACCTAGTAATAAAAAAAGTGTTATATTTAGTAAGATTTTCATGGCTGGTTCTTTAATATAAAATATAAAAACTAATTAATTTATGCGAAATTTATACTTGTTAAAATGTATAAATCCGTAACGTATAAATCCGAACCTTCAAAATATTTCTGCCTCTTGAAGAAAACACCTTACCAATTTTAAAACCCTTTTTATAAATTTAAATTTTAAAAATATCCACCAGTTTTTTATATACAACCAACTAATATTAAAAAAATAAATATTATATTTAATAAGATGTTATTGGCTTGTCCTTCAAAATAAAATATTTAAAATAACTAATTTATGAGAAAATACAAATTATTAAATTATATAAAATCTGTTTTAGTTTGTATTTCAAGTGCTTAATTCTTCTAAAATATTTCTTAGCCATTTGGAAATTTTTTGGAAAGCATTCCTTCATTTGAAAATCATGGGTATCTTTTCCTAGAGAGGGTATTCATGATGGCACTCGTCTCTACAGATTTTCCTGCACCCTCTTTAGCTACTGTTGTTCCTTCCATTCATATGCGTTGTTGCTACCATTTTGTTTGCACTGTTCTTGGCATTGTTTTCCTTTGGCCGGGGATTGTTGTTGGAGCTATATAGCTATGGCCATATAGCTGATGCCTGGCATTATGGGTCGGCTCAGAGCCTGAGCTCTGCGGGTCTCAGCTGACAAGAGTAGCTTGTGCCATTGCGTGGCACCAGTCAGCATTTGCAAGTCAAATGAAATTATTTATTTTGCATACCAGGAATGTGGGGGAGGTAGAGACGGGGAAACAGGAAAGCAGGGAAGCTCTGGGCTCCCTCAGAAAGTACACCGAAAAGTGAATAAAAATAAAAGGAAAATAATGTTATACAACATGCATTTATTATAAATATTTAAGCAATATTCCGGCTACTTCAGAGAGTGTCTGCCAAATTGAAATGGAAATTCTTGGCTAATTAGTGAACATTGGAGCAGAGAGAGAGAGGGAGATAGAAAAGAGCTTTTCCTGCACATTTGCCTGCATTTAGCATAAGTGTGCGTGCGTGTGTGTATGGGTGCCTTGGCATTTCCGTTAGACATTTTCCATTTCCGTTTGCAGAGATTTTTTAATTTTCCTCTTCATTTAATTACACAAGAAAGGCAAGTATTATGGCAAAGGGTGAGTGAAGTGACTCGAAATGATTACTTTTGAGTAAGAGTTTGATAATTTCTTCATAGTTATTATAAAAAGTTGGTGACAAAAAGTATGCAACAATATATGCTTAACTCAAAAGTTATAAGAATTCATAAGAATTCACTGCATACTTTTAGACACTTCCCAATATTTCCTAAATAAGTAATCCTATTTAAGTGAATTTTTAAATTTAAAATTATTTTACTTACTTCTTATTTAGCTAAAAAGCCAGAAATAAGCTATTTTCCTTAACGAGCGCTTTGATTTTTCCTTCTCTTACAACCTTTTCCACTGTGATTCCTTCTAAGCATCCACATAAATTTAAGAACAAATCTCTGCCCACCGACAGCTTTTGGCCATCAAGAACCGATTACTTTCCAGGAACCGCTTGCAAAGCGTTAACCGAAAACAAAATCCGGCCAACGCACACAGACGCACTTACACTCACACCTGCTTACCCACTCTCACACACGCACAATGTGAGGACGAAATCCCTTCAGCTGAGAAGTATGCAACATTTGGGTTTTATTTTTCATTATTTTTCGTACTGTCCGCCATGTTGCTTATTTAATAATTCACACAGCTGGCGACGGAAAAGGGATGAGTACACAGTGAAAAAATTGGCTTTAATTAACCAAAATAAACGCAGCAAAAAAGAAAAACTTAATTTTTTAATTTTAATAAATTTTACTTTCCATTTCAAAATATACTATTTTTATCAATTGAATTATTAAAATTCCGAAATAAATGATTTTAAAACTTTTAAATTTTTCCCTGTCTAAGTGTGAGGTAGTAACGCTTATGTGTGTTTATGCTTGATTATAACGTTTATGGCGATTACTCATACGCCCCGTGTGCCACGAGCCACTGACAATGATGATGGGGCGACACTCGAGTCAAAAACGTTGCTAATTAAGTGTTAAATCATGCCGAAAATATGCCCATTCAGCTGCCAGCTCATGTGTGTCTTTTTTGCCTGTGGAGTTGGGGTATAGTATAGTATATATATATATTTATGCAAAAAGGTGTAAATGCGTTCCATCCGCTTTGACAGCCACGCCCCGAAGAGCACGCTCTCGTTTTGCACAAATGAACGCAAATTCACAGACACATGCCTTCGCGTTCACCGGAAATTCGACAACTCATGTCCTTCACCTTTGGCCACCGTCAAAACGAAAGGTCGAAAAAAGGGTTTGGGATGCGCGAAGCGAATTCCCGAGTGATTTGTGCCTGGGTCACGGGTTCTGTGGCTCAGTTCATAAATCATTTCTAATAGAACGCTTGCCATTAAGCTGAACATATTTTTCGTGGCCAATTTACACACAGTCAATTTTACGCGATGAAACCTAGTTAATTAAATGGTCTTCATTTTGCACTTTATTTCCGACTTAAAACAAATAAATATAAAAAAGGATTTTAAAAATAGTAAATTTGAATATTTCGTAAATATTTTCCGCTTTAACTTGGAAATTTAAAATTTAACAATTAAAGTTGACATAAAATGAAGGATTTTGGACAAAAATTCACTATTTTTAGCGGTTTTTCGATCATAATTTGGTCAATAAAAGGCGCACATCCAAAATACCTACTGTTTTGAAGAACTAATAACTTAAACTTACGATGCCCACAATTTTTGGGAAAATAAAATTTTTCACAAATTTCACAAAAAAATGGCCAAAATTAAAGTTTCTAGATTTGAATGTCAATCTATTATGAGTTTAATTTTGAGCTCAATGAGGTATCACATTTGATATTTGGACCATTATTTTCAATGTTTTGGTCAAAATACTGATTCTTTAGGGTGGAAAATACGGATTAAAATTGTAGACAAAAATAAACTTTTTTCTATTATTAAATTTTACATAATTTACCAAGTTGCTTTATTTATTTTCTCTTCCAGCCAAAGGGTAGCGAAGTATTGTCGTCCACTAAAGCTACTTAAATGTACTTTATTAAAATAACTTCTAATGTCCCCTTTGCTTCTGTTTTTTTGAGACACTTTTATGGGCAATTTGAAACACATTTCACGTGTTCAGCAGCCTTCAACGGGCTACAAAAAAAAAGAGAAACAACGGCGTAGAATAATTTGTGTTGTGTTGCCTACTTTTTCGGGGGTTTCTGTTTCTCCTCATTAACCTCGGCAACTGGGCTCCACATAATAATGGGATGTTGTGCGTACTTAAGTGAAATCTCCTTAATATGTTAACAACTCATTGGGGGATTTTTTGCGGCCTTTTCGACCTCAGACAATTGGCCCACTGTGATAGACGCTTTTTGGCCTCAGCTTCTGGAAAAAGATGCTGAAAAGATGGACGGAAAAACTATGACCAAAGAAGTCTAAGATTTTCGCTTGTCACTTTCTGCTCGGCTTGCTGAATTATTTATGGAGATGAAGGTAAAGATTCCACACAACGAAAAAGTAAAAAAAAAATAAAGTAAAGTAAAATAAAATAAAATAAAATAACAAGCAGGCGAAAAAACAAAAGACAATTTCGCCTGCTGTGTGTGTCAAGTGGCGAAATCTGCGCTGTAATGTGCATATATAATTTTCTATTTGTGCGTATGTTTGTTTGTGAGCACATTTCGCCGGAAAATGCTCCTCTTCTTCCTCTCACTTCCTTTTTAGCCCGGGCACTTAATGCTCCAATGAATTTTGTGTAAGCATTTTTCGCTCTACCATAATCGAAGGGTATTATGAATATGTTGTGATGGATGAGCTGTATTGAAAGGTATTAAAAGGAATCTAGAATCTAGATCGTTTCATATCAATACGATATTCCTATTATTATTGTTGTGATGCATTAATCTTCGCTTGAATGTCTAATTGATTGGATGTAATTACTTTCTAAATTCAATTTCTATGTTTCTTAATATTATTTGGGTTCTTTGAAAAAAATATAGACAATCCTTATAGGTATTAAAATTTGTCTTTGAATTGTAATTAAATTTTAGGCAGCCAAATTAATGAAGTATTTAATTCCATAAGAGAATAAGTCTTATATAATTACTTTCCTAATTAAATTTCCACGTTTGTTTATATTATTTAGGTTCTTACAAAAATATACAGACAACCCTTAAAGGTATTGAAATTTTTCTTTGAATTTTAATTAAATTTTAGGCAGCCAAATTAATGAAGTATTAAATTCCAGGAGAAAATTAATCGTATATAATTACTTTTTAAATTAAATTTCCATGTTTGTTAATATTATTAAGGTTCCTTGAAAAAAATACATAAAACCCTTATAGGTATAGCAATTTTTTCTTAGGCTAAAATTAAATTTTACTTAAGAAATTAAAATCCTGGAGAGTGTAGAAAGAAAGGTGTGTCGCTTTAACTTTGCCTTTATCTCCGGCTTAGCGGCGACTTTTTTGTTTTATTTATAAAAATATAAATCTCGTTTGTTTCTTTGGCCGTAGCCCCAAGTAGACGCCTTAAACTATGCGGCACTGCAAATGAAATAAAGCTGGGCAGATCGGGGAAGGGAAAAGGACCAAAAGACCGAGACGAAGACCGAGAAGACTTTATTAAAATTTTCGGTAGTCGTTTGTCTGTGTCGTGTTGTGTCTGCTTTCGAGTTGAGTTGAGTTTATTAAAAGCCCTTAAGTACGCTACACTCTTTGCTTTCGGCTTTGATTTGATGTTAATGCAAATGGCCCCGCCTCCTTTCGCTTGGCAGCCTCAAATTGCCGCACTGTTTAATTTTTAATGAAGCAACCAAAACAGATTTACTGCCAAGGCAGCAGGAGGCGTTTCCCATCATCATCATTATCATCGCAGGAGGAAAATGGGGGAAAGGGAAAACCAGCTGATGTCTGATTAATCATCAATGATTGAAAATGGGATCTTCTCTCTGTGGCAGAAAACGCACACAAGGAGCACCGGAAATCTGGGGCACGTTCCTGATTATTTCCAAACCATCAGTCCCAATCCAACAGCCTACCCAAACCACTTTCACTCTTGCTCTACTTCGAAGGAGGAGCACACGTGTCAAGTGCCTGGCATTCCCGCAAAACCCCTATCCTTTCCCCTTTCTTAGCTGGAATTTCAACCAATTTCCCACATCGAGCAGGTCAAAAAGTGCATTCACCCGTGGCAAATACCCCCGAGGGAAAGGCCTTCAACTATTTTCGGTAAGTGTGCAATTGCGGAAAACACTTGCAATTAATGTTGTGCAGCAAACGCAAGTCCTTCGGTTTTTGGCCGGCAATTAGTAGCGTCTTAGCTAAGACACTTGAATTTTCCATTTTCCGTTTCCACTTACTGGATTGGAAATTCAAACTGCGCAGTTTCTGTAATCCATTACAAGAGTTTAAAGGATTTTTCGGAATTTATACTCCGAAAATGGGGACCATTGGGTAAACATATTTATTTAAATTGCATTTTTAAAATATATATAAATCTTTAAAATAAGCTTTAAGTAAGTTTGAATTTCTAAAATAATTTTTATTGGACGTTCTCCATTTTTATACCCGTTACTCGTAGAGTAAAAGGGTATATTGTATTCGTGCAAAAGTATGTAACAGCTAGAAGGAAGCGTTTCCGACCCCATAAAGTATATATATTCTTGATCAGGATCACTAGCCGAGTCGATCTAGCCATGTCCGTCTGTCCGTCTGTCTGTCCGTCTGTCTGTCTGTCCGTCTGTCTGTCTGTATGAACGCTGAGATCTCGGAAACTATAAAAGCTAGAAGATTGGCGTTTTGCATGCAGATTCTAGGAGTTCCTACGCAGCGCAAGTTTGTTTCAAAAGGGTGCCACGCCCCCTCTAACGCCCACAATCGCTTATATACGATTTTAAAAATTTCAATATTTCGGAAAAGTAAAAATGCAGTTTTATTGTGTTTATCAATACCTATCGAAATGTAGAAGACATTTTTCAAATCGGACCATTCGTTAAAAAGTTATGCGTGTTCAAAGTTTCTATCTCGATCTCCCTCGCACTCCCTTTACCTGAGTAACGGGTATCTGATTGTCGGGGCACCCGACTATAGCGTTCTCTCTTGTTTAAGATATTTTTATTCTCATTACAAGAGTTTTAAGGCTTTTTCCGAGTTTATACTGTGGGTATAAATGTATTTATTTAAATGGCATTTTTTATAGACATCTTTTAAATATGCCTTAGGTAACTTCGAAATATTAAATAATTTGTATTACCGTTTTCCATTTTAAAGATTTTTTTATTCTCAATAGTTGTATTATTCGCTGGAACTTCCATAGTGTTCGAAGTCTTGGATCAACCAATTAGGAAAGTTGCTTAACTCCAAAAAATATTCAAACACGTGTTCTTGATAAATTAAGTGGAGTCTCTTTGTGGCTTTTGGCATCATTTATTCAGAAGTAACTCTTCTCGCTTCCTGTGGCCAAAATGTGAGGAAATGGGCGAAGCTGAAGATGAAAATGAAGATGAAGATGAATGCAGTCCATGGGTTTTCCATGGCAATCCCAGAGTCTCATATATCAAAGTGGGTTGGGTTGTGTAGGGTTCCCTGTCCTCAGGTGAACGCACGGGTTAAGAAGTCACGTTTCGATCGAATATATGACGCCGCCAGAAAGTTGAAAACTCATTTTAACCATCTCGCTTCATCTTTTCCCCTTTATCACCCCCTCACAAAAGGGAAGGAAAAAGGGTTCTCTCATTCTCCGTTTCAATGGAAATTCCCAATGTGATGGCCGTGAACGTGGTGGCTTAAATTGTTCGCTGAGAGTTTGTCGTTAACGCCGAAGTTAGTCCCGGTAGTCAAACGCATATCTCAGTAATGCTCAGTTGAATGTTAATTTGATTTTCATCTCGACAAACAAAGCTGAAGTTGACCTAAAAAATGGCTAAGATACAATTTTTAGTCTGAAGGCTAATAATTGAATGTGAATTTGTAGGACTTTGTAGATTTACCAGTGGTGCTATTTTAAAAACTTTAAAACATATCTAAATTTTAAAAAATTGTTAAGTCTGTAAGTTGACTGTTTTTAAAAAAAAATATTGTAATTAAAAACTCTATATTTATCTAAATTTTAAAAAAATTGAAAAAAAAAACCTTTAAATTGATAGTTTATTTAAAATAATTGTAATTTAATAAATTTCTTATAATGATCTCCAAAAGCATGCATGAAAATATTTCGTTTCTTTTTCTTGCTGCATACTTTTAGGAACCCTTATAAGTGATTCCAAAACACCAACTGGATAATCCTTCTGTAAATTCCAAACAATTTTGTAGTCGCTTCGTTAGCAACTCCACTTTTCGATTAAATTGTTCGACGTGGCCTAATTGATTGGGTTGAAAGTTCATTTGTGCAAAGTTCATTTGCCGCCGAAGGACTCGAAGGTTGAAAGGGGTCAAGAGTGACATGTTGATGCGAAGTGAGTGCCCCGCTGTCCATTTTGACCCGATAAGTGACAGAGCAGCCTGCTTAAGCGATTCCCGTCGTCCATCTGCTGCTCCTTGGGACTCGGGACTCCTCGAAAATGTCTGCTGATATCCTGGCAAGTTAACAGACAGTTTAAAGTTTTAGTTTCATTGTTATTTCGTGTCTGTCTGGGCTGTAAAAAATTAGGTATGTGTCCAAGCAATAAGGGGGGCACTTGAAAATATTTCAAAAGCTTCGTTTCCGTTTTTATTTCGGGCCTTAGATCACTTAAGCTGTTTATGGCTTTTAAATGGAAGCAAAAACCCTTTTAATACCCTGTGCCAACTGGGGCAACAAATTTCCTAGCTTCGTTCGCCAAACTTGCCAGGCAAACTCTCCCAAGTTCAAGGTAAATAAAAAGTACTTTAATGCCCTGCCAAGCACCCTTGAACAACGCGAAAAGTTACATTTATAAGCAAGTATCTCATATTCCACAAAAGCACACACATTTGTTTGTTTTTCCTTTTTTTGGCTATGTTTTTTTGCTAATGGCTCCATGCAAAAATGGTAAAGTGGGGATGATGGAGTGCACAAAATTGCAAAAGATCCGCGGGCAAAATGTTACAGTAAAAACATGTGTAGGCACTGGAAAAAAAGTTGAGATTTATTTAGACAAATTTAAATAATATTTTGATTTTGTATGATATTTTTATACCCGTTACTCGTAGAGTAAAAGGGTATATTGTATTCGTGCAAAAGTATGTAACAGCTAGAAGGAAGCGTTTCCGACCCCATAAAGTATATATATTCTTGATCAGGATCACTAGCCGAGTCGATCTAGCCATGTCCGTCTGTCCGTCTGTCCGTCTGTCTGTCTGTCCGTCTGTCCGTATGAACGCTGAGATCTCGGAAACTATAAAAGCTAGAAGATTGGCATTTTGCATACAGATTCTAGGAGTTCCTACGCAGCGCAAGTTTATTTCAAAAGGGTGCCACGCCCCCTCTAACGCCCACAATCGCTTATATACGATTTTAAAAATTTCAATATTTCGGAAAAGTAAAAATGCAGTTTTATTGTGTTTATCAATACCTATCGAAATGTAGAAGAAATTTTTCAAATCGGACCATTCGTTAAAAAGTTATGCGTGTTCAAAGTTTCTATCTCGATCTCCCTCGCACTCCCTTTACCTGAGTAACGGGTATCTGATTGTCGGGGCACCCGACTATAGCGTTCTCTCTTGTTAAATTTAGATTTCTTGATATTTTATATTTTAAAAGCCTATTATATTTTTGTTTATTTATTTATTCTGCGGTTGAATAATATATTTTTTTAATGAGAATTTTAGTATTTTATTTTAAATTATAAAAGTAGTTGAGGTTTTCCAAAAAGATTTTCTAAAATTTGTACGCTCTGTAAGCTTGTTTTTTGTGTGCATAAAAATGCCACCACTTTGTCTTATTTTTCGCAATTTAGAAGTCATTCACTTTAGTTTGCCAAGTCAAATGAGCAACGAACTCCTCGCACGGAGGCAATCAATGCCAGAAACGAGAAGCGAGGATTTCGAGGAGGAAATTCTAGGGGCGAAATGGGTGAAAGGTGAAAGGTTGGAAAAGGAAATGTGTGTGGAGTTCGTTCGTTGTCTATTTTATTGTATTTTAATTTATGTTATTTGCGCCAACCGCAGTCGCTGAACTTCTAGCTCTTCGTCTGCGGTCGCCCCATCTTGCTATCCCGCCATCTCTTTCTTGCCGCCCCATTGCCGTCTCTTTCACTTGTGTTGTCTGCATCACATCACGGTTGCCGTTAGTGTCACCGTCACCAAAGGGATTTGTACTTTAATTTCTTTTGCTAACACCAAATGCTGCCTGCCACCCACATCTGTTGTCCTTCCTTCCCCCACTCTCTCTGTTCCTTTTTTTCGGTCGTTCCTGTCTCTTTCCCCCATTGTCAGAAAAAAAACCACAAATGTGAATAAAACTCAGGTTGCTTGATCTTCGGGGCAAGTGTCTTATGAATTATGAAATAAAGCAGGTGAGCTGCCAGAATTTCACTCTAGTTGGCTAATTTACTAATGGAATATTGTAATATGAATACACTGAATTTATGAATGGTATTTAGGCATAAATAAAAAATTATCTGAGTGAAGCCTATAATTTTTTACGGACATTTTGAAGATGAAAAATGCATTTTTAATTATTATTTATTTGCTTGGAATTTTATTTAATGACCTAAATTTAGTGCAAAGTACTTTTTTACTTGGCCGAAGGAAATACAACGCTTCTCAAATAGCTGACAAGAGCTTATTTGGTTCATCTTCATAGTGTGTGTGTGAGTGATTGTTGAGCTGGTGTTTGTATAGGTGGGACTGTGTGAGTGTTTTTTTTGTTCATTATTTGCTTTAACTAGGACCCTTCTTGATGCTTTGTCGCCTCGTGCACAATCACATCTGAGTTGGTTTTTTTTTAATTTTTTTTTGCCACCAAAAGAATAGGTCTTTAAAAATATATTTTCTAAAATTCAACCAAAAGCCTAAATCTATTTTTAAAATCCAATAATACTTATACAAAGTACTTGTAGGAATATAGTTTTTAAAAAAGAGCTTTACTACCTACCATCCGCGGATCCACGGGGGGTGAAAAATGAAAGGAATTTTGGTATTCAAAAAGTTTGCAACAACAAAATTTGTTCTGATATCACCCCCCACAACCAAATCCTAGATCCGTCACTGCTACCTTTTTTTATGATACCTTAAAATACAATTTTTTTTTAATAATCTCTTACAGGTTTCAAAACTCCTTGGAAAATATTTTTGTTAGAAGTGAAACTTAAAAATTGCTATAATTATTTATTTAGTGAGATCTTCGTATACAAATTTGATAACTAAGAGTGCTATATTTGCGAACCCAACTGTCTTCCGCTGCCTTTTGCCCCACCCCAACGTTCTCTCTCCTCTTTCGACGGCTGTGGAAAAATGAAGGAAAGTTGAAGGGGTGGCTGACAGTCAGCTGCTGTTCAAACTTTTGCCAGCACTTTTGTTTTCATTCAATGTCCTGGCCAGACAGCAGCCCAACATTTTGCACAATTTCCATTTCAAAGCGAAAACTTGCCGCCAGCCAGTTTTCCTCTTCCATATCCCCAAACCCGAACCCTCATACCATTTTTTTGATCCAGTTCTGGATCGAAAACCGTTGAGGCTCTCAAAACAATTGCGCGCAAAAATAGACGACAAATAAGTTTCACGATGAAATTTAAAATTCTATCAATTTTTAGCAGCTAGCAACTGCAGCTAGTGGGCCGTGATTGTGATTTATGGTTGCCAAGTTTTTCAGTTAAGTTTATTTTTGCTCTCGCCGCTGCAAGTTTAACAAGTTTTCTTGTGTGTGTGTACAGCCGCATTTTCCCACTTTGTTTTTCTTGTTAAATTTCATTTGGTGCAACAAGTTAGAAGCCCATTTTGCATGTTTCTTTAAGGACTTTAAATTAAAGTTGTTCCAGATTTTCTAGGGATTTATTGAGGGTTTTATTTTTAACTTTAAAGGTTATTTTTTTCAGTTCTAAAAATATTATTATTATTTATACATATTTTCAAGTACTTGAGCTCCTGAAATTCTGGTAAGAAGAATTTTTTGAGGGGATTCAGAACGCCCTAAACTCGTTATGTGAAAATTGCATATCTTCATTTTGCTGCTGCTCAATTTCGAGCAGCCAAGAAAATATGTGCAAACTCATGGCAAATAAACTGCGAGTTTTTCCAAACAGACAGAAGATTTGAAAGAACTTTCGCCTATTGAAGTAGCTTTTGAAAATAATTGGCTGCAGAGTTTGAGTTCTTCAATGGCAAAGAGTTGTGTGCATAAAGGAAAGATACTTGGAAGTTCTAAGAACGCATACAAAACTTCTTAGTGGAAAAGGAAAAAACCTAGAGCAAACCTCAGAAATAATTTGATAACTTGGTAATTAAATTATAATTTTAAATTTAAAACTTTTAGCTCTGTTCTGCAGCAAATATAAATCAAAAAAATAAATGTGTTAGAATTCTAGTGGAAAAATTAAAGACCGCAGAAGGGAAAAGACGGAGAAGATGGAGAGTGAAGCCCGTGGGAAATAGGAAGCGGAATTTTCTTTCAAGGTTTCTCCCTCTGAATTTTTGCTCCTTTTGTTTTTATTCCTTTGGCATTTCTCCCGTTTCGCCATATGTATATGTACCTTCAGTCAGACTTTTTAATAACTTTTGTCTGACGCATAACTCGACAACGCATGAGGGAAGGGCAAAAATTTCGCCAGCGGGATTTTCAGCTGCTGCTGTGCTGGCGGGGAAAATTGCACACTGCGTGTATGAATCTACTCCTCCAGCGCAATGAAAATGAGAATTTTCCCATTGCCAACTAGCACAATTTCCGGCACCATCTTAAAGTTTCGACTTAAAGTCGCGAGTCGCGCACACACAACAATGCCAACAACTTGTGACAAAGTCAACGCAACAAGCGGCAAAAGTTTTTTAAATTACAAAAACGAAACGGGCAGGCAGAAAAGTGCTTGGGAAAAAAAGAGAGGAAAGTCGGGGAAAAACAAGAGCATACACACAACAAAGCCCAGGGAAAAAATGGTATGGCAAAAAATGCGACAGGGAAAATGGCATAAAAATTAACGGTAAATAAAAGCAACAAAATGCAAAGCAAGCGAAAAAATGGCACATCAAAAAAGAAAACAAAACAAAAAACACAAAGAAGGTGACAAAAGTCAGTCAGGGAACTTTCAATACTCTTACTTTAAATACTTGAAAAAAGAAGCTGATAAATTCAAGCGTTTTAAAGTAACTGAGTAGCTTAGTTATAAAGCATGTTCAAAATATTACAGATTATTTTAAACCAAATGTCTGCCAGAGATACCCAAATATTGGGGTTAAAATTCACTTTAGGACCTGTCACAAAAGCAATTAAATTGCGGATTAACTGTTTTTGGTGCTCTGAATTTATATTGTTTAATCCTTTTGCTGGTCAGTTTTAGACAGAAGTCGAGAGAGAAGTCCTTAAAACGGTCTTGCTATAAATTTGCCATAAATGTGCTATAAATTTATCAGAAAAATCCCTGAAAATTCAGCCTGACTGCTCAAATTTCGTTATGAACTTTAAAAGAGCATTAAAATGCGGAAACCAATATTTGGCAGTCGTGTGTTTGTTTTTTGTCGCATGGCCAACACAGAAATTCGACAAAAACAAAAACAAGCAAAATGAAAAAAAAAAGAAAAAAAAATATCGAAAATGCCTCAAAGGCAGGCGACTACCTTCCGAATTTCCGAATTTAGCTGCCTGATGTCCTTATGTCCTGCGAAGCGGTGAAAGGTTCCTGGAAATTCATTTTTGAATCTGCCGCTTGTTCGCTGCTTGTTGACTTTTGTTGTTGTTTTTTGGTTTTCGGTTGTCTGGCAGTAAATTCCCTTTTGGTTTTTTTTCTTTTAATTTTTTGGGTCCACGCCCATTCGACTACGCCCACATCCGTCCGAAAAAGGGGAGGGAGGGGGGTTGGGTGCTTGGGATTCTGGTAGGAAATTCCACTAATTTGTCCATTATGGCAACAGTTTGGCGGTGGGCGGCGTCAAAATGGGCGTGTCTATTTACACCTGTTGCGGTCGGTTAAACTTTTAACTTGATTTTGGGCCACCCTAAACCGCATAACGAATGTGTATAACCCTCACATCTATGACATTTTTTATGCCATCCGTTTTTCATGTTGATTTTACTGCAAATACGTATTTGTGACATTAAAAAAAGGTAATAAAATGAAAAGAAAGCTTTTAAAAGTATTGTCAACTCAACAGGATGCAGCGTTTGATTTTATGAATTTTTAAGAAGCTTGATTTTTCTGCTAAATCTTTTAAGATATTAACATGGATTTTAATCCGCTTAATGCAGTGATAAAGTTGCACCAATTATACCTTATTGTTAGCTAAACTTAGTTTTTTTTTAATCCACTTCAATTGGGGACCACAGGCTAATGAGCTAAAACTCTGAATTGTGACTTATGAATAGAACTATATTTATATAAACCCTCGTTTCAATAAGAGAGCTAGCCGTATCTACTTATCCCCTTTTTTTAAGCTCATTAACTAGCATTAAAAATGGTGAATTTGTGGCTAATTAGTGTGATAAGGAGGATCGAAAGGGGGAAACTATTTTAAGTATATAATAGAGGGGACACATCCCGTGGAGCTAATTAAGTCAAGCCATAGCCAAAGCGAATGCGAATGAGAATCCTGTGTCCCTTCTCCACTCGTTTAATGAGCACACATTTACGATGCGTTTAAAAACGCGCACAAACCGCACTGAAACCGAACGCCAAGGCAGCCGCGTATATTTCACTTTGTGAGGCATTTAAATGAATTAAGTGCTGTCAGGGCACAAAAAATAGCGGGGGAAAACGAAAAAAAAGGAACAAGATAAAAGCAAGTGAAAAAAGAAAATCGAGTGCAAAAAACATAATTATCATGGTAAAAATTGAATCGAGGGCGCAGGATGAACAGGATGAAAATAAACCGAGACGTAACGAAGCGAACCTCAAAAACCAACAGCGAGAACGGCAGCAGCTGGCCCAACAGCCTTGAGGTGGGTGCCCAAAGTGGGCGGTGAGTGGGCGTATCATAAATGAAATGATGCCTTTGTATTGGTTTCGCTACTCAATTTAATTTATCGCCAGCGCTCGGTCAGCTTTTTTAATATGCAAAGTCTGGCGATGCCGATGATGATGATGCTTTGTTTTAATTGCCAGCACAAGGAATCTGTTGGTCCAGGGCTGTTAAAATCGTTCATTAAGGCCGATGATTGGCTTTTATGTAGCGACGATTCAAAGCCATCAGCCAATTAGCACAAAAAGTCTTTTGAAGCAAAAAAAAAAAAGCTAAAAAGAGTTCAACTATTGAACACCATTTCATTTCAGTTTATGCACTTTCTGCAAAGAAAGAAAAAGAAGAGAACAGCCACACACTACCGTTTTATTAACCGAAAATTGTGATTAGTCAACGTATGTTTCAACGTTAATAAATTCCTCAAACGGCGGCCACACAAAATAAATTTCAATTAAATATGCTTTCAACAACAATTACTTGTGTGGCCACTTACACTCGCACTCCGAGCAGCACATTGCGGGGCGTGTGGTAATGCCATACCTACAAAGGCGCCCACACAGGACCGCAGGAGCCACTCAAAGGATGGATGGATGGATGGGGACCATCGGGGACCGGGCTATAATTAGTCGCTAGTCGCCACTCGACAGTCCCGACATCGAAACCGGGGACAGGCTCTCGCATTGCACACATCGCTGCAGTTCCTTGCACGCCGAAAACGCTGATCTAATCAATAATTATCCTAATGCACCTTCATCGACGGAGCCTGCCAAACCTAATGACGTCCGAAATTGGATAAGTTCACGACCAGGTTGCTAGCTAATATCGAATTCACTAAAGTCACCAACCAGCTCCTGTGAAATCCATCGATTTCTTTCTGGTAAATATTGTTTTACCCCTCGATTTCGGGAGCTTCGGAATTAGTCAAGTTTCTGTTCAATTTTACCAACCCCGCCCCGCCCTTCACCAAAAACCTTTAACATTTTCATGAGATGGCGTGACGGGGAAACTTTAGAGGCAGTCCAACGTTAAAATGCTGACTATGCATAAATCATTATTTGTCGATTGTTACAAGCAAACAATGAGGCACAGCAACAACAACAACAATTGAGCTATAAACATGGAACGGGCAACACGAACCAATAAATTAATCAAAAAAGTTTCGTGGTCAGCGAAGACCAAAGGCGTAAACCGAAACGCAAACACGAAACACAAACGAGCAAATAATATTCAACGACGATTACTTGACGATCGTGGCCAAAACACAGGAGCCGACGGTTTGTCAAAGTGGGTAATTAATTTCAACGCCTTTTAACAATATAAATACGCTGACGTGAGCCAATAATTAATGATGGGCATCGGCAAAAGAACAGCCGCACAAGAAAGAAATCCAAGGTCCCATAAACATCAAAATTAACGTTATCCTTTTGACATGTGGCGCCCAACGTGGGGCATGTAGCATAATTTAAGAATGGCGCCCAATGTGAAAGCATTGAGAGGTTTGATATGAAAGAATATGTTTGATAAAACAAGATGCTACAAAATGTATTATGATTATAATTTATTTTCATTGAAAAATTCCGTGACTAGTGTATGTGGCGCCCAACGTGGGGCATGTAGCCTAACTTAGGAATGGCGCCCATTGTGGAAGGTTTGATATGATTGCTTTTTACTGAACAACTCTGTGAATAGTGTATTGAATCAATTTAACGTACATATTTTACGCTCTAAGCGACTAATTAATTATTTGAGACCACTTTAAAGCCATTTGTCAATGTTTGAGACCTAATAAATTATTCCCGGCGGGACAACAATGCTTCCCATCCCACCCATCTATCACCCCATCAGCAGATCGCTGTGTAAACTTTTGTGATGACAAATTTAAGCGCCTGCCATGTACCATAAATTGCTCAACTTATCGGGGCCAAGGTGTCAAATGGTGCTCAAGAAATGGCTTCATAAGCGGCACGCAATACTGGGCCAATCCAATCCAATACCAAGTAGCCCACCGTCCTCTAAATAGCGTGTCGTTGAACTCTCGGGCTAAACTAAACTAAACTTAACTAAACTAAGCTGAGTTGAACTGGATTCCCAACCGTTTCCGGGGTGGCAAACAATTTAGATCGATTTTCTGCTGTTGCTCGAGCCATTGGCAATATTTATGAAATAAAAAATAAAAAAAACAAGCCAAAGAGTTGAGAACGAAATCCGTGTGACCCAAAATGAACTCACTGGGCTTTAAGCCACACAGAGCCCGAGTCAATGGCCCCTTTGTTTTGCCATCCTGGCCACATTTTTGTTATTTTATAATTGCCGCTGTGGCTGCCTTCAGCTTCGCCTGCTACTGCTCATTTCGCAGTCCTTTTCCTTTGTAGTCCTTATATATTTTTATTCCGCTTTTTGTTTAACCAGACGACCACCGACCAAGGGTTGCAAAATGCCAGCCCAGACTGGCCCAAAAAAAAGGGGAAAAGGGAAAAGAGAAAAAAGTTCACTGGCAACTTGTTGGTCCAAATGGGCGATGGGCGGGGCGGCTAAAACTCAACTTAACTGGAAGGCAAACGCATTTATATTTAATGAAATATAAATAAAATATTAGAAAGGCAAAACTTTTGCCCAAGAATAGAAGCATTTTAGGTGGAAGTCGGTCGGTTTGAGGGTCTCAGATCCACAATTCCATTTCATTTGAGTATTTTGCATCGTTGTCACTTTGTCTAAAAAGTGAAGAAAAAGTAAAAAACCTTCCTAAATTCAGTACGTGCGCCATAAAGTCCTTTTACATTTCCCAGAATTAATAAACATTGAAATCGATATGAATTTTCACATGACGGTTATTACATTGATGTAGACCTTAAAGTTTAGGTAAATTGAAGTAAAGTTAAATTGAAGAAATTGTATTAAAATATCTGCAGCATTTTAGACCAGATAAATAAATTTAGGCTTTAATATTTTTGTTAAAACTGAAGAAATATTTCTTTCTTCAGTTTCATTTCGAGTCCGCTAAAAACGTATTCAATAGTAATGCAGGTCGCCAAAAATCACTAACTCTTAAAATTAATTAATAGTATTAATAGTATTTCATTGAATTTATATTAATAAAGAAAATTAAAGTCTAAAAGTTTGTTACATTTTGGATTGTCATCTCGTCGTAGAAAATTTCATTAGTTAAATTGCCCAAAAACATTGAATGCGATTTTGGGAGGCTGGTAAGTGGCTGTTGGAAGGCATAAATCTATAAAAACGCTTTGGGCCGAATCAAAAGGACTTTGTCAGTTGACAGTTGGCCACAAGAATATCTTCCAGCGACAAACATTTTCCAATTTGCCAAATGTAATTTTGGTTAAAAAAATCCAATATAAAATATATATAAAATTCAAGGAATATTACTTATATGAATACTCAAAAAGGAGTGCAAATGAACTGCGCTTGTCAAGAAAATGAGAAAACCCAAAGGGAAATTCCTATTCACAGTTAGACTGTGGTTTCTCCCTGTTTCGGTCATCTACACACAAAAGTATGCCAAAGGCACGAGGACATTACATTTTATTGTGAAATGCGGTCATTTACATACGTGTGTCTAGTCTCCTACCATTTTCCTACCATTTTCCCCCGGTTTCTCCTGCTTTGTTTTGCTCCTAATGTAAATCGGTTAATTACATGTCATGAGAATTAATTTTCCCCTGCATTTTCTCGCTGCTTCATGAGTATCGTTGTTTGCCTTTGTTCGTTGTTTTCTTTTTTTTTCCTTTTGTAAAAAATACCATCCATGCAATTAGTCAAAGTGACAGCGCAATGTAAGCGCAAATTATAACAAATAGTAAATAACTTTAAGCGAAATAAGTTTGGCAATAAAAAACAGAACAACACAATGCAATTATGTGGCAATTGAATAGTATTAAAATAAATGATTGCATTATAAATAAAAAATTAGTTATTTCTTCTATCTTCAATATTACAAAAAAATAGGATTTTATAAATTTTTGAAATAATATTTAAAAGTTATTTATTATTTATATCTTCAATATTACAGCAAACAGGATTTTATAAATTTAGGAAATAATATTTAATTGTAATTTATTGCTTCTATCTTCAATATTACAGCAAATAGGATTTTATAAATTTAGCCAATAATATTTCATAGCAATTTATTATTTCTATCTTCAGGATCTTCAAAAAACTCGATACCCTTTTCAGGGTCAAAGAAACGCCTACTCCAGGCTATTTTATATAATTTGTGGCCAAAAAGCTGATGACACAGGCATTTGATAGGCTGATAGGCCCGACCCGCAAAAGTGGGCGTTTTAATGGTCAATTTGGGGTCCTTTACACACCGCTTTTTCGGGGAAAATAAGAACTCTGATAAAAAACTCTCGTTTCGTATTCCGTTTTTTCAACTACCTTGTAATTATGGCAAAACATGTTATTCACAAATATCAAATAGACATTTTGTGAGTAAGGTTGGAGATTTTATTGAACGATGGTCGAAAATAAAATGGTGGCCTCTAGGAAGCCAAAGTTGTCGCTTTTTATTTTTTCCTGTTCTCTACTGTCTATTTACTTTGATTTTGATTTGCTTGATTTAGCCAGAAAAATATATATTTTTGTATGGCAGCCCTAGAAAGAAAAATCTTTTCTGTTTGTACGAAAACGATGATGATAGTAGTGATAATTAAAGGCGATAATGAAGATGTTGTACCGACCGCAGGGCATTTGCTTCTGACTTCTGACTTCAAATGATTTCGTATTTCGCAGTGTCGCTCGTGCATGAATTTTGTGCGAAAGGAAATCGGAATCGGCATCGCTGTTCATATTGCTTATTTAACGTGCGACAAAAAGTCAAATACGAGAAAATAAACTAATTCTATTACAATTGCCCCGGGCAAAACACACGCACTTACCCCGCCTCCATGGACCACAAAAAATAAACCTAAATCTGGGGAAAAAAAAAAGAAAATTCTTGGCTTTTCCCTGGGGCAGTGTTTTTGATTTATGGCTGCTATTGAACTCGTTTCCCCCTCTCTCTCTTCGATTTTGTTTCGGTCCTGGCCAATTTATAAGTTTATTTGCTTATAGCCAGAGAATTGGAGAAAGAGAAAGGGGAAAGGCAGCAGAAAACTACAGCAACAAAGATATTCATTGAAAACTAATGATGTGGAAAATAGAAAAATTGCCTGCAGTTAGAGGAGAAACGAGATTCGATCCTTGGTGGATACTTAGATTCCCAGGCACAAACATAAGAGAGATGTAAGTTTGCCGACGAACAGACAGGACACTCGAAGGATGCGTTGCCCTTTTGTGGGGAGAACAAAAGAAAAAACTAAAAATAATAAACGATAAACGATAAAAACGAGCACTGAATGCCAGGGGAAAGGCACATATCAAGTATACGCACTAGGTACAAATGCAAAGTCTAAACTGGGCCATGCAAATTAAATTGGAAATAAATATCGATAAAAAAGTAATATTATAAACTAATTATTAAAATCAAATGAAACCGAAATGCGAAGCAGTGTTTTTTGGTAGTTTGAATTAATTTTATTTATTTATTTTATAGCCCAGTTATGTTCTTAGATATATTTTTAAATTATTACAATAATTTTTCTTAATTAATATTGATTACTAACATCAAAATTTCGTTGTTTCTTATTTACTATTATTATTTTAATATTTTTGTATTTTATTTATTTTTCATTTAAATTTGTCATATTTTTGTATGTTATTTACATTTGTATTTTTTGTTTATATATCTTTTTATTTCTTTATTTATGAGATCTTTTACAAAAAATCTACAGCTGTTTTCGCCATCTTTTTTAGATAGATTTAAAAATATTTATTCTTATGACCTCAATATCTCAAGACATCGTAGAGCATTTTCTTTTTTTCTTATTGGCAATTTAGCCCCTCGACTTTTGGCCATTAGGAGCAAAGTGCCTGGCCAGGCCAACATTAAAGAATCGGGCGCAGAGGAAAAAAGTGACTGGAAAATGAACAAATAAACAAAACTTCAGTCAATGGGCCCGAGCGATTGCCTCGCTGATTGATTTTCAAATGTGCGTAATCAATAAAAAACAAAGGAAAATGACGGGGGGAAATGAGGCGACAAAATGTGGAGAGTGAAGACCGGGAAGTGAAAACGAAACAAATCGAAGCAAAATGAGAGGCAGTGACGTCAAATGAAAAATGAAAATTTAAATTTAAATAAATAAATGAAAAATGTTTCGCAAAACAATGGCAAGGCATAAATATTTGAATTGTAACAAATCGAATCGAATGATTCCTCAAAATGTGCCATAAATACGCATTAAAGAAGATAAATTTATGAAATAGCCATTACTAAGCGTTTCTCCAGCTAATTTCGTCTAGTGGTCCGCAAATGCTTTTCCCTTTTCCACCACTCAAGTATTTTCCGCATTTTCTCATTCATCGTTTTCCATGCTTGGACAATTTTTGAATGGTCCTTTTCTTGCCCCGGGCGAATAAATGTATATATAGGTATAAATATAAATATATATAGGGATGCCAAGGAGTGCTACATAATCAATTTGTTTGTTGTCAAAATTTGTTCAATTTGCTTGCCTGTCAGTCTATAAACTTATACAATTTGCCAACGAAAAATCAACAGAATTTGTGATTGTGCTTGGTTCTTTACAAACATATTTAAGAGAACTTAGCTACTATTTTGCGTTGTTTAATAACTTGGATTTTTTCATTCCAATTCTAATTTCCAGATTTCCAATTATTTTTCCTTTGCTACTGATTTACAATGTTATAAACACTATTAATCATCATATAACTATCAGGGGAAGTGCTTATCGTACCATTAACTCTTTTGCCTGGCCCAAATATCAATGTTAATTTGTCCAGAAAAGTGTCATTTCATTTGAATGAAATGTATATTGTTGCCTTCTAGATAAAATCGAAAGATAATAATAAACAAAAATGTGATATTTGTAGGTACCATTAAATATACTGAAATATATATTCAATTTATTATTTATATTATTTATTCACAATTTATTATTTATATTATTTAATCCTAATTTATTTTTTATAATATTTATGCTCAATTTATTATTTATACTATTTGTTATCGAATTATTATTTATATTAGTTATTCTCCAAATTAATATTTAAATTATTTATTTTCAATAATATTTTTTATTTTATTTATTCCCAAATTGTTATTTATATAATTTATTCTCAATTTATTAATAATATTGTATTATTTATTCTGAAAATTATTATTTACATTATTTATTCTCAATTCATTATTTATATTATTTATTCCCAATTCATTATTTATATTATTTATTCTCAAAACTATTATTATTTATTCTCAATTTATTTGTTATACTATTTATTCCTAACTTATTATTTGTATTATTTATTTTCAACCAAAAACGAAACCTCTATAAACTTGCCATAACCAGATCAATTTTAGTAAACTCAAACTTAACTATTTTCCTAATCAATTGATGGCCACATTTTAAATTGATAGAATTGGTTTTGTGGCCCCAAGGCATTCGGCTAGTTGGTTGCATGCAGGTGGCAACTTTGGGGTTCATTACGTGATGGATTTTTAATTAGTGCAAATAGCTTCGATCAAAAGTTGACCTGAGTCGTCCTGAGTGCACTCACTCAACTCAAACTCAACTCAACGCACTTGCAATTAGCCTGGCTTTGTTTTTATTGCCTTATTGCCGCCTGCACTTTTGGCAATTTAGTTGAGAGCTCGAAGCTCGAGAGCCGAGCAGCGTATCGTTATTAGAAATTAAAAACTTTGTTACGAGTTTGACCCCAGTTTGACATTCTGACATCCAGGCAATTCCTCATATTTCCTTGCTTTTTCTGGACATTTTTAGCTGCCTCATACAATATAATTAATGTAGTATCAATTTCATGCATTTATTGGCAATTTTGAGGGCCAGAGTGCAAAGTGCAGTAATTAAGCCTAATTAATTAGCAATCGTAGCCTTCATGCAAATTTAGCCCCAAAATCAAAGGTTAACTAAATTGTCTTTTGCTCTGGCGCCCAGAAAACAAGAAAAGGCTTTTATGCATTTCATTAAAGCTAAAAGCATTCCAATATTTATCATTGCATTTCGATAAATCGATTATACTTACACAAATAGACTGCCACACAGGGCTCGCATCAAATCAGCTTAATGGCAGCAAAAAATAAAAGGGAAAAGGGAAAAAATCAACAGACTATTGAAGAAACTATCATCAATTTGGCATGCAAATCACTGGCTCGAGGCTCTTTTTCTGCCCTCTGGGAACACTACCCCTTTTCGCTCAGTGTTATGCGGGCTCTTTTGTGCACACCAGCATTTAAAAGTGCAGTAGGCAAGGCATAATCCAGTTAAAAGGATAGGTTGGGACTGCAAAAAACCCACATTCACTCGGGAAAATTTAATACATTTTTATTTACATTTGCGAATTTTATTTTTATTGTATTGAGATACCGAATGGGCCATAAATTCGACTTTATACTGGTGAATTCATATTTGCATTTCAGAACATATAAAATGGGAACCCAGGATTTTATAACTATTTACATATGATCTACAAATAAAACGACTTTTTATTTTCATTTGCTGTTGAACCAACAAAGCAATATATTTTATTAAAAGAGATAATCTCTTTATTTATTACCGAAATAATAAAGCTTTGCTAGTTTTCATAAAATTAAACTAAAAATAAAATGTATTATTTATCAAAAAGATATAGAAAATCAGTTTCCGAATTCCAGAGTATTTCAAAAATACCTAAACCTTTTAAAAATATTTTCTATATTTTTGCGGCTGCTTTAAAAATATACTTTTAAGTGTACTTTGCTTTTATTTTTGATCCCAAAAAGTCCTGTGTAGGCGTATCATTGGGTGGCAAGTGGAAGCTTCCTTCGGTTTTTCACAGGATATTGCAGTTGACAATTTTCTGGCATCTGAGAAGGTGTGAACGGAAGACGAGCCCTCAATAATCGCTTAACAATCGATGGCGTATACGCAATTTTTATTGCTGCATGTGTCACATAGCGTGTAATTGCTCAAGACGAATAAGAATAAATGAAATGGGAGTGATGCAAAAAAAGAAAGAAAAGAGAAAAAAATAGTTATTAAATGTATTACTTTAAAGGGATGTCGTCATCCCCGCCGAAGCCTCGAGAGCCCAGGAAGCGACAGCAAAAAGCGGAAACGGAAACGGAAGCTGGGCCGTCACTCCTCCTCCTTGAGTTCCCTTTGTTATGTCCACACATATTCGTGCTGCTGGTGACTTTTGTGTCGCCACTAAGCGGCTTAGAATCATCTGAAGGACTGGGAAGCCCTCCATCTGAACGGCACCCGCATTTGCCCAATGATCAACTTTAATATGGGCTCAAGGAGACGCATTTAATTTCCCAAACTATCTGGCAAAAAAGAAAAGGTTAGGGATTTTATAACCAGTTTAAAGTTATTATTAGTAAATTCCGTACTATTTTCAATTATTATCCAACACATTTTTTTAAACTAAATTTTATAATTAAGTGACGAAATCATTTTAGGACTTGTAAATTTTCTCACCATTTACCCTAACGAAATACCCATTGCCATTAGCATATTTGTCTTAAATATGCCAAGTTTTTGGCCCTTAAAAACGGAAAAACCAAGGGTTCTCTTGACGAAACACCAAAGCAAATGAAATAGCACAAAAAGCAGGGGAAAACTTTGGGAGAGAAAAGAAAAACCTGGTTATTATGAGGATGAGGAAACAAGGCTGGAAAACTTTTGGCCCGCTCTCTACTACTCCATTTTTGCCCTGTATACAATCATCCAAGAGAATGCTACAAGTTTTTCCCCAAAAGGACCTTTATTTTATTCGCTTAGTTCTCGCGGGCTGCACACAAAGTGAAAGCGGCTGCTGCTGCGAGGAGAAGAAAAGTGAAAAGTTCTTAATCATGTAAACGAAACGTTATGCTGCAATTTATGTGCAAGGGCAAAAAGTTAATACGCCGCACGCGCCATCATCCTGCATCCTTTGGTCCCGGAAAAGGAAAAAGGGGGAAAGGATTTTATATTTTCCGCCTTTTTTTACCGCATGTGGGCAAACGTCGTGTAATTCAATAGCGGCGACTGCAATTGCCCCCCGACCATTTACACAGCGAGAAAAATTTAATTTTGACTTTTTGTGCTGATTAAAAATGCTGATTTATTTTAAATTAATTGAAGAATGGAAATGATTTATAATATATATATAAAATAATGAAACAAACAAATTGTAGTATCATTTTATTTGAATATATTTATGTATAAATTTCATAACAATATTATATAAAAATATACAATTTACAAAAAAATATTCCTTGATTAATATTATTATTTATTATTTATATTTCAATTTAAACATATTTTTTGTAAACAAATTGTTTTATAATTATATTTATTAATATAATATTAATATATTTATTATATATTTATATTTATATTTATTATATTTATTATTGTTTATTAAAATAAAAAATATTCATTGATTGCTTATAATATTTATTGTTTATATTCCAATTAAAGTTCATTTTTTGGTAACACATTGTATTATAATTTTATTTGAATATGTATATGTTTTAATTTTATGATAACAAATTGTTTATTTAAATGAAAAATATTCCCTGATCATCTTTAGTACACAGTTCTCTTAGTTTTACTATAAAATATATAATATTAGATACCATTATCTAAATAAATATTTTGTATTATTATTTTGTTACATTTATACCATGCAAATCCTTTGAGCCTGAGGCACAACAAACTGTGCCAATTAATCCAGAATTGTTGTCGATTAGCGATATGCAAAATCCTGGCAATACAATTACAATTACCATTACAATATTACAATGTGAACTCGCTGCAATTGAAATCATCCAGCGGCTCTGTTTTTGCTTCATTAAATGCAAATGCAAAGTAAACTGAAGCGAACGTGTTTGCTTGACAATCCCGATTGTCAATGTTTTTGCAGGAATGCAAAGCTCCTCGAGACTCCTTGTTGTAATATTTGTGCAGTTTGATTGTCTCCAAGCAGCAGCAGCAAAAGTATTATTTGAACTAATTCCAACGTTTGTGTATGGATTTTATTAAATTTTTGCCGCTCCTATCCGTCGAAGAAAAAAAACTGTGCACCTGGGAAATGGGATCTGGGATATAAGAACGGGGATCCAAGGGATTGCCCTTCGAGGGCTTGAGCTCAAAACCTCATCAATCAGAAAATGTGCAAAATGTGAGAGCTGAAAACTGAAATCTGAAATCTGAAATCTGAAATGCAGACTGCATCCGACGAGGGGACACTGTTTGGCAATTTTCTTGGCACTTATTGTTTGCCTTTGTTTGGCTTGCAAATTGCCTGACAATGACGACGATGGCTGAGCACTGGGAGCACTTCATTCGGAGCATGACCGAATTTTCACCCGAATGATGCCGCAAAAATTACCACCACCCCCCCGACGCCCTAACGCCACGCCCATGGATCAATTTTGATTGACGATTGACAGTCCACAAAAGGGCAATCACGAAAAATGAACGCTCCTAATTGCAAACTCCTTGTTGGTTGGTAGGAATATTTGAAATTGATAGTCTTCATTTGATTTTACCTCATTTTTTGCATAAAATGTTTTGTAATAATAATTTTGGAATTAATAATAAATACCTAAATTAATTATTTATAATTCTTAAAATGATTATGATTTTAGTTTATCATTTCAGTATTTAAAGCAAATCAATGGGATAGTTTTCATTTGATTTTAGCTCATTTTTTGCACTAAATATTTTATAATTATTATTTTAGAATTTTAAATTGTTAATAATTCCAAAATTTGATTATGATTTTAGGTTTAATAATTTGGTATTTAATAGGAATTTTAATTAAATTGATTGTTTTTATCTGATTTTAGCTCATTTTTTGCATTAAATATTTTATATTATTTATAAATGAATTGCTAATAATTCATAAATTGATTATGATATTTGTTTATTTACTTGTTATTTAAAGCAAATCAAATTGATAGTTTTGATTTAATTTTAGCTAATTTAGCTAATTTTGTTAATAATTCCAAAAATTGATTATGACTTTAGGTTTATTAATTTGGCATTTAATCCCCCGAACTACGCATCGTATTTAATGCTCTACTCTTTACTCTTATTATTTAAAACTAGCAAGTACTATTTTCGTTTTGCAATAAAGCCACCGCAAATTTCAATCAAGTCCCTTTGCTTGCTGCCTGCGTATGCAAACCGGATTCGAAAATTTAGTGCCTGGCGATGGCGTAGGCATGAATTGGCTTTGATGGATGCCCGTTTTAATTTCTGGGAATTTCTACGAATTTCTACGAGTTTCTACGAGCTTCTCCTCGTCGGCCAACCCGTTCGTGGCCCCAAAGGTCAGCATATATACGGTTAGCATAGTACGTACGTACCTCCACACATATTTGCCACAACTGTCCCAAACAGAATTCCGGGAGTGGCTGTGGGCGTTTTGTCATAAAGTAAATGTCGATAGCAGGGAAAGCTGGTCAAAACACCACCAAAACTAACGTTAACCGCACACGGAAGCTGTGTAGCAGCAGAAATGCACAAGGAAAAGCGGGTGAGGGGGGTTGGAAAATGCCTGGACGTGGCCCAAAAATTCCCCAATTGAGAACACACACAAGCGGAGAAAACTGGGGGTCAGACACAAAAAAAGCGGCTGTAGGGGCCAAGGGCAAAAATGCCATAAACATGTTGCATATTGTTGTGGGCTTTCGCCCCTGCGAAAAATCCCTGGATATCAACTGTGGGAGTCTGGCCAAAATGAATTTCACTAAAACGGGTTAAGCCGGCAAAACATTCCCCCGTAAGCTTCCCTTCCACTTTCCACTTCCAAACAAGCGCATGTTTAAATTGCATTTAAGTTTTAGAGAGCATTTTCGGTTGCAAATAGGAATTCCAAGCAAGCTTGAAGGCCAAAGGAAATATTTTTCCAAACATAAGGCTGAGGCTAAGAACTTGTTTTAGTCTGAAATAATAATAATACAAATAACAAACATTCTACACATGATAAATAATTTCAAATAGTCATTCATTGGTCCACTCTGATTTTCTAATATTTAATGAAATATTAATTAATAATAATAATTTTATAATAACCATTAAAGGTGTCATTTATAAATTAACAAACATTTTACAAATGATAAATAATTTAAAAAAACATTATTATGGTCCACTCTAATTCTCTAATATTAACGGAAATTCAAACTGTTGCTTAATAGTATTTTTGTACAGCTAATAATAAATATTAAAAACTATTAACAAATTATAAATAATTTCAAATAGTAATCTTTTGGTCTACTCTAATTTTCCAATATTTACTAAAATGTGTAAACCGTTGCTTAATATTAGTTTTGTACAGCTGCACACTGCTCGTTAGAAACTATTTTAATCAGCTAATCAAATTTGCTGTGGCAAATGCCAAGTTTATTCAAATCATCTCGAAGGCCATTGAAGTAAGTCCCAGTTTTCCAGTTTTCACAACCCTATTACCGTTTGTCGAGCTCAAGGGCCTTCTCCTCGATGACCCTCATCTTTCGCATACATTTCGTTTAATCCGTTGAGAAGCTATGTAGAGTCTAGACTCTCCTTTGGTTTCAATTTAAAGAGGCCCAAAGAAAATGCACTGAAAAGGGGGAAAATATTTTGCATGCTGGTTGGCAGACAAACTTTGGCGCTCTATATGACATTTGTTATAAATTTAATTAAAACAAAATGCCCGGAAATGAGTGAAGTACGGCGCGTCGGCAGGGAAGGGGAGGGCGGATTTTCTTGGGGATCTGCCAAAACAAAAGGAAACTTATCCTAGTGGCTGACAGAAAACTAGCATCCTTGGCAACGCTAGAAAATAAAACACATATCACACAAGGTTTCCTAAAACCTAAAAGACTCCTGCTTAAATTGTGAAAAACTTTTCTTTTTATTAAATTTTTGTAATATAATATTACATTTTATGAAAAATATTAATGAGCACATGCAAATAATTATTTTCTTATTTTTTCTTGAATTTATTTATTTATTCCTAAAACCTAAAATACTCATGTTTAAATTGTGAAAAGCTTTTGATTTTATTATTTTGTTTTTAGATAAAATATTACATTTTATGAAAAATATTCTAGAGCACATGCAAATAATTATTTACTTATATTTCCTTGAATTTATTTTTCCTAATAAAATGTAGCTTAAAGTTTAAACAAAGGCAAAATATTCTTCTTAGTCGGGAATTCGAGGAAAAGCCCCACACATGTCATTAAAAGGCTCGAAAAAGTTTCCACGTCAGCCAAAAAACGGAGGAGAGAGAAAAAAAGGTTATACCGCCGAAACCGAAAACTTTTCTTGTTCCCAGCGCAGCGCCCCAAAATGAAATAAAATAATTACGTTGAGATAATATGGGTCCTGTACATGACGCCTCGAATTTTTGACTTAAGCCCCCGCTAATGTTGGAAATTTGTTAATTTTATGTGGACCTCGAAGCGAGTGCAATTACATGGCCCACTGAGGCCGTGGTCCTAAGTACCAAATCGTGTCGCGAAACGCTGCGTATACGTAATATTCAACTCGACTAAGCCCCAGTGGCCATTCATTCGACTGGCTGATTCTGTTTCTAGAGAAATTTATTCGCCCGATTGCCAAAAAGGAAATATATTTTAAAATTAATTCCATGATTATGTGGTGGCGGCAAACAACTTTCGGGCAAACACACACAAAAGTTTGTTTAGCCAAACTATTTTGGCCACAACTAAAAGCATATCTCAAACTTTGTTTTTTGTCTTTTTTTTAATGATTGCTTGGTGGACACATGACTTAATTTAATCACATGAAACGAAATTTAAGTCTATGTCATAATTGAATTTATTTTATATAATTTAAGTTGACTTCAAAGTTTTGTTTTAGATTCATTCATTTATTAAATTAATATTAGAGTAGTTCATCGAGAAAGTAAAGCAATAAAAACGCCTTCTTGGTATTTGTTTTAAATATTTATAACACTTGTTTAAAATGTTCAATATTTTCTTTTCATGCTGAACGTTTACCATTAATTTATTAAGGGCTTTCCTGGTACACCCAATGCATTTCCCGGCAACTTTTCCGAACTACCTTCACTGGGTGGGTGTGAGAAATTACAGGCTGCATTATTAACCATCGAAAGTTCGCTGTGCCGCCCCTTTGGGAAACACTTGCATATTTATGAAGTGTCCCCGATGCCGTTTGATGACTTTATCGACTTTGTTAACTCGTTACCGATGCCCCATGAATTTTTAACCAGTCCTAGGCAAATATATGTCGCAGCCCGAGCAAAAGTATCGATTCCAAAGTATAGTTGTTAATTTACAAAGATGAATTATTTATTTGGCTTGTGGAAAAGTGGTAAAGTGGAAAAGTACAAAAGTGCTGAACAAATAGCCATAACAGTTACAGTTACAATAAAGCTAAAACGAAACGAGGTGAGGAGGGTAAACACAATTTTGTGGTCAAAAGCAGGTCGTTCATTTGATTGTTATGGTCGATGGCCTAATCTCGGGGGCTGCGTTATCAGTTATCAGTTATCGGGGCCATCGGCAAACAGGAATCAGAAGTACTCGCCCACCGCCCGCAGCGTTATCTGCTCCACCTGGGTGTGCGGCGGCGTCGACAGGGCGTACAGTACGGCCTGGGCCACGTCGTCCGCCTGCAGGATGACCTCGCCCAGCTTGGCCTTCGTCTCCTCCGGCACGATCTCGGTGGCCACCCAGCCGGGATTGATGCTCTGCGGGTTGAAGGGGGGGAAATTGTTAGGGGTGTCTTTATATTTTTCAATATATTCTTATTAAATGTATTGCACTTTTGAATTTATTCAACATATTTTTTAAAATTGTTTTAATGATTTTAAAAATATAATTTAAGATGCATTTACAATTTTTTCATAATTGTTTTACCATTTAAAAAATATTGTATTAGGCATCAAAATTTATGTTTTTTTTCTCATCAACGGACATTTTTTTAAAAATATATTTAGATATTTTTTTGTATAGCCTATATAACGTTAAAAAGTTTTATTTATTAATCTACAATTCAATTAAATGTTTAATTGTTAACTGTTTGCTCAAACCTCTTTAACGAAGTAACACTGTTGTATGGCAGATGTTCTTATCAAAAATTTTTTTTTTATGGGGATTTATGGAATCTTAACAATCTTCAGCGACCAATATTTTTAAAGTTTTACAAAATGGAAAGTTGTAAGAAACATATTTATGCTTAAAAAAAAACGTTTTAGTAATTCGATTGAAAAAAAATTTATAAATATTCATAAAATGGGTTTTTAAGCAAACAAAAAGGAAATTTTTCGGAAGTCCCAAATGCTCACCGTGGTCTTGATCTTAGATCCTTTTTGGATCAGCTCCTGCCGGCAGATCTCGTGGACGGCGGTCAGTGCGAATTTGCTCGGTGTGTAGGCGTTGAGGCTCTCGTCCACCGGATCCGGCTTATAGCCAGCCACCCCGGCGGTGCTGTTCACGAAGAACAGATGGCCGGCCACCTGGCGACGCCTCATACTGCCGGCGGCCAGCTTGGTGCAGTAGATGCTGCCCATGAGATTCGTCTGCAGGATGTTGCCAATTTCCTGGGTGGGCATATCGATTAGTTGGCCGCCTAAAACGATGCCGGCATTGTTGATCATCACATCGATGCCCCCGAGCTCCCGTTCGATCCACTCGAAGGCGCTGTCCACTTGGGCCTCCTGCGAGACATCGCAGCTGTGCTGATGAAAGCGCCCCCGCTGATCCGCCGGCAGGGATTGCCTTAGTTTCTCCAGGCGATCGGTGCGACGGGCGAGGCCCACAACCTGCAGGCCGGCGGCCACCAGGAGACGGGCACAGGCCGCTCCGATCCCCGAACTGGCGCCGCTTATAACGGCCACGCGATTCTGCCAACGATCCATCGCTCTCGAATTCCGGCGATCAACTGAGTCCCGCACTCAGCCGATGATCGGGTTATATGCCTTGGGTTTCGGCTTATCACTCTCGCGGTAGCCCGCTCTCTCTCTTTCTTTTTACACTCGGAAAAATGCATTACTAAATCTGGAATTAAATCTTTTATCGGAATTGTTGTACATTTTAAATATTATATCAAAATAAATACCAAAAAATGTATCAAAAATCGATCATTAATTTTTGTAGCTTTTATTTAATTTTTACTTTTAAATATTATTTTTTATTATTACTTTTTCTCTAGGTGTATTTTTCGAAAGTATGTAAAAGTCGTTCGCATGACGTGTCTTTCGTTACTTTGAACAGACCATCCGATCAGTGGGGCTGCTGACAACAGATGTTGTTTGGCCTTATCAACCCCACTGAATTCTGAATTATGATAACCACTGATTCAAGGGCCAAAGAAGTGGTTGTTGACTTGAGAAGGCATTACAAACTTTGTAAAATTTGAAAATAAAATTAAATATATCAAGCAATATTAATGCAATTTTTAATTCCTATTTTATTTTATCAGCCAATTAAATAGTTTAAAAAATTATATATAAAAACCAATAGGTACGTTTATTTTATCAGCCATTAATATAGGTTTAAAAGTTAAATGAAATATAAGAAGCAATATTAATGCAATTTTTAAGGCCTAGTTTATTTCAATCAGCCTTTTTAAATATTTTTAAAAATTAAATTAAATATAGGAAGCAACATGAATACAATTTTTAATGCCTAGTTTGTTTTATCTGCCATTCATTTTATTAATTTTTTTTTAGCAAGAACATTTGGTTTGGTGCTATTTTCAGCAAGACTCGCCCTTTTTAGCCAGCCTCCTTGACTCCCCAGCATTTTCCCATGCATTTAAGGCGGGCCATTAAAAAGGCCAGCACGCAATGCAGTTAAATGGCGCCTCAAGTTATGGCCCACACACACACAGGCACAACTGCAGTGGGTTGCATGAATGGTTGAATGTATGAATGTGTGTGTTTCTGGTTTATCGCCCAGCACACGCTTGACATATTTTTTTTTTTTTATGCCCCGCTCGTAACATTCAAGAGATGCTTAAATGGCAACAATAAGGCAACAAAGGGAAATCCATCCCCATCCCTTGAGAAAGTGGTAGATCCATACAGTTGCAACATGTTGCAAGTACCGATGGATGCCCATCAAATCGCAACAACTGGGGCCATTTTGCCAGCACTTTATCATGCAATTACTCACGCAAATGATGACAGAGAGTTTCAGCTTTAGCCGCGGCAACAAACAAACTTTGCAATAAACACACAGACGCTAAGGACATACAAATTGTCCTTTCTGCAAGCGATTCTGATTAACCATCCATCCGAGGAGCTCATCAATACGGCATGCCCCATTAAATTGATGCCGAGCAATTTGTTTGGATTTTTCCCCATCTGATTTCGAACATTTTTACACTTCTTTTCTTTTTTTTTTTTTGTCGAGACTCGCTCAATTTAAATCGAAACGTGTCAATCGTTAGTGGAATGTCTTCACCTTTCTCTGCTAGATTTTTTTTTAATTTTTTATCCTACGCAAAAAAATGTTTTAACAAATAGAAACTCAAAGAAATGCTTAAAATGTTTTGGGGTTTCAATTTTTTTTTAATCCCCAGAACGTTTTATTTCCAGCAAAAACCTTTATATATCAACAAGGTAACATATAGTATGTGAAATATAAAACAATGACGTGCTGGATATTTAAAACTGACAGCTTCCAAAATAAACAACAAAAAAGCTTAGAAAAACAGAGAAAAACTGAAAAAGCGGATAAAAGCTGGAAAAGGATAAGCTTACAAATTGAATGAACTAAAATTAAACAACTTTTTGCTGGTTAGTTTTAGTTTCCAACTCAACTAAATGAGTGTGCTGTCAATGACAACATAGTTGAAATGAAAACAAGTCAAATTAAAAATAAATATTGACTTCTAACATAGAGAGAGAGAGCAGGCCTCAAAGTGATTTCGGTTCTTTAATGTTATTATAAACGGAGTATTGAAATGGACAGATGGGCTTGAAATATTATGGGATATATGTATTTATTTCTTACTATAAAAATAATGAATATTTTCCAGCTTTTGTTGGTAAATTCTTTTATAAATGGGTTTAGATAGTTGGCCAATTATTTTCCACTTGGCTTCAGCTATTCCGATTAATAAATACTTACCAAACTTGGCTGCTATATTTATTGAATTCCTCTTGTTGGTTTTCCCCCTTTTCTCGGTAAAAGTTGAAGTAGGTGAGTTAACCACTTGGCCGGCATTTTGATATTTTAATTAGCAATAGGTGTACAAAGAATGCTGGTGCTTATAAAATAATATAAAAGAATATTTCAATCCTTAAATCTCTCTTTAAATCTATTTTTCTGTTTTCTGTTTTAGTTTGCCTTTCATATATGACTTTTCCGTAGCAAAATCAAAGTCAAACCTTTGGCCAAAAATCGTTGGTCTGCAAATCCCTTGACCACCGGCCAAATAGGCCCCTTTGGCAGCTTTTCCGCTTTTCTTTTTCACATGCGAAAGTTTACACTTGCAGTGGATTTTCACCAGCTGCCTCGCTGTCTTCTCTCCTTTTTTCCTTATTTTTTCTGCCTTATAATGGCACCGAAATGGGATCGAAAGGGAGGAAAAGGCAGCGCGGTGTGGAAAAGTCCATGGAAAATGAGGGAACAGTCGAAGGCCACTGGCATAATAATTCTTGTGCTTAAAAGGAGTTTCTGCGCTTTAAGAAGTTGTTGTTGTTGTTTTTGAATTGTGAATGTAAGGGGTGGAAAATGCAGGGGGGTGGAAAAAGGAACAGCGGAGTTTTCCAAGGGACCTTCAGCCATTAGTGGAGGAGATTCATGTGCTGCTTTAGTTCAACAGGATCCATAAAATTAACGCTGAATGAAGCGAGCTCCGAGCTTCACAGGATGCAACAATGTCTTTTGCCTTACATTCTTCTTCTCTTTCACCCATTTTTCACCCCTCCTTTTGTGTGTGTAATGAATGTGAGTAAAGTAAAGTAAAGTAAAGGCCAAACAATAACAGGAAAATCTACTCACAGGACAAGACAATTGCGGCAACAATGTTTTTGGTTTTTCCCCGCTGTCCGTGTTTTTTTTGCCTGCCATTTCGCTGCTGTTTTTCGTCCTTTTGTTGGTCATTTAGGAGCTCATTTTGTGGTCTCATTAATGCGTGTGCGTGTGTGTGTGGGCCCAGAAAATAAGTGGTTGAGGGCAAGTTAACAAATAATGACCGTTGAGATCTCGCCTGGTTGCGGGGGCATTCAAATTACATCATGATATATGCAATACGGTCATAAAAACATTAATACTTTTGGCATCTGTAGATTAATGGAGGAAGTAAAGTTACTTAATTTGTATATAAATAAGAAAGTAAAAAAATAGCTTGCAGATTTCACAAATTAAAAAGTGACTATAGCACTAAAATAAAAAAAATAAAGGATTTTGAAATAATATTACAATTAAGTTGAAAAAAATATAATGTTTTAAAAAAATGTTCAATTACAAATATAATAAAAATGTAAATGGTGTTTTATATTATTTAATATGTCATTTAATATAAAATATTAAATAAAAGATAAATAATTAAAACGAAATATAGGCAAATCTCTTGAAGAAAACATTAAATACCTTCCTACTTATTTCATAAAGTTGGAAAAACAAATGTTTTAAAAATATTTATTAAAAATTTAAATTTTTTGTGGAGCTTAAATGCAGCTTTATATTATTTAATGTGTAATTTCTGTTTTACCCTCCTCAATTTACATTTAAAACTCCACCCATCCACTTTAGCTCCTTTCACAAATCATTTAGATTAGTTGGCCGCTGGACGATGGGTTAATTAGCCCATCCTTCGCTTAAAAGCTGGACAAGCAGGCAAGTGTTCCACTTCCGCTTTTTCGCCTTTCCGCTTTTCAGACATTTTCACCCAGTTTTGGGCTTGGCCATCGCTTTTCTTTTTGCATTTTTCTTATTATTTTTTTTTTTACACTAAACTCAATTTGTTGAGCCAAATAAAGTACACTGCACGGCCACGCCCGCTGACAAGCTTTATTGGGGGCAAATGCCGTGGGGAACTAAAGGTATAGAAAATTATTGCTCAACGGAAAACAATTATTTTGTGCCGGCTTTTTCTCTGCTTTCCTTTTTTTTCCCCTCTTACGCGGCCATTAATGTGAGACGTGCTGAGGGCCCCAACGCCCTCCAACGCCCTCCCCCAAGGGGATATTCCCAGGTGGGCGTGGCATCGGCTGGTATCGTGTAATCTGAATATTGCCGTGACTCGCCTGCACCTACCACTAAGTACTAAGTCAGCGAGCTCCTTTCACTCCTTTCTCCTCTCTCCTCTCAGCCAAATTGCATTTGCTTTTGGCCATTTAGGGTTATCGACTTCGAAGGGGCCTCACCCTCGAAAAGGAAGGTAGCTGAAAGCCATTTGCTATTCACTTTTGATGATTTATTAAAAGGTATTTTGGTTGGCTTTCCTCTCGAAATAGGATTTTTTTCGTTAAAGAATTGTTAACCCATTTAAAAATAAATAATGCCCAGAAATATTTTAAAAACTTTATAAAAAATCCCCAAATAAAATATTGAATAAAATGAAACTATCTGAATCTTAAAGGTCATAAAGAAATCGCCTTTGGCGAGAACAGAAGGCCGTTGAAAATATTTCATTATTATTATTTGTTCTCTCGTTTCGGCGCTTTGAAGGTTTTTCTCCTTGCGGCCACATGGCGTATGTGTGATATTTGGTAATGCGTGTAATTAAGCAACACGTTCTCATTTTCTACCTACCTTTCTACTCGGTTGGCTAGCAACTTCCGCTGGATGTTTTTGCTGCGAAACATGAAACTCTAATTACCAGAAAATGCCCAAAAAGGAAACTGCCAAAAAAAAAAAGAACGAAATAACGACGAGTGTGGGCTCTCGTTTATGCTTTTCACTTTTCGAGCGAATTGAATCCGCAATATCCAGCCGCAGGCTAAGCATTGCTGACGAATGTACCCCAAAATTGGACTAGAAAACGAAAACCGGAGTCCGTTTTCCCGGATTTGATGAATAGAATCGGCGCCCACACAACACATCCATCAGTGATGAAAAGCGGGCGCAAAATTGCGTTTTGTACGTGGGAAAGCTTGTTATTTTTGGCCGTGAAACATGAAGCTTAAATTACAAAATGCTTAATTAGATCGTTTTTAAAGTGATTGAAAGGAAAACTATCCTACAAATCAAATGTATAGTTTTTTGAAGGTTTTTGAAATCACTTTAAAATTTTAAAATATGTGCCTATCCTGTAGAATTCATATCACTTTTGGGATAAAAATATATTGTAGCCTACTTTTAGACACCTATTTTGACATCTAAAAGTGATTTAAAAAAACCAGCTAGTTAAAACATTTTCTTAAATATTAAATAATGTTAACATTGTTTAAAAATAAATTTAATTGTTTGTGCGTAGTTCTATCCAAGTTTTCTCATCACTAACCGGATATCATTATGCAATGGCTAATGGACAGGTGGGCGGCAGATGGATGGTCAATTATCACCGGTGCTCCCCGGAGTCGCATTATAATTTGCCATCTGTCTCGGGACGACGGTACTCCTTGGCACAGGTCAATCTGAGAATATATGTAGGTAGCTTCTAGCTTTATATTGCTCATTGGTGACTGTTAAATGCGCAATTAATTGGCGCCGGGTCTGACAGATGCCTAATGAGCGGCAAAGAGTTAAGGATGCTCCCTGTGTCGTTGGCTTTCCCCAAATGACAGATTAAAGCTAACGACTATCCTGAAAATTAGGAAAATGCCCTTTCATTTGTGTGAAAGAATTTAGTAGAAAAAAAAATGATTATATTTTAATATTTCGATTTCTTATTTATTGCAAAACCAATAATATTTCGTCCCATAAATCAACACAAAAATCGCAATTGGCAATATGTCAATAATTTTTTCCCACCAGTTTTGCCTTATATTTATATATCATACTTTTTCCGATGCGAACGCATACGCTTTGACTGACTTTCAATATATTTTCGCGCATTTTCCTTATATGTAGTTTTTCATATTTGCTCGCGAATATTCGCAGTATCAATTTCCACCACCTGCACCGGATAATTAAAAATAAAATCAGGCAAGCGTATGAAATAAAGAAATAAATTCTGCAGTGTGCTTTTAGGCGTTGTCCGTTGCTGTCGTCACTTCCGGTTAATATCATGGCGTTGGTGGAGCGGTACTGTTGCATCTGTGTGTGGGCGGTTGAAATGTGGCTGGTGGAATAAGCACTGCGGCGTGGGCTAAATAAACGTTAAAGTCGTTTCGATTGCGATTACGCAAAGTGACGCGAACATTGAGAGAAAAATGTTAAAAAAGATATAATAAATATTTAGACTGATAAACGAAAGATATATTAAAATCAACAGCGACACAAAGAGGAATCGGCGTGTGCCCAATGCAAGATAGTCGTGTGATCGCAGGCATGCTTTGTGATTAATAAGCTGAGCACCCCTGATTTAAATCTTATTGAAATTATATGACTTTTCTTTTCTTATTTTGCTTGTCGATAATATTCGATTTTTCTTGTTCCTTGGATTTTAATGAGGACTTTCGCTCAGTGCGCCAATGACAGCCGTAAAGTGAACACACTAAATGTTAACTCAGCGGCAAGTTATTGATGTGACAACTGCTTGGCGACGGCAGTTTCCATTTAAATGCACTCAACCTGCGGTTTTCCGTTAGTATACCCATAAGCTATACCTACAACTATACTTTACTAAGAGGCCCAAGTGAAATTGCTTGATTAGATGTTTTTAAATGCATTTCTTACTTTTAATGTTAGCAACCAACTTTGTACACTAACTTCAATTATACTCTTCAGTAGCAGTAAGTAGTTTATAACTATTTCTGCACTCATTACCATTATTTTATTCTCAGTAGTCAATTGCGATTTCTTAAGCCCTTTCTTTCGCGGGAAAGTTGTCACTTAAGTTTTGTTCCCAAGTAATTTATGCCATGACTGCAGTTGTCCCTTTAATATGCTGATTACTGCAGCGATACTCGCCAATTACATTTCATTAGTGCCAGCTGGAGGATTCGCAAGATGCACAAACTCATCGAGAGAACTTTGTCGTTTGCCAGCAGGTGGTAGTCGTGGAAATATGAAAACCGACTTTCGGCCTCCTGCCGTCCACTTTGACCTGTTCGTCCCCCCGGGCATCCTTTTGTTAAGGATGTTCTGGGATGGCTTTAAATAGCCATTTTGGACCTGGTTGTCATGGTGCCTCATCATGTGCCGCCTCCCAATTCAGTCGCCTGCGCAACGAAAGTTGGAAGTTGGGATTTTTGCGATAATCCGAACGTATTGCCAAATGTCATAGATGAAATGTCGATTGCCAGGCGGTGAATCGGTTAATTAGGAAGGTTATGCTGCCATGGGACTTTCATTTGTGATTTTTGGGAATTTAAGAGAATTGTAAACTTAATGAGAATTATTGTAGCTTAGCTAAGCATAAGTCGTGAATTAATGAATTTAATTTTATTAATGAGTAGTTACAAAGCCTTAGCTATAACTTATTGGGAATTATAAGTGCCCACTGGGGAGATCATCTGTTAATTAACATTATCCTAATATTAATATTAGGCTTACATTAGGCTAACCTTTTTTTAGCATAATCCAACAAACGACTCCAACTTACAAACACTTACCAACACTGAAGCCCCATTAAGTGGTATGCAACACAAATCACCGCAGGGAGACAACTCCGCCCCCGAATCCGAATCGCGACCAATCTACTGAGTGTTAGCATCTGTGACTGGCTCCGAACTGTTGTTGCCAGTAAATAAACTGGCCAAATTTGTCTAATGCGAACTCCCAACTCCCAAACTCCCATTTCTCAAGCCCCGGGGAACTCCCCCTTTTATTTTCTTTCTTTTTGGGGCCATTGTCTTTGCTGGCTGCTCTGTGTTCTGTGCATAATTCACGAGTTCAAATTGCCAAACGCCACATAAATGTACAAACAGGCACGTATTTATATATCTTGCCATCTCCACGAACCCCCGCCTCCAAAAAGGGCGTGCCCCTCTTTCTTATTCAGTGGGGTTTATGCGGACAATTGGAGCCGGAATTATAGTAATAAAGGCAGGAAGTCTTACATTTTGTAGGCTTTCGCTTGGTTATCAAAAGAATATTCAAAATATATTCAAAATATATTCAAAATATATTCAAAATATATTCAAAAAATATTCAAAAATTATTTAAAGTATTAGTGTTTCTGTTAAATATTTCTATTATAAACAGATTAATACCTGCGAAAATTCTGGATTCATAAGACATTATGGTAGGATTATTTTTGTATAATAAATGATGGTTCTATTATAAAATGTATTACATTTTCTGAAGACAATTTATCATTTATTTAAAAAATTACACTAAAATCTCAGCTGTGTGTGTAAAATCTATTATTTATGCTGTGAAATGCCTTAGCTTTGTAAACCACCTTTTGAGCTACTATCACTCCAACCGCAGTTGCTTAAAATATATATACAATATAGGTTAGGTCGCCGCTTTGCCTCTGCGGCTTGCATGCCAATTTTATGTTTTAATAATAAGTCTCTGGCATGCAAGCGTCGCATATTTTATGCCAATTGTTGGTGGACTGCGGGGCTGGGGATTCCAGGTAAAATAGACGGGGTTTGCCCAAGGCGGACTCACCTGGAGTCATTCAGTCAGCTATGTAGTCGTTCATTCATTTCAGTTCACTTCAGCTTCGTGTTTATTTTTAACCCAATTGTTTTTTACTGAGGAATTTATTCCACCCCAAGATGATTTCGATATATATCTCCTGGAGTGCTATTTTGCACCTGAAATGCTTACAATATTTAGCAGCTGCACAGAATATTGATTAAAAATCCAAACAACAACGAGTGAAATATGGAACATAGTTGCACTTTTTTGAATTTTCGAGTGCGTGCGGTCATGCAAAATGCAAATGCAAATGCCAGTACGAAATATGAAATATGATTGCCGCAATTTTGTGACCAGTCGCCCATTCCCACGATCAAACGGTCAAACGGTGGATGGTAGAGTAAATATTTGCGGTGCAGCTCACAAAATTGGAAAATTAAAATTTTAACGGGTTTTCGGAAACCTGTTTAAAGAAATAGATAGATTTTAAAAATTATATATTTTTATATTTTTTATTTGTAATTTTAAATTTGTGTTAAATAAAATTAAATAAAATCTCAAAATTAGCCAGATTAGAATATTGAATAAATTCGCTTTTGAAACCCTACATTATAAATTCAAAAAAATTTTGTGCAACTTAAAACCACTGCATTTCGAATGAATATCTCTCTTTTTGCTGATTTGCGGTTACTGCCAGTTGCTTTTCCAAATAAATATATATGTGCGTATATATGTTTGGAGTGGGAGTGTCGCTCGTAGCTGGTATAAATTTTCCTTTCCATTTTTAATTCGCACTTAATTAAAAATCCTTCGCTGACGTGCGACACGCACGGGCTTAAACCGCCTTAACCCCAGTTCAACCTCAATCCCGACCAGACCCTCTGACAATTGAAACTTGCTTTCTGTTTTTACAATTGAAGGGGGAAAACATGAACAGGATTTTTTTTAGTTTGTTTTGATTGCCCACTTTTATTACTAATTTAAATGTAAATGTAAAACATAAGAATTTAGAGATTATTAGATTAAAATATAACAAAAAAAATATTTAACCAAAAGCTTAAACTAGAAACTTTTATCAACCATATAAAAAAAATTACAAAATGTAAAAAAAAATCTATTTAAAAATTACACATACAATTTCTGATAACTTTTGGGTAAATGCGGAGATTTCTAACAAGACTTATAGATAGTGGCATTTTTATAAACCTGGTTCTATATTTACTATATTTATTCCAAAATTACAAAAAAAAAAAAATCGTTATAGTCCGAAAATTCTGTTTTAAAAATACACATACAATTTTTGGGTTATCTTGGGAGATTTCTAGCAAGACTTATAGATAGTTGCATTGATCTCGTAGTGGCACAGAGCCCTCTTCGTAACCTTGTCCTTGGGACTCAGGGCGAAGACGGTGCCCTCGAGGGTGTACAGTGTGTTCGGGTGGTACATAAACTTCAAGATCGCCGTTTCCGGCGGCACTTGGATGCGATTCATCACGTATACGCCCTGTTTCAGGGGACAGGCGAGGCTCATATTGCTGGCGCCCTTCGAGAGCATCAGCTTGGCCACGTTGTTCCACGCGGATACGTGGCGGATGTATTTCCAGAAGTCGCAGGTCTTAGTCGTTGAATTGTAGAGGGTTCGCGGCAATTCCGCTCGACTCGCCGAGGCGCCGGAACTCCTTTTTCGCGGATGCTGCAGGAGGACGAGATGCCACAGCGGAATGGCCACATCCTGGCGCACCGTCGTCACCGAGGACATCGAGTTGTTCTTCTCGAACATGTTGATCTTCAGCCCGTAGTTGGGCGTATCCCAGGACTTGGCGCCCACCAGCTTCATCATGTAGCAGTGCTATGGGAAAAATAAGTCGAGTTTATTATTATGCACAACAACAAAAAAATATCTACGAAAAAGTGTTCAAAAAAATCTTTAAACAAAACGGAAATTCGGAAAGAATAATCCTAACTAAAAATAAATGAATTCACAGATATTTTTCGCACCTGCTTGGTTGATTGCAGAAAACCAAACAGAGTTATAAAACCCAACAAGTTTCTATAGAATCCCATTTTGCAGGGAACTCCACGCCACGCGAATCAAAAGCAACTGAACGAATCGAATCAATAACCGAATAATGCGCGATTGCAAAGTGATTTAGCCATTGCAGCTAATGATAATTTCCGTAATTTGTCACACCTCAATTGGATCAATTCCCCCGAAATGACGGGCTAATTGTTAAATAATTGTGCGATCATAGTTGCGCGAATTATGTATGTGCGACATTGAAGGGGTTTTAAAATGTGCGGTTTATCAAATGGATAGCACTAGCTAGCAAATTACAAGGTAGTTTTAGTGCTGAAAAAAAGAAAAGATTTAGCCCATTTTAAAATAAGAGTAAAAATTCGGATCACTTATTTAAAAGTTATGAGCAAATAATACATGTTCCGCAAGATGGCGCCACTTCAAGCGACTGCTTGCTTCGCTGCTTGCATATCGCCATCTCTCTCACACTCATTTAGCTGAGTAACGGGTGGCTGATAGTCGAGGCACTCTACTATACCATTCTCTCTTGTTTCTTTATTTAAACATCTGAAGAGAGCTTTCTGTGGGATAGTGTAATTGATGTTTAAACCAGTAGACCCTTTGTTTGTTTAGGCTGAACCCCAATTAAAAGGGAAAACATGTAACATGTTAGCCAACATCGCGTTATCCCCTTGTTATGACTATAGTTATATTGTCTATCCAGCTAATTGCAATTGCATCTGCACACGCTTCAGCTTCTGTTTCTGCTTCTGCCTCCGATATTTCTCAGCTTTCCGATACACTTTTGCAGCATATCATATCGGCATACTATACTATATGTTTGTACATTTACCCAGATCCAGATCCGTTTCCGGCTTATTTGTTTGCTCGTCCTCGCTGCATGGCTCTCAATGGACCGAACAATGGATTGAAATCCACTTTCCACTTGCCGCATTCCCACATCCTCTCGAACACATCATCATCCTGTCGACCGAGGATTCCCTTTGTCCCGTTTGTCCCGATTCACTTCTCATATTTACATTTTCTGTTATTTCCCCAGCAAATATTTGCATGACACTGACTGGCCTCAAACATATTTTCCAGGAATTTCGAGGCGTTTTCGCGCTTTTCCCCTGCAACATCATCTGCAATCGCATCAACGCATCAGGGCTTCAATGCGATTTGCAATTTGAGTGGCGGTGAAAATCTCCATCCATCAGCCTTCATCTTTCCTTCTTTTACCTTTGTTTTGAGACTCACTGACGATTCCTTTCACGATGGTCATTTCATTTCCTTTCATTTGATTTCATTCATGATAGCAGATAGCCAATACTTCTCTTCCAGCTAACTTAATTATATTAATGGCTTAATTAAAGCTGAATGTGATGGCATAATGAGCTGAAAATTAAACATTCAAGTCGATTCCTTATGATATTCCATTTTCTATTAGCCACTGAACATTTTATCGCTCGATTTTCACAACAACTTTATCTGTTGACTTGGCTGCAAATGGTGCACAAAGCCATTTGGAAGTGGTAAATTCATCCACATCTCTTCTTTCCTTTATCCTTGGCCTGTTTAGTTTTTTCTGCTTTTTGATTTGTGTCAATAGGCTTTTATGGGCTTTTAGTTGGACGATTGGCGGCTCCACTTTTTGCCAGAGAATTTCCCGTCTGGCCTGTGCAAATATTCTAAGCGCTTTTCACATTTCAAATGCACAAAGCCATTTCAGAGAGTTGGACAGCAGCGAGTTCGCCTCTCCGTTTGCGGCTGCAGAAATGGCAACTTTAATGTGCCCACCACACACATTGGGGAAAAAAAGTTCCCCATTTCCCAGGCCTGTCTTTCGCCAGCCTCTTTTCTCATTCTCGCTGTTTTTTCCTGCAGGGAGAGAAAAATGTCCTGACTTTACCGAATTTAAATATAAATAATTTCCGAATTTCGGTTTTTTTTATACCCTTGCAGAGGGTATTATGATTTCAGTCAGAAGTTTGCAACGCAGTGAAGGAGACGTTTCCGACCCCATAAAGTATATATATTCTTGATCAGCATCACTAGACGAGTCGATCTAGCCATGTCCGTCTGTCCGTCTGTCCGTCTGTTTCTACGCAAACTAGTCTCTCAGTTTTTAAGCTATCGGGATGAAACTTTCCCAAAAGTCTTCTTACTATTGCAGGTAGTATATAAGTCGGAACCGACCGGATCGGACAACTATATCCTATAGCTCCCATAGGAAGGATCGAAAAAAAAACGGTAAAAAAATTCTATCTTCGGTGTTTTTTGAAGTATTACCTTCTAATCTTGGGAATATTAGTTTTTAATTATTTCTGAATTTCGAATAAAATTTTATCAAAATCAGACGACTATATCATATAGCTGCCATAGGAACGATCGGAAAATTAATGGGAATATAATAGGAAGTAAATTATTGCTCCGTTAATTATACCCGTTACTCGTAGAGTAAAAGGGTATATTGTATTCGTGCAAAAGTATGTAACAGCTAGAAGGAAGCGTTTCCGACCCCATAAAGTATATATATTCTTGATCAGGATCACTAGCCGAGTCGATCTAGCCATGTCCGTCTGTCCGTCTGTCTGTCCGTCTGTCTGTATGAACGCTGAGATCTCGGAAACTATAAAAGCTAGAAGATTGGCGTTTTGCATGCAGATTCTAGGAGTTCCTACGCAGCGCAAGTTTATTTTAAAAAGGTGCCACGCCCCCTCTAACGCCCACAATCGCTTATATACGATTTTAAAAATTTCAATATTTCGGAAAAGTAAAAATGCAGTTTTATTGTGTTTATCAATACCTATCGAAATGTAGTAAATTTTTCAAATCGGACCATTCGTTAAAAAGTTATTCGTGTTCAAAGTTTCTATCTCCATCTCCCTCGCACTCCCTTTACCTGAGTAACGGGTATCTGATTGTCGGGGCACCCGACTATAGCGTTCTCTCTTGTTTTAAAGTGCAACCAAACTAATGCCATTTTTCCTCAATTTATATCTCTCGAATTTCGCGCAATGTGCAAAGACATAACCGATGGAAAAATACCTAAGTGATGACCAATTTCGCAGATATTTGCTCTCTGTATGGCTCTTAGCTTCTAGCCTTGTTTGTCTCATATCGTTGCATTGCATTGGGGGGCCTTGAACGTTTTATGATTGCACTTTTCAGCAATAAAATAACGAGTGGGCGGCGAGGAGAGCGGGGAATTGTGGATGTGGATGCAACGCCCCGCAGGATCTCCGGGATCCCCCAGTACTCGAGTATCCACATCCCAGATCCCCGAGCAATGCGACTTCACACCGAATGCTCGGCTGAAACTTTAATAACCCCAGACGAGGCCGACACTTGCAATAAACTGGCTGCTCGTCGTAAAAGCTCAACACACACACACACATAGCACTCGTAAAAAACAGAGGCACTAAAAAAAGAAGTGGAAAATGTGTGGGGAAAGGCGAGAAAAGGAAAGGAAAGCCCAGGAGCAGGACTCGGGGGATACGATGTCCTGACCAAAAGCTGTCAACGCGTCGCCATTGCAGCTCATAAACATGGGATCCAGATCCTCGGGCCCCCTTTCCCTCATTTTCCTACATTTCCCTGGCTGTCAGTTATAGTTTTGGACCATCGCATCACATTTATTTCGTCGCCATTTCCCTGTCGTTGTATTTTCAGCGGGAACACGCTGCTTTGCACTTTATGGCCTGTCCTGCATAATTGTTGGGCTTATTATTGGATTTTGAATAGCATCCCATCGACAGGACTGGACATGGACGGGGAAAAGTCCAAAGTCCGAAGGCTTTTCCGACGATGAGTTGGGTTCCCAAATGTATGGTAATCCGTGGGGAAACATGGGCTTTGGGTTCCATAGTAAATAAATAAAGAGCAGCGAATGGGCAGGGGAGATAATAAAACTGATTAAGAAAATGATAGTAGTCAGGGAAAATTTAAACAAATATAAAGTAAATTTAGAGTGGATTAACTGGGAATTAAAAAAAAATGTTTAATAAATATATATAAATAAATAAGTAAATTTACAAACTTTTTTGGCATTTATTTATTACCTTTAGAATTCAAAAGAATTCAAGTGGTTATTAATTAATATATAATTAAAAGCCAGTAAGTGGCATAAATTCACAATTAGTTTAATACACATTTAAATTCCTGCATTCCACGTTCTTTGTGCTAAATGCAATTAGAGTGTTTCTTGAAAATTTCACTTAACAATTCCTCTGACAGAATTTCTCCTGAATAAATTCACTATATTTACTCAGTGGCAGTGGTCGTCTACCCACCTCCACTTACATTTGCAGTTGTTTCTAGCCCATTGTGTGTGACTAATCCAGGCTTTGCAGGATCCCTGGAACTGAACTGCAGTTTGTTATTAGAATTTTAAGGAACTCTTTGATTACTGAACTGGCATTAAAATTACATTTTCCCTTCAAAATCTACCCTTAAAGATCTGAAGTTCTATAGCATAATTGCATAATTCCAGTACTTGTATCACGCATACGCCATGTAGGACCATTAATAGGGAATCTCGCAGTTTGTTATTAAAATTCTAAAGAACTCTTACTGAACTGGCATTTAAATTCCCTTTCCCTTCACAATCTACCCTTTAAGATCTGGGGTGTTCTATAACAATTATCCAGTACTTGTATCACGCATATTACGCATACGCCACGTAGGCCAGTTAATAAGGGACGCAATTCCCTTGACCAACCAACCAACCGCCAAGACAAAACACAACTCATCAATCTCTGACAGCTTTGGCTGCCCGGAACGGAACCTATGCAAAACCCAAACCCAAACCCAAAGCCAAACTCAAACTCAAACCCGAGTGAAGTACTCGTAAATTTCATTTAATCACCCTGGTCTCGGGACTTTGATGTAGTACGCAAAAAAGAACAGGGAAAGAAAGGAAAATATTAAACTCCAAAGGACCACCGTGCACGTGGCCATTAAATTGTCGGCCCTCGTTCGTTTGTCTTTCCCACATACATACATAGATTTTGTGTTGTTTTGTATGAAAATTTATTGGCACTGCGACTGATGAGGCAGGAAGAGGTCGGCAAATTGGGTCAACGGCAATAATAACAACGAGGTGCAACAGTTTTCAAAGGGGATGGAATGGTGGCTATGAAATAGAACGGAAACGGAAATGGCGGTGCTGACACAACCAAGGTCACTCAGATGTGTGGGCTATATACTATATAGTATACCCCCTATATATATGGAAAATCCTAGTTGTAAGGTGGCTGGGGAAAACTCAAACTCAAACTGAAACTGAAACTGAAACACACACATCACATCGGATGGGAAGTGCAAATTTATGTCGGAATTAATTGCAACTAGCTGCGGGACTGGGAAAAGGAATAGCAGCAGTAGCAGCCCAGGGACCAAAAGAGAGTCCGGCCGTGACTTTAATTAGCCGTAGAAAACGAGCACTCAAACCCCGCATTAACGGAATCAGTCAGCCGTGGGCAAAATTATGGGGCTTACTTTGATTTAAAGACACGAGAAAAAGGGGGAAAATCTCTCATTAAAGTTAATAAATTAAATTCCTTTTAAATAGGTGTCTAAAAAATTTTTCATCATTATTAATTTACTGTTTTGAAATATGCGAAAATGTAATAAAATCGTGCCTAGGTAAAGAGTAGATATCCCATTAATTATTAAATTAAATATCTTATGAATAGGTATCTAAAAAAATACTTCAACACTATTAATTGACTTTTTTAATATCTATTTAAATTTTCCCAAATAGAAATCTTATGGGAAAATAAATATATAAGAACTGGTGAAAAATATACCGTTAAAATTATTAAATTAAATTTATTTTGAATAAGTATCTTAAAAATATTTCAACATTATTAACTTATTTTTTTAATATCCATTTAAATATTCCCAAATTGAAATCATTTAAAATATGTCCAAATATAATAAAATCATGCCGCAATGCTGACTGCTCCTTGATTAATAACAACCAAATTGCATTGCGAATTTTACCTCATATTGAAATTAAATTGAAACGATCGATTTCGCATTCGAGTCTTTTGTAAATGTAATATTCATTGAAAGCTCACTGGAAAAACGTTTGTGATAAAATGGGGAACGAAAAATTACGTGGCCTTATTATAAATGAAACTGATTTGATGGGACATTTGAAAAAATCCCTGATAATTGGAAAATAATGCATGTCATTTGAAATCAGCTCAAAAATAGTAATTCAAGCTGAAGTAATTGCAGCGGGCAGTTAATATCATTTGTGACTGCATCTTCGGGGAAAAAGTGAAAAAAGTGCATAATGAAAATCCTGCGAAAAAGAATTAAATCAAGCAGAAATAATTTCCAATGGCATTTGTGACAGCCAAATGGTATTTCCTATTTAATGTATGTATTTAAAAAATATTAATTCAAGCAGAAATAATTCGAGCGGACTGTAGATTTCGTATATTAATTTTTAATAAGATCAAGTGCCAGAATATCAATTATTTTTTGAGCTGCCTAATCACAATGAGCTGGCAAATATTTTTCATCATTTTTTCTTTGTGTGTGCAGCTCTTGGTTATGGGGCATGTAATTACGAATAGTCGGTTTGCTGAATGTTTTCTGTGCTTCCTGCCTGCGAATGAGCGCACTGAATAATTGACACGAATTAAAAATGCAATTTCGAGGGTTTTTATTTTTATTATTATTATTCTTTTTGTAAGGATTCCTCCTCCTCCGATGACTTTGGTGCCATCATTTATTTGTCGCATTGTGCGTAATGTTTATTAATTCATCATAATTATTGCCTGCTCGCCTGTTTTGGCCTGAATATGTGAATATATATTCCCCAGGATCTGCAAGCTTTTAGTGCCCGCATGAATATTGCATACTCTCGGGCGGAATTTAGAGCACAATTTTGCAACGATTTCAATTTGGTTTCCGATTTTCCCGACAGCCGGATGAAATGAGATCCATCCGATGAGATGAGGAGATGAGATGAGATGAGCGTAGGTTGCTGTGTTACCTGTGTTACCCGCTCGCCAAGTGCGAATGATGCGTGTGGGCAGGTAATTTCAAGCGGAAAATTAATATCCCAAGAATGGCATACTTCATCATCCTGTCCATTAAAACAAACCAACGGGCCAAATGTAGCTGCATATTTGAGCCCCCATTGAGCCATCAAAGCCGTTCATCAATTATTCAGCCAACATTGTTGTAGTCTTGTTAGTCTCCTCTTATTTAAGTTGCATTTCGAGTGCTTTATACTTTAGCTATTTATTTTTAATATATAGTAGTACTAGACCATATTGAAAAATACAAAGCACAAATTGCATTGCATATTTAATTAAAATGGAAATATAATTGTCACTAATATTTTCGTAATTCAATTGTAATGCTTGTAATGCAACTAGAGATTATTTATAGGCATTTTTGTTAGCTCTAATTAAAAATTCATTTCATATTAAATCTTAGTTAATTTTATAAAAATAGTCCAAACTAAACGGCGACCGCCAATAAATTGTGAATAATTTATTATGCGGCACATAACTCACCTGTTTAAGTCTCGTGGCGCAGTTTTCGCCACCTTTGAGCTGCCGTAAATCCTTGAAATGGATGTGGATGTTCCTCAACATTCAATTGCCCATTCGCACCCACAACTTTGCATCCATTCGCAAATGAATTACAACTCAATTGCGGCGCCACATTCGTGTGTCACCCATGATTCATTCGCCTGTTGCTCCAGCCACCCACTCAACCACCTCGTCCCCTGCTTCCTGTCAAGGTCGTACCACCTCACACATGTGTAACTGATACGTTTATTCAAGTGCTGAAAATAAATAACATGACGGGGCAAAAAAAAAACAGAAAAAAGGAAACTGAATCGGAAAACTGAAATGGAAACTGAAACTGAAAAGTTGAGCGGCATAAATTTGCGGCGAGCTGAGTGTGTTTAGTCAGCTAACTTTTAGCAGCCACTGTGTGTCCCAGGGACATTTGCAACAAAAGTTGGCCAACTGAAACAAATGGCAACAAATTGTAAATAAATAAAAGTTTTTCGGCCACTCGGGGCTGCATACATAAATCCCATTGAATAATGCCGATCAATTTCGGACTTTTGTGCCGTGCCGACAAAGTTTTTGCAACAGTGTATACTGTATGTATACAGCTGCGGTCGCATAAATAGCACTGGGAATTCTCCATATTCATTACAATTTAATTGTATTAGGTAGTTGTATTTTTAATAATTACTATAAAAAATATTTCTTTGGAACTGATTGAGTTCACTAAGGAAGAAATCAGTTTTTAGTTAAAGCCCATTTTATAGTAAGAATATTTGGTAAAAATATGTAGCTCTACTGGTTTAGGCAGTCGCTTTAACTCCCAAAATTTGATCGGGTTAGTTCTATATATTTAGAAGATTATTCCTTATTTTTTTTCGTATTATTTTTTTGTCCCCACTTGTACACTGTGCAACATAATTTGCAATTAGATTGTGTCTGCCTCGGAAACTCGATGCTGGACTTGATTATGCTACCGAAACGGTTTTGTTTATGTTTATGGAAATTGTTTTCCTCCAGTTCCCAGTATCCAGTTTCCGAGTTTCCAGTAGTTGCTGCCCCATGGCAGGATTATCCCCCAGTTTATGCGCTTAATTGTTGTTTGCCTTCAACTTTGGGCCCAGTTACTTGTCATCTTGTTGGTATTGTTGTTTTTACTGCTGTTATTGCATGTCGGTGCTTCCAAGTGGGGGATTGGGATACCCACGCTCTCGGCGACAAACAAACAGACAACGTCGAAAGTGTTTGCTGCCATTCTGTTTTGGGACAAGTTAATCAGATATCAGATCCGATTGGCTATCAATGGGCCGGCTTGTTTGCTGCCGAAATTGAAATGCTAAACCTGAACCGAAATGGCGAAGGACGACGAATTCCCATTTTGTTTATATTCCTGCGATGATTGCCAAGAACAAATTTGAGCCTTGTCAAGTTGAGTCATTTCCAAAAAAGTCACTTAATAATTTCTTTCAAGCCATCATCATAAAAATACAAAATAAATTAAATAAATTCTTGGATAATTCTTAGTCTTTCGAAATTTAAAAAAATTAATAAATCATTTTACAAGCAATTTGTTGTAAATTAAAACTAGATAATATTTTTGGAAAGTGTTATAAATTATTATTATTTATCTATTATTTTAATTATATTTTTGTTGAAGTGATAATAATATCTTAAATCCTTAAAAATTATTTCTATTTTTATTTTACCTTTTTTTTTTTTAAAAGAATTATTGATTTCATATAATTTTTATTTTATTTGTAGTTTTGTTGAAGTGACTATTACTGATAATAACATTTGAGATCCTTTAAAATTATATCTTATTTTGTACTAAGCAAGTGAATAAATCCCCATTAATATCCCCTAGTAGGGGATATAATATGCTTTTGCATATGTTTATTTCTCTAAGCCCAACGTCAACATTCATCTTGGCTTTATCCGTGTTAACTGAAAACTTTCGCAATTGAAAGCGACTTGGCTAATTAGTAGCGACGCAGAGATTATGCTGCTACCAAGTTGGCTATGTGTGCCCCAAAAACTTGTGGCTCATTATCATCACTCCCACACTAAACTGAACTACACTAAACTAGGCTACATAGTATTTGTCCTGGATATAACCAACTGACGTACCCTTTGTGTATTAATGGAAAAAGTTAGAGGGTCCCGGACGGAGCCGGTTGCTGTTGATTGCATTCGCTGTTGGGTCTTTCAATAGGTATTACAATAAACCATTGTTGTGTGAAAACTGAGAACTGAGAACTCAGAACTGAGAGCTTAGAGATAACCGCCCACAATCGCCTGTCCATTCCATACCATATTCCATTCATCCAATCAATGTGGGCGCTATCCGGTGTTTATCCGAAACTGTTTGCCACTCCCATTGAAAACATCCTGCGTTGAATGCATGTAATGTGGCTAATGAGCATTCTGGGTGGATTTTGTGGGGTTTCTGGGAGCTCATCATTATCATCTCATCATCGCCTTATATTGTTGCATAATAGGTCCTGCTGTAATTACAGTCATAAGCCATAAAGTTCGGGGAAAAGTCCGAAATGCATGTATAGTGTCCAATATCTTATCAGAAAATTAATTTTAATTAATCAAGTTCGAAAGCCAAAAATAAGCTGAAGACCAGTGTCTTAGAAATTGTAATTAAATCGTAAGAATTTCATTTTATTTATTTTATTATTATTATGTAAATTAAAATTAAAAATTAAAAATTAATGTGTAGGAGAATTTTTTGTTAGTTCCACCAATGAAATATTATTTATACCTATTTAGGAGTCAAATCATTGAACTTTTGTGTAACAAAGTCAGTAAGAAATTCTTTAAGTTAAAAATCAAATTAAAAGTAATATTTACCTAAAAGGTTTTCCCACCGACGAAATATATTTTATACCTTTTGAGGAGGTTAATCATCAAACTTTTTCTATACTTTGTTTTAGATTTCCATAATATTTTGATATATATTTTATATAAAATCCTCCCTCGTTGCTGGTGTCAAATTAATGCAATTGACTAGATGAGGCATAGCCGCTTTTTAAAAAATATTCACATTTTTTCGGTCGATAAAAAGACTCGATCCGCTGTGCTCTCAGCTATTCCGACATCTTGCCAAATTCATTATTTGTCTAACGAGGAGCTAACTTCGCAAACTGAACACTAAGGGGCACTATAAAAAAATATATTATATGTACATTTAAACTATTATGAATGTCGAACCGATCGAGTTGGAAATTGACGAACAACTGAACTCGATTTCTAACTAAGCGAATGGAAATTTCTTCGCTTCGCTTTCCGTTGGGCGAAGAAATCGGGGAAATGGGCAGAAGAACGGGGGAGAGAGGCTCTGTTTGTTGTTGAAGCTGCTTAAAAATTGATTAGCACCTGGCCCATAACAAGTTTCAAATTACCAGGAGGCGTCTAACTGCCCTCGGTGATTTCAGCATACAGCATTTCATTCCTACAATCTCATCCTCATCCCAACTTGTTGTTATGTGCCTAGCTGCTTAGCACCTTGTAACCATTTTACTTTTAGGGCCTGACAAATGGTTAGGAGTAGGAGATCGAGTTGAAAGAAAATCCATTCATGTGGATTTCGGAGGAATGATCAGCAATATGGGGAGTTTTGTTAGTCAGCTAATAAAGCTATTGAAACTTGTTGGAAAAACTTGTTTTTATTTAACCTTAAAAATTTTGAGGAATAATATTGAAATATTAATTCGACTTTTCTATATATAAAATATTTAAATATTTAGAAACTAAATAATATTAAATTTTAATTCTATTTTTTAATATAAATATTTTTTATTTAAGTTCGTATTTTAAATTTATCTAGACTACCTTTTTCGTCCATGAGCTCTTATTAATTTTATGTTCTACATATTAAAGCAATTTATTGGTACCAGTTTTACAGTTTAGGGTAGCAATTAGTCAATTTAATATCACACAACCTGCACAACAATCTTGTTTATTGAGTCAAGTATTTAGCGCATTTTGGCCTTGTTTGCTCTCTTTTTGAGCCAGCCGTTTTTTTTTTACCAGCCGCATGTTAAATGCCCTAATTTCCCGGCCACTTTATGTTGACTTTGAGTGGGTCTGACGTTGCCTTAGCACCTCGGTGCGATTTGGGCAGAGTCGTAAGCCCCCCTTTTAGCCCCCCTTTTAGCCACCCCCCTCATATGTCAGCACCCCTCTGCTTTGGAAAAGTCAACGAGCTGTGGCCTGTCTGTGTGTGCTGACATAATTGCAAGTGGATATCAAATATTGCCCCTCGATTCCAATGGCTAATGCCATGTCGTCCGTTTCGTTCCGTTTCGGCTCGAGAGGCTGTCAGGGGCAGGCGGATCGAAGTGGGCGTGGCCACAAGGTCATTGGGGGGGGTGGTCCCCCATTACCAATCGAGTCGAGTCCTGAAATACTCAAAAATCCATTTCAATGGAGTGTCAAAGATGTCAGGATGTCACAAGGGCGGGTCAGGCGGTGTGAAAAGTGAGAAAAGTGGAAAAGCCACGCGATTTTATTTAATATATGGTGGTCTTTGTAAATCAAAAAGGAAAGAGGGGCAAAACTAAGAAATGCGATGCTAAAAATGTGTCATTTATTTTCTTATTTCATAATTCACAAAGCCATAAATCATGCCGGCGGTCACACGCCTATCTTCCATTGGGCACACGTCGATTTTCCTTTGAGTAGCGTATGATTTTCTTTTAATTATTTTTGTAAATTAACTGTTATAAGGCAGTTTTGTTCGCCTGTCATTCAAATGCTTTTGTTAAATAATTGATTGTCATTTCGCTGAATAATTCCGAATATTTTCCAAATCTACTGTACATTTCCACACAGTTTACCAGCTGCCCGTCAGTTTGCCTACCGCTCATTCTCATTACTTGTCTGTCACTTTTGATAATTGCATGACGCGTTTTACACGCGAGTTGAGCGTGATTTTCCAAACATTTTCGAACATTGCGCCCACTCACACTCGCAGACTCACGCATACATACACACATACGGAGGACTATCGATGGCATATCCTTACAAGGATTTGCACTTAACCTGCTCCACTTGCAGCCCAACTTGGCATCGATTGAGATTGCAGGGAAATGCGAGGGAAAATGCGAGAGAAAAGCCGTCGAGAAGCGAACAAAAAACGGCTCCTCAAGTGGAAGCAATCGCTCAAGTTGGAAACCCTTTTTCTCTGCGTGTGTGTATGGGTGTTTTTATGGGTTTTTCCTTTTTTTTCCCTGCCACCTGCTGACGTCACTATTGACCCACTTGCAAGCCGAATCGAATTCGCATTCAAAAGTGCCAACCAACTGAGATGAAGCAACCAAAGATGAAGATGCACAGCAAAAAAAAGTTAATACTTTAGTCTTTCAAAAAAAAAAATTAGAAGTCCATTTATTTAAGCTATAGTTTCTTAAAAAATATCAAAGAAATTTTTAGTTATATTTGTTTAAAGTCTTTTTTCTTTAAAAATATGGGGACTATCTGAAATAAATGATTACTAAACCAAAAAAATACATTAAAATTAGTATATGAATCAAAGAAAATTAAAATATTTTTTTATTTGTGCATCGAAAGAAGCGGAAGGATATAAACGCCACGCCAGCCCTATCCCAATTCCAATCCCAATCCTCTGCTCACATTTCAATCTCTTGCCGGCATTTTGGCTTGGATTCCGGTGCCATTGATAAATATGCCAAATCATCGGGCACGTCCTTAGACCTCCGATCGGATCCCCAGGACCCAGGACACGTGCAACAACTGCGGCCCCCTCAAAAAACAAAACAGTGCGAAAAAAGAGGAGAAAATTAAGCCAGCCAGCAAAGAGGAAAAAAAGGGTGGGGGATGGATGGGAAAGGAAAAGTTTTTCCATTCACTTTTCGTTTTGTTTGCCAAGTTATTCTGTCAAAATTTATTTAAATATTCTACCGAATTTCCTGGAATACTTTGGATGTGGCCCCCTTTTCTTTTTTTTTTTTTCTTATCCACCCCTCGATAAAGTTTGGCGGCAAAACGCTTCGCGTTAAATAATTTCCCCAACAGTCATTAGGTGCAACAAAAACACTTCTCGTCTCTCTTTTCTGGCAGCGACAAATGGCAGCAAATTATGATGCTGCTCGCAAGTTATTCAGACGAAAGGGGGACGACCCAACACGAACCCGAACCCCGAACCCCAAACCCAACCCTAACCCCAACCCAACCCCAACATAACCCATACCCTTACCCCATCAGGCGTAAACTCTTCTCCGCTTCAACCAATTTTTCTTTTCGGTTTTCTTTTTTATGAGAACTTTTCCTGCTGCCAACAATTAATTGAAATTAACATATTTTTCTTCTTTTATTTGAGACAACTTCCCGCCTTCGTCCCCTTCCTTGACCACAGTTCCACGCCTGACTAACTTAATTTCCCCCAGTTTTCCTGCTTCGCGAAAATTAAAATGCTGCGGATTAATTTTCAGCATCTCAGCTAGAAAATGCCAAAAAAAAAAACAAGAGAGAACGCTATAGTAGAGCAACTCGACTCTGAGATACTCGTTACTAAGCCAAGCAGTAAATCAACTGCTTCCACTGCCTGCATTCCATTATTTGCTTATAACTTTTAAATGAATGGTCCGATTTTAATATTTTATTTTACATTTCGATGGGTATTAATAAACCCAACAAAAAGGTATTTACACTTTTGCAAAACCTGTAAAGATCTACCTATTACATACTTTCCGACGAATACAATATACCCGTTTTACTCTACGACTAAAAGGTATAAATACAAAAAAGAAAAGGGGGAAGTAAGCCACTCGGACCAATTAAATTCTTGCCAAAAGTTGCCAAATTGATTTTCTTGGTAATTCAGTAATTTCGCTACTATCACATTTCGTATTCTAGTTGGGCAGGTGAGCAGAGAACTTTCTCATTAAACTCAGTTCCGGGAGTTTGCAATCGGACTGAAGTAATGTTCTATTGCTTTAAACCTTTGATAACTTAAATTTTAACCTGATAATCCAGTTAGGTTATTTTAGGAAATTTAAACTACTACATTAGTTTATAAACTACATATGATTTATTCGATCAATAGCACTTGGCTTCTTCTTCTTCTTTGGGTAACTTTTATGACAAATTGCAGGTTAAGCGAGGTCCAAATTAATTTTACAAAATTGTTTATGGCCTGTAAGTGAAGCGCTTTCATTTTTGTGGCACCTTTAATGAGCCCCAGACTCAAAAGCAGGGGCGCACAGCCAAGGGGGATTTCCCCAATTTCCAGCTGGAGAGTGAGTGGGAATGTGAATGAGCCTGGGGAAAAGGAGGTGGATTTCCCATCTCAGTCACATAATAAGGGCATTCCTCATACGCCACCGATTCCCCAGTGGCTCCATTTGCAGCGCTTTGTAGTATATATATATATATATGTATATATTTTATATTGTTGTTGTGGCTCCTCGTTGGGCTCTGGCTTTATGAAAAATTATACAAAACTTTTTACTTAGTGCCAGGCGGGCTCTGAACAATTACGAGGCCATCAGGGAAGTTGGAAAACGGCAAACAAACGGCAAAAGGCAAAAGGCAGCAGGCAGTGGGGTCAAGTCAAGAGGTTGGCAAATAAATAACGTGTTTGTAATAAGCCCAGTATGTGTGTGTATATATTTGATTTGGCCCTCTTAAACGATGCAGAAAGTTTAGTTGCGGGGATAAAAGGGGAAAGGCTAACCCAACCAATTGAAAATGGAGTAATGGTATAATGGCTTATCGCTGCTGCAAAGCACAATCTGTCAGTTTTCCACTAATTAACTGAGTGGCAAACAATGTCCAAGATTTATGGCTATTTTTCTTGGCGCAAATTTACTTAATTACAAAGTATCCCCCGCTCAAGGGGCATAAATCAGGGCAATTGTTTAAGAAACTTTGCTTCTGTTTGGAAAATTCTAAAAAGTTTTGAGGCCAAGCTTTCAGTTTAAAAGGTCATTTTCACAGATTATTTAAAATTGTGTTTTTCTTTGCAAAACCAAAAATAATATTCCATTCCTCAGAAACTAAATTACATATTAAAAACAGTTTGAAATATTAATTTAATTATTTAATTATAATTTTATTTTTCATTTCCTTAATATTAAATACATTTTCTATCAATCACAGGATTTTTTCATGATCATACTTTAATATAATATTTATATCCGTATACTTTATTTATTAAATAATAATTTTAATTTGATTTCTTAAATATTGAATATTTTTTATGAACTATAGGAATATTTCATGATCGTACTTCAATATATTCTTACTTTCTTTATACTTTATCTATAGAAAATGAATTTGTACAATTAAATTGCTATATTTTTGCAATTCTTTTAGATATTTTGAATAGTTTTTTGTGAGAAGAGCCGGAAAGTAGGCCACACTGCTGTTTCAATCTCAGTTCCGAAGTAGGCTATACATTGCACTTGCATTCCATTTCCAATCCAAAAATCCCTGTAACCCCGGCATTTCGCCCCCATTTCAACCTTTTCTAATTACGCACTTTAACAAATTCTTTGCGACTCGCAACGCCATTCCATGCCTTCACCTGGCAAACTTTTGGCATTTCTATGGAATTCAATTTCAAAGCTATATCATTTTCATTTAATTTCACGCTTTCAATTTGCGACCCAGACAAAAACAGAGGCGGAGGTGAGGAAGGGCAAAGAGGTGAGGGCCGCTCTTTGTCCGGCCGCATCCCTTTTTTAGCCCCCACTTCCACACTCTGGTGACCCCCTTATTTTGCCCGTGGTGACCCCGTCGTCACGAGAAGAGTCGCAGTCGCGGCACATGCCAAAGGTATGCCATAATGGATTTTTTGCTGCCGTTGTTTTCCTTCAGCCACCTATTGTCTGTAAAACGAAACCGGCCCACCTCGCCCTCACGAGAATCTCGCCCCATTTCCCATTTCCCCCCTTTTCATCCATTTTCCAGCCCGGAATCAAACCGAACCGTAGCGAACCGCATCGCCCGTCAATTTAGCACTTTCACCTAAACACACACGTGCCTCTCCGTGTGTTTTTCGAATGGATTGGAATGGAATAGAAAGCCAAACAAAAAAAGCGAAAAAAAAGTTTAAAAAAAAGAAAAACAAAAAAAGGAAAACTGCACCTCGCTTCAAATGGCAAACAAGAATATCCATGAACAGGTCAAAGGGCAACACAGCATGACTACACTCGTAACAAAAACCTATTCTTTCTTGAATTTCTTTTAGAAATAAATACTTTATTTATTTCCAATGTTTCTGCAAAATACGTTTTTTTTTGTGGAAAATTGGTACCAAGATTTTTAATAATTATAATTTTGTTTTTATTTTTTACCCTAGACGAGACTCTAGACTTGGCCAAAAATGATTCCTTATTAAAAACGTGGACTGTTTCGACAACAACCTCAAGCATATCAAAAGAAATTTGTTAAATAAAACAAGTTTTAGGGTATGCGAAGAGGCTTCAAGGTTTATCACTCATACGCACTGTTGCCTTTGTTTAAACTGTTATTTTAATCTAGTTTTTTAGATTTAGTTTTAGTTTTCGAAAACATTTTTGCACACTTTACTCTACCATGTGAAGGGGGAGAATAAGAATAAATATGATTTAAATATTTACTTTTTGGCTTATAAAGGGCATAAAGACCACAACAATGGTCGTCGATTATTCGCCCCCTTTTTTTGTTTTAGCCATGCATCTGGCAGCAGTTTTTAAAAAACATAGCAGGTACTTCAAACAAACATTTTTAGCACCGCTGGCGATAAAGGGATTTTTCAATTTACGAATAACCTTCGATGCGGGGCTTTTGTTTTTGTGCGAGTGAGTGAGTGTGTGCGTTTGAGACTTTCACGAAATTGGTCAGCAAAAATTTGTTTGGCGTGTAAATTGAGCAGTTTTTTTTGCGGCCATTGTTTAAGTTTCGTGGGCAGAGAAAAACTGCGGAAAATGCTTTTTAATCATTTAACTAACGTAATCAATTCTCCCATTTCTCCCCTTCTCTTTCTTTTCCTGGTTCCTTTGTAAATTGCAATTCACAGCGCGAAACTTTTGATTAATTAAAAGTAAAACAAAAAGCCGAGAGCCAACCAAGAACTGGCTTCTGGCGAAACAACAACAAAAACACACAACGAGAGTCCTGAAACTCGCCCCCAAGTAACTTCTCCTACAGGAAGCAGCTAAACAAGCCACAAAAAAAGGACAACAGAAAAAAAAAATACCGAATTGAGAATACAATTCAACTTTGACCGAACACCGAACATCGAAATGGAATTGGCCATCAGAATTGTCAATTCGCAGTTCGCTCGCTACAAAATCAACTACAACAGCAATAACAGCAAAATTCACACCAGCAATAGCAAAGATCGAATCATCGACAACAACGACGAGAACAACAATCCCAGTAATTTGACCAATCTCAACAGTGACAACAATTCAACAACGATAACGGAAGCAGCAAAGAAAACTGCAACAACCACCGGCAACAACCAATCGATATCAGCAGCAGCAGCAACAACAGAAGCTGCAACTTGCAACAACTTTGAATCGACAACCAACCAAACAACCAAGCGAAATGCAGCAGCAGCAACAACCGTCCATCGACCAGCTGAGCGAGCCCTTAGCTTCGACCAGCAACGCGGCCGCAATTAGGCAGGCAGCAGCAGCAGCAGCAACATCGACACCGACAACATCGTCAACCGGAAACAACTTCCACCAGCAACTGCAAGCAACAACGGCAGCAACCATGCAACGTCTGCGTACCACATTCACGCGATCGCGCACTCCGACCGGTGCCGAAATGAAGATGCAGAACAGTTTGGAGGTGCCAAAGCAGGTAAAAAAGGTGGTTAATCGATAATTCCGATATTACCTATCGATATTGCCCGTTTGTTGTCGCCTGCAGCATTCCGATTTGGATTGTTCGTTCCCTATGTCTTGGTTCGTTTTTTGTGCTTTTTCTTTTTCAAATGTATTATATAATTAGATTTCCCATTACGGATTTTGCCATGCCCCTCGTTGGGCGCCAAACATTTGTATTTCTAACCTACTGTTGTCTCTTATTTTTCTTGTTGCATTTACGTTTGGTTTCGAACATTAAAATTACTCTTTGAGTGCCGTCTGCGCTATCGTTATAAAATAGTTATCTAATTGACAACAATCGATAGCTGTGAATTTATTTGTTATGCATGTCTTACTTTAGTCGACTTTATTGAAAGTGCACTTTGACATTTGAAGAGTATTTTCTTTTATGTTGTGTTTTGCATGTCTTACTTTGGTTGACTTTCGATTAATGGCCATTATTCTTGCCAATGCCCCACGTTGGGCCCCATTTAAAAGTGACATCGAAGGATTCGTTTATTGATTGTTCAGTGTGGACAGCCTTTTCTTTTCTGTTGTGTTTTGCATGTGTTGCTTTCGATGAGTTGTGATAAATAGCAGTAGCCCCACGTTGAGCGCCATTTGACCTGTGTGATCATCGCTTGTTGCAGGTGCGCTCAGCCTCCTTCGACGAGATGCAACTGGAGTCGCAGCGCGCCTCCTCCAGCCTGCTCAAGCAGCAGTCCTCATCCTCGGCGGATGAACGCTCCTCGGAGGCTGGCTTCCTGCAGGTCCCATTGGCTGCCCATCAGCAGCGATCCCATAGCTTCGATTCGGCGGCCACGGCCTCGGGGGGCAGCGATGATTCCGGGACCTTTTTGGAGGTTCCGCGCCGCCTGAAGGCTCGCCGCACTTCGTCCACCAGGACACCGCCGCCGTGCATCCATTGTCACTATCTGGAGGAGTACGAGCGCATGATAACGGCCGATCAGCGCTACTTTATCGATCATCGCGAGCTGACGGCCCTCAGCTACAGCAACACCAGCTCGGAAAACAGCGAGGATGAGGATGATGAGGACGACGACGAGGCCAGCAGCACGGCCATTGAGGATGCCGAGGAGGAGACCACTGAGGCGGCCACCGAGGAGGCGGACGAAGATCCCCGCACCGAGGTGGAGTCCGAGCACGATCACGATCCGGATGACGATGCCGCCATGGAGATGGACATACGCATTGGCAACATGAGCAGCCAGGGCAGCAGCATCGAGGAGTCGCGTGCCCGCATACCTCGCCAAATGAGGCGCCACACCATCGGCAGCAGCTCGCTCGCCTCGGCCACCTCCGAGGACGAGGGTCTCGAGGGATCGGACAACGGATCGCCTCACTTTGGGAATACCCTGCAGCCACCGGCCACGCCGTGCGGCATAACCTTTACGCTGAGCCCGACCAACGGGGACTATCCATCGCCGCCGCATCTCCCCTTGGATCCTGGGTCTCCGCCCATGTCGCCGTGCTCCTCGAACTCGCATTCCGGACGATTGCCGGCCGATGCCGACGATGCCGGGGCAGCCATGGGTCTGCCGGTGCGGGCCAGACGTCGATCGATTTCGCGACAGGAGGCCATATTCGTAGAGCCGACTGGGAACTCGCTGGAGAATGTGTCGCACGAGGAGGTGGACAACCACAGCAGCAACAACAACACCAAGTCATCGGTGGACACCGCAGATTCTCTCGAAGAGGCCTCGACCATGGCCACCTGTGGATCACCGGGAGCCGTTGGTGGTTTAGGCCCCTCGACATCCGCGGGCGCTGTTGGTGGTCATCACAACGCCTTTGTGGTGCGGGATATTTATCTAATGGTCCCAGACCTAAAGCGAGATCGGGCCGCCTCCGTGGACTCGTGCTTCTCCAAGCTGTCGTCGGGCGCCAAAACCGAGGAACTACAACCGAGTGCCGATGGCTGCTTCCTTACCGTGCCGAACATCAATGCCACACGATCGCGATCCGTGGACATCGTGCTGCCCACCGACGAGCAGGCCAGGTACAAGGCCTTGTCCATGACCGGATCCACCGTCACCTACGCCGATGGGTATGTACCATAAGTAATTGTTGTGTTGTGGAGGGAGATGCCATTGGAATTATTCTTATTTTTCTAGAAATTATTTTCTACAAATTTCTAGAATCATTTTCAAAAAAACATATTTTTATCAAAAACTAGATCCTTATTTTCCACATTAAAATATCGGTTTTTTGCCCGAAACATTGGAAATAATGATCGAAATATGGAATGTCATACCTTGTTGAACTCGTACTTAAATTCCTAATCGATGGCATTCAAACCTAGACATTTTAATTTTTGACAATTTTTTGCAAAAAAATCATGATGTAAACCCTTATCAAATTTGCGAAAATTGGTCAAAAAATAAATTTTCCGAAAAGTGATGGGGATCGTTAATTAAGGTTGCTAGCTGCTCAAAGCAGTCGGTCTTTTAGCTGTGGCCATTAAATTGTCCAAATTACGACTAAAAACCCATACACACACATTCCCAAATGGGTGAAAAAATGTGTAATCTAGTGCTATCTGTATGTCAGAGTTCACTCACCAGTTTTAAGCCTTGCCCCACCTGACATACACCAATTTAGATAGCAGTTTACTTTGACTTGGCAGCCAAAAAAAAAAAACAAACGAAGCCCTTAGTTGGGCCTCCCTTCAGTGTTTACTTTCGGTTTCACTTTGCCAGAGATTTGAGGTTCCCCTCCCACTTCCAACTTCCAACCTACTCGGCAAATCCCCTCCCAAGTTGGGTGGCTATTTTTAGAGCGGCAAACTTTTAAATTGACTCATTAAAACGAGCTTAACACGTGGCTCCGGTTAGGATTTTAGGATCAGCCGAAGGACGACGCCGGACTGGAGATGCAAACCAGGGCCATAATTGCGGCTATTTTGTTTGGATCAATTTTAGACTGGGACCCGGGATCTAGTATCCCATATCCCGAATCCCGAATCCCACTTGACCGGCTTGTGTGACACGTGTGTGCCTTTCGGGTGACACATTTGGTGTCCGTTTGCTGTCCGTTAGTTGTCTGTTCGGTGTCCGTCAGTGGAGCAAAACCCCGTCGACTTAAGCCTAATTAGAAACGAAGGCTTCGCCCTCGGCAATTCATAATTCTTGCCAAGTTGGCCCACTGCGTGCCATATGCCAACACTCGGCTTGAATAAATTATGGGGGCCCGCACGAAAAAATAAGCCGGACGGACAGAGGAGAGCAGAACATAATAAAATAAAGAGTACAGATACTTTAAATGCCCTTCAAATAAATCATAAGACCTAATACTGGGAATTACTGGAAAGATGAACATAAATCGTTTCTTGACAAGCCTAAGTTGTACCTCTTCTGATAAACACTAGGTCATCTAATCCTTAGCAGCATAAACCAAATATTTCCTGGAATTATGGAACTAAAGTTATTCATTTAATTTAAGGAAATAATTTAGTCATTATATTTTTATTGCATTTTATATTATTTTTATTTTAATTATATAATTTAGTATAAATTATAAAACCCATACTCAACATTTAAATTAAAATACCCATAGAGGCGTCAGGGTAGTAAAATTGGCTGAGCAAACCGATTTGCTTGAATTACAAAAAAAGCCTCTCATAAATAATATTCAAACAAAGTGTCCCGTGTCCGTTGTCCTTTGTCCGTTGTCCGCGTATCCCATTGCGTGGAATGACAAGATGGCGAGAGTCTCGAGGTGTGAGGCTGACGAACCACTTGCGGCCAATTTGTTTCACTGCAGCAGAAAACCACCCATTGGGAGTCCTCTCCCTTTTTCAAGGGAACCGATATGACTGTAGATAATTCAGAACTCTCCTCTGATGGATTAGATAGATTAGGACTTAGGACTCAGGACTCCGCGTGTACGTGTTCGTGTGTGTTTTGCCGTGGCTAGAAACTCGATTTCGCGTTCCGTGGAAAATTAATTAGCTTAGTGCGGGCTTATCGCAGGGAATACAAAGGGAAGTAGTTATTAATATATCACAAAAGGAGTTTTTGGTTGTAGCTTGAAAATAACTGAATTTACATGAAATATTATTCACAAATATTTAGATCTGTAATTTCTTTATTGAAAGTTATTAATTGGATTGCCATACACTCATTCCCATATTCATTAAAAATTCAAGTGAACTTAAACTCAAACTCAACGCTGGCAATTCACAAATTGCTGAGGCATTCGCTTTGCACTTGAAAATAAGTAAATATTTTCCCCAATGAATAATTTTTATTATCGCTCTTTTACTTGCAGGTACGTATACGAACATACACATTACAACATTGGTTAACCCTTGGCTGCCCCTTGTGCACTCACAGATAAGTACTGGAAATGAAAATGAATATTAATATTGAAATGGCAATTTGTTGTGGTTTGTTGTCGAGTGCTGTGTTGTCTGTTTCTCCCTTAATGCGAATGGGTATCGTTTTTAATTTCCGATTCATGTTGTCCCAATTTATGGTCATTTATTGTCCCCTACATAACCATTAAAATCTGTCTTCAGGGGCTCCCCATTCCCCATTTGTAGGGGGAGTACGGAGAGTACGGAGACCCCTCATAAAGTTGGATTTGCTGATTTACGATACCGAAGCGTGTCACGTTATTATCTCCCATTTTGTGGCTCCCATTCGGAAAATTCCGGCTATTCCACGGCAATTCCGAGCATTGACCACTGACTGATATGTTTAATTTTCCGCCACTCCCCGAAAATTTGCTGCTCATTTTCCCCTTTCGCTCGATAAAATGGAAAATATTATAAAATCATTCAATCATGCGACGCATGCCGGACACTGCAGCCATTCATTTTGGTTTTCGGCTGCGGTCTCCTACACTCCGATTGCGACTTTTGAACTCTGGGTTCCCTTCATTTATCCACTAAGAATAAAAATATTATAAAATAATTATAATTGTTTGAAATTTCATTGTTAAAAATATGTAAATTTCTACAATTTTATTTGCTTTGAAAGTTAACCAACTAAGGATCAGTTGTTACTCTTTTTGAGAAAAAGAGTCAGTATTTTGGCCGAAACAATGCAAGAAATGGTCGAAATATGGAATGTCATATCTTGTTAAACTCATAGCTAAATTCTGTATCGATTTGCGTTTAAATCGGGACAATTTATTTTTTTTATTAATTTTTTGTAAAAATAATTATCAAAAATTCGAAAATTTATCAAAAAATAAATTTTCCAGAAAGTGGTGGGGATCGTTAGTTTAGGTTGTTAGCTGCTCGAAACAGTCTATCTTTTAGTTGTCGGCCTTTATTTGTCCAAATGATGACTGAAAAACCGCAAAAAATACAAATTTTCGATTACTTATCTTTTTTTTTCGTTTCATGCTAGTATTATGTAAGAACTTTAAAGTATTTTTGTAATACTCAATATTTTTGTAGATCTACCACTTTTCCCTCAGTGTATCCGTCGACCATCCGTGCGTCTTTCTTTGGTTTCTTCTGTCTGTCCCCGGGGCGTGTGCGGTTCGGTTCGGTTCATTCATGCGACTTTGGGTCCTTAGACATTCCGCTGGATTTCCCGCCTTTACCCCACCCCTATTCCATGCCACCCAACAACAACAAACAGAACAAACCCCCGACAACAATAACAACAAGTAGCTACCAGCCATCGAACACAAGAAGGAACAAAAAGTTAACTTAACTTTTATGACAATGGGGCAAATAATTTTATGAAAATACTCCCCCGGGGGGAACTATATGTACGTATGTATGTATTTATATCCCAGGGAACCTTTCTTTTTGGCGGTTAAAAGATGGCGGGAGAGGGGGTTGCAAAGTTTTACATACATGAAATTAGCATAAAACACTCGGGGGATATGCGATTGTGTTCCAAATTCGCTTTATTCCCTGATTGAGCTAACTGTTCGGCGCATATTGGATATTTGCCAATGCTTTATTATTATGCCTTATTTATTGACAAAATAATTTTGAGATCTTTAGATAAGACAGATTATCTGAAATGTAATACAAAAATGACAGAAACATAATCACTTGATGTATAAGTATTTCATAATGGAATATACTTCGTATATACATACGATAAAAATCTACAAAATATAATAAATTGAATATTTTGAAATATTTTGCAAGTTCAACAAACTTAATAACTTGATCTAGAAAAACATTTCTAAAAATGGTGATTTTTAAAATCTCAAGCACGCAAATATGCTGGACCAAAAATCCATTTCCATTTTGCAACTCCCCGAACCAAAATAACAATTTAGAACAAGACAATAAAACTCTTGAACCGGGAAAAACGAAAACAGAAGATGATAAATGAATCGCTTTAGTCTGTCTTCAGTTCCAGTTGTGTTATTATTTTATTCGTTTTTTTTGCCCAGTTCCGCATTTTGCTGACGCAGGCGGCATGCAACAAGAGCAACAGCAACAGCAACAGCAACATGTACGGCAGCAACATCGGCGGCAGCAGCAGCAACAACACTCATCTACAATTAAGTTTTATGAAACATTTGTTTGGTTTTTTTGGCTTCGCTTTTTTCTCGCGTTTTTCCTTCGCCCCAACTACGTCAGCATTCGCATGGGCGGGGGGTTGAAAAGGGGGCGGGCAAGGGCGTAGGTGAGGATAAGAGGCGCATGGAGGCGAAATTGAAATGCAAATTGAAAGGCACAAAGCGAAAATATGCCAAGCGAAACTGAACAATCAAAGCGGGAGACAACAAAGCAGCGACAACGTCAGCGATTGCGACTGCGACGGCGGCAGAGGTGCGGCAGAGCTAGAAAATGTCACCATCACGATCCAAATGGAAAATCGCTGGCAAAAAACAACGGGCGACGAAAAAAAATCAAAGATAGATCGCTTACAGTGATGCCAAATGAAAAAGACAGAAATATATGGAAATTGGCAAAAGAATCTCTGAGCATCAATTAAATTATAATAAATATTTTATCGCTACTTTTGATTGCAATAAATAAATAAATAACAAATATAGGCGAAGCACGTCGACTATCAGATACCCGTTACTAAGCAAGCAGTAAATCGACATCTTGCACTGCTTGCATTTCATTATTTGCTCATATCTTTTTAAATAATGGTCCGATTTTAAAATTTTGTTCTACATTTCGATAGCTATTAGTTAACACAATCAAAAAGCATTTACAATTTTACAAAATCTTTAAAGATAAAAATTGTGAGTGCATTATTTACTTTACCATAAAGATATAGTGGTTCCCAAAATTCATAGGGTTCATAAAATCTGGTTTGTAGTTAATTACATTCCAAGTTATACATTTCATTTCATTTAATTTCATTTTTTGTGGTCTTCATAAATGTTTTAAAATTCAAAAAAACAATAGTTTGGAAAACAGACAGCGATTTTTCCAGCTGGATCTTGGCCATCTGCGCACCACCGATCGCTCTGCCCTGCTGCTGGGGAAAAACTCACCACGAAAAGCATCAGGCTTTTTTTGAGGTGACAATGTGCCAACTGCTGTGCCGCCGCCTCTGCTACCGTCGCTGCCTCTGCAGGCGTCGCAGTCGCCGCTCTTGCGGACTTTCGGTTCGCTCGCCCGCCGCTCAGTTGCCTTGTGCGGTTGGATGCTGCCGCCAGCCAAAGAACCCCCCAAAAAAAGAAACAGAAAATCTAGCCCCAATAATGAATAGAATATTTAATAAAATAACGCAAGGTATCGCGGGCGCGCGTGTCGCAAATTAAAAAGCTCCCCGGAAAAGTCGGAAAAGTGCAATAAAGTGTGTGGCCCAAAAATAACAAAAGAGAATAAAAGTAAAACAGTGGAGAGTGGAAGAATCAAAACAAAGCCCAAAACAAAAGGGTCAAAACGATGTCAATTAGGCCTAAAAATAACCGAATAACCGGTCACAGAAATAAAACAATTCTTAATTGACGACGAACGGGGAGGAAATTGTGAAATTTCAATTCAATTAACCGATGAACTTGAAAAGCAAAAAAGCAGAAAACCGAAATGCCGGAGAAGCATCACCGATATAAAGTGCGAACGAATTGAACCCGGTCATCGAGAGTTCAATGTTGAGCGGTGTTACTTTTTTGAACCGGGGAACGCCCAGATATATATGGAATATATAGGGGATATATGGGATATGCAGGGACTATATATGGTATATGGCGCGCAGAGAGTTCGTTTGGCAAGTCATCAACTGGGTTCTCGGACTTTGGTCCAATCAAAATGATTAAGTATTACAAGATACTTGGCAGAAATTAGCTGTGTACACATGTTCAAATTCTCCATATTGCTGGGTTCAAAATTTTTGAAAACATTTCTTTGATCAACTGTACATTTTCCAAGACTGGGCTTTTTTTTAGGTTTTACATTTCTTTTAATGCTAGATTTTTGTTGATATTTTTATCTGTTAATTCTTAAATGATTTGCTGTACAACAAATATTTTTTATTTGACTCTGGAACTTTGAAAATTTTTAAAAATTAATCTGTTTTTAAATAAATCAGTGATCTTAAAAATGTAATATATATAATATAAATATCATTTGAATAAATACAAAAGTGAAGAGTGGATTAATTTCTTAGCTCTCATATTTCTCCAACTTGTGTAAAGTTCTTTGAAAACGCTTCTGGGCGAAATTCCCAGCCGCAATGCAATATTGCAGTGCCAAATTGGTGCCAATAGATATTGTAATTGTTCCACCGACACCTCGGCATTTAGTTTGCCCTATTGTTCTGCCACTTCTTGGCCGTCTTCCACTTTTACTATATAGTCTATAAAGTCTATATTCATTCTTACTGCTGCTTGGCATCTTGAACCCAAAGGCCAACTGCCAGCCATGACATTTCGAGAATTTCGCACTCATTTATCAGCAGAACTATGGCGAAAACTATGGGCTGAGAGGATGAGAGGCTGAGAAAGAGAAAGAAACCGAAAAAGAGAAAGAGTCAAAGTACGTCGCATTTCGTTTATTTGATTTGATTTATTGTCGATTTGCTGCTGTTATTTTCCCCCTTTTTCTTCTTTTCCTTTTCTTTTTCTTTGGCTTGTTTTGCCAGCTGCGCCCAGCCAAAAACATCACAAGACACAAATCAAGGAGCTCTGGGCCACGCCCACGAAATTTCGAATGATTGCGCATACGCCACGTGAGCCGGCGGTTTAAAAAAAATATTTAAAAAAAAGTAACAATATTATTATTCGAATGAAAAGCGCGAATATGCATCTTCGCGTCGAAGCGTATGGCAATATTATCGGCAACTAATTTCCAGTCGTAATTTATGCCGGCATAAATTTACACTTAAGTCTGCCCCTCACCCCATGCCAACCCCTTCTAAACCCCTTCCTTACCCCTTTTAACCCCCTTCCCTTCCACCTGCCGTGTGGTCAAAATTGAAAGAAAAACACATATAAATACTGATTTAAAAATAAATATCAAGTCCCACACATGTTTTAGATTTGAAATGTTTGACTTGCCCGCTGCCTGTTCTCATAATTAACTTAAGTATTTTTAGCAAAACAAAAAAAAATAAAACAAAATTTTAAAAAAAGGAAGAGGAAAAGAAAAATATGATGTCGTCGTCGTCTTTTGCTTCTTTCGATTTTTCTGACTGGCCAACAAAGCAAACAAAGTATTCCAATTAAGGTGTTGAAGAAGGTGGGAATGGCACATTAAATTCAAAGTTTCAACAATCTTTCTTATCAAAAAAAACAGCTGATATATTTTGACTTTTTGCTTCAACTAAGAAAACCACGTGATTTTTTGTTTTATATTTATTTTTTTGTTTGTTTGCCAGCCGCTTAAATTCATTCATAAATTTTAGTAGCCCCAGATAATTCCTGGTTGTGCAATAGATCAGTTACCAGGTTTAGCTTTTTTTATCTTCTGAGTGGAAGAGTTGCGAAACGGAAGCAGAATGTAAACAGGTGAGATATGAGCTAGATATGTAGATATGGGGGTTCAAGGCACTCGCAATGGCCGAAAGTTAAATCTTTTCTGGCATTAGTCATGCAAAAAAAGGAAAAAGGACAAGACATCTGAACTCACTAGAAGCATTTTTAAATGAAAGAAATAAGTTTTCTTTTTAAGGGATTACTTATTGATTTCTTAAACAAAAATTGTGCAAGGGAAATCCCTGAAATATCTTCGAAGGTCTTCAGCTTATTCCTTTTTGCGATTGCTCTTTAAGTTTATTAATTTGTTAAACAACTTTTTGACACAGACACTAGAAAAGCCTCGGGCTTGAATTGAAAGCATCTCAGCATCTGGATTTGGATGTGGATGTGGATCTGGGATCTGGGTCTGCGTAACCGTCTGAAAAGTTTTCTCCAGAGATTTCTCCCCCTCCGTTGCCATGCATATTTTGCAGGTTGCTCGGCTTATTGAAATGTTTCGCCTCCCTCTTGTTGGCCTCGTTATCAAGTGTGCCCCCCTTTACCACCCTTCCCACCCCCAAAAAACACTCGCCAGCAGGCCAAAGCCAAACGCTTAGTGCCAATTAAGAATATTAATTTCATTTGCAGCCCTGGCTCGTTTAGTCGTCCTGCTAAACTCGTCCTCCTTCCTCAGTTCGCCTCTCTTTTTGGTGCCCAATCTCTGACCATTTGCCGGATGCATCTACTTCTCTACTTGGGTTACACAGCGAGAAATTGGTTTTGGGTTTTTTGAATTAATATCAATAGGATATGGAAACAATAGAAATTATTTAATTAAAGACTAGACATTCTCCAGAACAAATTCAGGACTATAATAACATTTTTAAAACTCTTGTTTGCTAAAATCTAAAATAATTCATATTTTTATATTTATAACTTTATTTATTAATCTGGACTATAAGGAATTTTTTAGAACAATTTTTGGCTTTAAAAAAAATGCAAATAATCAATATTTTAAATTTAAATATTACTTTAATTTATAAAAATATTTATACTGCCTTGCAAAGTTCAAATATTTGTCGAAAATATATATTGTTTTTAAATAGCATTTTTTTCCTAGCCAAGGTGTTAATAAAAATCAATTTCAAAGCCATTTAATGATATTTAAAATTTAATATTCATAATATCATTTAATATGAATGTTATTGGGGATATTCTACGATAGTCAAACTATCATATATTTTCGAGTGGCGACTCTTTTTTAAATTTCTTGGACTGCAGCCCGAAGTGGCAGGGGCCATTGTTAATATTCATTAGCTTAAAATCCTTTCCTCGAGTTGTTGCCATTTCGCAGTTCAGTTCAGCAGCAGCATCAGGAGCTGCCACTCCAGAAAACCATTTTTGGGGGCCTGAAATGCGAGTTTTTTGGGAGGCGATGCTCGAAAGTTGTTGCCACGTTTTCAATTCGCATTAATTGCATTAATCGCAATCACAAAACGACGATGGCCAGGACGTGCAGATAATTTTTCATTTGGGGCCAGCTCAAATGGATTTCGCATTGGCTTAAATGTGCAAATGAATGGATGATATATATATATTTGCGTATCCTGCAGACAGTATGAAGGATTCTATGCAGGATCTATTTATATATTGGAAGTTATTAATGGCTGTGCAAAGGTTTCGTCAAGGGTTAAGGTATATATTATATATTTTTATGAGGTTTTTCAATAATGATGTGGATGAGATGCCCTCTCAGCACTTTTGAATATTTATTTATTTATGCACTTTTATTTTCGATTTTATTATGCCAAAGTCAAAGAGCCAAAAATGAATGGCGAATGCAAAGTGTCATTATTGAAATACGTAAAGATATTTCAAGGTTTTTATCGATTTGGTCGAATGATGAGGGGAGACGAGAACGAGAATCTCAATCCCATTTCCAAGTCCGGGCCATTGACGACAGTTTGCCTTTCATTAGCCGAGCATTTCCCCGCTTTTCCGCCCCCACGCCCCCAACACCCACACCCACAACCACTTTATATATCTGCTTTTCCACCTTCTTCTCTCGCCGGCAAAAGTCCAGACCTCTTCAAAGGCAGTCGACATCGAAATTAATCACATTTGAATTGAAATTGCGTTTCAAGTTCTGTTTCTGTTTCGGTTGCTGTTTCTGTTTCTGTTACGTCTTGCTTGGCTTCGTTTTATTCGGTTTGGCTGTGTTTTCGGCTTTCAGTTTTCAGCTTTTCAGTCCCTCGTTATTTCTGTGGTCACTCATCATATTTGGTATCAAACGATTCTAATTACGGATGATTGCCTCTTTTTTTGGGGGTCTCGACAGCGACAGGCGAAATTGTTTGGCATATCAAAAGTTTTGACAAAGGGTTTAGCAGAGATAATTGCATTTAAATGTTTAAACACATAGATTGCACATGCCAAGTTGTTGGCATTTTCAGATTTTCTGATTTAAATTATATTGATTTTTGGCTGGAAAGTGTAGTTTTGTGGTCTTTAATTTAAATTATTTCCATAATTAGTAGTGAAAAATATTTTCAAAAATTAAATTCCAATTAATCCTTTGCTTTTGACCATTTCTCACTTGGGCATCGAATTTCAAATCATTTCCATTGTCTCAAATTTAACAGAACCTTTAACAGACCCTTGAGAAAGCAGGCGAATTGGAAATGGAATTTCCAATGATTTCACCAAGTTATTTGATGAACTATTAGCACAAAGCCATCTCAACATCATTGATTTCCATTTCAACTCGATTTCCCCCTCGCCCTCTCCCGTATTTTCCCGCATTTTTCCCTGCCATCTTCCTGCGCGACCATTGTGATATATTAAGACTGCAGTCGGCAAATTGATTTGCAATTCAATTTTGCAACTTTGAAAAAGCTCCCACACAATTTCTCCCTTCCTTCTTATTTTCTTTACTTACTTTTACTTATTTTCTTTCTGAATTCCTGGCATAATTGCAGGCGTGAAATAACTTGCAAATACAATAGTTACTCCTTATAAAAAACAATTTATTTACCACAGAAATTAGATGATTTTATTATTCGAAACTTATATTCTTGTTGGAAAAAAGTTCAAAAAATCCGTTAAAGTGGAAAGCTGAAAAATGTCGATGGAAATTGCCCTGCGACACGCTACATTTAACGGTAAATCAAGCTCGGATGCCAAAATTTGAGTGGCGCGTCAAAAACAGCACACAAAACGCGCACAAAACGCACACAAAGCGTGCCTAAAACGCTCCCAAAGGAGCGACTACAAAAAAATGGGGGAAAAACACACACAAAAAGGATATTAGCGAAAAAGCCGCGTAAACTTTGACAATTGACATGGAAAATCTGCAAGCCAGCAATTTGCCAGGCCAATAAAATTTAAAACGTGTAGTACGCAATCAAGGGGAGAGAAAAATAAAAAACAAAAAAAATAACGAGAAAAACGAGTCACATTTTTCTGTATGTATTTCCATCTGATAAGAATTTAATTACAATGCACATAAACAAAATGTATACAAATGTATTAAGCACACACACGCACGCACACCAACGGACAATGGCAATTGCTGTGCGCCAGAGCGAGACAGCAAACGGTGGGGGGGGTTCTTGATATCCAAATAGGGTTCCCGGTCAAAGTTCTCATTTTTTGTACCTCTGGTGAACTTACTACACTCTCTGTTAACTGAGAAAGTTAATACATTTGTTTAAATATTTACAGAAGTTATAGTAATTTCCTTATAAAGGATACGATAAAAATGTCTTAAAATATTTATAAAAGCTATAGTAAATTCCTTATAAAGGATATGATGATAATTGTACTTCTTCCTAAAGAATCAGTATGGGGATGCCAACGAATTCTCAGTAAAAGCGCTAAAAGATGTCTCTTAAAAGTAAAGTATTAAAAATATTATTCAGAAAATCTGAGTGATATCAAAACAAAAAAGATTATTTTCATTTTAAGAAGCAACTTTTTTTAAGCATTTCAACCATTTCCTTTTCGCTTGAACCAAATGAAACACAGTTTGCGAGTACCCCGAAATAAATAGGATCAAAAAATAGGGTATAAAATCGTATAATAATAAGCCAAACCCAAAACAGAATCTCTGGGCAATCTTTTTGCGCCATAATGACAGCCGCAGCAGACACGAAAACGGACAGCAGCAGCAGAAGTAGATTCCGATTCGGAATCAGAATCAAAGTCAGAGTCACAAAAATCGCAAACCGAATGGGGATAGGAATTGTGACTGCGATTGGGAGCTGAATGCAAATAAGTGAGCAAAAAATCGGAAAATACAAAAAAAACAGTTCCAAAAAAACGGAAAATATCTACAGACCACAGAGCTACGAATGTGTAATGAAGTGAAGTGAAATGTAAAACGTGAGAGAAGCGTAGCGATAAACGAAACGAGAAAGCAAGGTGGAAAAGGGAACGGATGTGGAAAAATAAGTCACTGTAAAGACCATGTTCATATCTTATTTGAACTGTGACGCCAGCAGCAACAACAGCAGCTACGGTTACGACAACAGCAGCAGCAGAAACAGCAATCATAACAGCAACATTAGCAACAGTTGCAGCTGCAGCAGCAGCAGAGATTGCAACTGCAACAGCGGTAACTGCAACAATATCCCAGGCAGCAGCAGCAGCAATAGCCAAAATAGTGCTGCTAGCTGCAATAGCAATAGCAATACCAACAGTATCGCAGATTCCAGTGGCAATTGCAATATCTGCAACGATATTAACTGCAACAGCAGCAGCAACAGCAGCAGCAACAGCAACAGCGATTGCAACTATAGCAACTGTGTTGGCAGAGAGAATTGCAACTATAATTGCAACATCTGCAACAATATCAACAGCAGCAACTGCAGCAGCAGCAGCAACACCCCCGCTGCAATATTCGGAATGGAGCGATTGCTGCACGCCGTTCGCGAGGAGTTTCAAACGGAGGACGAGTACGAGGAGTCCGAGGTGGATGTGGGTGTAGATGATGATGATGGGGAGCATAAACTGCACAGGAGCAGCATCAGTAGTTGCTGCAGCAGCAACAGCAGCAGCAGCAACAGCGACCGCAGCAACACATCGGCATTGCTGCCGACACCAAGACGTCGACTTCAGCGCAGCGATAGTTTTGGTTCGATTGGGGGCGGTGCTGCGGCTGGGGTCGTGGCCGGGGCGGCGGGAGGGGGCGGAGTGCGACGCTTTCGCCGCTCCTCAATCGGCATGCAGCGGAAGTCGGCCTTCCGCCAGCGAAAGCTCGACTCCCTGGGGGCGTGGCGCCGGAAGAGGTGAGTCCCTCAAATATCCAGGGGGAAGCTTAATCAATACTATTAAAAATTAAAAATTATGTGAATGCGTTCCCCATATTTAGGAGAATATTTAGAATATCTAAAACATAAAAGAGCAATCTTTTAACAAAATTATGCACGAAATTAGGTGAATTAGTACCTATATATTGTTTTTATATTTTAAAATCCTATACCATTTTGTGATTGTTGAAAGGACAGATTCTAAATTCAATAAAGACAAAAAAAAAAAAATATTTTAAAATCCCTAATTATTTAAGGGAAGTATAATATATAGTTATTAAATTCCAAAGTTTATTTTAAAATACCACAACTTAAAAATAGCAATTAAATAATTAAATTATTAAATAATTTAAATACAATTAATTTTCCCATTTACTAAAAATGTCACATTTTCAGTACTACCTCAAGTGCAAAGCCCAATTATCCCCAGCAATTAAGATATATTTTTCAACCTTTGACCTTTGCATCTATTTCGTTTTTCAAGCAGGCGTACCGCTTCGGCCAGCAATTCGCGGCGACCCATTCGCATTGTGCCCGACTGGACGGAGAATGCGGTGCAGGGCGAGCACTACTGGAAGCCCACCTCGGCCTCCGGCGATCTTTGCTGCCTGAACGAGGAGTGCATTGTGAGTATATCCCTGAATACTTGTGAATAGTGTGAATACCACGGATATCACTGCCCCACACATTCCTTCAATTCAATTAACACAACGCCAACGAGAAGTGAAGGGCAGCAGGTTACATGTGAGCGTAATTTATTTATTGCGTGGCTGTCCAACATTCACGCAATAAAGGCGAAAAAAAGGAAAGGGAAGCCAAAAGCAACAGAATATGTACTTTATCAGGCTCATTGTCAATCGAAGGGGAATGGATTGTAAGGGGGACTGTAAGTCATTTGGGGCTGACCAGCTTCTAGCGAAAGTCCTGCCTGTCCTATCTCCATCTGTTTCGTGCAGCAAATTAAGTTGGCCTAAGGTAAAAAGTCGGAATATATTGATTTATTGAGGCAGCTAGAAATTTGGCATATAAATTTCAATTTGAAAAAATCCAAAAATGTATAAAATATGTCCCCTTTTTTATTGATTTATTGAAATAAGTTAAAACATTTGGCACATAAGTTGTAATTCAAAAATTTCGAAAAATAATATAAAATGCTTCCTCTTTTTGACTGATTTATTTTTATTGAAATTTGTAAAAATATGTCAAATAAATTGTAATTCTAAATTGACAAAAAATAACACAAGTAGCCTGCTCATTTTTCTCCTAAAATTATGAAATAATTTAAAATTGTCCAAAAATAACACAAAAAGTCTCTCCTTTCTTTCTCCCAAAAATCCTTTATCCAAAATTCTTAAAATTAGCCTGCTCAAGGCCAAAGGCAAACTTAACTCAGTCAAAGTTTCGAGGAGAAGAACAATTAAACAAAACAGATTCGGAAAGTGAAGCCAACTAGAACAACATTGGCTGCTGCACAAGGCTTTTCCTTAGTTTTCCAGGGAAAACAACTCCTGAGACACCTGAGGCTGTTTTTCCGAATCCTTGACGCGAATCCGTTTTCACCTGTCAAACCGCAGAAACCTCAGCAATTAATTGTCAAAGTTTGCTTTTGCGAGAATGCAAACGGCAGTTGCAGCGCTCAGTCATTTGAATGTGGTTTCGGTGAAAATGCAGGAGTTTGCTAATTAGCGTAAAGAAAAGGGGGTGGGGGGGCAAAACAAAATAAAATTAATTACATGCGGAATATATTGGTACACATATATTCCACAGAAATTTCCAGAAATATTTCACAATAGTTTTGAAAAAGTGCGATTATAGTGATCTTTTTTGTACATAGTAAAAATAATTGTAGAAATATCGCACATTTTTGGAGGATTTATATATTAAATTTCCAAAAATATTTTACAAGTTTTATTTATTTATTTATTTTTGTGAATGGAAAAAAGATTGTAAAAATATATAACTTTCAGCGGATATAATATTAAATTCGCCGAAATGTTTTATTTATACCATAAAATAGATTACAAATATTAGAATTTAAATTGAAAGAAAAATATTGTAGTGATAAATGGTAAATTTTGAACTACATGGTGAATATATCAATACATATTCCCCAGAAATTCCCAGAAATATTCAACAAGTTTTACTTACACCCTAGAATTATCTAGGAACTATAAGGAATTAAATTGAAGGAGAAGCATTGTAGTGATAAATAGTAACCCTTAAAAATATCTCACACTTCCGTGCGATTTCAGAAAAGCGGTCAGCGGATGAAGTGCTCCGCCTGCCAGCTGGTCGCCCACCACAACTGCATTCCGTTCGTGAACGAGAAGAGCACGCTGGCCTGCAAGCCGACCTATCGGGATGTGGGCATCCGGCAGTACCGGGAGCAGACCACAACCCACCACCACTGGGTGCACCGAAAGCTGGAGAAGGGCAAGTGCAAGCAGTGCGGCAAGGTAGGTGGACCACCTCACACGACCTCACACGTCTTTACAATGTTTTTCTTATCTCAATTGTGTTTTCAAGTACTTTATTTTTGTTTATAATATATATAAAAAATCTAAAATCAGTCATGTACAGATTTAAATTATTTTCATGTTCTTCTTTTTAATGCCAAAATTATGACCAAAAAAATACTTTAAAAAATTCCATACGTTTTGTTGTAAATCCAAAGAATACTGAGAATACAAAATAGAGTAGATTTTTCCAGAAATCAAGACTTTTAATTCCTAAATAACTATATTTTACAAAATACATTTTATTTGTCACTTTTAAATGCAAGGATTCGACTAATCAAAGTATATAAGAGAGTTTTTTATATTTTTTTTAATGATATTTTTTGTATTTATATTTATATTATAACCAATTCTGAAAATTGATTTTTATAAACTTAATAAACTTTAAATTCTTTTAGCCACATCCGTTTAATCTGCCTTAATTGTTTTTTTCCGTGTGACAAATATACATATATAGAGTGATTCTGGAACTAGGATACCATTATAATATTACATGTTATGCACTTATCCCTTTAGTTCTTTCCTATGAAGCAGGCGGTGCAAAGCAAGCTATTTGGGTCGAAGGAGATTGTGGCGTTGGCCTGTGCGTGGTGCCACGAGATCTACCACAACAAGGAGGCCTGCTTTAACCAGTCCAAAATCGGCGAGGAGTGTCGTCTGGGTGAGTTCCTGAATCCCCTTTTTCCCCTTTTGTCCCCTTTTCCTAGAAAGGGAAAAGGACACCGCCCCTGCCTATGTTCCTTTGATTAATTACGTGACGTGCATGCAAATAAATTGCGGTCCGTTAACTTAATTAAGATTTGTGCATTAAAACCGAACCCAAACCAAACCAAACAAAGCAAAAAACCCTTAACCCTTTCGTGGCCCCTTGAACTTCTGAACTTCTGTGTCCCATTTTGTATCGCATTCGGTTTATTTGGTGGGTAAACAAATTGTGCTGTAGTGCTCACTAAACAACCTTTTTATTTCGGTATAAACCTCTGAAGTCTTTGGAAAAAAAGTCAGTCTTAAGAATTTTAAATTTACAAAATTCAAGCCAGCTTTTAAATAGCCTCTTAACCAGAGAATAATTAAATAAATAAATTGGTAGAAAATATTATCAATTTATTTTAAATCTAAAGAATAAATTAATACAACATTTTTGGAAAATATATCAATATATTTTAAATCCAAAGAATAATAAAGTAAATAAATTGGTAGAAAATATGATCAATATATTTTAAATCCAGAGAATAATTTAATAAATAAATTGGTAGAAAATATTATCAACATATTTTAAATCCAGAAATATTAACAATATATTATAAATCCAGAGAACATTTAAAAAAATATTCATAAATTAGTAGAAAACATTATCCATATTTTTTAAAACCAGAGAATAATTAAATAAATTTTGTAGAAAATATTATAATTATATTTTAAGTCCTTTAACTAGCAAAACTTCAGCTTACCCAACAGTTTGGTACTCAAATCCCAGTTAAAGTAAAAGCTGTAGCTACTTTAGATTCCAGTTGAAATTCCGAGGCGCCAGTTTATGGCATTTTGCAACATCTTATGCCATAGACAACCGACAACCCTCAAATGGCCAGGGGACTAAACTATTTTCAATTAATGTAATTGCAGCAAATGCTAACGTGCCAACGTACCTCTGCTGATGTTTATATAAAAAGAATAAAGAATGAAAAAAAAAGAAAGGAAAGGAAATGCCTTGCCCCGACAACTATGTGCAACTAGGACAATGATGATGTGGCAGCTGGGGCGACTTAACCGCTTCCTGTTCACGTTTTTATAAAGTGTCTCAATGAGCATCTTGTTAACACACTCCCATCCTTCTTACTTCTCTTTCCCAGGCGTATGCCATTACGTATACGCCCCGGGAAAAGGATAGATAGGGGGTTGAAAAGAGGGTTGAAGAGGGGGTGACATGACCGGAGATGAGGACAAGACAGTACGAAATAGAATTACGACAGTTCCTTTGTCTGCCTGCGAGGGGGGATTCCCCTTTTCTCTGGTCCTCTGGCCAAGTTGCGGCATTCATAATTGCTCTTTGGTATGCCGGTTATGCTGGCTCCCTAACTCCCAACTTCTAGCCACAACTTCGCAGCATAACAGCAAAAGGTCCTTTTTGATTTTCCCCTCGAAGGTGGCAAATTAAATTTACTCGCTTGGCCATATTCCCAAGCACTTTCTACTTTCCACACACAATTAGCTTTTCCAGCCTGTCCAACAATTTAGGCACTTCGACGAAGGGCAAGAGATTATATAGAAACTTAAAAAACCCCTTAGAAAAATATTTAAATGAAAAAAATAGGTAAAAACAAGAGAGAACGCTATAGTCGGGTGCCCCGACAATCAGATACCCGTTACTCAGGTAAAGGGAGTGCGAGGGAGATCGAGATAGAAACTTTGAACACGCATAACTTTTTAACGAATGGTCCGATTTGAAAAATTTCTTCTACATTTCGATAGGTATTGATAAACACAATAAAACTGCATTTTTACTTTTCCGAAATATTGAAATTTTTAAAATCGTATATAAGCGATTGTGGGCGTTAGAGGGGGCGTGGCACCTTTTTGAAACAAACTTGCGCTGCGTAGGAACTCCTAGAATCTGTATGCAAAATGCCAATCTTCTAGCTTTTATAGTTTCCGAGATCTCAGCGTTCATACGGACAGACGGACAGACAGACAGACGGACAGACGGACAGACGGACATGGCTAGATCGACTCGGCTAGTGATCCTGATCAAGAATATATATACTTTATGGGGTCGGAAACGCTTCCTTCTAGCTGTTACATACTTTTGCACGAATACAATATACCCTTTTACTCTACGAGTAACGGGTATAAAAAAAGTTAAATATTAGTATTTTGGTAAAATTCAAATAAAAAGGTTATTAAACTAAAAGCTTTGAGATCAGAGAAAAGGAACTAATATATATGCATTTAAAATAAAGTTAAATTTAGAATTTTTTAAATTATTTGTAAACATTGAAAAATGTATAAAATAAAAAGGTTGTTAAATTGAAAGCTTTGAGATCAGAAAATAAGAAGTACCTAAAACAATTGCATTTGAAATACAGAAACTTTTGTAGGACCCCTTCTCTTAGAATAAAATGATTTTTAAATATTCTTTTGGGATTTTAACCACTGAAAAGTGTAACCTAAATATATTTTTCCACCAGTGGTTAAAAACCCACTCATTCCATTTCTCCCCCTCTGTTTATTTTCTTTACAGGCAACTATGCGCCCATCATTGTGCCGCCTTCGTGGATTGTGAAGCTGCCGAGCAAGGGCAACTTCAAGTCCTCGATACGCGTGAGCAACAAGAACAATGCCGCCTCGGGATCGGGAGGCGGGGCCAGTGGCTCGGGGGGCGGAGGAGATGGCGGTAGGGGAAAGAGCAAGAAGCAGACGCAGCGACGGCAGAAGGGCAAGGACGAAAAGAAGGAGCCGCGGGCGTTCATTGTGAAGCCCATTCCGTCGCCGGAGGTAATCCCGGTCATTGTGTTTATTAATCCAAAGTCGGGCGGCAATCAGGGCCACAAGCTGCTGGGCAAGTTCCAGCACCTGCTCAATCCGCGCCAGGTGTTCGATCTTACACAGGGCGGTCCCAAAATGGGGTGAGTATTCGATTGGAGAGCACAGAGTAGAAAATATTGAAAATATATATTATATTGTATATATTAAAGCTCAAAAATGAAAGATAAAAAAAGAACATAATCAAGTGAATGATTAATTTGCTATTTACCCATTATTTGCAATATCCCATTATAAAAATGTTAAATGACTTTTAAACAACCTATATAATAAAGAAAATAAATATTATTAAAAGTTTTTCTCAATAAAAATATATTCTTAAACTTTGTCTTTTTATATAATTTAAATTAAAATATATTAAATTAAAATATAATGCTTCAATATATTCCTGTTATTTTTTCAAGCTTAACATATGAGTTCCTCTTTGCTAAATAAATTTTTCTTTCTTTTGCAGCCTGGACATGTTTCGCAAGGCGCCCAATTTGAGGGTCCTGGCGTGCGGAGGCGACGGCACCGTCGGCTGGGTCCTTTCCGTCCTGGACCAGATCCAGCCGCCGCTCCAGCCAGTTCCGGCCGTCGGTGTCCTTCCCTTGGGCACCGGCAATGATCTCGCTCGCGCCCTCGGATGGGGAGGGGTAAGTTAACTTTTATGATGCAAATAATATACGAATTTGTACCACTTTTTAAAGTCATACGACAAGAAAAGTGGTATAAATTTGATTAAATTTAAGTTAGTTAGCCCTAAATTATAAATATAAATATGAAGAGAGCCATACAAAATATAGCTTCAATTGATTGAACTATAAAAAAAATGGCAACTGTTCGTATGAGCAATATTTTTCTGAAACATACAAATTGCGCATACGACCTGTTGCCACCAAACATAAATTTTGTACATTTTTGAGGTTTTTAATTATAATAATTATGAATATATGTAAACAAATATTATAGAAAACAAGAAAGGAAGCTAGCTTCGGCCAGCCGAAGCTTATATACCCTTGCAGATCATTCCTATTAATTTACAAATCGCAAAAATGTTAAATTTCCTATTATTTCTCTTATTTCCGATCGTTCCTATGGCAGCTATATGATATAGTAGTTCGATTTTGATTAAATTAAAATCGAAATTCGGAAATATTTAAAAAGAGTCATATCCCAGAGTAGAAGTGAATACAATAAAAACCAACGGAGCAATAATTTATTTCCTATTATATTCCCATTAATTTTCCGATCGTTCCTATGGCAGCTATATGATATAGTCGTCCGATTTTGATAAAATTTTTTTCGAAATTCATAAATAATTAAAAACTAATATTCCCAAGATTAGAAGGTAATACTTCAAAAAACACCGAAGCTAGAATTTTTTTAACGTTTTTTTTCCGATCCTTCCTATGGGAGCTATAGGATATAGTTGTCCGATCCGGTCGGTTCCGACTTATATACTACCTGCAATAGATAGAAGACTTTTGGGAAAGTTTTAGCCCGATAGCTTTAAAACTGAGAGACTAGTTTGCGTAGAAACAGACGGACAGACGGACGGACAGACGGACAGACGGACAGACGGACATGGCTAGATCGACTCGTCTAGTGATGCTGATCAAGAATATATATACTTTATGGGGTCGGAAACGTCTCCTTCACTGCGTTGCAAACTTCTGACTGAAATCATAATACCCTCTGCAAGGGTATAAAAATTCCTAATCAAAACAAAAAAATAAAAAAACTGCGACTTCTCATTTGATAAAAAAATAGTTAGTTAGTTCATCTCTGATCCATAAAAATCTACAGTAAGTACAAGCCTAATTTTATTGTTCATATTGAAGACTTTTCCATACAGCAAGTAAAGTAGTTAAACTAAAAACATTGCCGCTACCATATATATATTATTAGTAACGAAACGCTTGATCCCAAAAAACTCACTAGTATCGAAAGCTGCTCAACGAATGTAGAAAGAATATTTGAAGGCATATATTATTTTCGGTACCCAATTTCATTTGTAGTTAGCGTAACTTAGACCTAATATTGCCCAGAATCATTACACTTAAAAGCCTCAATAATTTTAAAGTCTATCTTCTTTCAGGGCTACACGGACGAGCCGATTGGGAAGATACTGCGGGAGATCGGGATGTCGCAGTGCGTGCTAATGGACCGCTGGCGGGTGAAGGTCACGCCCAACGATGACGTCACCGATGACCATGTCGACCGCAGCAAAGCAAATGTCCCCCTGAACGTCATCAACAACTACTTCTCGTTCGGCGTGGACGCGCACATCGCCCTGGAATTCCACGAGGCACGCGAAGCCCATCCGGAGCGCTTCAATTCGCGGCTGCGCAACAAGATGTACTACGGCCAGATGGGCGGCAAGGATCTGATCCTGCGCCAGTACCGCAATCTCTCGCAGTGGGTGACGCTCGAGTGCGATGGCCAGGACTACACCGGAAAGCTACGCGACGCCGGCTGCCATGCCGTCCTCTTTCTCAACATTCCCAGGTGAGGGTTATTTTTTGTTATATTTTTAAAGTTATTAGTTGAATACCTTTTGTAAAAAAGTAAATGTGATATTGTTTTGCTTAATAATACCCATTAACGTGTAAAAAAATGTCCAAATCGGACCATTGACTAACAAGTTATGATCAAATAATGGTTAAGATCGTGCAAGCAGTTCAAGCAGTCGTTTTGCTGCTAACATATCGCCATCTCCCTCGTAACGGCTATCTTTCTTGTTTTTCTTTAGTTTTTAGTGAATATTATGTTTCAGCAATACCTTAACCCACTTTTTTCGATTTATCCCTGCAGCTATGGCGGCGGCACCCACCCGTGGAACGACTCCTTTGGCGCCTCGAAGCCCTCGATTGACGACGGCCTGATGGAGGTGGTCGGCTTGACCACCTACCAGTTGCCCATGCTGCAGGCGGGCATGCACGGCACCTGCATTTGCCAGTGCCGCAAGGCCAGGATCATCACCAAGCGGACCATTCCGATGCAGGTGGACGGGGAGGCCTGCCGCGTGAAGCCCTCGGTGATCGAGATCGAGCTGCTGAACAAGGCGCTGATGCTGTCCAAAAGGAAGCACGGACGCGGCGATGTCCAGTGAGTATTGATAATGGACAAAGGAAGTGACTCCCAATCATCGTTAACAAAATTCTTAATTTACAGGGTAAATCCCCTGGAGAAGATGCAGCTGAACATCTTGCGCGTCACCATGCAACAGTACGAGCAGTACCACTATGACAAGGAGATGCTACGCAAATTGGCCAACAAACTAGGCCAAATCGAAATCGAGTCTCAGTGCGACTTGGAGGCTGTGCGCAATATGCTCAACACCAAGTTCGAGGAATCCATCTCCTACCCGAAGGTCTCCCAGGATTGGTGCTTCATCGACTGTAAGTTATCGTTTTGTTTTCATTTCGAAATTTAATTCAAGAAAGTTAGAGCTTTTCTTTAAATTACCACTGAGATATTTCTTTATATATGTGAAAAATACTTAAAAATTTTACTACGGTTTTTCTATCAAAATAAAGAGCCAAACAAAAATCTATAAGAAATGTACAAAAATGGCCACTGTGCGTATGAGCAATATGCTTTTTAAAACGTACATATTGCGCATACCACTTGTTGCCAAAGAACATACAATTTTACAACATTTTTTAGAGATATAATTTTCTAGCAATAATTCTGAAATATATTCTGAAATTTGCATAAGGAAATAAACATTAGTTCCAAGACTTCTTCTTTGAATAAAAAATAAAAAGAATCATTGCCTTTCTTTATTGAATAAATATTCAAATTAAAGACATACACCAAAATATGTAGGTAAACTAAAAAGTACAAAACTCACAAATGTTTAGAATAGGAATTTAAATTGAAAATTAAAATTTAAATATATATTTTATTGGAACTTTCTTGTCTTGTAGCCTGCACCGCGGAGCACTACTTCCGCATCGATCGTGCCCAGGAGCACCTGCACTACATCTGCGACATCGCCATCGACGAGCTGTACATCCTGGACCACGAGGCGGCCACCATGCCGCAGACGCCCGACCAGGAGCGCTCCTTCGCGGCCTTCTCGCAGCGGCAGGCGCAGACCGAGCGGCGCCAACTGGATCAGGCCCAGGGTCGCGGACCCGGCAGCACCGGTAGGCTCCTGTTAGCTGGCTGCTGGCCACCGGCGGTGTCCAGTCGCACCGCTCAAGAGCTGCCGCTCCAGGAGCGGCTCGAGCTCTACCAGCAGCAGGTGGCCGAGCAGCTGCCGTACCAAGACAGGCGCATGTTCCTCCACCTCCACTTCCGCAAGCGTCGCGTCGAGATCTGATTTATCCTATATATCCAATATATGTATATCCCAGTCCCAAATCCCTTTCAAATTCAAAAGGGGGAGCGGAGTGGAGTGGAGCGGAGTGCAAATTGCAGCCGGCCCACCTTTATTTTCGTTGCCTTGCATTTTGTTTATGGTTAATTTATGTCTTGCATGTCACTAGTCACTAACATTTACACACCGAGAAATTTAGTTGCGGTCTAAAAAATGGACAAAAAATATGAAACATCTAAAAATAACAATCTATTTTTTTTTTAATATTTCGACATTTAAATTGTAAAATGTATAAATTCTAAATGAAGTGGTGCTATTATTTCGACCGTAACTGTGCGCATTCGACACCCACATAAACACACACTAACACAACCACACATCCGCTAAAAGTCCAAGTCTTAATTGCGAGGAGCCGAATACAGCTTAGTCCTTGCCACGATCGCATGTGAGTAGAGCATTAAATACGATCACTCCTGGTACTATCTGGTATATAATCCCGGCTTACATCAACAGTTAACCTGTAAACGTAGCAAGGACCAAACCGTATTCGTTACGATCCCATCCATCCCAACCAAAACAACCAAAAACAACCAACCAACCAAGTAATACAAAAAAAGACACTGAAATATGATATGCGGGTAGGTTAAATGCCTGGTAGTTTGGACTTGTTGTGTATTTGATTTGATTTTGTTGTGAACCACTTATTTCAATGGCTTACTAACAATATGTGAATTTCTTTTCGAATTTAAAACACACACAAAAAACACGAACAAAAATTGAAACATTCTAAAAAAAAACACAAAGATGAGGATTTGCAAATTGGCTCCAAGCCCATTAAAGTGATGAAGTGGAAGAGGTAAAAAAGCGTCCCCCGATTCGTTCAGCATTTCATTCAGTTCAGTCATTCAGACCTTCATGCGAAGAAAAAAAGAGACCAATAGCTGAACCGAGCGAGACGGCACTAGACAACCGAAATTCAGTTCACATAGAGCGTTCATTTTCTCTCTCTTTCGCTCTGCCAGACTTATCAATTGGCTTTTTCGCAGCTGTCTTGCTCGTTTGGCCATACTTATTCACTTGCTCTCTCTCTCTGTTTCACACGCTTCTCTCATGGTCCACAGTATATCCTCCATCTTATTCTCACACTCGCCATGTCTCCCTCTTCCTCGCTCTCTCTCTCTCTCTCTATCTTCAGCATCTTTCCCTCTTCTTCTTCATTTGATTACAAATAATTTCATAATTTCCGTTTTTGATTTCTGTCCAATATGAATTATTCCTGCATGCAGCAACAAAGATCGTTTATTCAGTTTCAACGAAGATGTTTTTGGTTATGGATTCAGGTATTCCGTATAACTGTCTGTCTCTTTCTTTACTTTACTTACTAAACTGTCTGTTGTGGCTACCCCTGTCTGTCTATCTCTCTCTCTCTCTCTATATATGCCTTTCTTTCTTTCCGTCTTTATCTCGTATCTTTCGTATCTCTCGTATCATCGACATTTGAATCGATTGAATGTATCTCAAACCGAACTGATGCTTGAATTTTCTTTTTTTATTTTCTCTACTTTTCCATGCACACACAAAAAATACCGACCGCTCTCTCTCTCACACACAAACACAAAACCAAATACACACACGAACATTTGAATAATAGCCCTATACTGGAGCAAACTTCCGATGCCATACTACTAGCAGCCCAGAGCGGCGATCTCAATATGGTAGCTTAACTCTTCCAGAATATATATGTATAGTCGATAAATAGATGATGATATAGATCCTCCCCTATAAAAATAACTTATAAACTCTAATACCTCTTTTTACCCCTTTCTTCCAGTTACGTGCACTACATGAACAAGGATACTCACTACAGTCAGTGAACAAAAACGGACAGACGGCGTTGCACTTCGCCTGCAAATACAACCACAGGGACATTGTCAAATATATCATCGCGAGCGCCACACGACGCCTCATCAACATGGCCGACAAGGAGCTGTAAGTGTAATTTGCAGATATATAACACATCTTTTGGACACCCCATTAGGAAATCAAAGCAAACTATCGGTATCCAAATAGCCAAGCTATAGCCTTAGGAAGAGCCGGTTGAGGTCACCTTTCTGAAAACCATTGAAATTTGAGTTTAAAAGTTTTAGGATTGAATGCCAATCGATTGGGAACTAAATTGGGAGCTTAAAAAGTATGACATTCCGTTTTTGGATAATTATTACCAATGTTTCAGCCAAAATATTGATATTTTAGCGTGGAAAACATAGATTCGAATTTTAGACAAAAATATACTTCTTTTTTTGGGTTTACAACCATAATATGGACAAATCAAACCCCATCACTTTCCAGCAAATTAATTTTATTAAAAAATTTCTCATTTTTGATAAGGGGTTACATCATGATTTTTTTCCGAAAAATTGACAAAAACTAAAATTTCCTGGTTTGAATGCCAATCGATTAGGAATTTAAGTACGAGCTCAACGAGGTATGACATTCCATATTTGGATCATTATTTTCAATGTTTCGGCCAAAAAACTGATATATTAGGATGGAATTTTAGGGTAGAAAATATGGACTAAATTTCTATACCAAAATAGGCGGTTTTTTCGGTTTTTTAGTCGTAATTTGGACAAATCAAGGAGAAAAGAGCGACTGTTTTGAGCAGCTTACAACCTAAACTAACAACCCCCATCCCTTTCTGGAAAATTTATTTTTTGATCAATTTTCGCAAATTTAATTTTTTCATAATTTGTTGAAAAAAATTGCAAAAAAAGTAAAATTTCTAAATTGAAATGCCAATCGATTGGAAATTAAATTACGAGCTCAGCAAGGTATGACATTATATATTTCGACAATTTTTTGAATTAATTCGTAAAAAATACTGATTTTTTTGTGGGAAAAATACAAATTATCATAAAAAATAAAAAATAAAATTTTAAATGCCGTGAAAACCTTTTAAACAGCCCCCTTCCAACCTTTCCACCCCTTTTTTTCTTGCAGTGGACAGACAGCGCTCCACATTGCCGCCGAGCAGAACCGTCGCGACATCTGCGTGATGCTGGTGGCCGCCGGCGCCCATCTGGACAGCATGGACATGGGCGGAAACACGCCCATGATGGTGGCCTTCAACAAGAACGCCAACGAGATAGCCACCTATTTGGAAAGTAAGCAGGGGACGCAGCCCGACAATGGCTGGCTCGACGACTAAGTAGACGACTGTAGAATCGAATCGCCGCGGGTCCCCCTCCAAGTAGAGCAATCGCTAGACAAGCTTACGCCGTGGGGCTAACTCACGACGACCAGACAACAAAAAAATCCCAGACATGGCAAAAACAAACCAAAAAAAATAAAAGAAAAAGAAAAAATGATATTTACAATACCAGAACATCAGTAAATCAGTAATCCAAAATCCAAAACAAGAATGTACTTCTAACTCTGCATAATATTTCTCCTTTCTATGCCAACAAAACAACAACAAACAACCAAAATGGACAATGTCTTGTAAATAACTCAACTTACCTAATCAAATCAAACGAAATCCAAAAAAAATGGAACTCAAATCAAATCAACATTCCAAAAAATCAACAAAAAAAACAACTCACATTGGGGTTCCGTTTCCGATTTTGCCTAGGTCAAGAGCGCTTTTTGCATCTGGAGGTGCAGACCCGAGTCTAAAAGCAAAAGAGGAGCATTCAGCGGAAGCATTCACCCCAGGACACCCTACATACATACATTAATAACTAAATAATTGATAATAACAATAATGATAATCGCTTTTTTTTGGCAACTTTTTTTTGTGTTAGCATGTACGAGAGAAATCTAATTTAAGCTAAGCAAAAAAAAAACAAACACATACACAGAAGAACACTCAAAACAACATTTAGCGACTAAGAATGGACAATGGTTTGGATTAACTTAATTTATTGTAAGGAAATGCTAGGCAAACGAAAGGCAACATTTGTCCAAAATTTAATTCAATTTTCAATTACTATAAACTATTTTTAAAAGAAGGAAATTCGAAATTCATTTGTTTCTCTTACCGATTGATTAACGATTAATGATTATATTGTGATATCTAAATTAATTAATGTATTGGACACGAGAGAGTGCGAAAACGAGAAAGAGAAAGAGAGAAAATAGAAATTGATATTAACGAGGCAAAAAAGTTGAAAGAACAAAAAAAAAAAAAAAAACCAAAAAACACACTAAGCAAAAATATATAGCCTATATATTTAATTAATTATATATTTAATTCTACCATATATTGTACTTCTTTTGGAATTCAAACTAGGCTAAGTGAGAACTTGAATACTCTTCTTCGGCAGAGCAGCAGCACGATTAGAAGAGAGGCGCACTAGGCCCTAAGCGGCTATGGCTCTCTCGCTCAGCCACAGACACTACACAAACACACACACACACACAGTCCCGATGCACAGACTAGGATGCACAACCCCCACTAGATATACCACCCACTAATCACCCACTCTTCACCCCAGAGAAACAACTAAACCCTCAGCGTTTCAAACCGAAAGACTTTCCTCAAAACCGAGGTCACCTGCCCCAAAAAAGAAAAAGAACTAGACGTTAGGACGGGGCAGGCAGCCACACGAAGACTATCTATCCTAACTATCCTATATACTATATATACTATATTCCGAATTCTTGAACAAAAAACCCTCGTAACAAGATGGAACAATGAATACGAAACACACACTCTAAATATATATAGAAAGCAAGCATATTTTATCGAATAAAAAAGTAAAAACTATGGAATACCACAATATGATATAGCCGTTAATCAAACCATATATGTATGCTATGTACAGTAGAGGGCTATTTTTATTTAATTCCTATGTTTTTTGCTCAGAATCCAAATTCCGTAATATTTATATCTCGAGTCAATTACGTTTACCCAGATTCCCATTTTTGCGGCTTAGCTAACATTTACGATTATAACGATAGCGAGTAGCGAATAGCGATAGCGATAAGTATCACTATCGATTGATAAGGCACCAGAGAACGATTAAGTATCGATCACCTTTACGAGAGTCTTGGCCGAATGCAGCCCTGTCCCTCCGTCCAAGCGCAATCGGGCTTAGTTCCTGGAAAACCATGGCTCTGGCTTTCGGAATTGGATTACCGGCTTGCGTTTGGACGACCCCTTTTGGGGGGCCATCGCCCGCATTACCACCCATCCCGCCCTGTGAGCCACTTCCGGTCTACAACCGGAGGCGCGCTTCCGGCGCGGGTAATCATGTTTTGGATTGCACGCGACAAAAAAAAAAACGAAAACGAAAAAATATATACTAATAAAAAGTTAAAATCACACAAAAGTTAATCACACACACATCGTAGACTGTCGCAGATGGTGTCGAAGTGTTGAACGATTTTCGATTCGGGCTTTGCGGGATCTCGGGCATGCAGCCTTTACGCCCCATAAGACGTGCCACCCATTGGGCAAGCGGAATCCAAAATCGTAACACCAATCTACACCGCCTGCGGCAACTAATGAATTCTTCAGCTGCGGTCAAAAAAAATAGGCAGTGTTCCAAAAGCTGGTTTCATTAAAAACTATTGAATTCGTAATCGTTTCTTATTAGCTTTCACTTTTTTTGACTATTTTTATTTATTTATCAAAATTTTAAAATACAAAATGTTACAAAAAGTTACTATGCATTTTATCGGTTCCTTTAAAATATATAATAAAATATTATTAAAAATATCTATACTACCACAAATGCGGCCGCAGCTGGAAATCCATATGCAGTAGAGAGAGTTGAGTAAGGAATATTTAGCAAATGACAATCTAGAGATTTTATAGCAAATGAGCCGAGCAGAAGGCCGAAGAGAGTTTGCTATCCCCCTAAACCATTCAATATGAACTATGAAACAGAAACTATGAGACAAGATCTTCAGACAGTCGATAACAGTATTCGATAGGAAATTCAAAGTAACACTGAAACTCTAAAACGATTTTGGTTAGTTTTCGCAACCTGCTATTTACACGAAGCTTCAAGATGAAATTGTAGTTGAACGATTTAAGCGGGAATAAGTTAGTGTCAATCGAAGAGAGCGCTATCTATCGATCTAGACGGGCTAAATGCTAAATGATGAAATGGTGAATGATGAATACTGAATACAGAATACTGAATACAGAATACAGAATACTGAGGGCAAAAATGCAAGAAAATGGCCAGCCAAGTGCTTTGATGCACCGATGCACAGCTGTTCGGAGAACAACCGGGTCCAAGCCAAAACTATGGATATATTTTCGTGCATTTTGTAGAACTTGAATACCCACAAGTCACTCAAGAGAAAAACACACCCACAAGACACCACACACAGATACACTAACATTAAGTGGAGGCAATTACTGCATGATGTGTATATATGGAGACAACATAGATGCTATATATATGTATGTATACATATATATATATATATCAATATAGTATATATATTTTTTTCGAATCGTTTAAGTGAAACTTTTGAACAAAATATGGAAAAATGAAACGCAAGTCTTATGAAATTCTAGCAAGTAAGGCAAACCAAAATTGTAAAGGTCAAGATACACGGATATGGATGGCGAGGAACGATATACCTAAAACAATGCCTAACTGTACGATAGTAAGCATACAATATATATATTGATAACGTAATAAAGCGGAATATATGTGTAAAAGTAATCTATTTATTTACATACAAACACAAATACTGAACACCAATCAAACAACCTTGTAAATACACTGCAATTCCCCCGATTCTGATTCTGATCTGATCTAATCCCTATTTCGATCCTGAAAATCCAAAAACCCAAAACTTTGGACAGACAACGACTTTGGATTCTCCCTTCCTTCCGGATATATACACTATTTATATTTAATTATTAACTTACGCAAGTCTGAAAGTATTTCTATCGAAGAGTTCTAAACTGCTTAACTGTAAAGTGTACATATACCGAAACCACAACCACTCACAAGTCCTGCAAACTATAAACTATATAGATCTGTAAGATACGTCCCCGCAACACCCAAGATAATCCCCATTAATCTATATAATATATATTTACTTTTTTTGGATTAGTCACTAAGCATAGACAACATGAATTACTAAGTACGATATGCACTGCAAGCACTGAGGAATTTGATTCAATTTTACTTAAGACAAACGAAAGGAGAAATTGAAATAGCATTTAGCAAAACCTTAAGGAAACCCCGAAAACTAAACAAAAATCTCCAAATTATGGAATAACAATTAGAAAAGAATCTAAAATGAACTTTTGGAGCTACATCGGAAGACAAAAACGATTAAAAAATGTATTCGCTTGAGGCAATTGTGTGGGAAAGTCGAGAACGTTTAGCATCTGGATTGGCTATGCAGCATTCGTATATTGTATACTTAGGTATTCAGAAAACCCAAACCCACAGACCACCACACAGATACAGATACAGATACACAAATACAAACACAACACACACACGAATATTAAATAGATATACAATAGTTATATAGACTCATCGCATCGATCCTTTGAACCATAGTCTATCCTGTTATTCTCTCAACCAAAATTGTAATTTTCGGACCCGCAAAAAGTACCCCACAGCTCAAATATGAGTTCTTTTACCCCCAGCAACTTTTAAGAATTGTAAAACAAAAAAAACTAAAAACTATTCAACATTACGCTAGCGAATCCCAAATATTGGACAAACGATCGAAATCATCCACAAAATTGCTTATAATATGAATTTTCTGATTCTCTCCTAAGGGAAAATAAATTTTTTTTGGTATTTCAAACTCAATTCCACTTGTGTTTTTTTTAAGGGCGGGTTATGAAATTAATACTTTTTTATACATATTCAAACTAAATAAATAAATATATATACTTGCAAAACGAATTGTATACTTTTGGGCTTCGTCATCTTCAACTGGATGTAAAATGTGGGGGAGGTGAGTCATGGACAAGAAATTAAATACAATGTTACAATTCTATAATCAACATATAGTCGGAAACGACAGTAAGTCATCAGGTAAGTCGGAAAGATGCAAATGTATTTACGACATTCCACAACCTTGAGTCATCTTAGGCAAATAAAGCTTTGATTAATTAATTAAAATGCTTCAAATGGGGACACCGAATTTGCAGTAAAGCTTGCTTAATATTTCAAAATCAGGATCTGGATTTTTGGAAAAATATCAATTTTCTTGGAACATTTGGATCATTATTTCCAATGTTTATATTTAGGGTTGAAAATATGGATTAGAATTTTATTCCAAAATAAGCGTTTTTTTTTGTTTTTCAGTCGTAAATTAGACAAATCCAGGCCCACAGAGAAAAGAGCAACTGTTTTGAGCAGCTAACAACCTAAACTAACAATCCCCATCCCTTTCTGAAAAAAAAATTTTTTGATCAATTTTCGCAAATTTGATAAGGGGTTACATCATGATTTTTTGCAAAAAATTGACAAAAAATAAAATGTCCAGGTTTGAATGCCAATCGATTAGGAATTTAATTACGAGCTCGACGAGGTATGGCATTCTATATTTTGACCATTTTTTGCATTGTTTCAGCCAAAATACTGATATTTTAGGGTGGACCTTTTTTCATAGTTTCATGGTCTTGCGAAAAGTGCATAAAAATAAACATTTCCTTTGGATTTTTATTACAGATCAGCCAGTTGTGGCATTCTATATATTTCAACAATATATGTTTGTGCTATTTTTTGTATTTATGTATGTATTTAGTTATAGCTTTTACTTCCCTTGGGAATATACAAAATAAAACTTCAAACACTTCTCATTTTTTCAAATTAAGTCAAGATGGTTGTTCGTTTGCTTCGCTATTTGTACCATAAAAACCTGCCAGACAGCCCACTGTGGCGCGGAAAGCCCGTCGCATCGCGGAGAGCGTTGAGCTGTAGCGTTGAGCTGAGAGCGTTTAGAAAGCGGCGGCGATTGCGATTGCATTGGCTACCGCTCGCGGAGAGTCTTTGTGGGACTAAAAAATGAAAATGAGACTGAGGACCGTGGAACCCGGAGTCAGAGTCAAAAGCTAAAAGCCAGATTCAGTTGGCGGCGCAGACTCGACTCGTTTAGTTCGGCGTTGCGTTTCACAGAAAAGCGAGGAGCGCGCATGCGGCTTTTCCACCGCGAATTTCCCTACCGATCTGTGTATTTTTTATTGTTTTTTTTTCTACCTGCGGCGGCCTTCCAATGACCGGGCCAAAGAGCATCTGTGTTTCTTTCGAGTGCATCTGAATCTGCCTTTTTGCTGGCGAGTGTTACAATTGTCGCACGTAATCGTGCTGGCAGTTACGCCTCAGAGAGCAGCCGAAAAAATAAAAACAGCCAAAACAGCGCAGATACAAGATACAAAAGTATCTGGTACGAAAAAAAAACACATGCGTTACGCTCAGCTGACTCGCTGTGTATACTGTGTGTGTGAGCGTGTGCTTAGCTTAGCTAACAAATTGGTTAGATAAATTAAGCAAAATAAAAAACTGTGAAATTCGCGAATAAAAAATTTCAACCGAAAGCTGAAACTGAAAGTAAACAGTGCTTATATATTTAAAATAATATATATATATATTACAAAATAACAAAAATATATAGATCACATCGTATCGTATCATATTATATTATATATCCCCGCTCCTTTCCCCGCGGCTGGCCGAAAAAAAATGTCACAATTCCGCGATAATTCATGGGTGAGTTGCGATCGAGTTCAGTTCGGTTCGGCTTGAGATTGGCACTAATTACCGACTAACTACCGCACGTATCCACGAGATACTCGCACTCTACTCTATCCTGCACTCAAACTAACCCGATTTGCACAATTTTTACCCGACCCCCCGCCCCTACCCCTCTCCCACTCTCCTCCCATCGATTGATGCCTTCTTAATTGGTCCAAATCGTTAATTAACCTGTGTGGCCATCTGTAAACCGATTGGCCAATTGGCCCCATGCATCTCTCGGCCTGACCCGATTTTCGAAATTTCGCAGCTCGACAAGTGCGATCCATCGATATTGGGATACACTGATGTAAACTAAACTAGTTGCTAGAATTTTTGAGATCTTTTTAATGGCACCCTTTTTTTTAAAGCTTTTTTCTCGTTTTTTTTATAAGAGAGAAACTCTGTTAGTTATATGATAAATATAGATTTAAATCATGTTTATCATCATGTTTCTTTTTTGTAATCCATTAAATAGTTTCTGATATTTAATGGATCCAAACTCTGTTAGTTACATGATAAAAATACTAAAAATCATCTTCTTGGGATAAAAATGAAGACTCAATATTTATAAATAAATAATAATAATAATAAAAAGCGATTTAATATAATTTACACTAATTGCTGATTTTTTGTTCAATGTTGAATATTTTTTTGCCTGTTACATACATGATAAATATATTTACATACAGATCATCTTCATGGGATCTACATTTTTTGGCTAAATAATTTAAATTATAAAAAACGCGATTTAAAACATTTTACATTATAGCAGATTTTTTTTATTTAATGCTGAATATTTTTTCTGCCAGTGCTTTTGCATTTGTGTCGCCTGGCAATTGACTGGGGACTGAGAATTTTGACAGCTTCCGAAGCTGCAAATGCATCGAGAAAACTTGGCTTTATCATCATTATCATTATCAGTTGGCGCCGAAACGGTGTCGAGGTCACCGAGAAAATAACCTAATCAAATTTCTGCGCTAATCTATGGCTGTTTAATTTGCAATTTTTAATGTCTAATGAACGAACGAAAGTCGAACAGTTTTTGAATAAATTAAGCGATGCAAAGCACACACAGGTTAAGCGGGTCAATCGGCAATGTTGACAGCACGGGGCGAAATTTATGGATCGCCTGATTGGCTCTGCTGTGCAACCCGTTTATCTCGAACGATTTATCGCTAGCTACCGCAATCTGTGGCCGAAATACTGCGGTAAATGTAATTAAGAAATATTTTCAATTTAGTTGGGCTCAAGAAATCTCAATTTTCTATAGTTTTTTATAAATAAAAGCTTATAATTTATTTAATATTTAAAATTAAATCCTCCTTATATTAAAAACTTTAAGAAGAGTGCTACTTTTTGTTCATTAGCTCTGACACTTTTTATCTCAAGTTTTGTCAATGGCTAAAAAACACACCTACATTTTCCTAGAAGTTTCCCAAGTCAATTTCTACGTGTAATCTAGATCAAACAGTATTTCCACACCTTGGGCGCCTTTTTTCCACAACTTCTGCAGTTGAAGGTCGGCCAGCGCTTTCTTTCTTTTTACTCAGCCAAACAAAAGTTGAGAAAAAAGAACACAGAAATCTTTGCACTGAGCGAAACGAAATTGTTAAACAAAATATACAAGTTTATTTTTTAAATTAAATGGGACTTTAATAAGTACATCAAATGTTTGTATTTGATTAACTAAACATTAGAGAATGTTTTTATCTTTATTTCGGAATGGTGAAATTGAAGAAAAACAGGGAATTTCCAGTAGTAAAACTTTCTGTTTTTAGAACCCTTTGTTTTTCGCTGGCTGCCTGTTGGTACTTGTACATGATGTGTTATCGCATTATGATCCATTTTTATTTGTGATAAGGTCTGCGACTCCCACACTCAAAGGCGCTCCCTCGTCTGGGCCCCCAAAAAATCGTAAAAAATCGGGTGAAATAAAAATACTAAGGAAAACCAGTTGGCCTGGCCCAAAAGCGATTGCGCAAATGTCGTGACTGACTGACGATTATCTTCTTCTGGCTGAGATTGAGATTGGAAGGTGGATGTGGATGCGCAGGTGCAGCCAAAGTCTCAAGTCTGGCTTCCTGGTCTCGGCTTCAAGTTCAATTACGGCAGATTGTCGTGAAGGCATTGGCCATGGAAGCCGCATCCACATCCACATCCATGTTGGTCATCAGCAACTTTCACTCACCGGCGAATGACGATGACGATGTGACTCTGCCTCCTGCACATTTTGTCATCGTTTTTCATGTGGGAAAATCTCTCGCCTCTGCAAAAGATCCAAAACAGTAAGAAACAACAAAAAAAGCGACCTAAACGATGGGGAAGTTGTGCAGGTTTTTTTTTATTTTTTATGGAAGCTGTTTTTGGGCAGACATTGCAAAATAATTTCCACAACAAGTTGGCGGTCGTCGACGACAATGAACTTTTAATTACCCCAAAGACTCGTTTCGCAAAAGAAAGAGAAAAATAAAACAAAAAAACAAAATAAAAAGAAAAAGAAAGGGGGTACACCTCTACCTCTCATTCAAATGATGTTCGCGGAAGGAGAAGCGAATTTTCCAAAAGGAGGAAAATCCGTGATCATATGCAATTTAATGCCTGCCCAATTTGCTGCCAAACAATCGGCTCTTTGTCTTTGCAAAACCCTCCATCTCCACTACCACTTCCATTTTTCCCCAGCAGCTGATTAGATTTCAATTGAGGATTTGCAGTTTGGCTGATTTGCTTCCCTCGTTGATTTTCGTGGGACTGCTGTGGGCCGACAAACTGGTTGCCAAATTATGAATAAGTGTGCTGTAGGTCGGATTTCTGATTTTCTGGCTAATAGCTAATCGGTTGGCCGTGCAATGATTAGATTTGTTGCCAAACAAAACTTTCGCCCCTGCAACTTGAGTGCTTTTTGTGCCCCTAAATTTGTAAAAAATATATCATATATAAATGGTATTGAAAATTATGATTATTATATTTAATTGTCCCAAAAAAGAAAATTAAATTTATGAAAAATATTACATATCAATAAGCTTGGATGTGATAATTTTGAAATGTATACATCAATATTAGCTTAACAATCAGTACAAAATTAATATTGCAGAACAAAGAATAAATGTTTAGTAGAGATTTTATCATAAAAAATAGTTTACAAAATAAATTTAATATTTTAATTGGATTTTTCAACGAAATAAATATAAAAATTTGATTATTTATTTGTTGAAAAAACTGAAACGACTTTCAACCGGTTATCCAATCCCAGGAAGATAATTTCTAAGCCATCTTCAATGAAGCCATTTGCAATTATCAACAATCTGCTCAGTATAATAATTATAATTAGGTAGAATTAAACAAAAGATGGCTAGCGATGATTTCTTTTAATGTTTACACTGCAGCTATAAAAACCATAAAAGCCAGATAATATAAAAAAATCCCTTCGCGGTTTATGTAAGTGAGAGATACTTGAGATACAAGACCTAAACAAATTTCCAAGTATAAGAAAAAGATACATATTTTTTCGGTTGTTACCGCTGACCAAACACAGAAATTGCTGGGGCGAAAAAAGGAAATTTTGCGACAATTAAACAGTGAAAGTCGCTAAAATGGATCGTTGTGGCATTAGCTATTACCCCCGACTTGTTATTATTGCTACCATATTTTTGCTTTTTATTTGTGTTTGTTTGCGCTGCTTAGTTGATGATATGACAGAAAGAAATACGCTTGAGAAATATGGCCAGAAAGGTGGATAGTGGATGGCAGAGATGATGATAAAAACTGTGTTAAAAATAATCATAATTTTTCGCTCTCTTTTTCGCCTTTTTCGCTTTTGTTTGCCGCTCTGCATTTTTAATTAAATTTTCTGTAGACTTTACTACTGCTTTTTTCTATAAGATTTCAACGAGTGCACACAAAAACCAAGCCACAAAACTAAAGCAGAAGCAAAAGCCTAAACCTGACCTTGAAAAAGGTGATTTTTTTGTTGTACTGAAGATCGTACGTCTTTTGGTTCCAGCCCAGTCACGTTCAATGCTAACCCATATACAATATATACACACATATGTGGGCCAGCATTAACGGTAATTGATTTTCAACTCAGACTGTGACCGATCCAAGAAGCCAAAGAAAACTCACCTACAAAAAGTATACAAAAAATACACAAAAATACAGGCAAAACAGAAAAGTAACACACTTCAAAATCGGTAACAAAAACGTGATCAGACTTTGGCTCTAACCCAGGAGATCTGGCCTCGTTGGGAGCAGCAAGCATACCATTTCTGATTTCTGTTTTCGGATTTCTGAGACGGCGACAAGTGTATCTTTCGGATGCGAACCGGACCGAACCAAACAAAACCCAACAAAGGAGAACGAGCAGAGGAGAACTGTTCTCATTTCTCATTTCTCGGCTGGCTGGAAAGTATTCAAATTCCCTTTCTCTATTGCCATCGCATAGTTAAAGTTATTCGACTTTTATCATACCCTCTATGGGGAGTTTTCAAATCGTTTATTAGCTTGTCGATATATATCATAGAGGTATGGAGAATTCTAAAATAATTTATGGAGTTTACAAATTTTGCAAGCAATTTAGAGATCTCTTTAGGTCACTATATCATTTAACTGTCATAACAAGGCGGGCGAAACAAGTTTTATGGGGAATATTTCAGCTTAGCCGACATTTGTGTGTCAAAATTTTGATGAATGGTCGTTGATTGCAGCACAATGAAAAATATAAATCAAATATATAGCGTATTTCAAAATAATAATTGACAGTCAATACAAACTACTTTCTTTTTTTGAATACTAGGTATTTGTGGATTCGACCCAGAATTTTAAGTATATTTTCACTAGTTTTTACCAAAGACCTTTCGCTTTAGTTCTTCAGTTCGGTGGGAGTCAGCAGCAGCACCCACACAAAAAGCGCTGTATTCAAAGCATTCAAAGCGACCCTGTCATTACCATTCACACACTCATCCGCATTCAGTATTCAGTGCCTAATACTGTTGAATGCCTCTAATTGTTGTCGGCAAATGGCAAACGGAGAACGGCGATAGATAAACAATTTACCTGAATGGAAATGCGTTGGAGAATACAAATAAATTAGCGATAAGCATTTGTCACTAACCAAACGATTCATCCTTAGTCACTGAAAACACTGACCTACAAAAATATAGAATTCTCGCTTCGAAAAAGTTGCAAAATAATTATCGATACGGATATTTTGCAAGTATTTCTCTCTGATAAGAGAGATAAGGCAACCCAACTTAGTCAGCCGACCAAACAATAGATTGTAAAAATGTAGTCATTGGTAACTCAAAGAAATAGTGACAAAAGATGACTAAGATTATAATAAAAAAAATCAATCACACATTAATCTCAATGAAATGCCTGTTAATTCTTATTTCGAAAAAGAATAAAGTAGAGCTATTTTCAAAGTACTATGCATTGTTTAGATGTGATGTTGTAAGCCTATTAAATCGCTCAATATATGGAATCAGTAATTTACAGCATTGAATTGAATGAAATTCTGTAACAATAGCTGGATAATTGCTGTAGTGCAGCAACAAGGCTATTTTATAACAATAGCAATTGCGTTTAATTGAATTTATTTGGATCTTGAAAAGGTATTAAGTGTACCTACTAATAAAACCCAATTTTTTTTTTAGTCTACAGGAATTAGATATATATTCGAGTGCTGGTGACTTATTTATTTATTTCTTGCCCTCTCATAAATAAATTCCCAGTAGTCAATCATTAAGATTTACAAACATCAACCCAATATCCTTAAAGGCAACTGACTGATAAGTACTGAGTGATATTCCTGAGAAATCCACATTCTTATAATGCCTTTGGGAGATTAGTGAACCATTTCCTTTGTCATAGGGTAAATTGGATTATTAAAAACTATTATTACAAATTGTACGATCGATAGGTCGTTCTCCTTGGGCCACTGACTTGTTGACAAGTTGAAAAGTTCGATGAACTTGAGACTATGATATATATATAATGATAATGCCATCGATTGTCGGCCAAATTGGAGTTGGACTTGCATTGGCCAAGTGGCTCAGTTGGCAGGTGGACGTCGTGTGGGATTTGGGTGGTCTAATCGCATTCATTGGGATTCGGATTCCAATTCAGACACTTCCTGATGCATTTTCATTGATGTGCATTGTGAATGGGCTGCGGAGCGTGTAACTAAATGCGAATTCAGCTAATTGCAAAGGCATCGCCGCGAGGGCAGTTCGAATTGTTTGGGCAGAAACATTTTTAAAAACGCCTATTTAAGCTAAGTAAGTGGTAATATATTTAAAAAAAAAATTTTGTAGTGCTGAAAGAACAAATATTATTTAAAATGATATAGTATATGGGATCAGTTAATTTTCTAGCCAACAACAATTTTAAATCGCTTCTTAAAGCGATAATATATTTTCATAAATGTTGTTCAAGTGCAGAAATTAAATATTTGAGTTTATTAAATTTTATTAGCCACCCTACCCATCTTCATATCTACCCTTTTTTCGTTGTGTGCATTTTAATGGGCTCGTTAAGATTTCCTATGAATAAATTGCAGTTACCAAACTCAGAAATTTCCTCTAGCACTCGCATTCCTTGCTTTTATGGTAATTGTATTTACCCAGTCATTAAACCCAACCCAGTTCAAGTTCAGCCCACCAAAAAAAACCTCACTAGCTTATTTATAGCTCTCCTTACGATATTATCACTCGATTCTATACCAGTTATTAAGCCAAAATATATAGAACTCTCTTTTTTTTTGTTTTTAACACCAATATTGTGTTTCTTGTTTTTATTTTTCGCAACATAAGACCTTGATTTCCGGTTCTTTATGAGATTCGCTTGGGCAAGACCCATCCAACTAGTGTGGCAACCTCCCTGGAAATCGGTGAACTTGGTTCCGCGTTTTGGGCCAGTTTTTGGTGCTGTGCGGACTTTATATGTAGGGTCTCAGCTGATTCTTCGGGGTGTTCACTGCATTTAATTGCCAACTGCCGATTGCTTACTTACTACAGCTCAGTTACTTAGTTGACTGGTTAGACTTGTTCTCCGCGAACATGTGAACTTTCTTTCGGCAATCGTCTAGAATCGGGTTTTTCTGTTTTTTTCAGTTTTTCAACTAGCGTATGGCCCACTTCGTGCTCTCAAGCACTCATACTCATCTATGTGTGCGGCCACGGGGCGTATGCGCAATGCCGGTGTAGCAATTGTCGGTGATTTGTTTGCAAGATTGAACACTTGCAACGCAATGCCAACCGCAAGTGCGCAGTATTTGCACTGAGAAAATTCACGTTTCTAAGTTTTCATTTATTTTGTATATATGTAAATATACATAAAATATCAGTATTTTGGCCGAAATGTTGACAAAAAAGGTCAGAATAAGGAATGTCATATCTCGTTGAGTTTGTAGTTTAATTTCCAATCGATTGGTATTCAAACCTGAAACTTTTTAATTTTTACCATTTCTTGCAAAAAATCATAATGTAACCCCTTATCAAATTTGCGAAAATTTATCAATAAATAAATTTTTAAGAAAGTGATGGTGATCGTCAGTTTAGGTTGTTATCTGCCCAAAACAGTCACTCTTTTAGTTTTCGGCCTTAATTTGTCCAAATTACGATTGGAAAACCTTTAAAAAAAAGGTTGTTTCATCTAAAATCTTAATAAATTTATCTATTTGAAAATTGTTAACTTGTGACCAACTGTAAAATCATACCTTTTTCATATTTTATCTTATCGGTATCTAATACTCCAACGATAACGATTTTGTTGTATATCGAGAGACAATTTGTGTTTTGTTTTCATCCATTGTTTTTCAGAATTTTCAGAAGCTTAAGTGTTTGACAGTTTTATAATTGAATTGTACATCACATGAATCTTCATTTGATATAATAATATTTTTGGTATGGTAATGAAATTGAATAGAAAATTGCCTTTTCGCACAGTGCAACATTTATTTACTGTCATTACCTGCTGCTACTTAGTTCAATGGTTTTTTATCTACAGGCATTGACTTCGGTCATGAGTCTATAGTCTATATATAGACCCTGCTGGCTGATGCATTAGCGCGCCTTGAATCATCCTCCAGTTGGCACTTGTTTTTCAGTCTTGGCCAAACCGCCGGTCGCTTTTTTTTCCCCGCCTTTTCTGCCGGAAGTTGGCGAAGCCATAGTTTTGTGCTTTTTTTTTGTTTTTTTTTCTTTTGACCATAGACATGCCGTCACGTAGTTAATAGAAAGTGGTCAGGCCCAAAAGCGAACCTATCCCGCTCCCCCAAAAAAAATACTGAAGTCCCCCTCCCCTTTCACCTCCCCCCGCACCTTTTCACCTGGTACTTGGGCCATCAATATATATGTATTTTGTATGTGTAATTGCGGCAAACAGTTGCGCTCAAAAATAATGGCACTGCTGATGAGCATTAATTATAATGTAAAAATCAAATGGCATTCGTTGGAAGGGGTAAAAGCCTTTTCGACTTCTGTCATTAATTACTCACAAGTTTAGTTGCTAATTTTTGTGTGGAAATAGATAAAAATGCCTTGGCATTTTCATGATTATTTGCTATTGAGAAACAAGTGAAGAGTATTACATAGGAACTAAAAAATAGAACTGTTTTTGAAATTAATTCTTAAAAAATTATTACATAATCTTGAGTTTTTATCTTAAAAAAATCTATTCTAATTTAATTTTAATTTTTTAATTTAAAAGTAGTGCCTATAGTTTTGAACATAAACTGTACCTTAGCTGTTGTCCATTATTGTAAATATATTTTTTGCTATTTATACGATTATTTAGCGAGTAAACCTAACTTACCTATTTTCCGCCCCGCAAAAACCCCTGCCCCACCCCTCTCTCACTCTCTTTCTCTTTCTCTATATATATCTTTCTCTCGCTCTGGAGAAAAGCTCGCCAATGCGCGATCCTATGGAGTTTTGAAGAGTTTGCGTAGCTCGGCCCGTTATGCCAAGGCCAAATCCAAGTCGGCCATTAATCTCAATGCCCACCTGAAGAAGCAGCAGAAACAGGAGGAAGAAAGCCCGGAGAGCAAAAAGAAGAGGAACGAGGGCAAGAAAAAGGGCCTCAGACAGAGCCTAAGCGAGGATCAGCCGATCTATGCGAATGTGGATGAGGTTATACCAATATCGATCCATCTAGAAACCGAAAACGGAACCGAAGTCGATGCTCTAATGGGTAATGCACAGGTAAGAGGACCGAACCCGAACCCAGAACTCAGGAACCCAGTTCTCCATCTGCATCCGGCTCCATTGCATTCGCATTCGCATCCCATCCAACCGAAAACCGAACTAAACAGATCCCCAGATCTCATATTATAATCGGTGACATCAACACATTGGAGCGTTTACACTCTCATTTGTTTAGCAAGACAATCGAGTGGTGAACTGCCATCGAAATTAAATTTATTACGTGACCCCGACCGCCCTTCGCTATACCACCCCCATCAGCCCCACTTTTTTCGGTGTGAATTGATTGCGATTGCTAAACCCGTTTGTTCGACGGCATTTAGCAGCCAAGTGCAAGTTGTTCGTAAATACAAATTATATAGACAGTAGAAGCTAACAAGTATTAAGCAAATAAAGCAAATGAATCCGTCATAAAAACAGAGGCTCAAGTACCCTTGTGGAATGATTAGTTCTACTACTCATAAAACAAAGGAAATTCTAAGAAATTTATTACAAGTCTTTGAAAAAACCTTTAAAAGATATTCTTACCAAAATTTTTTGAAGCGATGTTATAACGTTTCATACAGTTTTTGAAATCTCTTGGCTCCGTTTTCTCGTCCCCTTGTTAAATTTAAAGTAAGGTTTTAAACCTTGAAATCGTATAAAAATTCCGTTAAATTTAACAGGCGGACGATAAAATGGCCTTTAAACTTTGTATTGCATACTTTTAGGCAACTTAACTTAACTTTTAGGCAAACAAGGTTTTTCTAGCACATCAGAAAAATTTAATTTACTTTTCTGTTTAATACAAACATTCAAAAGCCAGCCCCTTAATTTTAAGTGAATTAAACTTTAAATATAAATCTGATCCGCGCAGGTGTGAAACCCGACTATGGTTTGCAGCTCGACTCATTTCCGGTGCTGGTACTCGATAAATTACTCGAAAAGCTTTATATTATCAAATAGAAAACCTAGCCTTTTCTGCTTTTGTGGTGTTATGTTAGCTAAATGCAATTCTGCAACTTAATTAATTATGAATCGGTGCTGGGTGGTTGGCCCATTAAACTTCAGTCGCTCATTAACCATCGCCCAACTTAACCTCCGACTAATTTATGTACAAACTATGTTCTATATTTCTCTCACCTGCAGGTAAGCACCGCTGCAACGGTAATCCGACTTCTAAATTATATTTTTCTGCAACTCGCAAAACTCCCAGACCAATAACAACAACAAAAACAACAACAATGACAAGTAAGTTTCATAAATGTCACAACACAGGTTAATTTAAATTTCAGACACATAAAAAAACAAACAAAAAATATCCGCAAATAGAGAAGAAACCCGAACTACGGGTTTTCGCGTACTCGAATGTCGGTCAAGCGGCAAGTGCAGCGGCTTCGGCTTCCACCGATTCCGATTATAATCCCCAAGCATCCCCACCTCCCCCTACAAACTGCATAAATCTCAAGCGCATGCCTATCGTTATGGTTATGCAACCGGGAACGGAACCCGACGATCCGAAGATCCATAATACCGGTACTTGTCAACGGCGTCGCCTCACTCAGCACGTGCATTTAGCTGCTTAAATTTATTGTATCACTCCGCAGACGTCGCCGATAGTGCACAGTGGGACCAAGGAGTGCAGAAATATAAACGAATTTACTGGATAACGAAAAGCTTGAAATCAAGGAAACCAAGGAATCAAGAAAAGGAATAAAACCAAAAATTCCATAAAGAAAATGCACGAAATGATAACAAAAATGGAAGCTATTTGGAAATTTGTTAATCAATTGGAAAACTGAAAAACAATTTTAGAAAATAGTATGTTTAATTATTATTATGAAATCAAAAGTTTTTTGCTTTTGGATAATTGAAAAGTAAAATTTCTGGTGACAATTAATAAACCAAAGAAAAATGACATGAACCATTTATAATTTCCATAATTTATGCAGTCTCACAAAATTTTGCCACTTAGCCATTAGCCGCACAATTAATTAATCATCGAGGCCCACTGTGCAACGGTACATTGGCGGGCCAATCAGCAGTACCGCTTTGCATGCTGCGCAGACGCGACGGCTGCGCAGTCCGTGGTATTTGTATTTGTATTGGTATTGGTGTACCGTAAGTCGGCGCAGCTTGCCATTCAAATGTTTGGCCTACGCGTTGTCAACGAAAATAGCAAAGTAACAATAACAATAACAAATGCAAAAACAATAACAGCGCAGCAGGAGCGACCGGAGGACCGGACCGCCAACGTGTGCGAGCGAGAGGGGGCGATTGAGAATGAGATGAGAACAGGTGCAGCATCCTCCTGCGCCGGCGCAACAAGCTATGCGCTCTCTCCCTCGCTCTCTTTATCGGCACAGTGGGTCAGAATTATGATTTTGGTGCAAAGCAAGAGTATTTATATAATCGTTCTAATAAATATTATTATTTTAATATATTTTTGTCCTTGAACAAATTCTAAATAAAGATATTACAAAAAGTAATATTACAAAAAGTAACAAAGTAGTAATAATATATATTATATATATATTAAACTCCATAAAAACTTTTTTTTTTGTTTAACGAAGAGTTAAAAATTATGGAAAATAGGAACTATAAATTAAACACATTTATAGGTGTTTCGTAAAACCAAATGTTTTACTCAAGGAGATAAACTTTATCCTAAATAATGGCAAGAATCTTCAAAAATATTTATAGAGCGATTTGTTTCCAAGAATTTTAAAATCTTTAATATAATTAAAAATTATTTTCTTGTGTGGCAAATATTATATAGTAGCTGTTTGCTGACGATCTGAGCTGTGTGGATTTTAGCTCTCCCCTTTTGAGCTCCACCTGCTCCACTGTGCGCTGCCTCTGCCTCTGCAGCTGCCGCTGCCCTCTGGTTCTGGCAGAGCTCCACTGGCAGAGGAGGAGCTCAGTCTGCTGCCGCGCGTTGTTGACGTCGCCTCGTCGACGTCGCTTCTTCATCGCCGTTCTAAATTTAGTCGCCGACGCCGACGTCGCGCGCTTGTGTAAATGTCGCCGCTGCCGCCGTCGACAAATAACCATAATATTATTCACGATAATTACAGTTTTATTTATTATTTTCGGTAAATTTTGCGCCAGTTTGTACAGTTTCACACAGATGTATAGAGATGTATGAATAATTTGTTGTTTGCATAACCGCAACGCAAATTAGCTAATTGTCTTTTTTTCCAGTGTTCTAGTGTGTGTGTGCGAGTGCGAAACGTGCGAAGTAACAACAACAACAATATAATGCAGTGAATTGGGATTTTGTTTTTTGATTGATTTGATTTGGAATCGAATGAGAATTGTTTTCGTGTGACTTCTCCAATCCCCCAGATCCTTTTAGAGATATGTAAAAGCGATACTTTTGTTTTTGAAGAAACCGCTACAGTCGCTGCCCCCTGCAACGGTTTTCTTCATCGTCGGCTTCCCCACAGAAAGGAAAAAGACCATGAAAACTAAATGAAATGATTTTACAGGAAAATATCTACTATTTCTAGAAATTGGCTGAAATTCATCGCGATTTATGATTATTAGGATGTTAAAATTAGACCATGATCAATTTGATGGTTTTACAGGGTATAATTATATAGATATCAATTAATTCTATAAATTGGCAGAACCTCATCGCGATTTATGATTATTAAGATGTTAAAATTATTAGAGATTGATCATTAACATTTTGTTCAGTGCACCTTGCATCTTGTACTTTCTTATAGCAAATGAAATAGTGTCAGATCGTTCTTTCAATTTTCGCTATCTGCCGACCTTGTTGCCGCCTCCAAAATGAGCTCAAGTTTGCCTTGCACCGTGACAAATGACAAACGCATCTGTCAGATGCTCCTCCTCCGAATGTATCTTCATCTTCGGCTGCAATAAATTGGCGAATTTTCCTTGGCAAAAGCAACTGCAATACACTCTATACACAGCAGCCCAAATGGCCGAAAAACCAAAGTCTAAACATCTTGAAAATGTGCCAATTATTTTTGTACAATTCCCAAATAGAACACAATAAAAACCATAGACCATGTCTACGCATCCATATACCTATATATCTGTCCGATTTCTGCGGTATATATGTACGTATTTATAGATATTATGTGATCTTTACATGAATGTTCGCTTTTGATGGCCGGTTCTTTGGTTTAGCCGGGCGATTAGCATAATTATTTATGGCCCAGCAATTGTTCGCGGGCCTTTTGCCAGAACTTTATTGTATTGAATAGCGATTAACCGTTAGGAATCGATCGCCAGATCCACAGTGGAGCCTCAATAAATGTCATTGAGAACTAAGTAAATTACCATATTGCTTAAAGAGTCTTTCAATAATTTTGATTTTCAAAAGGTTAACCTAAAAACCTAACCAATTCAAAAGTTCGACCTATCAAGGCTGTACTGTAGTTCGATAGTTAATTAGGCACAGATACCATATTCAACGGATTCCAAAGACAAACACAATGACGAAAAACAAAGCATAAGCCCAAAATGACCGAATGTCGAATAAAAATAAATGCAGCCGCTTTTTAGACGCTTCTTCTGCTTCTTCTTCTTCTGGGTCTTCTGGCCGCAGTCTTTGGGGCCCTTCTTATTCTTCTACGTCTCTTCTCTTCTCGCCCATTTTTTGAGAACAAACGCATTTCTAACAAGATTGACAGCCACTCAAAGTAAAGGAGCGAGCGAGATGGCGGGCATTCTCTGTTTCGCCTGTCTAACGGCATTCGGCAGAAGAATTAAGGCGAAAAACCTAAAAAAAACTAAGAAAATACAACTAAATAAAAGCTCTTCAAAAGCTGCAGCACATTGCATGCATTACATCGGCATGTCAATGACATTTAAGAGAAAAAATTGATTGAGGCGGCACTGCCGAACGGGTTAATTGCCTTAACCCCTGACACCCACATGAACCTATATGAGGAAGAACTTCTTGGAGTGGAGTTCCCAAGTTCCAAGTTAAATGAGGTTTTTCAATTGACCCAATGACAAGCTTCTTTAAAATCAAGTTACATTAAGTGCCCATTAAAAAAAAGAGGGAAATAATAGAAATTATACGTATTTTCCATTTATGAAATATTTAATTTTTCTATCTTTAGATTTGTACATGACCAATGCTTAGATCTTATAGAATAGAATTCTAGCAAGTTCTGTTTAAAGTTATATAACGATTACATAGCAGTTTCCCCTCAAGAACAGAACGCGATGATAAGAACATTTTCGCCAACCCCCTTATCGTTCATTGTAATCCGTTTATCTATCTTATCAGCTATCTCTGCACCTGTATCTGTATCTGTATCTCCCATCATCTCATCGTCTTGACACCTCAGCGAACGAGACCTACCCGAGTCAGGTGGTTTTGGATGAGATGAGATCAGATCGGATCGGATCAGATCAGACCACAGATTAAAGACGAAAGTCTTAACAGAAAACCATTTGAATGGCATTCGAGAAATGCGGCGAAAGGCAAACAGAGTGGTTCGGTTCGGTTGCCTCATTAAGAGAATTATTTTTGCATTCGGGTTCGGGGATCTCAGGTCTCAGACCTTGCGCATTTGGCGCAACATCTTGCGATAAGTTGTGAAAATATTTGCGTAAGTGAAACAGAAAGCGTCGACTCGACATACAGACACTGTCTATAAGGTTTTTCGGTTCGCCTTTTCTTTTCATTATTTTTATTTTCGCTTTTCTCTATTTTCGGCTGGCGCAGAGAGATCGAAAGATCATCCGGATCGCACACGATGCCAAGTGTAAAGGGCAGGAAAATCGTTTTACTTTTTTCTCCCCTTTTTTTGGCCACAACAAGTTAAGCGTTTTGTTTATTGTTCTAGCTATTGCTGGAATGAGATTAATGCCTAGCAAATAGTCGCATAACAATGCGAAACACCGCACTTTGCAGAAAAGAAAACGGTTCAGGATCAGTTCAATTCAAGGTATGTGCACTTCAGCAATGGACGCGTTTTTTAATGGAAACACGAATCCCATGAATGGTTTACTATATCCAGGTGTTCGCGAGACTTTCGCACATTTTGTTTATGGGAATCAATTTCTATTCTATATTTATGTACAATGCGACACGACGGACGTAGTTCAGTGCCAGGCATTGAGAGGTGTGGATATAGAGTTTTCTGAAGGGGATTCGATAGTCCACTAAGAGAAAATAGGTTAGTCCAATAAAGTTGTATAATTAACCGACTATCTGTGGTTCTTTTATTACATTTTTTAAATAGTCTCAAATACGGGTAATTATTTCGAGGCTATATAGTACATTTCCATATATTTTTTTTCAATTTACTAGTAATTTTTCTCTGTGCACTTGCCGTTCTAACTTTCAATTGATATAAAAACTGAAGCTGAGCTCAACGATAAATCAGTCGACTGTCGTTAAACGTCGAAAGAAAATCGCAGCTCGGAAGTGAAATTAAAAATAAAAATGGGCGAGAGGAAACTGAATTGGGTATTTGAGTATTCGCCTGTACGGCCTTGCGATGACCTTGACTATGGATCCATCCATCCATCGATCGATCCTCACTGCAGTCCGGTGCCACCAATTATGGCGATTAATTCCTTTTATTAATCATAAATTGCCATAAAACGAAGGTCCCCAGCAGAGGGAATCGCAATTGTCGGTGGCTGCAATTGCCGCAGTTGGCAACTCTATTTATAGAGTCGACCAAAGGGCCCACGGGCAGGCTTATTCACTGTTTATCTTCTTGGGTCCTGCCCCCCCATATCCCATATGATCTTCCATCTTCCGTCTTCCGTCCGTCTGGCCATAATTTATGTTATTTGACTTTTAAACCTAGGATGCGAGATGTTGGCAGAAGGCTTCCCATAATTGCAGGTTCCTCTCGGTTTGCCTCACCTCTTTTTGATACTCCACCCGATGCACTTGGAAAAAATGTGCTCAGACTGGGAAAGAACTATAGTTCTTATTGCGTTTCCTGGAATAACTAGTCTCTAATTAGGTGACTTCATCTGTGCAAATATATGTTCATATCTTTTATTCAAGATGAATAAGCTAAATAATAGTTGATAAGATGGACTATATTCAGACCGCATGATCTTTATTCGGTCAGAACCAGTTGGGAATTATAGGAAAACTTTTGGGAATAGTGGATTTTGTGAATGTTTTGTTTCCTCCGAACTTGTTACATATAAAATCTGGTAGAAAATCTCTTAACCTTAGACCCTCGTTTTTTGGCCCAGTGCAGCACTGCTTGCACACTGCTTCCTCGGCTTGAGCGGCTTTTCAGCTAAGCTCGCTCATTAGTTGAATTGTCTTTTGACTTGTCACACACTCCACTTTATTGCACTCCACTTGCCTCCGCGAAACGTGACATATCGCAGACGGAGCGATTAACCCCTCTCGCTCCCTCTGCTGCTTATTAACCCTCTGTTTTTTTTTTTTTTCTTTTTTTGCATCTTCTTTGCCCCAGCAGAGCCCCTGCTTCTTTCTCGATGCAAATGCTATTAGCCGCAACAACAAACAAGTGCAAAATGTAATTAAATTGTTTTACTTACTACGGTTTCGCACGTCGGCCATTTGAATCGCGAAAAGTGTAACAAAGGCAACCCAGATATCCACATAAATACCGGTACAGTGGTCACTTGGTAAAAGCACTCGCGATTTGTTCTTCAATTAACTTTGAGGATAGAAAACTTTAACACTGGAAGGAAAAGAAATGTGGTTTTTTATTAAAATATTTTCCAAATTTGTTTTTTGTTATTACTCAAATTGGGAAAGAAGGGGACCTTAATCATTCGTAACATATATATTTAAATCTGATATTTCATAAATTGGTTTTACCTTTTGGGCAAATTCACTTTGAAACAGCTATCAAAGGGTTAAAGTTACTTTTAATTTACTAATTACGTAGGTATTATTTTCGTATATTGTTTAGGAGTCTCCACTGTAGAAAATAGGTGTACATTGTATGTATGCATTTGTAGAAACTTAGCACGAATCTTACATCACAATACAGTTATAGCAACTGGGGCTTAATGATCGTCGCTTGTCCCCCAGTTCTTTACTCTCCTCTCCTCTCTTCCCTTCCCTTTCCCCGTTCCCTATTCCACTGCTCCACTTTGGGGATGCAATTGCAACAACAGAAATCGGAGTTAACCCGCGTTATATGCACATTTGTAATTAGAAAATACGTTCTGCCTAGGGAAAAATTAAAAACAATTTGCATTTCATTCAAGCGAAGTAAACGAAATTGGAAAAGGGAGGCGGAGAGGGGGAGAAATCGTCCAGAATAACCATTATCTGACTTAACTCGAAAGTAAATAGTTCATAAATAAATGATTTATATAATTACCAACACGGAATGACTGGTCATGGCGGCGAAGAAGAAGAAGTCGACGAACAGCAGCGGAACGAAGTGAACATATAAATTCCACAATAGAGGTTAAAAAATAGATCTAATGGTTTTCACACTCGATTACAAGAATTTGGTTTTGTTAATTTAGTTCAATCAGTTGCACTGTTGTATACATGTGTTCATAAATACATACGTACATTTTTTCGTTTATTTTCAAATTTAAAAAATGATGACAAAAGTAAGCAAGTAAACTTAGAAAAGTAATTTAAATTTTTTGTGTTGTAAAAAAATAAAAAAAAAATATTTTATTTTTATTAAACTATTTTTTTTCTGTTATTTTTATGCACTTTTAATTTTATTTATTATTTATATTTTTCTATTCTTATTTTTTAAAACACTTTTTTGTATTATTTTGTTATTTTTTTTGTTATTTTGTTATTTTTATTTTTATTTTTTTTTTAAACACTTCTATTAACGTGACCGCTGCTGTGCGGCCACACTTGATCGGCCAGACACAAAACAGAAAAGGAGACAGGCAGTCGTCGCTGCCGACTTGCGCAGTCGACGGGGGCGCCACGGGCGGCGACTTGGCAGTCTTTGGCTTTGTTTTTCCATCTACTCCAGTGGCCAACGCAGCGATTTGTGCGTTCGCTTCTTCTTCTTCTTCGCCGCCTTCTTCGAGCAACCACTGCTCCCCATTTTTCAATCCTCTTTCTCCCACCCTTTTCATGTCCCCCTTCGCCTCCGTTTGATTCTTGAACCGTTTTGTAATCTCTACCTGCATCGAAAACTGGAGCAGAGAGGAAGGGAATTCCAGGGAAAGAGAGGGGGGGAGAGTGAGGGTCAGGAGTCACCAGAAGGTGAAGTCCCCTTCTCTTTGCCTTTCTCCTCACCTGATTCTTCACACCTTTCTTGAGTCATTTTCCTCCTATTCCTTTGCCTTCTCCTTCTTCACCTCCTTTTGCTTTCTGTGCAGTGTGTTTATGTTATCTGTGTGCTTATGTAGGTGAACATCGCCTGCTTAAGTTGCCCATACAGGGTATTACGGGTATACTGCGGATTAACCATTTATGAGAAAGGGGCTTCCAGTGGAATTTAGGTTGCCTTAGGCCATGGTTTCCAGTTCCAATTTCCATGTGAACTAATTTGGGGAGTTAATGGCTTTTCCATTTCATCCATGGCTTCACTTACTCGTGGTTGTTCTTCAAGGAAAGGTGTTTCGGCAAAGTGCTTAAAATAACTAATTACTATTGTAATTGAGAGTGACTAAAAGGTATGTGGGAATATGTTTTTAAATTCAAAGTTATTGAGTATTACACAAATCTTAAAAAAGAAATGAAATATTACTCTGTTGTAAATACAACTGTATGTAAGACTACTTGTCGTGTATTTGTGATTGGCAAGAAATGCATATTTTTAGCACAATAAAATAATGCGCAATCTCATTAAAAAAAAACAATTTTTAGAAAGTACTTACCGTCAAATATTTTTGATGTTTGTAAATTTTATCAGAAAGTACGCGTTGCCTTTTATATTTCTATTTGTGATTGCCAAGGAATTCATTTATTGTTTAAGATATAAAAAAATTGACTTTGGTTCTTTATCACCATAACTATTTTATAATTTTGCATTGAATCCGCAAATAACGGTTGCTTAACTTTTAATTCTTAAACTGCAATCAAGAAGATAATTCTTAAGTCGCAATACAATTATTCCACTTGTGTTTGAGCATAAAAAAGAATAACTGTTAAGCGTTCCCAAAAACGGGACTTTCCCACCGACAAGCGTCACTTCCAGGTCGACCCTCGCTCTCCTTTTTGGAGCTCTCTCTTGCTTATAGCTTCTTGCCGATTAGAAGCGGCTTAGTTTGCTCTCCCCCTTTTCTCCTTTCCTTTTGCCCCTTTCGCTGCCTGCTGCAGTTGTTGTTGTTTCCCCATTTTCTCCCCACTCTCTCCCCCTCTCACGTACTCGCACTCACGCACTCACACACACACGAACGAGAGTGCAAGTTGTGGAATTGGAATTTTTGTAATGTTTTTGTGTCTCATAAATCGAACAGCCGTCGACGATGAACCTGCATAGATTCAAGCGGGGCGGCAAATATAATACCGCCATGGCCGATCTACCCCAAGTGCCCGTCGGGGATAGTGCCAATAATACGAATACTACCAATAACAACACCAGTGTCGGTGGTAATAACAACAACAATGTCAGCAGCAATAAGAACAACAATCCCAGTGGCGGAGCCAAGGGATTTCTGGGCAGGATCAAGCGTTACTCGGTGCTGGGAAATCGCCTGGGGCGTCGCCATCTCGGCAGTATGAATCTGAATCCATCGACTAACGACGCTGATAACTCAGTTTCGCCCAGTAAACTTCACACCGGTAGCTACAACATGACCGGCAGTCATTCGGATGACCATCGTTTGGAGATCGGAGCTCCGGTCCTCATATCCACCACCACTCTGGATACGGATCGTTTTGATGTCACGGAGGCGAGGCTCAAGCAGATTGGCGGCGGCATAGCCCAGAACTCCAACATAGTAAGGACCCTGACGCCCAGGAGCTCGGATGAGGATGAGTTTGTGGACGCCAGGAGCAGTCCGCAGGAGATGGAGAGGGATGAGCCCGCAGATAAGGCAATGCCGGGGAATACCAAGGATCAGAAGGGTACCAAGGATACCGAGAAGGATACCAAGAAGGAACCAGAGCAGGAGGAGAAGGAGGAGGAGAAGGAGAAGGAGGAGGAGAAGGAGGAGGAGAAAAAAGATGTAAAGGATGTGGAAGAACCAGAGGAGCCGGAACAATTTGAGACCCCGAAACACGAGGCTGTGGAGGAACAGCTGGTGGTGGTGCCCCAGGAGGTGAAACGACCCACAACCCCAGTACCCACCGAAATGGAACCTCCAATGCGACGACCCCGTATTGGCCGCCAGCAAAGGCAATCGCAGTCCGTGCAGAATCTTCATCGCAGTGTTACGATCTACCTGCACAAGTCCAATTCAATGGTTCTGGACATGAACGTGACGGCACCGGCCAAACTGGGACTGGACCTGAATGTGCCCGAGTTGCCGGAACTCTTTGGCGCCAGCGAACTGAGTTTGGCGGCCAGTGATAATAATAAGGAGAATCATCATCATCAGGTGGTGATGCCGAAGCCATCCTCCGAACGGTCACCCATACCAAATGGTGGCTTTTTGGCCCAACAGCCGCACTTCAAGAGCCTGGACTCGTTTCAGCTGAACTCGCACTCCCACTCCCGGTCCCACCTGAGTTCCCATCAAAGTTCCCGCCAAAGTTTGGCCTGCAGCAGCGGTGGCAGCCATGGGGAATACGACTTTGATCTGAAGTCGGTCAGCTGCCAGAGCCTGAATCCCCAGAATCTGTTCGTGTCCATTGACGAGCTGCAGGAGCTGTCGCGGCAGATCAACGAAACTGAGGACTTTGGCAAGGAGATCGATCTGGAGTACTGTACGCATCGCGATCAACTGAAGCCCAGCGAGCGCAGGATCACGCTGCTGAAGAACAAGAACCAGACGCTGATCAATTTTAATCACAACAAGGAGAAGCTGCGCAAGGGCTGGCACGGCATGAAGAACTGGCTGGGCGAGGAGGGCTCCAGGATCAAGGAGGCAGTACGTCAGCAGACGCCCCTTAAGCGTCTGGCCCAATCGCGGAGCAATCTAAACCAGTCGACACAGGATGCCAGTCGCCAGTCGCTGTCGCCGGATCGCAGTCGTCGCGAAATGACCGAGAGTTGCGAGGATGTCACCGAACGCACCGAAATGGAGTCGTCCGTGTCGCACCGGAACAGCGAGGAGGATCTGTCGCCGCATGCTAAGCGGTTCAAGGATGAGGTACAGGTTCATGTAGTAGTTGTTCTAGTTGTTGTTGGTCAGGGGTTTACCTAACCGTATGGTTTGATCTGCTGGTTAAACGGTTTACTAATCGGTTTAATCTTTGGTATCTAAAAAAACAGGGACAGAACGGCTTTGAGGAACTTCGGCGATATGTGAAACAGGGCGGCGACTTCAGCAAGGAGCTCATTTTCGTCCTGCAGGAGAGGTGAGTTAAGAATTGAAATATATTTTGTGATTTTTGTATTTATTAAGGGATTTTCAAATTTAATTTGAGATGTCATAATTGAGTTGTTCCACCAAAAAACAAATAAATTAAAAAAAAAATAATAATAAAAAAATATTTATATATAATTTATTTAAAAATAAAACTTAAAAGGCCATTAAATGTAAATATGGTGATGAAAAAACATAAAAATAAATAATACAAAATTAAATATTTAAAATAATGCCATTAGGGCGAACAACATGTTACTTACATATATAAAATAATAAATACTTATAATTTAAATTAATAATATTTAAAATGATTAAATACATACATACATTAAATAAATACATTTCACTTACTGCAGAGCCGACTCGGAGCTCATCTACTCCAAGTCGCTGTCGAAGCTAGCCAACAAGCTGAACAAGGCCGGCAGGGAGATCCCTGGGAGCGTTGCCGACGCCTGGCGTGGAGTGGCTACGGAGATGGAGAGCCGCAGTGACATCCATCGCCAGTTGGCGGCCTCGCTCACCGATGAGCTGGTCAAGCCGCTCAAGAACGTCGTCGAAGGACATCACAAGGCACGCAAGACGGTATATTAGATTGTTATAAATATTAAATTATTTATTATGTATAATAAACACATGGAATTTCCAACTTCCTCAGGTCGAGAGCAACGTGGACAAGGCGGCCCGAGTGCTGGGCGAATGGCGGGCCAGCGAGGCGAAGGCCAAAAAGGCCTCCCACACGGCGGCCCGCGAGAACGAAAAGCTGCAGGACGCAATGCTGGACGTGCGCATCCAGAAGTCGCCATCGATCGCCCTGCTCCACCAGGGCCCGAATAAGCAGGCCGCCGAGAAGGAGCTCAAGTCGGCGGAGAAGGACTGCGTCAAGCTGGACAACAAGCGCAAGAAGGCCGAGGAGGCGGTGAAGCGGGCGGATGTCGAGTACTACACCCTGTGCGTCCGGGCGGAGCGTGCCCGTGTCGACTGGGAGATGGCCGTGCTGCGGGGAAGCGCCCAGCTGCAGAGCAGCGAGCAACAGCGACTGGGCAATATGCACAACTTTGCCCAGCAGTACGCGCGTCTCATCTCGGACATGAATCCCATACTCGGTGTCCTGAGCACCCGGCTGCAGCCGCAGCTGGAGGCCTGTAATGTGGCCAAGGATATGCAAGTGGTGCGGCACATCCGCCGCAACTCGGAGGGTCCCTCCGAGCAGCTGCTGCCGGATTTCTACTGCGAGCACACCACTCTGGCCATGAACCGCGAGCGCCGCAAGCACGCCCTCATCAAGCTGCTCCAGCTGGTCAAGTCGGACCTGGAGCGCGAGCGTAGATCCCGCGACGGATTGAGGGGCCTGTCTCAGTCGCTCAACCACCAGGAGCACCAGAATATCACCGATAAGCTCTATCACGTGGGTTTCTTATATTATTTGGTCCCCTATTGTTGGACTCAATTGTATATCGTTACTTGCAGATCCGCTCCATGCTAACCTATTTGGAGGGCGCCCGCCTCAAGCTGCACTCAGCCCTCTTGGAGCTGGACCACAAGCCCAGGACCACTCACCCACTGGCCCAGCACATTCAGGTGGGGGTTAGAGCTTGAAATAATCATTTTATATAATATTTTCCATTTAAATTATGCTTAAAAATCATTTAAAATATCAATTTACGTTTAAATTATTCTTAAAAACATTTTAAACTATAGTTGTGATGCTTATGTACCCACAGATCACCCGTGACCGCACTGGATTGCAGCAGAGCATCCTGAAGGTGCCCAACTGGCTGAAGAACAACGACAAGACACAGACGCAGCAATCGACCAGTATGCTGGCGCCCGATGTCACTGATATAACCAACACTAACCACGAGGATGAGCTGCCCGAGGAGAACGGCTCCTCGCATCTGCACAGCAGCAGCAATAGCAATAACAACAGCAACGGCTCCTGCACGGACATCAGTTCGGTGGTGAAGCAGTTCAACCGGAGCAAGAGCAACATCGAGACAAACTTCACCAGCCAACCAAAGATAATCTCGACTACAAATGCCGCGGTGGCCGCCGCGTCCGTTAAGTCCAAAACTCTGGCCAATCTCCAGGATGGTCATCATCAGAATCATCACAATCACCATCACCACCATCACCACCATGATCGTGGCCAGGCGGATGGTGGATCCAATCAGCAGGACTCGGATTTCGATGAGTTCAGCTCGCAGGACGAGGACGAGGATGAGCTGCCGGAGAAGCCACAGGAGCAGCCGAATCCAGCCATCAAGGCCCAAATGCAGACGCAGCATTTCTATCAGAATGCGCAGGATCTGCAGAAGAGCCAGAAGGACGGATCCGGATCCGGTCCGATATTGGGGCGCTGCAAGGCGCTCTACAGCTACACCCCGAAGCTCTACGACGAGCTGGAACTGAGTCCCGGCGACATCATCGAGGTGCATGCCAAGCAGGACGACGGCTGGTGGCTAGGCGCCCTGCGCAACCACATCGGAATCTTTCCGGCCACCTATGTGGAGGAGTGCGCCTAGGATCGCCGTCCCAGGATCCCTCCATAATTATAAGTGCGAATGAGCGAGTGCGACTGCCTGAAGAGTGCGTGTGTTGTGGAGCGATTTGTTTGACATAAAACCATTGGGAGGAGAAAGTAATCCTCGGGAGAGTCAAGGCTATTTTTGAAATTACTGCCAATATTTTCTATTATCTTAATATCGATTTATATTCGACGAACAAAAATTACAGGCATTAGATCAACTTTGAAACTGCCAACATTTTCTATAAACTAATTATCCATTTACGCGTATTTTCGACCCACAAGAAACAACGAAGAAACACTTGCTAGGGGATATTTTCTTTAAAATCAAAAAAGTTACATTTGCTTAGATTTCTGCGTAATTGTCAGATGAAAATCATAGTTTTTTTTTTCAGAAGAAAAAATTTAAACTCGAAAGAGAGTTAAGAAATATTTACAATTCAAGTTACATCATTTTGGGCAAAAGCCCATTTACTTAAGACGAGAACTAAGAACTAAAATGAATATCTTATGTTTTTTATAAACTTCTTTAGCCATTGGAAAAAGCGAACAGAAAAAGAAACGCTTTTTTCATGGAAATATTCTTGGTAGACAAGTAAGAAAATGATGTTGTTCAAACAAAATCATAACAGCACAGAACTAACGATCTTTCAATATTGAAAATGCTGACATTTTGCCTTTGAGCAAATACTTTTTGATTTCTTAAAGATAGCCCAAGTGACGAGTACTTTTTGAGTTTTGCCAATAGAATCAATTTTAATTTGTAGCCAGCCAAAAATCACCAAAAATTAAGCCTATAATTTAGTTTCCTAATTTGCTTATAAGGATTATTTATTTTCTCCTGCGTTTATTTATTTCAAACAAATCGATCTACTTTAGTGATACATTTTAAGCATACTATGTAATCTACGAGTAACGATTGTATTAAATTTTATTTTTTTATTTTTTTAACTACCAATTACACTTACTTTATATTTAGCTTCCAGTTGAGTCATTTACCATTTATTGATCCTGCACATTATCTTTAGCGCTGGTCCTCATTAATAAAGCAAAATCTTGTTATTTCATTACCATAATTTTTTATTGCATATACATAATGGAACGACATACATATATCAATATACATATATTATATTCAACATGCGAAATCACAAATGTTTTTTTTTCTCGTTTATAATTACATTTAATAAATTAAAAGTATACATACATATATATTTGTAAAATATTAAAAACAAAAAAATCAATTATGCGTATTTTGTATAAATATTGAATAGAGTTTTGTGTAAACATCAACTCTGGTAATATCGAAAATCGTGTATTAGTTATCGCCGAGGGAAGGAAAATGTGAAAGCTCACTGGTCAAACTAGAAGTATAGGAGAAACATGGGTAGTACCAAAACTGCAGGGCTTAATAATACACGTAAAGGTAAGACAAGTGAAATTATAGACCAGTAATGTAAAACATTTCATAAAGATTTTTGATTAGCAGTTAAGAACCGTAGTACTTTTTGACTATACTATATAGTAAATATAGTGTGCACCTTATACTGGACAACTTTGTCACAATTGCCTAAGAAAAAGTAGGTGAAAAATATAATTTTAAGTTTTTTCAACAGCTGTTCCCAAAATAATATTACAATTTTCTTTTATTTCTAAATCATTTTGTTTCGAATTAAGAAAATTACTAAAAATTCTTGTTTCAAGAGCCAATTAATTTGTATTATATTGAAGACAGCTGTTGTTAGGAAGTGTACTTAAAGGATCCCTAGTTTATTGCCCCAGCGGCGATAGCACCATTGCCTGTATCTTTAGTTGTATTGTATTGTATCCTCTTTTCAGCTTTCACTGGCCATTGGTGGTCTCCAGTGGACCAGGTGCTCCTCCGCTGTCCAGGCAGCGCAGCTTCTGGTACATGTGGATGTAGTGGGCCTGTAGCTGCTTCTGATATCCCAAAACCTTGTCCTTCTCGGCGCACCACTGGCGCTTCTCCAGCTCGAGATTCAGGCGAAAATCGTCCAGTTTCTGGCGCAGCTTGGCTATATCCTCGGCATACGTGGTCGACTCCTCGATGAGGGTGTCCAGCGTTTGCTGTCCCGCCTGTCCCGATCCCTGTCCCTGTCCCTGATCCAGTTGCAATCGCTGAACCAGGACATCTAGCTTGGGTAGCGCCAGCTCCTGGCTAACAGCTGGAGTCGATGTGGCATACTTCCGCGTCTTCTGGCAAATCTCGTTCAGGTTGTCCAGCTGCTGCTTGAGCCGAGTGTACCGGCCACACGGCTCCTCGCCGTACTCATGGGCAATGGCCAGATCGGAGAGCTCCTTGCGCAGCTTGGCCAACTCGCTGGTGAGGGCCCCGATCACCTGATCCTTCAGGGCGATGATCTTCTGCAGCTGCTGCTGGTCGGGCTGATTTTGTGGCTTGTGTTGCTGTTGCAATTCCTGCTGATGTTGCTGCTGTTGCTGTTGTTGCTGCTGTTGCTGTTGCTGTTGTTGTTCCTCCTTCGCCTGCTGCTTTGGTTGACTTTGGCTTGGTGTTGTTGATTCACAGGACTTGATGTTGCTGCTGCTGCTGCTGCTGCTCCTGTTGCTGCTGTGCTTCAGGCTGACAATCGCATGATCTTTCATGTTGATTTCCAGCTAAAAAAAGGTAAATACATAAATATTAATTAATAATTTAGATATATTTATATATATATTTATAAAAAAAACCCACATGCGCTTCCTTTAGCTGCGTCTTGAGTAAAGCTATCTCCCCGTTGCGCTCGCAGACCCGCCACTCGCTGTCCTCCAGCTGGTGACGCAGTGCGTCCACCTGCTGCTGCAGCCCCTGGCCGGAGTCCCGGGCCAAATCGAGCTGCTGCTGCAGCCGATTCACCTGCTCCGACTGGCGCAGCTTGTGCTGCTTCAGCTGGAACTGCTGCAGCCCCAGGAGCTGCTCCATCTTGCGCAGCTTCAGCTGGCACTCGCGCTGCTGGCCCTCGTAGAAGAGCCTCAGGCGCTGCGTCTCGTGCTCCCAGTACACCTCCTTGTCCTAAGGAAATATATAGGCGTATATGATATATGATAAGAGATATAAGAAAGGCCTTAAAGCAAGGGTGCTTATGACTCTTTAAAACGAACAGCGGCACAAAGAAGAATCGGTGTGTGCCCAATGATAGATAGGCGTGTGACCGCTGGCATGCTTTGTAAGCACCCCTGCATTAAAATATGCGTTCAGTGGGTTAACCTGCTTAACCTTTTGTACTTGGAAAATTACTTTCTCATTGTGCTCCATCGCCTGTCGCAGGTACGAGAGCTCCGAGTCGCGATCCTTGAGGGCCGCCTCCAGTTCCGAGATCCCAGAATCCGAGGGCGAGGGAGTCAGGTCGCTGCTGCCCACCACTGTGCCGCTGCTCTTGCTAAAAGAATATATATATTTTATAATATTATATAGAGTACATAAAGTGAGGAGAACAAACCTGCTGGCCCCATCGGGTCTGCCGTGGCTACCGGTGCTCAAGAGGTCAAGGGTCAGGGCTTCCTCATTGCTGGAGCGCTGCAGCAGACGATGATTTCGACGCCGGGCGGCCAGATGTCGCAGATCGGTGGTACCTTTTAATCAAAAGCGATGCATATTTAATATTATTAATATTTATTTTATATTACTACTATTTATAAGTATTAACCAACTGAATCCTTGATTCTTTACCATTATAAATAATATATTTCCCATAAAATAACACTCTTTTAAAATACCTTTAAAACAAACCTAATCTTGTCCACTTTACTTCACAGATAATTTATAATTTATCGCTTGGAAGTGCCCCCAATGTCAAGTGACTATTTAATCTAGATAAAGCGGAATGTTAACTGCTACTCACTGCCAAATTTCTGGGCTGATGCGGTGGGCAGTGGGGCAAGTGACGGCGTCGATCCGTAGCCATACCGCTCGGGCCCGCCCTCCGCCGGCAGCGGCAGCGCCTGATGTTGCTGTTGCTGCTGCTGCTGCTGTTGCTGTTGCTGCTGGTGGTGTTGCAGCTGCAGCTGTTGCTGCTGCTGTTGCAACTGCAATTGCTGCTGGTGCTGCTGCTGCTGCTGGCAGGCGATGCGATAGTCCGGCTCAAATGGAATCGGCTTGAAGGCGATCGGTCGCAGAAAGTTGCCGCTGGTCTGGAAAGTCAAATTGGTTTTAATTTACAAAATTATAATACTTGTGAAAGGTTTTTTTTGGGTTATATACACATTTTTTTATAAAATTTTGAAATCTCGCCTTTGGAAATGGACAAAAATGGTTCTTGTTTTTAGTAAAATCACCTTTTAAAATACAAATTTATAGATTTAAAGGCACATTTTTCTTGTTTTTAGTAAAATTGCCTTTAAATATAAATATTTCTAGATTATAAGGTATATTTTCTAAAAACAAGAACATTTTTTGTTCATTTCTAAATGCTGGCGATTAAAAGGCGAGTTATATATTATTTCTCTCTGTGTATCTGTGAGCCTCACCTGTTCCGCCTCGCCCAATTGTTGTTGCTGCTGGCGACTTCCGCCGGCAATGGGCGTGGTCCGCCTCTGTTGCTGCTGCTGCTGCTGCTGCGGCAATGTTGCTGGCAGAGATTGCATCGCCTCCTCCTCGGCCCCGCCCACTCTGCCATCGCCTCCCCCGCCTCCTCCGCCTCCGCCCACACAGCTGCGGCTCAGCTCGAACATCTGACGGATGTTCTGGAACTTGCTGCGCATCTGGAAGCCCACACCCACACCCACGCCCACGCCCTCGTCATCCAGGTTGCTGTGGCTACCGAACTTCTGGCTCAGCCGGCGCTGCTCCTGGCGCGACTTCAGAGTGCCCGTGTGGAAGGCCTGCTGCTGCCCGTGACCTTGAGCCTGCAGGCCGAACTGCAGCAGCGGCGATCCCAGCGAGGATTGGTGGCCCAAGCTGGGAGTGCTGCGCAGCGGCAACGGGGCGTTGTTCTCCAGCGAAACGCTGCGCTTGTGGCCGCGCTTGCCCGGCGGCAGGCTGAGATTGGAGCACCCGCTGCCCCCCAGTGCCACCGGTGGCGTTCCCGGCGGCGGCGGGACGATGGCGTGAGCCGGCAGCGCCATGTGCGTGGCAGCCGACATCCGGATCCCGAGGAGATCACTGGAAAAAAATGGGAAAATTAAAAAAATTATTTTAAAATAAATAATAAAAATTAAAATTAGTTTTTTACCAAATAAACACCTATTATCTTCATGAATATTTATGAAATTAATACATTATATTTTTTTAAAATACATAGCAAATAATAAACTAAGTACAGTAGTTCCAGATTGTAAGAGACTTCCTATTTCACGCTCTAATCGGGGCTACCACTTGTCTAGGTCACCTTCCAACCAGTCTCTCCCATTTATCTTCGAAATCTCAAGAGTTCTCTTTTTAAGTTTTCTTAACCAAATTGTGACCTTGCCTCATTGACAGTTTCGAACATGCAAGCAAATTAATAAGACAAAAGCGAAAGAGGCGAGCGAATAAATTAATGGCGCCCAACAAATCAGCTAATGATGCTGACCAAATAGAGCTGCGTATGCAGTAATAATTATTATAATATGATGTATGAGAGACGATAAGCCAGAAAAGTTTTAAAAATAAAAGTTTTAAAAAGATCTTGTCTTAAAAAAAAAGATAACATTATTACTAAAATCTTAGATATTTAATATTTTTCCTTTTTTTTATTTATTTTGCCATATATTCATCGATCTTGAGTGGAACATGCACATATTTTAATTTAGTTAAACTTCAAATAAATATAATGATATGACATATGAGAAGCGAAGTCCAGAAAAGTTGTAAAAACGATCTTTTCTTTCTACTAAAGCTAACATTATTACTTAAATTTTAAAGAATGATTTTCCTTAATTCACTTGCTATATATTCTTTGATCTTGAGTGGAACATATATGTTAATTTAGTTAGACTTCTATATTTCACTGCCCAACTATTTTTCTCTTCACTAAAGATCAGTTCTTAAATGCCAAACCTATTTGAAATAATTATTACATTAAATAAGATTTAGGTGTAGTTTTTTCTGGGTTTTACTCAGATATTTCTCTGGTCTCTTCTCGATTCTTCTCACATTCTCTGGGGCTATTTTCTGGCATCGTTCCATTTTTGCACGAGTGCTTTTTAGGTGGTCCAAGGAGATGTGGAGATGGGGAATGGGGAGGCTGCGGCCCCTCGAAAACCCGCTGCCATTAGTGGCTCTTCGATCTCCGTTGGCCAAGCCCAAGACTTGCATTCATAAAGTCGATTCTAACGGTCTGTGGAACCAGCAGCTCAGCTCAGATCCACTGGCACTTTCTCATTTCTTGTCGCACGACCCATATTTTGTACAACAATTTCCATCTGTCCGTTCGGGCCAACTCACTGGTTCAGGCCAAGATCGCGAGGCACTTGTAAGGTTCTGCAACTGGTTTTTAGTCAGCCTATGTATATACTTTGTATATCTTTTCCCGGAGATTTCCCCTTAAAAAAGGGGGAAAAAACCACAGAGATTGGGGTTAAGGTTAAGGTCACCAAAATGTCTCCCCTATAGAGGCTCTTTATTATTTACGGCCGGGGATTTTCGCAAACTTTGGTTGACACAAATGGCGACTTCTTGGGACTTCACTCCAAAGTGAATTACAGCCACGTTAGTTCACACTTTTTTTTTGGGGTGAGGGTTAAAGGTTCGGGCGTTGTGTGTGTTTTGCCAAATTTCGAAATGCCCCAAAACGTTTCGCAATTTTGTAAACATGCAATTTGTTTAAAAAGAGTAACAAGTAAGGTTGCTGTGTCACAAGAAATTTAAATTGTTTTGCTTGCATACACCATTTACTTAATTATTTGTATAATAATATTTTTTAGTATTTTTAAATATTTTTAAATATTTAAAAAAAATTTTAACATAAAAGAAATGAATTATTTAATTTATTTTTAAATATGTTTTATATTCTTTAATATTTTTTAATATAGTTGTATATAGTTTTTAATATTTCCAACATAAAAGGTAAACTTTTTGTATTTTCTACTGATTGATTTTCTATGCATTTATATTTCAAAGACCTTTCTCCAACGATTTCCACGAATAACTCTTTTTAATAACTCTCTTTTTTCCAGAAGACAGCAAACAGAGGCAATGGAATAGAATCAGACCGCAATGGATCCATTAAAGTTCTACCATTCATTACTAGTTTCCTGCTTCCCGGAATCGTAAATCGTATTGCCATTGTCGATTGTTGTTTTATCAGAAGTGTAAGAACTGGTTCCGTTGCTCCAGTTATCATCGGCAGATAAGTGCTGTTTGCACAACCCCTCGTTTCCCATTTTCCATTTCCCATGCAACAATGCGTACTTATGTATACACGAGGTATGATAGCATTTCCTTGGCGGCAAGTATCTCTCACTACTATTTTCACGCCGACTAACTGTTAAACACTTGTATTAACTCGAAACGGTTAGCTAACTGTCAATCAAGCGATCGCGAACCATTCAAGCTCATCGGCAGCAGGTTGTGTATCCCATGTCCCATATGACCACATATCTTGATGCAATGCAGCTCACAAAAATAGTGCCGACTTGCTTTTAAAATCCCTTTTAAATAATTTTAGTTAAATAAATATTTATTAAATATGTTACTATTAGAGAAAATTTTATTTAAAGAAAACATAATGCTCTCAAATATGTATTTCAATATTACTTTTTTTACAACATTTTTATTTATAGATATATTATATAGATCTATCAATAAATTTCAATAATATTGGTATTATCATGGAATATTGGCCATCAACTAAGAACCAGATACAACAATGGTGTAAAAATAATATTATTCATTGATTGTGATTTTTTATTTTTCCAATTTGAGTGTTTTTTGGACAGCTTTTCATCAGTTTTTATCTGATATAAAATATAATAATTATTATAATACAATTATATACAAGTTTTTGTAAAGCGAGGTATTTTTTAACTTTATGGAAGACGCTTAAGGAGCTATTCACTTGGCCCCCGCTTTACTCTGGGTAGCATTGTGTCTTTGTTCCTCTGTGTGACCATTGTGTGACTCGGCTTTGTATCTATTGGCTTGTTAAATGGCCAGCAATTTGCGGACAGGGGCGGGGGAGGGGGCTCTAAGCCCTGCTGCAACCGGCCTGGAAATCTTAGACTCAAACAAAAGCCGCCAATCGGCGACAATTTCCAGCGGCAAGACGACGACGTCGTTAAACTGCCAATGTAATTTATTTACTTCGCCTTGCGAAATACGAAATACACGTCGAAACATTCACAAATCACATTAGCGGCCAACTGTTAGATTGCCTGAAATGCGAAATGTATCTGCAAAAATTGTATTCTGCCAGGGTGCGGAGAAATACGAGAAATAAGACGAAAATTATGGCCAAAACCTAAAAAGCCGAAAGAAACCCGTTTTTAGCGGCCAGTTCTTGATGGTCACTTTGCAAGTTATTTCGTGTTATTTTTTATTGTCTTCGCTTTTTGAAAGTTTCTATGAATGAAAGTCTTTAAAGGCAGGCCCCGGATCATAATAACAGATCCGCATATCTATGGATATCGATATTCGATATTCTCCGCCAAAAAGTCTTGAGTCTCTTGACCCTTTTTTTTTGCCGACTAGGCCACGCGGCGTATGAGTAATGTGCGTTGTTGCAAGGGGGAAGTGAAGTCTAGTCATCCCAATTCCAATCCCCATTCCAATCCCAATAACCATAACCAAAATCGCAAACTGGTCAAACTTGGCCCGTTTGGTGGGGTTTCGAGATTAGCCAATGCTTTTTCCCACGCTCGCCACTTCGCAGTTTTATGCATACTGAGTGCTAACTACCTTCGCTTCAGATATATCGCATATATATATGAGTATATGTACAGTGGTTCTAAACTAAAGCCAAGTTGAATGCACCCGGCGATAAGATAGCGTTTCGAGTGGGTGAAATAGTGTCACTGGCCGGCATTTTACAATCGATTTTGTTTACTCGCCAGTAAGTGATCATTTTTGGGTCATTGGGTGTAAAAGAAAAGATTTCCCAACGGAAGGCAAGGAATTTCTTTTAAGAAGATACCATCTAAGAATCTTATCAAAGCTATGTTAAATACTCTGCTGGTTCTATTAAATATTAATTGCAAGTATTAAACACGTTTATAAAACGATAAATGAAATGAACATTAAATAAATATTTATTCTTAATAATATAATACTAATACTGTAAATAAATCTTGTTTAATACTTACTTTATTGCAACTTTATTTAGAGAACTATTATCAATGTCAAAAAGGTTCTATCCAACATATCAAAAGTATTCATTTATAAATTTAGTAAAAATATATTACTCAATGGCAAATCAAATTAAAGTAATTTAATTTAATTCCTCTAGAAGCAAGAAACCCAACATTCACTTGTTCAAGAACGCATGAATCACCTGCACAATTTCTGTCCACTTTCAGCCCACTGTGCAATGCGATTTCAGCTTTGTTTTGTTTACTTTTCGCTTAGCCTTTTTTCTCCTGCCATTTTGCTGGCTTTTTGCATTCGCTCGGGTATCTCAAAGTCCGCCGAAGTATGAGTATAAGTATAGCATAGTGAAAATGCCGCCGAGCCGGGGTTATTTATTGTCGATTGTGAATTTTTAATTGAATTCATTTAGACAACGGCCGAGCCGAGCGAGATAATTGCAATCGAAGCTGGAAACGGAATCGAAGTTTTGGAATGGGGCTCGTCTATATAGGGGTTTTAGGGGGCTTTAAGGCATTGCGCAGTCGCGCAGCCGAAAGACGATACGAAAACCGAAAATAAATAAACAAAAAATTGTATAAGCGTGACGAAAGCCTAACTTTTCTTTTCATCTTCATCTTTTTTCCAGCCAGCTATTATTATTATAGAGTTTTTCATTTAGACGCAATCCAAGTGAGACCGATATGCATTTCAGGTTTTTTTTCTTCCATTTCCATTTCGATTTTTAAGTTTTTGGATTGGGAAATTTCGGTTTTCTTTCGGCATCGCATCGCAATACTTTCGATTATTGCAAAAGGTCAGCCAGCGGTGCATTTGCCTGTGACGATGACGATGACGATTACGATATATAGATTATGCAGTTATGGGGGGGCTTATGAGAAAACCGGAAAAGGGAGGCCCGAAATTGAAATCAAAAATCCTCAACCTCTACCCAAAACCGCATTTCAAACTAAAACCTTTTGTTTTTTTTTCGGACACGGGTGTGGCCTAAAAAAACCGAAAATAAAGTGTACCCAATGACCTTGAGCCGTGCTTATGAGCAGGAAATTTCGGACCAAAAAGCAAACGCAGCTCGGATCACGTAAATACACTTATCTATTGTGCAATAGTACACAACTCTCCCCGGTTGAGTCGACCGTTTTTAGTGGGAAAACTTTGGGTTCTAAACTTTGTTTACCTCACAGTTCCGCCTTTTTTTCTACTGCCAATCCCCCGCCATTTATGAAGCCCCAACACTCGGTTCCCACTGCCAATCCCCCGCATAAAAATCACACAGCCACTTCTGCACCGCAAAAAGTTCTAAAGAAAGAGCTTACTGAAAAAAAAATAAAATCATTCAAATTCGCCACAAAGTTTTTTATAAAAAAACAAAAAAAAGAAAACCCAGAAAAAGTTAAAAAAAAATGAAATTTTTTTTTTATTAAAAATAATTTCCAATTTTTCTGCGTGTATTTCCGCTACAAGTGAAAGGTGCAGCCAAGATTCTGAGCTGAGAACTTTTTGGCCAAGCTCCCGAGAGCCTGGGATCCCCAGCAGTCATTCCACCCTTTTCGGATCTCAGGTTCCATTCCCATCCGATTCGCCATGAGATTTGGCCCCCAGGGCTGCCAGTTTTTTTTTTTTTTGCTGATGTTGCTAATGTTGCTGAAGTTACGCTGCCACACATCTATTGATATTTCGTGAAATTTGTGTATCTGCTTTTGCCAGCTTTTATTCGACAGTTCAACAAAGCGAAGCGTGACGACGGGCCTTTGATGTACAGGAAAAACAAAACATTCGAAATAAAATAAATGCAAAACATTTCATTTCGGCCAACATTTTGTAGTTTGAAAGAAAGTTGTTAAATACATGGTAGTTTTCCACCAAACACTTTGGATAAAAGTGAAATATTTCAACTAAATTTTTAAATAATGTAGAAATATCTTGGTATTTAAATTAATGTATAATTTGTACATTACATTTTTGAGGATATTTCAATATAGAATTCTCAAAACTATTTTTCCAGAGTTTTGTATTATTAAATTTTTAATTAATTAATCTCATTTTTTGGGATATTTCTTAGTGAATTATGTGGAAATAGCTAGGTATTTTTTAATTAATTTATTGATGATTTATTAATTACACTTTTAAGGATATTTCTTACTGATGCTATTCTTAAAACCAATATAAAATCTAAGATTTAAGATTTTGTATCTTTTTTTATCTTTTTTGATTGATGTATAATTTATTATATTTATAATTTGAATGAGTTTTTTATTTACTTATTTTTAAAAATACATTTCAAGCGTTTGACCCCCGTTTTTTCGCTCTGTGTGGTTCCTCTGCAATCTACGGACGTGGGAAAGTTCGCCCACGTTTTTTTTCTTTTTTTTGGATTTCGAGATTGTGAGATCTTTGAGCTAGGATCAGAGTCCGATTCGAGATCCGAACTGCCCAGTGGTGCTCGAATGCTTGGCTGGATCAGTGAAAGCTCGCATGCGGCATGTGGCATGAGGCACGATCACTTGCTCTGCATTTGTAATTGCCCGGGTTCGGGTTTTCTGGCTTTCTGGCCGGATATCGCAGGTTAATTGACTGACAAAAAGAGATACAACAACAAGAAAAATACCCATCATAAAAACCCGATTTGCATGTTGGCCAAATGTGGTTAAAAGCCAAATATATGCAAAGAATTTTGAAACATTACGCCAACGCCAGGGCAATAATTTAAGGTCAATTGGGCTTACAAAGCTGGCACTTTGCTATATATAGAAATAGAGCTCCAAATAGCCATTCTTCGACTAAGTTTTTGTTATTTTTCCAACCCGCATTCATTGAAACATCGAAACACTCGAAAGAGCCCAAGTTATAGATGGATAGTTGGATGGATGGATGGATGCTCTTGGCTTGGGATTTGAGTTCGCTGTGGGTGTATTTGTTATATTTTTCATTTGTTATGTAGAAAGCAAAAAGCAAAAAGCAACAGCAGTAACCCGTTTAAGTCTCATGAATAGTTATTCCAGCATTAACCGTAACAAAAACAGCAAAATTAAAAATTAAAAATACCTTTTGCCATGCAAGTTATTAATGAGTTATCTGCCTAGGTAATTGTTTTTTTTTCTTTTCGAGATAGCTGGCAAAAGAAATTAAATTTTTTTTACAGGGGGAAAAGATAAACACGAATGAATAGCAAATGAATGGTGAGAAAATCTGTAAGTGAAGTGGATAATTAAATGCAATGTGATAAGAAGGTGAACAAACAACTTAATGAATGTGCAGTGAGTAAAATTGTTCAGAAAAGGTTACTATAATTTTAGTATAATGCAGCTAATGAATGAGAAACTTAATTATTTTTAGAATTAATTTTTGCAAATATCATCATTAAGTATCTGAATAAATTTCTTATACTATTTCTAGCATTTATGGATTATAAGTAAAAGTAAAGGTTAAGTAAAGGTTAGTACAATTAAATGTCAGTCGAATTAACATTATGTTTGCTTTAAGTACATACTTAAATCATTGATTTTGTGCGCATAATTAATAAAACAACTAATTGCTTAATTGCCAAGTGTAACAACTCCTGATTGAATATAAAAATAACATTGTACTTGTTCTTTTTATAACCATTTCGCGTTAACTGCCAATTAAGAAATCATTAAAGTGATCAATTGGCCAACGTGTTTGCATACAAAGTGGCGACTATTTGTTTGAATACATAATGATTGCAACACGATTCAATCAAATGCGATAACTCTATGTACTTGTATAAAAACCAGATTGTACGGATAATGGAAAAAAACAAGAGTATAACCTTTATGAGTAAAAAAAACCTATATAGCATGGGTGTGAAATATTTCGTAAGAAAAGGTTAGGTTTTATTATCTTCCATCCTTTATGAGATAAATTACCCACACAACAATTGCACATACGAATTTACAATTTAAAGGGTCGCGAAAATAACAATAAATTAATGAAAGTAATAAATTTCTTGTTGAACCAATAGTTTTGACCCCATTCCCCGAAACAATTTGGCCCATCAATCATTTTCAATGGTTTTAAGTGTTGAATGGCTGTTAAATATGCATTCGCTGGAGGCATTTTTAATTATTGCACAATAAATTGATAGCCAACTTTATCTTTTTTCGTCCTTTTCAAGATTTAAAATATTCAAAAAAACCTTTGATTTTAATAATCATTTATTTATTTAATATTGAGTTGGAAACTTAGGAAATTTATTAGTTAATTGTATAAAATCTTCACATAATTATTACTCGATTTTTAAAATTATATAAATACTATAGACTTATTCAGGTTTTAATATTCATTTAATTATTTAATATTTAGTTTACAACTTAGGAAGTGTATTAGTTAATTGTATAAAATCGTTAAATTATTATTACTCGATTTTTAAAATATTACAAATACTTTAGATTCATTCAGGTTTTAATATTCATTTACTTATTTAATATAGAGTTGGAAACCAAAGAAATGAATCAACTAATTACTCGGTTTTAGTCGAGTTATGCGAAGAAATCGCCATTTTCCATCCAAATGGCACTCGCCGGTAATGATGACCTGGATCTAAGTGGGCATAGCTGCTACATGGCTATATATATATATATATATGGCTTTGGCCAGTCACTCGGCGGCACTAAGCCACGTTATCTTCTTTCACTTGAGCTTCACCTACATTGGAGGGTGATCAAAAGTGATCATAAATCTTTATAACCTGTATGCGCTGGATTTTCACCAACTGGCCTTTGGAACTCTCTTCTTCTGGGTTCTGCAAGTTATTTATTTTTTATTATTATTTTTTTTTAACTAAAAAGTGAATTTCAGCCTCCGCCGACAATCGCCCCCCTCCCCTTTTATTATTTTTTATAGTTTTTTTTTTGTTTTCCTGCCAGATGACTTTTTTTTTGTGGATTTTGTTTTTTGCGCGCACTTGGCCTTAATTGCGCATGCGCGCGCACTTTCAATTCCTTTCGCAGCCGCAACAAAGAAAATGAAATAAAAACAAAACAAAATCGTGTGGCAAATTGTGGCCGAGGCAGAAAAATTAGATTTCAAGCGCGGCGATAATGATGCGGCAGAGTAATAATAATTTTTAAGGGGGCTTCAGAGGAGGGGCCATTCCAAATCCAAACGAAAATTGCTCTCAACCTAAAGCAATGTGCACGGGGGAAAAAAAACCGGGTTTTAATAGCTAAAAACTACCTTTCTGATGTTGAGAACATTCGACTCGAAATGAGAACATTTGTGCTTACCCGGTTTTTAAGAACGAATGTTCTTAATTTGAGTGCAATGTTCTTGGTTTTTTTCTCTGTGTACCCATCAAATTTTAAGTATTCATGATTTCAAAAATTCCTTACAGTTTTTGAATCGAGATTCTTAACTTTTAAATACTTTAAATTCATGCAAAATTTCACTAAATCCCGAAATTACCAAAGTTGTAATTAAATTAATTTGTGATAATTTAACAATCATTGAGCAATTAAATAAAAATATATATATTATTTTATGTACACACTATATAAAATATTTGTATATATATTTTTAGAAAAATCTTAACTATTGTTTTAACATTTATTAAAAAATATTTATTTTATTTGTAGCCACTAGACTAGATTTCTGTGAAATCGCTCTATTCCGTCTGAACAAATGAGTGCTTTTCTGGGAAAATAAAGCGATTTAAGGCCAAGTGCAACTGGCCAACCCAGAAAGCAACTCGGCCAGATAGCCGACCATTATCCCCCCCTAGAAGCCCAGTTCGATTCGGTTCGGTTCGGATAGGTCAAGTATATGGACTGCACTTTATGGGCTTTACGAGTGCCGAGTGGCCAGTGTAAAAGGCGCAAAAAATTCAAAACACACAACGAGAAGAGAAAAGAGCTCAAAGACAGATACTCGCATATTTCTAGAGGCTGACCAGAGCATGTTTTCATTTTATTCTTTTTTGCTGCTTTTTTATTTTCATTTTACACTTTTTTTCTCCAGTTTTGTATATATTTTGTGTAGTTTCTTTCAGTTTTTTTTATTTTTTGTCGTTTTGCCAGTGGGGCCAAGCCAACAGGTTCGTTCGTGGAAGTTGGGAAAAAGTCAAACGGCTCAATAATCGAAGACGGCTCAGTGTTTTTGAGTCCGCGGCTCCGAACTCCAACTCTTCGGAGTCCGGATAAATGAGGACAACAACAGCGACAACTTTAATGAGGTTATGCCTAGGTGTGTGTGTTCCAGCTGGCACACAGAGAGAAAAGTGGGCTACTTTCATAGTTCTAATCGAATCTAAATGTTAAATAGCCATTACGATTTTTGTTCACTATTATTTCCGATTTTGTCTGTTTTTTTTAGATTTTTACATCAATCCTAACTGGGTGATTTATGCTACTTTCCGTTTTTTGGGCAAGAATAGAGCACTTTAATAATTCTAAGAAATTAATTAAATATAGATAAAATTATTTTCTCTGCACTAAAATCATTGCAATGCCGAAACAAAATCAGCGAAACATCATAAACCGAAAATCAAGCAAGCAAAAAGCGAAAGAACAACACAAATGGATGGAAATATTTGCTCACCTCTTCCTCCGGTTTAGTGCCTTGTAATTGCTGTTGACTCTCTATATGTTGTTTTTTTTTTTTTATTGTTTGCCCGCTTAATGTGGCTGCATTATTATTTTCAATCGTTGCCGCTCGACCAACGGAAAGCCAAAAAAAAAATCGGAGAAACAAAATTCAATTTGCACAATAAAATTGATTTTACAATGTGTAAAATTCCACAGATTATGCACGAAATGCGTTTGATTTTCACTCAGCCACCACACTCGAAAAAAATCTCCAAACGAAAAAAAACCGTTGCACGCCTGCGCTTTTCAAAAATCTTCCCAAGATCCGATCGGAAATTTTCATCCGCAACGTTGGCCCTCAGTCGTCGACTTTCACGTTCCAGCGCTCGAAGCAAACTGAGCGGCAAAGCGGCAGAATGGCAGCCAGTGGACGTCGACTGCGACTGCGGTCCGCCGATCAGAGATGACGTCTTAGCTTTTTCACAGAATTTTAGAAAGAAAAATATATAGACTTCAAGGCTCTAAAGCTCTGTTTCAAAATTATACATATTTTTTATTTTAAATGTTCTTTACAAGCTTTTAGAAAGAAGATCTTCTAACTTTTAAATTTCTTTGTTTGTAAATGATTTCAGATTACGTCCTAACTTTTTTACAGATTTTTGGAAAGAAAAACATTAGTGTCTTAAGATAACAATGCTCGGATTTGAAATTATTATTATTCTTTTTTTTAAGATTTTTAGAAATCAGAATTTTTTCTTTTTACATTTCATATTTTTTATTTTAAATTTGTTTGCAAGTTTTTAGAAAGAAAATCAAAAAACTTTAAAATTCATTCTTTTGTAATTGTAATTGTACGTCTTGTTTTTTTTACAGATTTTTGGATAGTAAAACATAAGTTTTTTAAGGTACCAAAGCTCAGATTTGAATTAATTATTTTTTTAAGATTTTTAAAAATATAACTATCAAACTTGAGATTATATTGTATTATATCAGTTAAAGTTTAGTCTCTAAAATTATAACAAGAAAAATTATAAGATACTTATATAGAAATTGAATAAAAAGCTTTATTTTGTAAAAAATTCTTAATTTACTATTTTTTACCGAAAACGGTTAACTACAGGAAATAGTAATTATAATTTTCATTCAGTCTTTAAGCCCAACTTTAGTCACCACTGATTGCGGCCAAATCCGATTGGCAATCATTGTCGCCGTTCTTTCCGGTTTGCTGGCGTTGCCACTGCGGCTGATTCGGATTTTGGATTCCGATTCGGATCCAGACTGGGATTCATATATATATATGTATAGTCGAGGCATGGCGACCGCAGCCTAGGTTAATTTCCCTCAATTTTGCGGCTTTTTCGCATATGGGTCGAGTCCATTCCTTACATGCAGAGATACACGGCGAGAAAAGTTTTCAAATAACATAATATTGTAAAATATAATAAGTTGCATAGGTCTTTTATATTTTAAATATATAATGTAATATTTGAATATAATAGAAATATTTAAAATATATATATACATAGACTACTCTCTAAAATTCTTGATAAAAAATGGAAGTAGGAAAATCACCCAGAACGAAATGACATTAAAACTAAAATAAAAAAAATCTAAAATCGTTAATTCGGGAAGATCATAACATTCTGTGTTTAATTTTTGTATCCGTGTACCCTATAGACCAACCTGAGATACCTGGCTACCTGTTGCACACACACACATTCTGCTAATGGCCGTCCGCAAATTGACCCATAAAATTGTAACGTTGCTTGGGCCATGATAGATTAGCCGTCCATATATCATTGCAGATACATTATCGGAGTGAAGTCGGGGAGTTGGGGAGTCGAGTGCATAAATAACCATCCGTGGCTGCATGTTTGGAGTAGTATGTTCGGAACACCCCGATCGTGTCGATTGAGGCGGCGATCATGTCGGCGATTTGCATGCCGGGAACATCGGTGGATTATGCATCCGAGGCATGCGATTTGATGCGATCGATGATATCCGATCGGATCGGCAATGGCCACAAGGTTATCCCCTCCCTCGGACATCATTAGCTTATTGGTCACGATCGGGCCTAGAAGAAGAAGCAGAAGAACCCACGGGTCACAATCGCACAATCATTCAATTCATAATGATCCTCCCATCGAAATTCCAACAGGTTCTTCTCTTTGAGAATTTCTTTCAAGGCATATTTGCTATTCGTAATAACATGGACTATTTTCAAAATCCTTAAGACTATTTTAAAGATATGTAAATAAAATAACAAGTTTTTGGAAGCAATTTATTTCGTTGTTTGGCCTTTCACAATATCTAGGAATTTTCAGATAAAAAGTTTTAAGGTGCCAGGTTTTCGGATTTTAAAAATGTTTACCAACAAAAAATAATAACTAAATTTTCGGGTGAAATAAATATGTAGTTATAATTCAAATAGAACTTTTGTATTTTCTGTACTAAATAATTTTTTGAATTTTAGCTTTTTTACTTTTGCTCCACTTTAATTTCGAAGGTCTTGTATGTGTACTCCTGGATGACCTTTAGGTTCCGGATGATGAACTCCTTGATGGCCTGCACATATTCGGCGGCGGCCAGGATTAGCTTCTTGAAGGCATCGATCACCTTGCCCTCGCCCTCCAGACGACCCTTGAACTTCTCCTCCGACACCTGGGTGATGAATCCCCGGAGACCCAGAGTTTTCGCCTGGGCCAGGGCGAACAGTTGGAAGGCCTCTTTGGGAACTTTGCCGCGGATCTCAAAGTCACAGCCCATGATAGCGTCTTTTTTTTCGTTCGCCATTTTGGAGTAAATTTTGGTTGCCAGAAAAAAAATGGTATATGTTTGTTACTGAAAAGCTCGTTGAACTTGAAGGTAAGATCTCGGCACCCCCTGACCCTGACTTTGAACTTCCCAGCTCCGATCGTAATTGCGGCCAATTATCGTGTACCATAATCGCTGCAAGAAATCAACCCACAGCACAGCCACAGAACTTAAGATCTCTCTTAGAAGACTAAGCAAAAAGTATAAGTACAAAAAAAAAGGGGGGAGGAAAAAATACACACTTTAAAATATATAAAACAAAAGTAAATATAAATCACAAGGCGGTTTCAAGTCTTTGGCGGCATATATGTAACTGTATCTTTGTATCTCGGCTCAGGTCCGTATCTTTGCATCTGCATCTTCATTTGCACCAGGCTAAAAGCGATCTATCTCGACTTTATTTTTCCTCGGCTCTTCCGCCAAAACGGGCACCTCCTTTCGTCTGTATATATAATTTTTTCACAGAGTTGTCATGCGGATGATAAGAAATAATTAGAAATTAAATAAATTGCTTAATTATAATAAGCATGTAGCACGACAGCAACAACAACACAGCAGCAGCAGCAGAAAGAAGCAACAAATACGAATAGCCAACACTCTTCCTTAAGAATACCAAAAGTTTAAAGTAAGGTTTTGACTGGACATTTACACTTATGGAAATACTTTTTACTAGAAAGCTCTGTGATGATTGGTTACCGAGATATTGGTAATTAGATCATATCGTATCGTATCATATATATTACAACTTTCAAAGGTTATCACATCTATTTAGTACTTTTGTAACAGCTAAGAAAGGAAAGTATCTGGTAGTAATGCCCTCCAGATGGCTGTGGGAACGAAAGGCTTGAAAGTGGAGGAGTTGACAACGAATCGGAATTGAAATTTGAATTTGAATCGCAGACCGCTGGATTTTGCAACAGTTGGCACGTGACGTCAGGTTCAGTTTTTTCCCAGAAACTTAGCCCTCCGGCAATTATGGCCCATTATCCCCGCAAAACAGGGGGGATCGGGCCAATTATGGTGATGTAAGACATGGGCAGATGTTGTGAGCTTAGCATATTATAACCACAGATAGCAGGCAAGTATGTATGTGTGTGCATATTATATATATTTAATGGATTCCTGTAAATAATCTGCGTGCGTTTATCTGAGATTAGCTTAAGACACGTAAGACAACGAGAATAAAAAAAAAACATTTACATATACAATAGATTCTTGTTTTTTTGCTACTCAACACGAGTTATTCGATTTGCCAAAAAAAAAATGTAGATACAGATATCATATCATTCAGGAACGATCTTTACGTCCGGCAGATGCAGAGAGTGTCCAGAAGGAAGACGGCCGCATTGATGATCATCAGGGATCCGGCACCGATGGCCTGGCGCTTCCTGTCGGTATTCAGGATGCCACCGTGCCACTCGTCGATCACCAAAGCTCCGGAGGCCACAAACAACAGGCAGCCGGCCAGCGAGAACAGGGCATTCAGTCGCTTCTCCACCAGCGAGTTGATCACGTGACCTGGTAAGAAAATATAAGAAATAAATAAATATTTAGGAAGTAATAAGTAATAACTCACCGATCAACAAAACGCCACAGATGACCGTATAGCCACCAATGGTTCCGGCCACAATCACCGGATGGGAGGACATATTGCCAACCGTCTCGTACAAAACAATGCAGGCAATGGCGATGGCCTGAGTGAGGTGAAAAGAAGGTGTAGTACAGGATTAGCGGGGTTAAAGTAAAGTGTTTTATGTAAACAAAAATTGTCCAAATGGGACCATTCATTAAAAAGTTATGAACGAATAATGGAATGCGCTTGCAAGCAGTGCAAGCAGTCGTGTTGCTGCAGTCGATTGCTGCTTGTATATCTCCATTGCCACGCACCTCCTTTAGCTGAATAACGGGTATGTGATAGTCAAGTTACTCGACTGTAGCGTTCTTTCTTGTTTTATATATTTTTTTAAAATACAATTCACTTTTATTTTGATTTAGAATTTTTTAATTTTTATGGCTTAATTAATGAAACAAATATTTCAAGAGCCCAATATAACGAAAATTTCGCCCACAAAGATGGCTCCAGTGGCGAGACTCAGGATGCCCGAGACCAGCAGCACTTCCCTGTCCGCCTGCGACTTGCAGTATCCCAGCCATTGATCCAGGATAATAACACCCGTGGCCACGAACAGGAAAAAGCCGCCGAACGAGAAGAGGATTTCGAGGCGCTTGTCCACACCAGTGCCGCCCAAATGTCCTGCAAAATGAATATATCCACTATATCTCTTGAACGGGATCCTAAAGTTTAAGCATTAAACGAATTTACCTGTGGCCAGTATAAAGCAGGTGATAAGGTAGCCGATTAGAGTGCCATAGACCACCATCGCTTGCCTGATAAAGGTCAGATCCGAAATGCTCTCGATCAGCACAATGCTCGCGACGATAAAGACCTGGGAGTTAAGAACTCGGTACTCAACAAATGTGACGGACAGAAATGCATAGACGGACAAACTCAGAGACAGATACGGACAACCGGACAAACAGAAAAAAGAAGAAGAAGAGAAAGTTTTGGGAACCATCTATGGAGTCCCTAACGAACGAGAGGATCAACAGACATACAAATCTAAAAATAAAACCGCACTTCGGAAATAATCTATCATTGAGTTATAAAAAGTATTTTGTAACTGTCTTGTGAAATTAAAAGTCTAAAAAATATTCGAGGCCCAGCAGATAGTAACTTTCACTTGCTTCACGTTGCCTAACATTCGTCAATACTTTGTTCTATATATATATTCTGTATATCAAACAAAATTAATCACTTTGGGCCAACACTAAAAGCGAACTGATAATTTTAACCGCGCCAAGTACTTAATGGCTTCTATTTTTGACCATATGCTACACAGTACTCTACTCCCTTCTTTGTTTTATGTTTTTTGCTTGTGTGCCAAAAAACGACCGGAAGTTCTGCCACAGTGCCACAAATATTGCTAGGAAATCTAGCCATAATATATAATATCAAATAATAATAAAGAATTATTCTTTATTTATTTTAAATTAAAATAAATATTATTTTGTATTTAATAAATAAATATTGTATTTATGAAGGGCTTTCTCCAACAAGCAATCATAAATAAAATTCATTCAGTAATTTTAATGTGCTTGTCACATCTTCGGCTACCACAAAACACTTCATATATCACCATAAAAGCCGCGGAATTAATTCGACACCCACACCCCCCTATTGCTTATCAAATATGAAAATTATTCCGATATTGCCAGGCGACGCGACGAAATGACAGCGACAGAAGATATACGGGTTTAATGGCGATAAATTGACGAGCCATCGAGGGCCAATACGCAACAGTGGGCCATCGCTAAGTGTGACACACCCGCAATCAATCAATTAGCAGACGACACCGCTAATTGGTTCCGCGGAAAAATTCCAACGTAGGATGCAGGAAAAGAAGAAAAACCCTGTTGACATTGTAATGCAAGGAGGGCTAGTAGTAGGTCATTAGGTCATTACAAGTCCGGAACGGGGGAGAAGGTAAAGTAAACCATATTCATATCTCTCATCCTCCCCCATAAAATATAATTTGTTTATGGAACTGTATGGGGTTTGTTTGGTTTTCTGCTTATTCAGGAAGGCACCTCCTGTGTCAATAATTACCCATTGTTTGCCATTTATTTATACCCGGACATTTATCAATATACATTTAGATATGTTTATGTGCGCGGCTTCTTTATTGTTTAATTGCCACGCCCCCAAAAAAGGAAATCGGAGATGGGGGATGGGGATTGGGAGCCCCAAAAACGACATTAACACCCAAATAATCGCGATTATTACGCGATTAACGACGCATTTATTTGGGGAACGGGGCCTTCTAGATGTTGTTTTCTATCCCATTAGCATTGGAAAACGCCAACTATGTTAATGTTAATTGATTAATAGATTGTTTTTATGGCATTCGGGGAAATCTTGAAGAGAAAATCATGCTGATAATTTTTTATACACTTTATTAAAATAAATTATTAAATATAAAAAAATATAAACTAATATATCAAAAAAAAAATAATTATTAAATACAAAAAATAGAAACAAAAATATCAAAATAACCATAAACACTTGTTAATTTTTTTTTAATAATATATAAGACCATACAAAAATCCCATTAATCTTCTTAAATTTAAAAATGAACTATTAAATATAAAACAAATATAAACAAAATAACTTATTACATTTTAAACAGACAAAAATCTCCTGAAATCCATTAAATTTAAATTACTCATCCCGCTTTTGGCCAACATTTTTTTTCTGCGAATCCTTTTGATGGTTTACAATAAGAAAATAAAATAAACTATGAAAAGTGCTTCTGCATGACTAAGAGTTGTTTACTTCTGATGACCGCCGGTATTATTTACAAAATATATTCTCACCAGTTGATTGGCAAAGTTGCTATACCGCGAATAACTGGGGAAAACCCAGGCCACGCCCCCGAAAAATAAATAAGTCAAAAATAGTCGCACTTTGACAGAAATGAAAAGCCAAAAACCCAGCAAAGCCGTAGATCAATTTTATTTTTTATTTGCTTTTTTTTTTGCAATTGATATTGTTAGTATGGGCCATTCATTATTCGGCCACCTGACATGCCAGGCCATTCAGGGAATTTTCGGGGGGAGGCGAAAAAAGCACAAATCAATTAAATAAATTTTCGAGAAAACGGTGGATAGGAAAAGCAACAACAACAAAATAAACAGCCTTCCCGATTTGCAGTTAAAGCATTTATTAGCCCGTAAAAATATTTACGACCCGGGTTGCCGGAATCGAAACGAGGGGTAAATGGTTCTTATCTTTCGCTGGTTCCAGTTCTATTTACCCCAACCAGGAGACAAATATTTGATTCTCACTCTTACCAAAAAAAATGTACTAATACAAAATAAATAAATAATATTTTTGCTTTTTTACAGGCAGCTAATAAAGGAACAGCCAGGGCCCAATTAGCCATTCGGCGGGCATTCGATTGTTTACCCAATGCAACCGAGCGCACATGGCGTATGCGTAATGCGTGCCTGATTTCTCAGTTTTTTCGGCCATGTGCACGATGATGTCATCGTGGTAGCTGCTGTGCCTGACTGCACTGGAAAAAATTGAGTCCTTCTGGACCGTATTCTCATTCAGTTTGAAAAAATATATTATTTAAGTTTGATTTTCAATTTTAAATATTTTTAAAGTTTAAGCTTTATTTTTTGCAAATTTAAGCGATATTTTTTGGAATATTTTTTTGGAAACCAACTTAAATGAATTTGTTTTTAAATTTAATTCCAAAATTCATTTAAAATCTATCCTAATTAAAGGAATTTTGAATTTAGCTCAGTGTGGTGACTATGTTTTTTATTTTGTAAGTCAATATTGATTAGTAAGTGCAATGGGCGAACGGCGAACGTGATTGCACGCCCGCCTTATAGAGAGGGTGTGGCCGGATTGGGATGGACGGACATGATCCGCATTACAATACATCGAGTGCCCGGCAAGTGGGTCGTCGGATTGCAGTGATGCAATCATCGGAATGAGTGGCAGTTGACTCATTTGCCGGGAGCCGAGCTCAAGATCACTGAGTAATGTCAGGCATATATTTCTAAATGATGATTTTATATTCCACACAAAAATGTATGTATACTTTGAACAACACCCTTCAACTTGAGAGGACGTGATGAATTGGAAACTATTCTGTGATGATAAGTGAATAAAGAGAAATAACTTATATGGGTATTGATATAAGAGGCATGCGAATATTATATATTTCACAATAGAAAATGGAACAAATTTCGATTCCAGTTTGACTGATTGCTGTGATGATTAATTCTTAAAGCAAGCAAAAGCCCAAGTTAAACCAGATGTCTCAGCGAAGTAAACAAATATTTGTATATAAACATTCGCTTGCATTTACAATCATCTCTTAGCTTACTCTGCAAAAACACTTTTGTGCAAGAAGATAAGAATTACTTGCCCGAGATGACATTCATAAGTCAACTTCTGACCGATTGTGGAGTATTCAATTGAGCAAATATAAATATAATTCATTTCATGCGAATTCAATTAATGAAGGCAGGCAGACAACCTTATAGATTATAATAAATTATGATAAATCGCTTAATATCGTACATTTATTTAAGGAGCTTTTTAAATTGATATTTGAGACAAAAAAATAATGAAATTTATTGAATGGTAAAAACTGTATTAATTTTATTATGATTAGGATGTGATATACCTTCTCATGGGTTAGTATTACTCATTTCCATCTATAAGTGCTAAATATGTATACCTATTCCAGCTTTATCTTCAGACTGGCTCTCTTTTAAGCTCACAGATTCGTTGCAATGATGTCATTTGTGCTTGGACCAAAAATAAAACCTGGATCATGGGCTCGAATATAATAGATTCAAGGCCGGAATTAAAAAATTTCGACATGCAACTACTAAGTTTTACAATTTGCAAGCCAATTACCTTGAATGGGGATATAAAAAAATAGTTTGGCAGAACAAATTACTATTGAAAAGAATGATCTAATGCCGGTTTTTTTTAGCACCTATTAGACACCTGGGAACCCCAAAAAAAACTGAAACTCAGGAGGGGGAGAGGTCATGACATCATTGAGCCGAGAGCACGCATTAATCCACAAAACTACGCACCCAAAAACAAAATTCAGTAAAAGAGTAACCGAAACAATGAAGTCATAGTCATGTTTTGTTGTGGTCCAAAAACCGGTTGCTCTTTTTTCAAGACCGGGCATTTTTTTCGGGGTATGAGAAAGACAACAATAGCAGAAACTCTAGAGACGCAACAGGAAATTGATTCAAAATCGGGGAAGCAGAAAGGCAGACGCTCACAAAAAATAAAGAAAAACATTGTATACAGTCGACTCGAAGCTGCAGCTGCCACATATAAAATTTGACTTAAATTCGATGTTTATACGCTTGTCATTTGCTTAAATAAATATTCCTAGTCGAATTATACATTTTTAAAGCCAAAATTGTAGTCCAGAATTTTTAATTAAATATTTTACGGGTAATAAAAAATAAATTTATTAATTCTGACCAGATTTTAAAATCAATAATTTCACTCTGATACTAAACAAATTTTTTAGTTAATACTAATTAAAAAAACAAAATAATTCTGACCAGATTTTAAATTCTACAATTTGACTTTAATTTTAATAAAAAAAAAAAATTAATTCTGACCAGATAAAACAAGTATAAAATGACTCGAATATTAAAATAATATTATAATTAATATTTGTTTAGCATAAACATTTATTTTTAATATTTTTTAAAGAATTTATCCAATCATAAATGGCATTAAAAAATACAAAATGCTGATAGGCAGCCACAAATTGTGTTCTTTGTAAATGAAAAATTCAGTCTAGCGGCTTTCCACAGATATCTTTTGATCGTATTTATTTTGGCGTCCTCGATCTTTCGGGATTTCAAGATACAAGATGTTTTGTAATTCAATTACTCACCAGCTCAATGATTTTTAGCAACAGGCGATTGTTGAACTCCATGGCGCTCAATTGAGATTTCGCTTTCGTTGGCTTTAATTTGATCGGATTGAATCAGATCGGATAGTGTCGGATATAATGATAGTGCGCTGGATTCCTGGTGCGTGTTGATTCCACGGCGTACGCAAGTGAACTGAACTGGCCAAGAGCGTCGTCGTCGCTCGCTTCCAAAGCTCCAGAGTGCCGTCGACGTCGACGCGTCGGCGAAGTCGGCGAAGGCAGCGGCGTCACCCAGCCAAAGTTAATGCCCATGTTTACCTTCGAAAAACGCAATTAGCTCGGATTTATGGATACATCCGCCGGCACAAGAGGTAAAAGGATATTTTCGCGGAACACTAATCGTGTTTTAACTATTTATGATGGATGTTTTTAAATAAAATCGATTTAAAGTAAATGGAACAAACAGATTCCTTTTCTAAAAGGAGTTCAAAATATTGCAAAAAATATATATAATAATAAATATGTATGAAAAAATAAAAAAAAAAATTTAGGAGGACTAATTGAACAACATAGTTAAAAGGTTTTTTCTTTAATTGCAACACTTATCATTAAAATGATCGGCAATGGGCAAATTCCCTAAATAATGAGTATAATTTGGGCCCATTCTTGCAGCACAAATTACAAGTGCATCACGAACAAGTTCCCAAAGCAATAACTATAAACTTTCGTTTTCATAAATTATCTTAAAAACTCTATATTCACTACGAAATTGATTACAATAGATTTGTTTAAAATGTATTTCCTAATCTAGAGTTGAGTTACTATACAGACACAGTTCAGAAGATTGACTCAGGAACTATGTAAAAGAACAGAAAATAATCTGGCGAATCTTTTTTAACCAACTATAGAGGCGCCCACATAGGCCAGTGCCCGCTCCGCCTCAAAGGCAGCCACGTATTGGGGCTCTAGGGTGTTGATGGCCCGCTGGGTGAGCAGGGCGATGTTCTTCGTTTCGCCGTGATCCCGCTCGAAGGCAAGGTACTCGACCCAAACGCGCGGCTCCGTCTTACCGAAGTAGCAGGCCATGAAGTCGTAGCACATGCGCCAGTACTTGAGGCTGGCCGGGTTCTACAGAGGAGTAAAAAAAACAAGAGTTAAAGTAAGAGTCTCTCTAGAACACAAGAAAACGTACGTGAACGGCCGCACTGGACTCCAGCAGGACCATTTGGCGGTGCAGCGCCAGCGACATGGGCGGCTGGACGGCCAGCTTGGCGTACTCCTTGCGCGCCTCGTCGATGGATCGCTCTTGCCACAGATAGCGAATGTAATCAGATCGCAGATCGCCAAACTCCGGCCACGCCGACTTGCAGGCCAGGCCGTAGATCTCGTCCAGCCTGCTTGCGCCCAAACTGTCCTGCCGCGTGCGATAATACAGTAGGACACTGCGCCACAGCGGCAACGCCTCGCTGCCCATGTTCTTCTGGATCTTCTGGAACATCTCATAGATCAGCGGCTCACTATCGCTCTGGATGTGCGTGGCCAGCAGCAGTTCGTGCATTGCCACGGAGGAATCGGTCTTCAGGGCCTCCGTGAGAATGGTGACCGCCGCCTCCCTGCCACTCGGTGCTGTGCAGAGCATTTTTCTCAGTATGGCGTAGTGCTTAACACCCATCATTTGGGAGCGATGACCCGCTTGCAGCGCATCAGCCAGACACTGCTGCTTGAGGATGCGCTCCGTCTTGCCGTCGGTATTCAGGGCCAGCATGGCATCCAGATACATGTTCCAGATCTCCGGCGTTTGCAGCTGCTCCACCGCCGATTTGTACACAGTGACGCAGAGCTGAATGCGACGCTTGAGCGAGCGGGCATTCACCGAGCGGGATTTCTTGCTGACCGGCTCCTCGTCGCTGGTATCCAGTTCCTCGTCCTCCAAGTCGCCCAGATGAAAGCCGCGCAACTCCCGCTGGGCGAGCAGATCCCACAGGCCAGGCTCGCGGGGGAACTTCTCCTGCATGTCATCGATTATCAGGCGCTGCAGCTTGCCCGTCAGCTCCTGATGGTCCTCACAGCTCTCGAGGAGCTTTACAAAGTAGTCCAGCTGAGTGATGTTGGCCATGCTGTTGCGGTAGACCGCCTCCACGCGTTCCAGCTTTATGTCCTGCTCGGAGATCGTGTTCTCGTCCAGCGTCCGTTCGTCATTGGCCAGGGCGGCCTCCTTGAGCATAATGTCAAAGAAGCACTTGTTAAGGGTCGGGGAATCCGGGTGTCGCTGCAGACCGCGCAGCATGATGTCCTTCACACGGTCAATATTGAGGCGATTGTACTCGTACAGCCACATGGCGGCCTCCACCCAATAGTCCGGGACATCGCCATGGTACTAGAGTTGTTCAAAATCATAATTATAAGTGAGTGAAAGTGAGCAGACCGGCAAATACACTCACCAGCAGCATCTTCTCGTAGATGCCAGCCACCTCGACGGCATTGGACTTCTTGCTGAACTTGATCCAGTTGCTCCACAGCCGCCGGTCGTGGGTGAACTTCCCTAGGGCCTCCCTGTACAGACGCATGATCCGCGTGGCTATGGAGGTCTTCAAGCCAGTGAGCTTCACGTGCATCTTCTTCTCCTTGTCCTCGATGGTCAGGTGCATGTGCTTCTCGTACAGTATGAACTCCAGGTAGTCGGTGATGCTCTGGTGGCTCTTGTTGATCTTCAGGAACAGGCGTTCCCGCCGACCGACGATTTCTCTGGAAGAACGCAACAATAAGTTAGTAAGCTAAGTTCAAAGCTGGGTGGACCAGGATCACTCACCTGACTTGATCCGCCGTGAATACGCTGTAGTTCTTCATCTGCTCGTACTCCGGCAGCAGGCGCTCCTGCATCTCAGCTATGAACTCGCCCATGTTCGCCTATTTTATGCTTACTAATTTATTTAATAATGTTGTTTATTTCTTAAAAAACAGGCGCACGTGCAACGCAACGGTCTGTTATCGATTATCGATTGTGCGCGGGCCGCTATCGATAGCAGCTAGGAATGGGAATAATGGTCAATTCGAATAATACAAAAATAATATATTTTAAAGGGTATTCAAGGGTATTAATTCAAATAGTAATACTTAAATAAACTCAAATTAAAATAAGAAACCTGCATTATATTGGTTATATAATACAACTATTTCTTATTTGGAAATTATATACGTTCTTTCTTATTTTGTATAACTAATACAAACCAAATTAATGAGGGGATTCCCTAAACTGTTGAATTGCTGAATTGTTTAAAATTCAACTGAAAATTTCAGCAACCAAGGGAATGACCCAAAATGGTTCTTGTTGAATTTTCAAACAGCTGTTACTGGTTGAAAAGTTTCATGAAACTTAAAACATGTAAAATTTGATTTTTTATTGTTAGTTACTGTCTAAAATTGTTAGCAAGGTAAAAGGAACCACAAATATGCTTTCTAAGTTGATTTTAAAATAAATAATGCGTACTGGTGATACTAAAATGTTACAGAGTTGCCATGACTTTTATTAAAAAGGTGACAGCTCTGGCTTTTCAGCAATTCAACAAAATTTTCAACAGCCTCGAGGCTGTTGAATTGCTGAAATTTCTGAAAGTTGATTTTGTATGGAACAGCTGACCAAAATTCAACAGTTTGGGGAATCCCCTCAATAATTTAACTTTTTAAACCTGCAAAGGCAAGTGCACCTGCTGTGCCATCGCTAGCGATAGCTGGCCGATAGTTCGCAGCAGGAGTTGCCCATCCCCAGCCATCTTCTTCTTCCACCGCGCAAATCACGTATAAATAAATTTCGTTGGGACGCCGAGAAAATAACAAAACCAAATCAAAGCGCTAAACAATGGCCGAATTCTCAGTGGAACGCGTCGAGGACAAGCGGACGGTGAACGGGCGCACGGAGTACTACCTGAAGTGGAAGGGCTATCCGCGCAGCGAGAACACCTGGGAGCCGGTGGAGAACCTCGACTGCCCGGACCTGATAGCCAACTTCGAGGAGTCGCTGAAGAACAACAAGAAGGAGACCAAGAAGCGCCTGTCCACCTCCTCCACACCCGACTCCATTCGCAGCAAGCGCAAGAGCTTCCTGGAGGACGACGCCGAGGAGCAGAAGAAGCTGATTGGCTTCGAGCGCGGTCTGGAGCCCTCGAAGATCGTGGGCGCCACCGACTCGTCCGGCCACCTGATGTTCCTGATGAAGTGGAAGGGCAGCGATCACGCGGACCTGGTGCCCGCCAAGCTGGCCAACATCCGCTGTCCCCAGGTCGTGATCCAGTTCTACGAGGAGCGCCTCACCTGGCACACGGGCAATGGCAACGGCAATGGGAACACCGGCAATCTGGCCTCAACCAGCGGCGGCCTGGGCTCGGGCAGTGTGGGAGGCAGTGGCGCAGGCGACGACACTGCTCCCGGCAGCGTGGGCACCAACGGCGGCGGCAGCAATGCCGAGGGCGGCGACGAGGAGGAGCAGGAACAGGAAGCCGAACCAGCCAGCCCTGCCGGCAGCGTCAGCCAGGAACAGGACCAGGACGAGAACGCCAAGCCCGAGGAGAGCAGCGAGCTGGACAACGGCCAGCCGGATGCCGACGACTAGTGCGATTCTGGATGGATGGATACATACACGCCGTCTTTACAAACGATTTCGATCTATACATATATACATATTTGGTAGCATAGCCTGTAATCTTAACGATCGATTAACTGAAGTTCTTGTAATACATACTTAATCTATAAGTTGAAATGTGACATTTTTTTTTTAAATATCACCCTTTGATTTCGAATCCCCCGAAAGTTGTTGGAGGAGCACAAAAATCTCTGTGTAAAATACAATTGTCCCGACGAAAGGGGAGCGGCATTAGGAAGCTTAAGTTGGGGATCCCCTTGACCCATTTTTTGTTTTTTTTGTGACCACTGTAAAGTAATAAAGTTTGCACATTTTCAAATTGGCAATCTTTCCCTGTGGAAATCAAAAGACGCCAAATGTGCTGGTCACTTGGCTACTTAATGGCCAGGTTTTTAGCTACTTTTACGAAAGGCAGTTCTTAAGTTCCTTGCAATTCCTTAGTTCAGCTCATTTGCCTTAATTTCTACTCATTTTGAATTGTTATTTTGTTCAGTTGAAAACAAAAACACTTGTATCTTTGTAGATTGTATGAATAAAAAATTATAAAAAACTGAAATATTGTACATACTTGACGCTTTTATGGAAATCTCTTTAGAAGTTAGCAAAAAGTATATTTAATGTTAATGCAGTTCTTCTCTACCTTTCAAATTTTGATATATTTTCCATTGGCAATATAGAGTTTAAATAGAGTATACTCAATTCAAATGTCTTAAAATGTGTCTGAATTTTAAGGAGGATTTTAGGTTTTTACCTAAAAACAGAACCATCTAAAGATGATCTATTAGAAAACCTATTTTTAAATATCTAGCTGTTTTCCGCTCATCCCTGTACTCTGTTGCAAATATCTAGCTTTTTTCCGCTCATCTCTGTGCCATCGACAGCAGGCGCCTATCGATTGACCTTCGATAGACGCCGGCAAAGTGTAAACCAAAAACCAAACTTTTTTGATTTCCATTTTTGATGTAAGTTAAGGAAGGAAAAGCGCGGAAAGATGAGCCAAACGAGCTCCATGAAGCTGCTGGGCGCCCGCAACATGTCCTGCATTGTGGAGCGCATGGAGTGGAACAACAAGATGGACCTGATTGCCTACGGAACGGAAAAGGGTGAGCATCTAAAGAATGGGATGTGCATAGAAAACAGAGAGACTTACGAGCATTTCCCCTTTTTCCCAGGCGAGGTGGTCATCCAGCGGCTCAACTGGCAGAAGATCGTCACCTTTCCCACGCCCGGCGAGGATGTGCGGGTGCGCTCCCTTAGCTGGCAGATGGACGAGACCCTCCTGGCCGTCGGCTACAGCAACGGCAAGGTGGCGCTCCTGGACGCCGAAAGCGAGACGATCATCTCGGGCCTCATCTACGAGGACGACATCAAGAAGGTCTACTTCAGCAAGGCCATCAACGCGCAGGAGAACCTAGGTTACCACCTACCTACCTTAACTTGAATCTTATGGGGAAATTCTTTTACTAACATCCTTTAATCACATTTTACAGGCACCTACACCTGCAATGCCAAGGACAAGCACCGCAGGTTCCTGCCCAAACTGCAGCCGCTGACCAACATTGATCCTTGTCTGAAAACCCTCGACCAGAAGTCCTTTCCCAAGGGATCGCCCTGCTTCCTGGTGGTCATCATGCGCAGCGGCAAGGTGCATCTACTGCTCCTCGGCGCCCTGCAGGCGGGCAGCATTGATCTCACCCAGCACATCCTGCATCCGGAGCAGTTCGATGTGTACGACGTGCGGCTGAATGGCGACTTCAATGCCATCTATGCCCTGCTGAGGGACGGGCAGGAGCTGAAGATGCTGCACTTTCACAACCAGGTGCTGCAGGAGTGCATGGCACCCATGCTGGAACTGGCCACGCATTGTGCGCACATTCTGGAAACCAAGAAGTAATTATATGCCATGTTATAAGTCCATTGTAAGCCATTACTCTCCACTGCCAGCTACATAAATGACACGCAACAATGCCTGACGGAGGCTTGGGAGACCGTGCAGCTGGAGATGGACAACAAGCTGACCAAGTATGCCAATTCCCAGCCCTACGGCCTGATCTCGGCCCACTTCCTGGAGCTGCACGTCTTCGGATTCGCTACCTTCGAGGTAGAGGAGTTTCTGTTCGAGTGAGTTGCCTGCTTAATGGCCGAGCCACATGCTTATCGTTGGTCTTATCCACTAGGACGCTGTCCGAGAAGGGCTTCAAGAAGATCGCCAACTCGGTGGACCTGAGTCTGAGCAACCTGCAGGGCCTGGTGTTCAAGCAGCTCAACGGATCGGCCATCAACATGTTCTATTTCCTCAACACGATCGCGGGATTCGGGCGCATGTCGCACTTCTTCGAGTCTCTCATCTCACCGGATGTGGCCAACGAGGCGATGCGCGCCTGTGGAGCCTTTGTGCTTAAGGTACACGAACTGCAGCGAACGATCGACACCTTGGTGTACGACATGAAGCTCTTTCACGCCTGGATGATATTCACGATACTCCGGCTGTCGCATCAGGAGATTCCCGACGACCTGGTGCTCACCGAGGAGGAGAACATAGCGATGGCCGACTTTCTGTGCGCCATGGAACCAGAGCTGGAGGATCGCAGCGATGATGAAGGGGACGATGTGGAGCCGCTTTCCGATTCACCGCCCCCGGCACGCAGCAAATTCAACCTGGAGCGAGTGGGCCAGTATCTGGAGAATGCCTACTTGTCGCAGCCGCACACCAAGGATCCCAGCCAGCTGTGGGAGGAGATGGTGGCCGAGAACGAGTGTCTGAATGACTGCAAGCTGTTTGTGCCGCACGACAAGAATCTGTCGCTCGTCCAGCAGCGCGACAAGATGTTCAACGCCATCGATGCGGTCTTCCACAAGCCGACGGAGAGCATAAGCGGCAGCTTTAAGCTCTCGTCGGCCGTCATATGCAACGACCTGCCGCCCATGGAGCCCGGCGAGGGGCTGGAGGATCGGGAGATTGTGACCTGCAGCTATTACGTGAACGAGGCCTCGAGGAGCGACATGCTGGCCTGCACCATCAGCTGGCAGGAGGCCATGATCCTGGAGGTCAGTCGGGCGGGCGATGGCCTGGTGCGCTGCATGCGCATTCAACTGGAGCCGGGCCTGTTCTCGTCGGCGCACGAGGACTTCTATAATTTGCGCTTCGTCGACCTGCAGTTCTACAACGAGTCCTCGCTCTCGATTCTCGCCCAGTCGACCAGCGCCGTTTCCGGCATGCGTCCGCACAGCTTCTTCATACAATTCTCGCTGAGTGCGGCGCGCAATCAGTGCACCCAGCACCAAATGGGGCCGCTGGTCAAGCTGAAGGAGGCCACGGTGACGCACAGCATCCACGATGTGGTCGATGGCGCCGCCTTCAAGGGCTTGGACGGCCTGTGCGACATGCTGGCCGTCTCGGGCAGCCGGAAGGTGGCCACCGTTCTGTCCGATCGCAAGCGAAAGATGACCATTTTCGAGATGGAGATCGAGGAGGAGGAGGACGACACCGAGATGTCGCAGGCCTCGTTTCTGGAGATCAGCAAGGAGTCAGTGCTGGCCGGCGTGGTTGATTCCGAAAAGCCGGATGCGTAGTGCTTCAGTCCTTTTAAATTCGAGTGGAATAATAATAAGACAATTTGAGATAGTGTAACTTGAATGATTCAAATAATTACATATTTCGTTATACCATTTTACAGAGTTCTGTAATTCTTTGTAATAATATTTTCTAATATTTTGCTACATTTACTTGTTTTATTTGAAATTCGATGTATATTTAGCCGGTACAAAACGATGACCAAAACTATCGGCAGAACTATCGTAGGCAGGTGGAGGGCAGAAACCCATCCCTAATAGCGTGGCACGAGAATCCAAATAATAGGCAATGCAGAAAATAAAAAAGAAAACAAAGCCAAAACGGGAGCCTGCACCCATGGAAGTGGCGGAGAAGCAGACGGAGGAGGAGGCGCCACAGGCGGGGGAGGAAATCGACCACGCTGCAGAGCCCGCCTCCGATGACGACGATGAAATGGACCTGGCCAGCTTCAAAGTCGGCTCCACTTCGTCCGCATCCGCCGCTCCCGCGAAGAAACGCAAGAAGGGCATCATCTACATATCCAATATTCCCAAGCACATGAATGTGACGCGCCTGAGGGAAATCCTGGCCGAGTACGGGACCATTGGAAGGGTCTACCTGCAGCCGGAGAAGCTGTCGAGTGAGTGCCGCCCACTTGGGTGTCTTTCTAGGCGTCCACTTTAATCTGGAACCCTTTCTCCCCGCACACAGGTGCCAAGGCCAAGAAGAACAAGCGGAAGCGCTACAACATCCACTTCACCGAGGGCTGGGTGGAGTTCGAGTCGAAGCGGGTGGCCAAGCAGATCGTCCCGCTGCTGAACAACAAGCAGATCTCCACGCGCAAGAAGTCGCAGTTCTACGACTCGCTGTGGAGCATGAAGTACCTGCCGCGCTTCAAGTGGGTGCACCTCACGGAGCGCATGAACTACGAGCAGGCGGTGCACAAGCAGCGCCTCCACACGGAGGTCTCGCAGGCCCGCAAGGAGACGACCTTCTTCCAGAACAATCTCGACAAGAGCGAGTTCCTCAAGAAGCAGGCCAAGAAGGCCAGGAAGGCGGAGAAGGCAGAGAAGACCGAGAAGGAGGCTGCCCAGGGCGGGGGTGAGGCCTGAGCCCGAGTTAGACTGTTGTTTCAATACTAGACCGATTGGAAATATACCTAAATTAAGCATTTCAACTGTTTCCATAACTAAGCTTAAATTGACCGCGACACTTAGCAGTGCTGTTAAAGATGGCGTGTTAGTGTTGGAAAACGCTGACAGTGGCATGTTAGCTAACACTTTGGGGATGTGCAAACGGAGATGGACGTAATTAGGTTTCAAGAATCGGCCATCGATGTTTTTGGGGGGACCATCAATACAACCGCTCTTACAAAACTACAATTAGGGTTATTCTCTTTCAGAAGTTACCAGTTTTTAAATAAAGGGGGTTTATTTTACTCTTTTTAATAATTAATATTCTAAATAAAATAAAGGTCTTGGCTCGTAATTGTATTTTCTTTGTTTAATCAATTTAATTTTTATGAAATGACAAGTTTTAAAGATTTTTCTCAAGAGGAATTCTTTTTCTATGGAAATAACAATTAAGCAGATATTATTTAACAAGAAACAATTAAACTTAAACAGTAGTTTCGGCAGCGTAATGGCGTAGATGATAATTTGATTACCATGAATCGCTGTTGATAGCGCCATTGCGCCGGAAAATGGAAACTTTATTTTTAAAAATATCACGGTGTAAATATTTTTATTTTTACCAAAAATATCGATACTTAACCTCCCTATCCCACCTCTATCCACCATTTTTCTTTTGTCGACTTGTGCGCCCGTGTGGTTTTCGAAAATTCTGTGATCAAAAGGCGACTAATTAAGCACTGAAAATGGTAAATCAGGACGGGCAATTGAGTTATTCGCGTGGTTTACGCTGCGGCCGGGCGGCGGCGAGTGAAGTCGGGGCGTTTTCATTGATAATTGCGGCCAAATCGGCGTTTTCACTTGCCGGGTGTGTGGGGCGCCCAGGCACAAGCCCTTTGACAGGCGGCTTTGCACGTGAGCTGCGACTCGGGACGCTTCCCTTCGAGAAGCTTCTGGAGCCTCCTGATCCGGGCGCTCCGCTCGAGGCATACCGACTTCTGGAGGGGATCGGGTGTGGAACCTTCCAGACGCATCACTCCACGCCGTTTCTGCGACCGCCGATGAATCACTCGGCGCCGCTCTCTCGCCTTCCACTTTTTGGGGGTTAGGTCGAGCCGATATGGCTGCACGGAGAGAAAAACCACAACAATATATATGTTCTGCATATTTTCGAACCACGAAGCCATCTGGTTTGTGATCTTTCCCAGTTTTGCCATCTTGGAGGGCCGTCTTTCCCAGGAATTGCAGCATGTTGCATCTCAATGGGAAACCTGTTAATATTACCATCTTAAACCTATAGATATGATAGAATAGATAATATTCTCTGTTTTGTTGGAAAATGTTTAGTCACAAATTAAAGTTATATTGAGATTTCCAAACTGATGTCATCTTCAGAGAACTCTTATGGCAAAATCTGTTTCTTAAAGACTCGGTTTTTCCGAAATAATATAATGAAATGATATAAGATAATAATTATTTATTTGTGAAGTTCTAAAGAAATAATATAAAATAAGTTTTAAGTCTTTTTCAACCTATTCGAACTTGTGTTCTTAGGATTGAACCCCAGAAGAATCTTTCAACACTTCGATGACTCAGACCGAAGTTAAATCTCTAAGAAATCTAGTTTCCAAAAGAATCAAAAACAAAATCTATGGTAATTTGGGTGACTAAGAGTTTAATAAAATTAAAGAAATTTTAAGTAAATGTTTTTGGAAGTCGAGAAACTATTAGTTAACCACCATAGTAATAGGTTTTAAATGGTCTAAATTATATGTTAAAACTCATCATACGATCGCTTTTACTTGCAGGAGATGTCCTTGAATCCCGTGCGCGTGCTCAAGAATGAGGCGCAGGAGGAGAAGGCCGAGATGGCCCGCCTGTCCTCGTTCATTGGCGCCATCGCCATTGGGGATCTGGTGAAGAGCACCCTGGGCCCCAAGGGCATGGACAAGATCCTCGTAGCCACCGGTCGCAATGCCGGCCAGGTGGAGGTGACCAACGACGGTGCCACCATTCTGCGCGCCGTCGGCGTTGACAATCCCGCGGCCAAGATCCTCGTCGATATGTCGCGTGTCCAGGACGAGGAAGTTGGCGATGGCACCACCTCGGTCACTGTTTTGGCCTCGGAGCTCCTGCGCGAGGCCGAGAAGCTGGTCGAACAGAAGCTCCACCCGCAGATCATCGTCTCCGGTTGGCGTCAGGCCACCCAGGTGGCTTTGGAGGCACTCACCGCCGCCGCCCAGGACAACTCGGGCAGCGACGAGAAGTTCCGCAACGATCTGCTGAACATTGCCCGCACCACGCTCTCCTCGAAGATCCTCCACCAGCACAAGGACTTCTTCGCCAATCTGGCCGTGGATGCTGTGATGCGCCTGAAGGGATCCGGCGAACTCAAGTCGATACAGATAATCAAGAAGTCGGGTGGCACTCTGGAGGATTCCTTCCTCGACGAGGGCTTCCTGCTGGACAAGAAGCCAGGTGTCCACCAGCCCCAGCGCGTAAGTGATGGTTTGGTTTTTGTACTTGTAGATTATCGACTCTTTATGCTGTCTATTAACGCGTCAAAATGACTGTGAGCTATGTGGATTTGACTTCATATCACAGCCATTTTGACGAGTTTGTTGGCCAGTCGCATCATCGTTAAAAGAAAAGTCCCAGTGCGCGTTTAAGTCTTGATCGCAGAACATGATTTCTCATCGAAGTTCGTTGCGCTTTTTTCCTTCTCCACCGCAGATTGAGAATGCCAAGATCCTGATTGCCAACACGCCCATGGACACGGACAAGATCAAGGTGTTCGGCAGCAGCATCAAGGTCGATTCGCTGGCCAAGATCGCCGACCTGGAGATGGCCGAGAAGGAGAAGATGAAGGAAAAGGTGGACAAGATTCTGAAGCATCAGTGCAATGTGTTCATCAACCGCCAGCTGATCTACAACTATCCGGAGCAGCTGTTCGCCGACGCCCAGGTGATGTCCATCGAGCATGCCGACTTTGATGGCATCGAGCGTCTGGCCTATTGCACCGGTGGCGAGATCGTGTCCACCTTTGAGAATCCCTCGCTGGTGAAGCTGGGCGAGTGCGATGTCATCGAGCAGGTGATGATTGGCGAGGACACGCTGCTGCGCTTCAGCGGCGTCAAGCTGGGCGAGGCCTGCACCATTGTGATTCGCGGCGCCACCCAACAGATTTTGGACGAGGCCGATCGCTCGCTGCACGATGCTCTGTGCGTGCTGGCCGCGACCGTCAAGGAGTCGCGCATCATCTTTGGTGGCGGCTGCTCGGAGGCGCTGATGGCCAACGCCGTGCTGAAGAAGGCGGCCGAGACACCCGGCAAGGAGGCCATCGCCATCGAGGCCTTTGCCCGTGAGTTTTATTGATATTTACTGATTGATTTCCCCTTCTAATCGGTTTAATCTGCTTTGCAGGCGCCCTGCTGTCGCTGCCCACGGCCATTGCCGACAATGCTGGCTACGATTCGGCCCAGCTGATCTCGGAGCTGCGCGCCGGCCATGCCCAGGGCAAACAGACTCTGGGTCTGGACATGGAGCTGGGCAAGGTGGCCGATGTCCGTGACTTGGGCATCACCGAGTCGTTCGCCGTGAAGCGCCAGGTGCTGATGTCCGCCTCCGAGGCTGCCGAGATGATTCTGCGCGTGGACAACATCATCCGGTGCGCTCCGCGCCGTCGCGTTCCCGACAGGGGCTACTGCTAGGCTGTAGGCTTCTAGCGCTTAAGTATTCTTGTTCTAGGATCCTATTTTTTTTAATTACCAACTCTCGTTTAACATCATCGCTAATCTTATACGTTTTGTTTAAACTAATAACCAACCCACACACAACACACATTAGCATTTATATCACACGACCCATTACACGCTATCAAATCGCACACTTTCTCGCTAAATTTGTCCCTTTCGTGTAATCCTTCTACCTAATTGTCAAACAAATTGATATGTTGCAAGCCGAGCTTTTGATTCGATGAGCGGTCGATGAGTGCGATCTGCGATCAAACGAAAACATTTCAAAAATGTCTAAACCCCCATCAAACCAAACAAAGAAAACAAACTTGTAAATGAACACAATTGTTGTAAACATTTGATGTGCGCAAATTGGAGACCATTAAACAGCAAACAAACAACAAAAAAATGGAATAAATGATATATATTTATGCTTAACAAAACTAAACGAAATGGGTTTTTATTTTGCTTAATTCAGCAACACTAGAAATATTTCTACCAAGAAATAATGATGGTTTTAATCGGGTTTTCAAGCAAATTTTAGTCAATTCAAGCTTTGAGCAGCTTATAGCTTAAGCTAACAATCCCCGTCACTTTTTGGAAAATGTATTTTTAGATCGATTTTTACTTTTTTGATAAGGGGTTACATCATGATTGTTTGCGAAAAATGGACAAAAACTAAAGTTTTCAGGTTTCAATGCCAATCGTTAGGGAATTAAATCACGAGTTCGACAAGGTACGACATTCAATGTTTGGATCATTATTCCCATTGTTATGGCCAAAATACTGATTTTTTTGGGATTAAAAATCTATGTTTTTCGTAAAAATCGGAATTTTTGTTAAAACTTCTCCAAAAATTAAACAACTTCTCGGCTTATTTTTCTTTGTATATTTTCCCTTTATTCTGTTAACAAGAAGGGATAAGAAGGGATTTTTTCAAAATTCCGTTAGCATTTCGCGACATTTTTCCCAGTCAAATGGGTGGATTTCTTGATTTCATACCAGGCGAACAGAAACGATAGCAGGTGCACAATCGTACTGTAACAATATCGATATGGTCAAGCGATATTGACGACATCGAACCATCCCTAAATCATAGGTCCACCCCTAAATCGCAGAAATTAGGATGGCAACGCTTTTCGTTCAAATGGCAACTCTTTTCATTCAAAATGGCAAAGTTTAACGGGATGTCGTAGGACCTTTTATTACAATTTGTATTTATATCTTAGCTATTATACACAAATCGCATTTAAAGTAATACCTATTTAGAAATATAGAGTGCCAGCTGCAAAGGCCATCGACTTGACTATTAAATTTTAAATTTAATTTACATTTAGAGTAAATAAGTAAATATGTTTATATTAATTTAGTAAATGGCTGCACTAACTAAATATACTCTCTTACTTAGAGATGGCCTTTTTCCGGCACGCTCCATACAAACTCGTGCCTGTCGTGCCAAATTCGTGGCACGAACGCAAGAACAACGTGGTTGCCCATCCCTAATTTGCGCTTTCCTTTAAACTAACGGTTATCTTCCAGTAAGCTCGACTCCTATTGGTCGGTGGGGGGAGGGGAAACATGCAAAGGGCAGCCATCTTGAAAATATAACCGTTATGCGAGTTAAGCCAGAGTTACCAGCTGTCACTTGCTGCTAATTATGTTCGCCTGGTGTAAAAACAAGGAAGTTTGACTAGCAACCCTACATTTCGATCTGTTTTGAGCTGAGTAGTTCTGGTCAAATTTGTGGGACACAGTCGGTTTTTGGCGAAAAATGGAGAAAAATTAAAAATTCTAGGTTGGAATCCCGTTCAATCGGGATTTTTTCTTTATTTTTGACGTATGACAAAATACAGATATTTTTAAAGAAAAATCAGGATCATTTTGCATGTTTTAAATTAAGAAAACGATCCTCAACCGCTTAAATCTTAGTGAATTTAATATACATAAATATAAACATATTTCTTAACATAAAATCGGTAGATTTAAGATACATTTGGAGTCTTCCTATATTACTTGGCATATCGGCACTGCTTTTGATGCCGCAAGATGTCGATCTTCGTCAGCCGCAAGTCCCTTTTGCAGGAGTCGCAGTAATAGCTGCCGGAGGAGGAGGAGTGGGATGATGAGCTTCTGGATGCCTCTGGTATCGCAGTATCTGGGCTATCCGACTTAGGTTTACGGCCCTGTACCTTGCGACCCTTGCATTGGGGTCGGTGCACCAGCTGCTCCAGTACATCGAACTCCTCCAGCTCAAAATCGCATCGTGTGCACGTCCATGGCTCTGCCCGGAGGGCCGCGTCCATGGCCATTGTCCACGGCTGTTCCGCCAAGCAGCCGTACACCACGTGCTCGGATACGTTGAGCCCGCCCTTTTCGTCATTGGCCGTCATGGGATAGTCGCCGGCAAAGGGATTCTCCTTCAGCTCCAGGAGGCGCGCAGAGGGGGGCTCGTGTGAGTAAAGCCTCTTGATGTCGGCAGGAAGCAACCGCCGAATCGCATACGCCACGTCCAGCGCCATAAAGTCGAGAAGCTCGTGCCAGAGCGTGCTGCTCCCATCTTTCACACCCGAAGAAGGTGCTTCCGGTCCGTTATTAAGATCTGCAAATCATAAATTTAAAATATATAGTTTTTGATGATAAGATTAACAAATAATGTGTTTACTTCGAATATTGTAAAATATTTATTTTATACATTTTCACAACATCGGCTATCATTTTGCTAGATTTCTAAGATTTTTTCTATATGAATATAAAGTTGTATGTTTTTGTGTCTTTAAAATTTAAAAGGAAGTGAACAAATAACAAAGTTATATTAAAAAAAAAACAAAAACTGTTCTTCATATAAAGGTTTTTTATATAAATAGCACAAAATGACAGCGATCCAACTTATAGTTTTTCCGGAATCATGAAAAACCATAGGAAAACCCTCATCCCAAGAAAGTCGAGTTCAAAGTTTAAAGATTCCTTCTCGGTAGTTATCGATAAGCTGCTATATATAACGGCTAACGGTCCGATCAGGTTTATCGATAAAGGACATAAAGTGGCAGTGCTGCCAGACGTCCTGTCGCCAGAGTGGCCAGATAGAAGCGCAATAACCGATATTTAAGGAGCAAACTTTCAAGTTGCACTTGAAAAAATTAATAATCATTATGTTAAGTATGTTTCGAGTGCATTGCAACCAGTGCCAGCGTCAGCGCGAGGTCGATCTGGCCGTGCCCTTTCACTTCACCACTTGCCAGCACGTATTTTGCGGCCCCTGCGTGACCAAATCCCCGCCAGATGCAAAGTGCCCGGTGTGCGGGCGGGTGCTCCAAACGATAGCGATCAACCGCGACATGCCCACCGTGGTGGCCAACTACTTCGAGGATCCCGCCCGCTTCCTGCAGCTGTTCCGCAAGGTTAGCAAGTTCCAGGCCGCTCAGCGCGCCTCGGACAATCTGGGCTTCTATCACCGGCTGCAGCAGTTCGAGGACGACAAGCGCAAGCTGGAGGGCTATGGGAAGATGGAGGCTCACATCAACGGGAAGATCGCAGCGGAGAAGAAGCGGATCAGTAAGCTGCGCTTGTACTTGGAGCAGCACGAGCAGGAGGCCCAGAGGAGGCAACGACGCACCAGCATTGGCTTGGGCCATCGACCAGTTGATCCCCAGCTCCTCCCCTTCAATGCCGCCTCGAGCACGTCGGCAAGCTCAACGATGGACGAGGCAACCATGCAGAGTTTGTTCCTCAACTCGGACTTGGATTCCTCCTCGCCAGCGAATCAAGCCCGTCAGTCGCGCAAGAGATCCTACCGCGGCGATCTCAAGGATTTTGATCTTTAACTACTATTTTTTCCTACTCTCTATGCTAAACTTAAGAATACCCTATATTTAATACAATGAAATATGTTTCTAATATGATGCATAATATAATGATATCATATATAAGCATATATATATAATATCATGTATAATAATATCATTTATAATAATATCAAAGAATTGGATATTTAATTACATTTGCATTTCCTACATATCCTATAAATATCCACTATTTAATACGTTGGAATATGTAAATCCATTATCAAGATATTATCTTTGGAAATATGGCAGTTAGAAGTCTATTCTTTCATTTGTATTAAGTAACACATGTACATACATATGTATAATACCTACAATCCCTTGGTGAATAAACTAAATTTTCAGTTGTAAATTATTTAAATGCTGTTAAGAACACGGTCCTAAGAAATACATTTATAAAAAGTCTATCCTAGCTTTTTTCCTTGGATATGGTATACTGAAAGTACAGGACACTACAACTCTAAAAATCCCCAAAGAAATAATAAAGACTCATGCGAACTTGAAATGGGCAAGTGGGACAAGTGATCATTCCTACTATTTGAACTAGAAAGCCATGTGTCACACTCACCCTCCAGTTTGGCGTACAGCAAACGGCTCCATCGTCGACGCAGCTCGATGGCGCGGCTCAGGAGCTCCATCCCACTGCCGGGCATGGGCAGATCCAGACCCAGCCAGCCGTCGCAGACGATCTGGGTGATGCCGGCGTTCGTGTCAATGGCAAAGCTGAAGAGCAGCAGCGTCTGGGCTGCCGGCAGGCGGATGCAGTTGATCAAGTAGGGCTTAGCGGTCTCCAGCAGTGACTGGTAGCACAGCAGCTGGTGGCGTTCGCTGATCGGATGCTTGGGCGTGTAAAAGTCCGGCTTGGCGAGCAGGTCGCTGTCGGACAGCTTGAGCAGCTCGTAGTGCTTGGCAAAGTGGGCGTTGGGGTGCTGCAGGACGAAGGGCTTGAGGCGCGTGTGAAAGAACTGCTGGCCGCCGCCCTTGCAGTAGTTGAACTCGTCGCTGATGGCCAGCTGCGGGTAAAATCCGCTACCCAGCAACAGTTTCAGCAGCACAACGTCGCGGTGCCGATCGAGGCGAGCCGAACGCTCCAGCAGCGCCAGCTGCCGGGGATCGAAGCGCAGCCGGAAGTCCACGTCGCGCATGTCGTCGCCCGGCTCCCCATCCCGCTCCTCATCCTCCTCCTCCTGTCCGCGGCTACTCTGCTTAAGCAACTTGCGCTGGCGCGGCTGCTCGAATCGTTGGCGCCGCTTCATGGCCTTTAGCTGACGCAGCTCGCCATGCCGCGTGGCCCGCTCGGCGCTGGTCAGCTGGGAATTGGATCCGCCGGCCGCCGCCACCACCATGCCGCAGCTCTCTAGGATACGCTGGAACTGCTGGCGTAGCTTGGTCACCTCGTAGAAGCGCTGCTCCTCGATGCCCAGGCGGCGGCACCACTGGCGCGTTCCTTCGCGCCTCATCTTGAGCTGCACCCACTCGCGGAAAAGGCGCACCAGGGTGAAGAGGTCGCCCTGGTCCGACTCCAGCGACTCGCGCTCGCGCACACAACGCTGATCCGTGTGGGCGCGATTTGTCAGTGGATTCTGCACGCTGAGCATTGCGGCCAGTGTGAGCAGTTGCTCCACCTCGGGGAAGACACAGCCCATGAGCAGCATCTTGCCGATGGACAGCTCCACGGGCAGGTTGGCCAGCGAGCTGCCCAACGGAGTGATCTTCTCCTCCACACTAAGAGCGCACTGGAAAGGGTATAATGTTGAAATAAGGTAAAGTGACAGCAGTTACGTGCTTACGTGTTGCTTGAGCGCCAGAATGGTCTGCTCGATGCGCTCCGCTTCGGGAGCCTCGATAAAAGGAAAGGCCCTGACGTCGGGCAGTCCCATGGACACCATCTGCAGCAGCATCGTGTCGAGCGGCACGCGATAAATCTCCGGCGTGGGATAGGCCTCGAAGGCGTTGAACTGATCGGCGGTGTAGAGGCGAAAGCAGACCTGTGGTTGCAAAAGTGCAGTGAAGTGAAGGATGCAGTTCTGGTTTCCCTTAGCTTAGCCTTACACCTGGTCCCGTGCGCCCGGCACGACCTTTGCGCTGCTCCGCCGACGACTTGGACACCCAGAACTCCTTGAGGCGCTGGCCCTTGCAGGCGGCATCGTAACTCATCTCCTTGACCTTCCCAGAGTCAACCACGAACCGCACACCGTCCACGGTTAGCGACGTTTCGGCGATATTGGTGGACACGATGCACTTGCGCCAACCCTCGGGCGCATAGTCAAAGACCTTGCCCTGCTCCGCGATGGCCTGTCCACTGTGCAGCGGCAGCACGAGCCAGTGCGTCTGCTCGGTGGCGTACTCCTGGACGGCCTCGACAACCGATTCGATTTCGTTGACGCCGCTCACGAAGATCAGCACGTCGCCGCGCTCGCTGGCTGAAGATTGAATGGGATTAGATTGATAGATTAAACTGGGTTTTTAGTCGGAGAAATGGCTGTTTACTCACTGGGATACTGCTGGTCAATCAGGCTCAGCACCTGGACAAAGGGCGCTGGATCAATGCGGTTGCTCCCCTGGGAACGTTTTGAGGCCGCCGTTGCCTGGCCCGCCTTCAACTCCAACGCCGGTGGCGGCAGGTAGCGCAGCTTGATGGGAAACAGTCGTCCTGGGACCTGCACCAGCCGCGCCCCCTCCTCCCGGAAGTAGCCGTGAAAGAGCTCCACATTGATGGTGGCCGACATGAGTATGAGCTTCAGTTGCGGCCTCGCTCGCAGCAGGCACTTGGTGACGCCCAGCAGGAAGTCGCCAAACAGGTTGCGTTCGTGGATCTCGTCGAGGATTAGCGCGTCGTACTGATCCAAATTGGCGGCCACCGCCAGCTGGCGCAGCAGCAGACCCTCGGTGATGAACAGGATGTTGGTGCGCTGCGTGCGGCTGCGCTCAAAGCGAATCTGGAAAGCCACCCGGCTGCCGTAGTCGTCGAGGAGCTCATGGGCCACGCGCTTGCACAGGGAAACGCAGGCCAAGCGACGTGGCTGGGTGCAGGCTAAGGATGCATCAGGGGATTAGGGCCGGTAACCATGAGGACCTAACTCGTTCACTCACCTATGCTGCGGTAGCCAAAGTCGTAGAGGAACTGGGGCACCTGCGTGGACTTGCCGCAACCCGTGTCGCCTGCCACGATGACCACGCGGGATGTGTCCAGGGCCTCGCGCAAGTCCTCGCGGAAGCGGGCGATGGGCAGGTTGCGCTGCGCCTGCCGCAGCTTTCGGATGCTCTGGAACTTCTCCCGCTGCCGGAAGTCGAGGTAGACCAGCAGAAGGTGACGGAACTGGGCCTGCAGCTCGCCCGTTGCCTCCTGGAGCAGTTCGTCCCTATCCAGGCGCAGGGCCAGGTGCTTGCTGCGGTGATACGGCCGAGTGCTGGCCAGCTCCGACTCCGCGAGCAGGGGCGGCAGTACCGGCTGGCCCGTGGAGCGCATCATGGCCTCGTACTTGCCCACAAACTTCCAGAAGTCAGCCTCGTTCTCCACCAGACTCTTGCCAGCCTGGCGGCTCTTGGCCTGCAGCAGGCCCGATAGCTCCGCCCTGCGGTCCAGGAAGCTGAAGTCGACCAGGTTGAGCTGGGCATCCCCCGTCTTTGCGGATTTCCGGGACATTTTCGCCGGAGCCGCAGCAGCTTGAATTTATATTTATATTTGCTACCACCGGTAACGCACGGCTATCGAGAGCCGATAACCGATTGTCCGCCAGTCAGCTGTCTAGGTCTAGGTTCGATTACAACAAAGTTGGACTACTAACATGGTTTATTTCCCTAGATTTGTAACAGAAAAGGAGCCCTACCACATGGCGCGCTGCACGCCGGACAGCTTGTTGTAGTCGGCGAGGTGGCGCCAAACGATGCGGCTCAGCCGGTACTTGTGGACAACTCCGCGCGGCCGTGACGTAAGCGCACAGCGTTCCCGCACTCGGACCAGCGATGAGTCCCTGGGAAAGGCGGCGATCTGGGCGTCGGCCAGCTCGCGCAGCTCCGGCGGCAGGATGTCGTTCTTGCGCAGCGAGTTCACCCGCAGCCGCTCCACGGCGTGCTTCCCGACGCACTTGCGCCGCTTGACGTCGCGGATCATCTTCCAGTCGGCGTACTTGGTGCGCACCTGCTGCAGCTGTTGGGATTAGCAATGATTAGTTTCTCCTGGTTGGGCCTAGATGGCAGGTTACTTACTCCACAGCCGGCTATCTGCACCGACTGGCATACAAAGCCCCCGATCCTGGCCAGAGAATTCATGTTGCTTGCTGCCGGTGCCTTGTTCTTCTTCTTCCACTTCCCCCGATAGGCGACTATCGGGTGACCATCGCACACGGCTATCGATACGAACGATAGTCCCAGCTGATTGCCGTGCCTGTGAATGGCTTATTGTGGCCGAATATTTTTTGAACTTCGATTGTAGGCTTAATTTTCGGCGCCAATGCGAGGGCCGAGTAGTCATTCCAGAATCTGTTGTCGAAATACTGAGATTACCTGCCGGCCGCCAACGCTGCGCACGAGTTTTAATTAAAGATTCAGCCGCTTTACATAACCGCGCGGCGAGGCGATTCAAAACTAGCGCGTTGACAGTCACCACCGATAGTTGCGCCATTCACGGCGCGACGCGTGCGCGCGCGTGCCTGTGTGCGTGCGCCCGAGCGTGCATGTGTATAGGCCGTGTGTATAGGTGTGTGTGTGTGTGGCTGTCTCACGTCGAGTTAGAAATTTGCTCGTGCCCGCAGTTTGCCGTTTTCGCCTTGTGTGGTGTGTCTTCTCGAACTGTGCCGAATCTGGATCCGAGTCCAGCCTACCCCGTGCAGCCGAAGCAAGTCAGAGCGCTGATCCGCAGATCCCACAGGTCCCGCAGTCGGGTGCAATTCACGGCCAGGCGAGGCGACGAAAAACCCCGGAGAGTTAGCAGCTGAGGAAGGCAGGAAGAACAAGAGCCGACGAAGAAGAAGAAGAAGAAGAGGAGCCCGCAGAGATGCCTTCCAGCGATCCCCTGCCGCCCAAGGAGGGTGCGCTCTTCCGCAAGCTACTTGTAAGCCCCCGCCTGTATATCCCCCCCTGAATCCACTCCAAACTTCCCCCTCCCCCCGCCCTGTGGCCCACCAGCAATTACTGGCCGGCTTCGGCATCCATGTGCTTTTCGCCTCAAGTCAGGTGGAGTGGCTATTTTTGGCCGAGGCCAAACGGAGGCCATCACTCGGCTGTCCGGGATGTGGAACTCCCAGCCGGGTCGTACTCCCCGGCCAGTGACTTTCGGCCCATCGCTCGAGGGTCGCATAACCTCAAAATCGGGGCACTGGGCGGGATGTGGAAAGCATAACTAATCCGTCTCTAATCCCTGCGTTTCTTGATTCCGCGCCACAGAAATGCTACGAAATGAAGCAGTACAAAAACGGCCTTAAGCTGGCCAAGCAGATCCTGTCCAATCCCAAGTACACGGAGCACGGCGAGACGCTGGCCATGAAGGGACTCACCCTGAACGGCCTGGGCCGCCGCGAGGAGGCCTACAAGTATGTGCGTTTGGGTCTGCGCAACGATCTGCGCTCCCACGTCTGCTGGCATGTCTATGGACTGCTGCAGCGCAGCGACAAGAAGTACGACGAGGCCATCAAGTGCTATCGCAATGCTCTGAAGTGGGAGAAGGACAACCTGCAGATCCTCAAGGACCTGTCGCTGCTGCAGATCCAGATGCGCGACCTCGAGGGCTACAAGGAGACGCGCCACCACCTGTTCACGCTGCGACCCTCGCAGCACGCCTCGTGGATTGGCTTCGCCATGAGCTACCATCTGCTGAGGGACTACGACATGGCCAACAGCATCCTGGAGACGTTCAGCCAGTCGCAGACCTCGATTGTAAGTAGATGGCAGTCCCCCGAATATCGAATATCATAAATAACCAATCTCTCTACCTTGCAGGAGGCCCACGACTACCGCCACTCGGAGCTGCTGCTCTACCAGAACCAGATACTCATCGAGTCGGAGCGTCTGCAGCAGGCCGTCGACCATTTGACCAAGTACCAGGCCCAAATCGTCGACAAGCTGGCGGTGCGCGAGACCATGGGCGACCTGTACATCAAGCTGCAGCAGCAGGAGAAGGCGGTGCCCATCTTCGAGTCCCTCATCCGCCGCAATCCGGAGAACGTGCTGTACTACGAGCAGTATATGGCCGCCCGCCAGGCGACCGAGTCCAGTGCCGTCGTCTCGATCTATCGCGTGTTCCAGGAGCAGTATCCGCGTGCCCTTTGCCCCCGCCGCCTGCCGCTGAACATTGCCATTGGAGCGGAGTTCCGCATCGTGGCCGACGAGTACCTGCGCCGCGGCCTGCGCAAGGGCATACCGCCGCTCTTTGTAAACGTGCGCACGCTGCACCAGATACCCGAGAAGGCGGCCACCATCGAGGAGCTGACGCTGCAGTATTTCGAGAACCTCACCCGTTCCGGCCACTTCTCGCGCGACGACGCCGACGCCGGTGTGCCCGTCGAGCCGGCCTCGGCGCTGGTCTGGACGGCACTGTTCCTCGCCCAGCACTACGACTACATGCGCGACACGGACCGCGCCCTCGAGTACATCAATGTGGCGATCGACCATACGCCCACGCTGATCGAGCTGCTGATAACCAAGGGTCGCATCTTCAAGCATGCCGGCGACCCCGTCGAGGCGTACGTCTGGCTGGAGGAGGCGCAGAGCATGGACACGGCGGATCGGTGAGTGGATCGGGAGCAGCCCTTTCATATAGGCTTACTTACTCTTTCCCTGCCCCTTAGCTACATCAATTCGAAGTGCGCCAAGTACATGCTGCGCGGCAACATGGTGCAGGAGGCGGAGGAGATCTGCGCCAAGTTCACCCGCGAAGGCGTCTCCGCCATGGACAACCTGAACGAGATGCAGTGCATGTGGTTCCAGACGGAGTGTGCTCTGGCCTACCAGCGCATGGGTCGCTGGGGCGAGTCGCTGAAGAAGTGCCACGAGGTGGAGCGCCATTTCGCGGAGATTGTCGAGGACCAGTTCGATTTCCACACCTATTGCATGCGCAAAATGACGCTGCGCGCCTACGTTGGCCTGCTGCGGCTGGAGGACGTGCTGCGCCAGCATCCCTTCTACTTCAAGGCGGCCAAGTGCGCCATCGAGGTGTACATACGTCTGTACGACAAGCCGCTCAAGTCGGAGGCTACCATTGAGGAGATCGACATTGGTATGCAGACTAGTAGTAGTTGTACTTTTCTACGCTTGCTTATGCTTATTATTTGATCCACAGAGAACCTGCCCCCATCGGAACTGAAGAAGCTGCGCAGCAAACAGCGCAAGGCCAAGAAGAAAGCCGAGCTGGAGAGTGCGCAGGCCGCACAGGCGCAGGTGAAGCGCGAGCAGCACCAGAAGTCGAAGCAGCAGGCGAACCAGGAGACCGACCCGGATGCTCCGCAGCTGGACGAGCTGGTGGCCGAGAAGTTGGAGCGCACCGACGATCCGCTGGAGAAGGCCATCGATTTCCTAAAGCCGCTGCAACAGCTGGCCAAGGAGCGCATTGAGACGCATCTGCTGGCCTTCGAGGTGTACTACCGCAAGAACAAGCTGCTCCTAATGCTGCAGTGCATCCGGCGTGCTCGCGCCGTGAATCCCGCGCACCCCGAATGCCACAGCTGCATTATACGCTTCGTGAAGTCGCTGACAATCGCCGCCAAGCGCGAGCCGTTCAATGAGCACGTCAAGCAGGTGCTGGACAAGGCCACCAAAGAACTGATAGGCAGCAAGACGCCCCAGCAGCTGAACGACGAGTTCATTGCCAAACACAACGCTTCCATACTGCATTTATACGAGGGCGCCCGCAGTCTGTACGAGTTGGACAATAGTAAAAAGGCCGCAGCCATCAAGCTGGTCACTAGCTTCAACCTAACCAAGATCAGGCTAGAGGTGAGTCGTTTGTCTATTGGCCTATTTATCTCTGTACTCATTCCTTGCGGTTTTCCCTTAATAGGAGGCCACCAAGATCTACACAGCGTTGCGGGACGGCGATGTGTTTGGGGAGTGCGAGGCGGAGGCCGCTCTTTACCAGCAGGCGTGCCATGAACGCTTCCAGTTCGCCCGCATCTTTCGCAATGTCGAGGAGCTGGAGGCCCAGCTGCAGGAGAAGGAAGCCGCCAAGCTGCGCGCCGAGGAGGAGCAGCAGCAGTTGATTCACGTTGATTCTAGTGAACCGCCGGTGGCAGCGGCAGCGTCTTAGGACCAAACAAGACTGCTACATATAATACCCGCAACCGCAGAAAATAGTAACAACAGCAACCACAAACATAATTACAACAACAACAAGAGATCCGCGGCAACAAAAAGGATAAGCTGAAGCTGAAGCAAACCTAACTAACAAGAAACAAACAAACAATATAAACAGGAATAAGCTTAGCTCTATAAACAACGGCAACCACAATAAAATTCACTATTAACAACAATAACAACTGAGCTGGTCTAAAGCAAAGCTGAGTTTATCTGATCCCTCGATCGGATGTGCCTTTTTCCCACCCGAGAACACACCACACACATCCCTTCACATCCATCCTCATGGCAGATCCAAGATCCACGATCCACACAGCATCCCACATATATAATACTTTCCGGCCGAAGACAAATCGATGTATGAAATGAAATGCATACCTATATAATTAACCAAGTTGACACTGTTGTAGGATTTTTGAAAATTGAAAACTGAATCAAATGGAATCAAAACGAACGATCTTTGTTGACAACACTCGCTGCTGGCTTTCTTTTAATAACATTTTATTTTTTATTATTTTTAACGAATGCATTGTATGTACATATAAAGTCGTAATTAATTATACGCAAATCAAAACCTTAATTCGTAATGAAAGACGAGTCTTATCTTGCAGTCGAAAATGTAATGTAATTTGGATTAATTATTGGAAAACAAATTTAAACAAACAGTTTTGTATGGCATAATCATATATTTATGAAAATCGGTGGAATGCTCAATTTTATTGTTAAACCTTATTTAGAAGGCGACTTGGCCGACGACGATGAGGAAGTCGAGGCAGCTTCTTTGGCCGCAGGAGCAGCGGAAGAAGAGCTGGCGGCCGCCTGCTGCGGTGAGCGATTCTGACGCCAATTCTCTGGCTCTGCCGGCGGCTTCACCGACGATCCGCTGGGGCGCTCGCGCCAGTTGGTAATCTTCTGCTCCGGCTTCGGCTGCGACTGTCCTGGCTTGGACCACACCGACTTGGGCTTAGAGTCGCCGGCACGGGTCTTGAAGAATTCGTCCGAAATCTGAGTCTTCATGGTTATTGGCATCCACTCTGAGCCAGCCGCAGTAATGTAGCGGCCGTTGTCATTGCCGTTGCCGTTGGGCTTCTTTCCTTGGTCTTAAGAGAAAAAAAAGAAAATTTCTAAAAAAAAATTGTAGCAAAGAAAATTCCGTACCTGTCATCTTCCTTTCGTTGAATTGATTGAATAGAGCAGTCAGTGTATGCCAATAGAAGGGATACGAATGAAAGTAGGGCCAAAATCAAGGGTTACTGCGATTACCAAGGTTAGTATCATCGAATCGTCACTCTGTCTCATAAAATATCGCACACTATTCATCACGAGCAAGAAATGAAATCTTTGCAATACTTCTAAGGGCTCCTTTAAACACTTAATTTTAAGTTCACATGAAATAATTATGTAGACAGCCCCATTTTCCGAAAATCTCTAAAGTAAACATCTTTAATGTGTCCAACTTTATTTCGATCCAACATCTCTTACAGAGCCAAAAGTTCCTTTATATAATTCATGTACACGACACATATACCATGTATAACATCCAGTAAATCTACTAAGGGTCTTTTTTATAATATGGGGTCTTTTGTAATTTGTAATCGAATTAAATACAAGAGGGGTGTGCGGGAAAAGTCGAGTTTATTACACGAAAATAAAAAGATGAGTCAGTCTCTCATTTCATTACTAACAAAATCAACAATTTTCGTGGAGAATACAGTCCTTGGGTTGCGGCGCTACGTCGATTGCCTCGCAAAGACGACTAGGAAAAAAATAAGGTATGTAGGTTCTGTTCTAAACAACTTTTTGCATATCGTAAGGTGGGTTTTTAAACTTAGGAATACAGAGTTGTGAAATTTCAAGGTTTTGGGGTTTCTTTTTTAAGATCAATTTATTGAGTGGGCCTCGTGGTCTTCCGTGGAGCAACATCTACATATATTATTTATCCCCTCAATGCATTATATAGTCCAAATCGAATTTGGCTCCAATGCGAGGAACTCGCTGCTTCCTAGGTTTGATCGCCTGGAAAAAAGAAGAGTAAATTATAAAATTTACAGTAAATTATAGATTCCCTGGCTCACCTGGGATGAAGACGATGATACGGATTCGTCCGTTCCGCCTGATTGATTGGCCGCACTAGATTCGGACTGTGATGTCGACGGCTGCAGGTCGCCAATAATATTATTATTATGTATTTAATATTTTTTTTAATGCCCACCTGAATATTAAGCGTTTGCATCAGCCCAACAGCCTGCTGTTCGTTCGGTGACTTTTCCCGGAGACTAGAACTGCCAGTGGTGTCTGTGGGCTCGCTATACGATTGCTGGGAATTCAAAGATCAAGGAAACTTGAAATGACTACGGCGAGCCAATGGATAATCGCTCTCTTACATGTGCATGTGAATCCTGACGACCGGTAGGCTGAGCACGCTTTGCTTTCCTCGGCCGATACGCCTGTATGGGCACAAAGTCTTGGATCGAGGAGTAACGCGGTTGCTGCACGTTGTTGATCTCCTGCAGCTGCTGATATTGCGGCAGAAATTGCGCCTGCTGCTGTGGATACGGCTGGTATGATGAAGCAGCTACCATCATGCGAACGTTGTTGTTGAAGGAACTCATCGGCGCAGCCATGTGGTTGCTGCTGCTCGAACGGTGCTGCTGATTTCCATTGTTGAAGGGAGGAAGGAGCACGGCTGCTGGTGGCTGCTGCATTCGCTGCTGCTGTGGCTGTGGCTGCCTCATTTGTGGTTGCTGCGGCTGTTCAACCATCTCCCCTCCCAGCTGTGCGCTTCGGTACCACTGCTGGCTCTTGATGCGATCACTCTGCTGCGCCTCCTGCTGCCAGAAGAGCGGTGGCTTAGGCAAATTCTGCAAACAAAAGTGTTAGACGAAGGGGATAATATCTTTCTTGACAGTACTTACAGCAGGCATTTGCCCGGGCATTGGAGCTTGCGGAAGAGGGGGTTGCGGCGTCTGTTCCTGATCCTTCTTCAAACCCAGCAAGGACATCAAAGCCAATGTCTGAGCCTGTGGCGTGGGCGTCGCTGTTGCAGCCGCAGTGGAAGGTGCTGGTGCTGCTTTGGCCGGAGGAGCAACGCCTCCTTGCTGTCGTGCGGGATTCTGCCGCCAATTATCCGACGCAGGCAGCGACTTAGCCACTGGGGCCGGGGCAATGGCCCGATCCCGCCAGTTGGAGGGCTTTTGCACCGGCATCGCCTGTTCCGGCTGTCCTGGCCTCGGCCTGGAGTCGCCACGCGTCTTCACGAACTCGTCGGAGACCTGCGTCTTCATTGTGATCGGCACCCAATTCGAGCCAGCTGCCGTCACATAACGACTGCTGCTGCTTGCCTGTTGTTGTGCGTCTCGCTGGTTCGAACGGCCGTTGTTGTCTTGTTGCGAGGCCCTCGTTGCCTGAACATTGTCTTTTTGCTTCTGTCCTTGATCTAAATGAAGGGAGAAACAAAAGGCTTTAGAGACAACGTCTTAGGAAGGATTCACTGCACCCACCGTTCGTGAAGATGACCACCAGCGCGTTCTCGGGCACCTTGTATACGCGGTCCTGGGCGATGCCATGAATGTCATTGCAATTCGGCACCGCCTTGTCGAACAGCACCTCGCAGAAGGTGTCGACGGCATTGACGCACTCCAGGCGCACCGGATTGGGATCTGTAACCGGATGAATGCCGATCACGGTGCCCTTAATGCCCACCGGCACCATGTAAATGGTGCGAACGATGACGACGCGGTCGAAAAGACGTACTGGGCGACGCGAACGATAGACTTCGGGCAGCGTGACATTGGGCTTGATCAGCAAATGCGGCTTGACCTGCAGCTTAACGTCCTTGACGGGCAGCGAGCGCAGCTCATCGACGGCGGCCATCAGCAGCTCCACGGTCTCGCGACACACCGTCTTGGAGCCGCACGAGATGCGCTCCACCTTCATGTGCGGCTGCTGGCGCACCCAGTTGGCCAGATCCTCGACGCGATGCTCGCCCACGGCATCCGGAAAGACATCCTGCTCGAACACATACTCGCCGCGATCGTTGCTGACGCCAAAGAAGGCCACCACATCGGGATAGCGCTCACAATAGTCGCGCATCAGCTCGAGGGCCAGGCTGGAGTAGAACCACTGGTTGCCCGAGCGGCAGCAGTAGCCGGCTCGCTCCTCGTTCTGCCGCGGATACTTCAGCTGCAGCCCGATGTTGTGCTTGGCCACGTTCTCCATTTTCTCGCGCCGCGGGCCCAGGACCACCCACACGGTGCCGGTGAGGCGACCCAAGGCTCGGCCGTTGATGTTCAGCAAATGGCAGACTTCGTAGGTGTTCAAAAGATCCCGGTCGCGCTCTTCCTGCAGCGCGCGTGCCTCCTGGACGCACGGCTCGGGACGCACACGGATGTTAACCTGAATGCGGCCGCAGCTGTAGGCAAGCAGTGGATCCTGTACAGTTCCCTCGCTGCCGTAGTACGGATTGCCGATGAAGAATATGGGGCTGCCGGCGGGAAAGAAGTCCTCCACCTTGCGGAACTGCTTGCGCATGCTCTCCTTGACGGCCAACTCGGCCACTACGCCCTGGGCGGGATAGCCGGTGACAGCGCTGCTCCAAGCATCCTTCACCTTGATGGCACCCTTGGTACCAAATTCCGTCGAGCTGCCGGCATAGGTGCGCACATAGACGAGCACATCGTAGTTGGCAAACTGGATGCCCATGCGGGTGGTGAAGCTGGGAAAGAGGAGGAGGAGGAAATGGCAGGAGTTAAACAGCAGGTGCCGAGAGCAGCTTCACACTCAACTGTTCCTGCAGCGTCTTGCACTCCGAGTCGAAGCGTCGCGATTCATTCGGCACGATTCCCTCCTCGTCAATGCGCTGATCCCGGGTGGCCACTCGCACCACCTTGGCCTTGATGAGATGCGGCCAACCGATGTGCACCACCTGCTCCAAATACTGACCGGCCACCGCCTCCAGGGTGTCCTGCAGTTGCCGCTTGCGCGGCTTCAGCACCATGTTCTGGTTGCGGCTCACCTGTTCGAACACCTTGACGCGATCGTGGCGCAGCTCAAACTGAAAAGTGGGTGTAAAAGTAAGCAAGAATGGCGGATGAGCAGCTACAGTAGCTACTCACATCGAAGGGCAGGTGCTGCATGGTGGGAAAGCCCGGGAAAAAGACATGCCTCGCCGCATTGGGGAGCTCAACGCACACGCTGTGCGGCAGATTGAGTGCAATTTCGCGCGACCACTTGGCCACCTCGGTGCAAAAGAGGTTGGCCAGTGCCCGCAGCGGCGGCTGCTGTTCCATCGGTCCCTGGGACTCGGCGCTATGATTGTACAGGTACATGGGACCATGACGATTGCGCTGCCGCTCATCCTCCGTCAGACGCGCCTCGCAAGTACGCATCGCGGCCAGCAGTCGCCGTTCGTCGATGAAGGGAATCAGCACCACCGCCTCCCAGTCATGTTTCTTCCCGTTAAGATCGCTGTCGAACTCCAGCGGATAGAACTCGGCCAGCGGACTGCTGGGCTGCAGCATGAGGTCGTGGTAGGCGATGGGGAGCAGTTTGCAACTGGCCGCCGGCAGTACCGCCAAAAGCTGAGAAAAGGAGAAGGAATTTATAAATATATGTAGTCTGTAGAGGTCGTTACTTGGTTTAGAGCAGGATGGGTATATGATGATCACATTATGATCGTACAACATAAAATAAGGCTTATCTGTAGGCTAAAGCGCTTGTTACCAGTTGGCTTAAGTTTTAACTTTAAGTTAGCATAAGGTCAACGGGCGTTATAACACAGTAAAATGTGTCATAAGGCCCGTGGGCCTGGATTATCAACTATACTATAAAATAGCTTAGCAAAAATAGCTTCACTAAGTCCCAAGTACCTGCTGGAATGGAAGGAATGGCGTGCCCAGCTGGAAGTCGATCTGGACCTGCTCGATGTTCTTGAGATCGCTGATGAAGGGCGCATAGTGGAAGGGGTAGTACCAGTCCCAGGACTGCACGCCGCGGTAGTAGTAGTCGAGCACCCATTGCAGCGCATTCACGTAGTGGTGGCCCAGTTCGTCGAGCAGCTGGCCCTGCGCCTCCCGCTTGAACTTGTTGCGGTAGTAGTTGCGCTTGTAGTTCTTGAACTCGCCCATCAGAGCGGCCTCCTCGTCGCTCCAGTCCTCCTCGCTGTCGTCCTCGTAGAGCTGCGATTGAGAGGGGTTATTTACCAGGATTACCAAGTGGTTTAAGGCATTGCTCACCTTCATGCTCTCATTGATGAGGGCCCCCAGATCGGAGTCGTAGCTCTCGTTGGCCCTGATCTCGGCCACATCGACGTCGAAGGCCTCCGTCTTGGCATTCATGTACTTAAGGTCGTCTGCGTGCTCCTTGAACTGCTCCAGCTCCACCTCGGTGAGGGCGGACATGAAGATCTGCAGGCGGCGCAGGTTGAGCTTGCCGTTCTCGTTGATGTTGCCGCCGAGCGAGGGGTAGATCTGGATGTAGGTGCGATACAGCAGGGGCAGGGCATTGGAGGAGATGTGCAGGCAGGGCAGATGGGGTATAAAGTCGTTGCCGACCATGAAGCCCATCAGCACCCAGTCGTCAATCAACTGCGCCACGTCTAGCTTTTGCTGTGGAGTGCTCAAAGCGTCGAACTCCAGCTCCAAATACTCGCGCAGCAGGCCCAAATGCAGCAGAAAGAAGCGCGTCTCCTCTACGGACGCTCGCTTTACATTCCGTCCGAACTTCACCTCCTCGCGCAGCACCACAAAGTGCAGCTCGTGGGTGCAGAGGCCCAGGATTATCAGATCAGCGTCCAGGCCGTACAGGCAGTGTCGCGTATTGGGATCAAAGTCCGGCTGGGCCTTCATGTACCTTATGTAGTCCATGATTTTGTGCTCACCCTCGCCGGGCGTCTCCTGGCCACTGAGAATGACGCTGCAGCGCTGCCACAGCGGATCCGTGGAGATCTTGGTCTTCAGGAAGGCGCGCAGCCCGTCCTGCAGCCGCACCATGAACTCCGTGCCCGGCGTGATGCAGTTGCTGTCGAAGCGCTCGTGCTCCCGTCTCTCGCCCCGCTGGGCGGCCTTCACCTCCAGCTGCTCGGCCTCGCGGGCCGAACGGAAGCGCCTGCTGCGCTGCTGGTTCATCTTGGCCCGGGGAGCCACCCCATCGACGGCCAGGAAGAAGAGCCGCTGCGGCTTGATCAGGTAGAACAGCTTGTCCACGTAGTTGAAGATTTCCTGGAACACCTGCTGCTCCTCCAGGTGAAAGTGGATGTTGTTGTCGTCGGGATGCGAGCAGTTGTGCACGATGCCGTTCATGTCCAGGTACAGGTTGTCGAACTCGGGGATCTGTGGGGGATAGAGTATATACATATGTGTATAACGTCCTGGAACATCGTATCCTCCAAACTTACGCTGTGCTCCCGCGCCAACTCGCTGAGGCATGGATAACGCTCGCTGATGTAGCGAAAGAACTTCGGGACTCCCATGGCGCTGCTCTGGTTTGGAATCTGTGTCTACCTCCACTGCCCTGCAACTCCTCCTTGGTTACTGGTGATTTCGTTCTGTTTTCCTGGCGAATGTCCGTGTGTGTTGTTTGTTTTTTGGCTTTTTATCAACTAGTCGTATTGATTAGGTAGTATTGCAAGTAGGCGTGGAGTTGCCATTAAGTTTTAGCCCCGTGGCAAGGCCAGATTAAAAACAAGGATATATCAAAAGCGGTGTTTTCAGCACCAATCTGCATAGTTAAGGTATAAATGAGAACCGACAAGCACACAACAACAAAAAATGTGTAAACTGCAAATGCTTTTTCTTGGTTTTTTTTTTTTTGGGTAAATAGCCGGCGTATAAACGCACTGAAACTAACGTTAGCACTATCGGTTATCGCTAGCCGAGACGCAAACCAAAACAAATCACCCCTGGCACGAAACAGCTGTTTTTTGCCCCACTGCCCAAAAGCGCTTGTGTTCCAAATTTTACGTAATTCGTATTTTGTATTTTGAAGCCGAATATTGCAAGCAGTCGTAGCGCCGCCTAGCGAAAATGTCGGCCCTCCGCCAAGTGATGTGCAGAAGCAGCGCCTCGCTGCAGCTGTAAGTGGCTGTTGGCCAAGGGAGCAAGTGCGTCCCATGTAATAGCTCTTCCATTATCTCCTTTTAGTTATCAGGCCAACAAACTGGCCGCCGCCCGCTGGGCCTCGGCCTCCTCATCCTCTCCAGACGGCGGACCGCTGGACCTCAAACTGGCCCTGGCCCGTCCCGAGGAGCTGGAGCAGCGCAACAAGCTGAGCGGCAAGATCTCCGTGCCCACGGCCGTCAATCTGGGCCCCATTAGCGGTGTGCCGGAGGAGCACTTGAAGGACAGACGCGTCCGCATCCACATACCGCCCAAGAACGCCATGCAGAGCGGCACGGACAACATCAACACCTGGCAGATCGAGTTCGACAACCGCGAGCGCTGGGAGAATCCCCTCATGGGCTGGGCATCCACGTGAGTAGCTGATCTCTACCGGTTTCTCCTACTGATCCCCCTGCTTCTCTCTAGTGGCGATCCACTGTCCAACATGAACGTGCAGTTCGGCTCCCAGGAGGAGGCCATCACCTACTGCGAACGCAACGGCTGGCGCTGGTATGTCGATGGCGGCGAGAAGCCCAAGAAGGAGCGCGTCAAGAACTACGGCGTCAACTTTTCCTGGAACAAGCGCACGCGCGTCTCCACCAAGTAGAAAATTACTAATTTTTTTGTTCTCCTTGCTTTGTTCATTCATCTGAATACTGAATAACCAAAATAAACAGTCGACTGCAGGCTGGGAAGCAGGCTAATGACCTCCAGATGCGGTTTGCCTAGACTTTAATGATCTGATTTGTATGGATGATGTTTCCTGTGGCGCTCCTCCCGGCGCCTGTGACCATGGCGATGCTTTTCCCGGCTGCGACTCCTCTTCCGGCTGCTGCCTGCGTGCCTGTGCCGCTCCCTGTGCTCCTGATTCTGCTTCCTATGATCCCTCTCCTGCTGCCACTGCCTCTGCAGCGCCTCCATCTGCAGGCCGACCAACTGGTGCAGCTCCTCGTTGAGCGTGGGCTTGCTCTTGCGGTGGCGGCGCTGCTTCTTTCGCTCCCGCTTGGTATCGCCCACCAGCTGGGCAAAGGCGGCGTTGTCCTGGAACTCCGGGTGCTTCGCAGTGTGCTGCAGCACGTGCTCGTAGATGAGGAGTCGGTGTTGCTCACTGAGTGCCACCTGCAGATCTTCGAATGTATGAATGCCACCTGCATCCGTTCCAATAATCTGCTGCAAGGTAGTGCCATCCAGTTGGAGGCTGTAGGAGGAATTAGTGCAGCAGGAGGCCGGCAATGGCAGTTCCTCCAACATTTCTGGTTTCTCCTCTGGAATGTGGTTACTGGTGGCCCCCTCACTCCAACCTAGGCGCTCTAGGAGCTCCTGCAGGCGCCTCCTGCTGGCGGTCACAAAGCCACGCAGCTGCTCCCGATCTTCTCCAGACATTACTAACATGAGCAACACCAAAACAATGGAAAAATAGTGTTGTGAATGCACAGGCCAGTGCTGCACAACGCAGCTTGTATTTACAGTTCTTGAGAGTTTGGAATAGGGTATATCTTTGATCTATGATCTAGGCGGGGAAGACGCTCAGCTCCAGAAGAGAACGGTGAAGGCCATGATCAGGCAGGCGGCTCCCACCCAGGGCGACTTGCGTTCCCCGATCCTCGCCAGCTTCCAGAAGGTGCCCAGGAAACTGTAGAGGGAGGAATATCAGCGAAGATCGGTAAAGACTAGGATTTTGATACCCACCCCGTCTTGTTGCGGTCTATGATGCTGGGAAAGAGGGAGCGCAGGTAGGCACAGGTGCAGATCAGCAGCAGGATGACCGACAGCAGGCTCTGGAAGTTGAACAGGGCACTCTGCGGGCGGAAAGAAGTCGGTTTAGGCCTTAAATCTTATGGTACTTGGGTATCTTAAGTCAAACCATGATTTCTGGATTCGATTCGTCGGCAATGCAACAATAACAAAACGGTAAACTAGTGACGTGCCCAGCTGCCAAAATCGGGGCCTAGACAACAACTGGTTCGATAACTGATTCATTGCCCATTGGAATTTTGTGGGCTATTAGAAATGTAGGTGCCACTTAGAACCCAATACAAAATATAGGCAAGAAACTTTTAAAAAATAGAATTCGTTGTTGTATTTTCGGTTTTTATTTTATAGTTTCGGCCTATTAGGCATGTAAACAATCGATAGCAGGTCAATTTTTCATCTGGCAACACTGGTAGGTTTTTTAATTTTAATATAAATTTTAATATAAGCCATAAAGGTCTTGCAGTTGGGCTATTTTATTCTACTTATTTATTAATTTATTAAAATCAAAATAAACATTTCTTTTCAAAGCATCGATGTTTAATTTATGTTTTTTTTTAACATCAAAAATATCGATGTCTGCGATGTCTTCAGGTAAAATAAACATCTTTAACGACGAATAATTAAAATTTGTTCTACTTTGGAATAAACAACCAATTTCTTAAGCATCCCATTTGCCTTATTCAAATTCAAATCAGTTAAACTTTAATATTGGTTATGTGACAAAAACATCGATTGTCGCCAAAAAAGTCGATGTTTCTAAAAAATTGTAAAACATCGATGCATCGATGTTTTCGTCGCTGTTTCTCCACCTCTAACGGGAACTTCTAATTCGCTGCGGGTATTTTTTTTGTGTTTGTTACATATAATCCGATCAATTTCGATCGTTCGTTTGGCAAATCAGTGCCTGCTGGTCCCGACCGTCGACATTTTGGCCAAGTTAGCGCGATTGCCTCGCTCCTTTCGGTTTTTCCGTGCCTCTTTTTTTGTCCGTTTTCGTTTCGTTTTCGTTTTCCACTTGGAATCGCGAGGGGATGAAGGAGGTGAGGTGCATCCCCAATCCAATGCAATTGTAGCTGAGCGCGCTCATAAAAATCAAAAGTATATTTAGATATACATGTATATATAATAATCGGATACGTTTTCTCATCGCCCCTCGCGCGTGTGTGTGTGTGTATTTAAATCAGTAATATTGTGTGCGTGTGCCGAGCGCGCAGCGTTTTGTTGTTGAGTGCGAGCGAGACAGCGGCCGGGGAAACAGAGAGAGAAACAGGAACTGCAACAAAAACATTCAGAGCAGCAGCAACAACAACCACATTCAGCAGCAGCTGCAGCAGCGATGACTTCCAGTCGCTGCACTGGCATAGCGGTAAGTTCTTGACTGGAAGCTAAAGTTCCGCGCTTCCCTGCATGTGTATTTATGTAAGTACATTACACACTCGTGTGTGTGTGTGTATCGTTGACGTCGGCGCTTGCGCTTACAGCGCTGTTAGCTGCTAACAGCACAGCTGCGGCCATTCGCCTAGGTCCGGATCGCAGTTAACCGGGAGTGGAGTAGTGTCAGTGAAACAACGTGTGTGTAGAAAGTGTGAAATACATCCCCCAGGAAACCCGAATTGCAGTACAAATCGCTTTGAAGCGAAGGTGAGTTGCGTTTTTGTACCTTCTTTTAGTGCTTTCCCACGACACATTCACACATTCTCACCCACGAACGTACACCCGCAGACACCGCAGACGCACATGCGCAGAGCGGGACACCAATAAAAATAAGTGTGGCGCTCTTTATTTTTGTTTTTAGTTTTGCTCATTCCATTCCACTTCGCCTTCTGTATTCGTATTCATCGGGTGCATTTATTGTTATCGGTTTCTCTTCCACCAAAGTCGGTTATCGCTGCGTGTGCTTGGACTTTCGAAACGGTAAACTATTTGGATTTAGTGTTTCAAGCTGTTTATTTGCCCTAGCTGTTGATGAATGAAATGGGGAGCATTTACGCAATTGTTTTGTGATTTTTCCCGTGTACTCTGAAAGATTCTCTTTGTGGTTTCGCCGTCTCCCTCGCTCTCTCTCGCTGGCCGGTGTCACACTCGCACTCGCACATGCACGCACACCACGACAGGCTGCGCAGCTTTTACAGTGTTGCATTCTGCCGCGCAGTGTTGTTGTTGCTGCCGTGGAGCTTTTTCGCCCCTTGTTTTGTGCCTTGTTTAGAACTATCGGTATCGGTTTTAGGGTTCCCATTATCGTCTGCAGAATCATATAAATTCTGGATTTTGGTGGGATAAGTAACAGGATTTTTTAAAAAACATTTAAGACTAAGTCTTTTTGTGTAGAAAATCTGTTAATTTCTTATTTACAACTGTCTTTTTGGATGTTTAAAACTAGTTTGTAAACCTAAAAAAAAATTGAACATAGCTAATATACCCTTGCAATAGTAAAAATTAAGTATTAATCAATATAAAAATGTACATATTTCCGTTTGTTTATAAATCCATTTTTAAACCTTGTTTTTGTTTTCAGGGCTTTAAAAATATGGATTCCTAGAGAGATATTTAATTCCGCACTTGATTAGCCAATTTTTTAATTGATAAACAAAGTAAAGCTATACACGCTCCCATCCCTATTAGAAGTATATGACCGACGGAAGTGCAATGCCAGTTTATCGCGTAATGGCACGCACATTAAGATTAAAACAATGTTACAAATCGTGCCATTTGGCAAGCGAGCAAACCCGCTATCAGTTGCAAATAAGTTGAAACTTGAACATTTTTGAGATTTCAGGATCTAGCAATAACTTTTTTAAAGATTTTAATCATATGTTTGAAAGTATGGTAATTTGTAGTAAAGAAACAACATTTTAAAGTGTACCCATTAGCATGATCATGTGTGTATATTTTTTTGTTTGGAACATTGACCATAAGAATCCACCGGAGGGAAATCCCTATTGTTTTCATGACAGTAAAAGTTATAGGAAATACTCTGGCTCGAAAACATAAAAAAAGTACATTGAGGAAATCAACGCAACTAAAATCTGTGATGGGGTATTGGGGGTTTTAGAAAATGTAATCATTCTTGTTTTTTTTGTCTTATAAAATATTTACGCCCTTAAGACTTTTTAATACATTTAGAATTCTTCAGTGTACACATATCTTGATAATATAATAAGCAATGGGTTGGGTTCAGGCTGGGCTGTTCCAGGGGCGCTGTTGGCTTGGCCGCTGCTGTTGCGCCATTTACCGCTGCCTTTCGTAATCCCTGCATAGACAAACGGTTCGGATTCGGAATCGGATTTGGATTCGGATTCCGAGTGTGATTACTGCCGTACCGTAGTACACCCGCTTTTTGCTTTTCTCTCGGCGATCGAATCGAATCGGATCGCATGGGATCGTATGGGATCGTATCGTTCGCGTGCCATTTCGTTTCGTTTTCGCAAGTCTGGGGTCTGGCGACTGGGGACTGGGGGCTCCAAGCACTTGACTCGCTCCGCTTTTGCGCTTCTTGCTCATTTCGATTTTGTCAAGCGACGTGTGCGGAACTGAACTGAACGGCGGTTGGCGGTTTTCGTTTCTTGTGGTGTTGTTTGTGCCGTGTGCCCCGAGTTCCCAAGTTCCGAGTCAATATCAAAAATCAAAATAAAAATTCGTGTTTTTTTTTTGTATTATTTTTCTTTGCCTTTTTCTGTTATTTTCGATTTGCTGCGTACCAAGAAAATTAGCGTTCTACCAAAAAAAAAAGCGATCTGTGTTTTTTTTTTGCTGCTCTGTTTGTTTGTGGTTTCTGAACAATAACAAATCGCGTGATTCTTCTGTGTCGCCAGAGATCGAAATCGAGTTTTCCCAGGAGAGATCAGAAAGAACAGCGAGCACTGCTTGCTGCATTCCGGGGCAATGGCTCAGTCGACGGCGCTCTATGCCGGCTATAAGTCCCTGAGCCAGAACCAAAACCATAACCAGATCCAGATCCAAACCCAGAACCCTAACCCTAAGAACCCGGCAACGGATGCGGATTTGACCATGGACTTGAGCCCCCCTCCGTGTATGTATAGTGCAGATCCGTAGTGGTTCTGTCCCTCCCCCATTTCACCCACGTTGCAAATCTAGTGCTCTCGTTTCCATTTGTGCTGACTTAGTTGTCTGGGCTCCTCCGTAGAACTCCGTGTAAACGCAAGATTAGCAGTTTATTAACACAGTTATGGTGCACTGAGAGACTGAGACTGGGGAGTACGAGTACGATGAGTACCTAGTCTTATAATCTGATAATCATAATCTCTGCCCACTCTCTTTTGCTTCGCTGGGGATTACACAGCATTGCCATTTTCGTCGTTTGTTTATGCGTCGCTTTGCTCTCTCGTCATCATCGTAATCGTCATCACTTCGAATCGGCATCCCATCCATCCATACATCCCCATCCCCATACCATCGAGATCTCAACTAAAGCGCTTTGTTTTCATTTTCAAATATTCTGCCTGCTATTTTAGTATTTTGTGAATTTCCTTTCCGCCTTTCGTCGCATTGTTGTTACGACTGCTAGTAGTTTAGTTTTCTAGCTTTTTGCGCTATATGTGATGTGCAATACGTCGCCTTCATTTTCTATGATTTGTTTTTCATTTTTCTGTTTGGGAAACGGGGAACCGGAATAATACGAGAGATTTGTTCATTTTTTCATTCGCTATCCGTCGTATCACCTGACCATTTTGCACCAGCCACCACCCCCCGTAACCAACCAGCCCACTTTGCCACCTTCTTTGGCGGCCTTGAGGGTTCGTTATTTATAATTCCGTTTGTTTGGGCCCAGGGGATAGAACTTGGTAAAACTAAAGCTACCGTCTACGGTTGCAGTTTCATATTCAAAATTCGGGTAGCACTTCCTTAGTACTAGCGATTTCCAGATTTCCAGCTGTATGGTATAAACCATCACGGGGCAACTTAGGAGCAACATCAAAAGCTTGGGCGCTTAAAGCTTAATCCCTTTTGAGCCCAGCAGCGCAGCGCACATGGCATTGAAATCGAAAGTGGGTGGCACCAGGGTGCCTCGATTCTTAAAAACTGCACAATTTTGTACTCTAAACAAATATACGGGTTTAAATAAGATTAGTTAACCTAGAAAAAACCATAAAAATAGATCAGGATTTTAACGTTTTTAAAAAAAATAAAAATAATTGTTTTACTATATATCTGCCATTCAAGGGAAATGAGCTTATTATTTACTTTTTAAACTCATTTATTACATTTTCCCTACAATTTGGATCCTAAGCCATATCCTACAACCCATTGAGTGCCCAGAGATTTAACCTGGGTTCTGTTTACCACCCTACTAGAGTGGAAACAAAAGGTGGTCACGAGTCTCAATGGAGCGTTTCGCGAAACGCAATTAGAAGCTCGGTCAGGTGGTCTGATCGGTATTTGGGGGGTTGCGCCTATTTTAACCCCTTTGCGACCAAGTCAAACATCTTTGGGCAATAAATGTCGATTTCCGATGGAAAGATTGGAAATTATCCACAGCCACTCACGTTTTATCACCACTTAATTCCTCTATGATGGAATTTAAGTGATAGTGATCCCATGAATCGGGTAATCTTGCAATGTCTGTTTGTACTAAGCAAATATAATGCGTCAGGTTTACTTCTATAGACATGTAGAAAATATTTACTTAATCAGCACATTCTGCAATCAAACATTAAACTTTAAACCGATTTATGATATTATTTAATAACATTTTCTTTAATACGGTAAAATACAGAATTTCAAATGAAATAAATGAAAAGAAATAAAATGAAATGAAATATTGAAAATAGATGTACACAATAGTCGGGGGTTCACCGTTTTATCTCTTTCTAAGGATTGCACTTTGAAATCTTTAAGGAGTACAAAACAAGTCGGATACTTTGAGAGTGAGTGGCGGCGAGAAAAAAGAGCTATAATGCGAAACGCTTTGATGTCACAAACAAAACCATACCATGTGCCATAAAAGGGGCTGGAGTGACTCTACTCGACTCAACGTGACTCACAGCCCACAGCTAGAAATTGAGTAGCAACAGTAATTTCTTTTTGCCAGTGAGGTGGAAAGTTTTGCAGTTGCCGTTTAGCGTACCAAATTTAGCATCCACCCACGCAGTAGCAATACCAGCATCATCACCATCATCATCGATATCACTCGCACCTCACATGAACATTGAACACACATGCCATGCATCGTAAATTCTCACCTGGAGTTACGGATAAGTCAACAGACTGTTTGGATACTACGCGCCAGTGATCTATGGCTTCGGTGCAGCTAGAGATAAGGGGCTACAAGACCATAATCACTTCTATATTTGCCGATGGACTCTGCTCTGCGCTCTTCTATTTAATTTTGTCGCCTTTCTGTTACTTTTTGCACTGTGTGCCATTCCCATTCCCATTATTTCTGTCTTATCAGGCCCTGTCCGACCGGACTTTCGTGTCACAACGATAATTACACTCGTTGCTGTTGTAGCCCATAGCTGACAATGTGTTGTTATTGGTATTATTTTCGATTTTCGGTAATTCTGATAGTGCGACAGCTGGGGAGATTATCAGCCAGTCGGTGGGAGATTGTACCACATGCGTCCGCATGGTCGCATTTGCCAATTATTGCACTGCTTCGATTACGTTCCTCCGCTCCAACCGATGAGTCAGTCAGTGGTCGGCCTATGACGATGATGATCGAATTGAAATGCGTCAAATATCCTAACTCTAAACTCTTCCCTATAATTACGTTTTTTAGATCTGTACTTTTAATCAAAATATGCTACACAGGTAAAAACAAAACAATTTGATATTCGCAGTTCAAATAGATAATAACAAGTTTGTATATCTTTTTGATAGCCGAGCAACACCAAACTACAATCTAACAGCGATATCTCCACATTAGTTTTGGCAAAGCCTGATTACATTTATAAATTCCTTTTGAATATTATAGATATTCGAAAAGATACAATGATAAGTTCATCAAAAATATCATTGTAACATTTCAATTTATTTTGCATTTACATAGTTATGTTTGTTTGTGTTCAAAAATAGAAGCGTTATCTATCGTTGCGGATTGAGTAGATTGCAAACAATTTCTGTTTAGATTAGATGTGTTTTAAAAAACGATCTTACGTATATGAATGAGATTAATCTCTGTTAACTGAGCTTAACATCGCGTACCTTATTCTCTTATCAGTAAATAAAAGGAAGGTGTTTTTTTAACTGTTAGGAATTCATTAATGAATTAATGATTTAACAGGTAAAGGAAAGGATTTTCGATCCTCTTATTAAACTAAATCTACTAAAAATATTTAAAAATAATATTGTATTTATGGACAAGTAATTTAATTTCAAGGCGCCAAAAACTCATACGAAAACAATATGTTCAGAGAAACCTTTTAAGGGTTCTTAGTTTCAGTGAAGACCTCATATATAAGGAAGATTTAGAATAGATCAAACATCTCTTTTAATTTTAAACCCAAAGTTGATTCCGACGATTTGATCCGGATTTTAAAACGGGAACAGGTTCTGAGACTCGGATTCCCATCGTTGATAAGAGAGTGCAGTGCAGATCACCGAACACCATTCGAGCTGCACCTAGCGATGCGATGCACGTCCCAAATGCGTGATCATCTATTTGTTTTTGCTGCTCTTGACCTTGGTAGCGGGCCATATGGACCAGTTTAGGAAGCAGCTCTCTTGGGATGTGTTTGCTGTAGATCGGATCGATTGCCTCTATAGGCCAATGACGCACATGTTAGCGACCGAGCGATCGATCTACCTACCCAATCGCAGGGCCTGGAGTCCATAGAGTATAGATTGCATAGCTCAATTGCACCGGGAAACAGCCTTATGGACGAACACGTGAGGTCCGAGTTAAGTGGTCAGGCTTATGAGGTGAACTTTGAATTTCAATTCCGCCAGGAACCGCAAATAATTTAATGTTTGTATAATATTTTGTTGTAACTGTTGTAGCAACAGGCCATAAATTCGCAACTGTCACTGTTATTGCATGGATACAGTCAATTTCCGTGAAGTAAACTTATATATATAAAGGTTTAATGAGGATAGGATTTTTCTAAAATATAACACCAACAATTTATGGGTTTTCGCTTAGCTTTTTACATTCTACTGATATTTTACTTGGATTCATGGATTCTCACAATGGAACCTTATGTTCCAAAAAAGCTTGCATATAAGGGTTTTTTGAGGAAAGGATTTTTCTAAGAGTCCATGATATAAGGTTCCAAAAAAACTTGAATATATAAATGTTTTTTTGGGGATAAGATTTTTCTAAAATATAATAATAATATTTTATGGGTATTGGGCTTTTTACATTTTACTGATATTTTCATGGGATGTTCTAAGACTTTATGATCGAACCTTACACTTAGTTAGGTGTCCACCTAGCGGGGCTTGACTGTAGCTGCGCAGTTAGGCAAATGATCGAGTGACTTCTTTTTTCTGAATTGAAACCCAGTCGTTGTCGTCGTTACAGTTACATTTCATTTCGTGTTTCTAGCATTTAGCTATTACCTATTAGCGCCGCCGTCGACGACGCTTGGCTCTGCCTGCCGACGCTCGGGGTTCTCAGTTTTCAGTTTTCAGTCTTCAGTTCTCAGCTCCCAGTTCCCAGTTCCAGTTCTCAGCATTCGAATCGGCAATAGTTTTTCAGTGCTCGAGCGTTCAGCGAAGTGTCTGCTTCACCTTTTCGATTCGCTCTATTCCCCGGCTCCTCGACGGATTCAGGTTTCCTCCATCTGTCGATCCAGGTAATGAGTCCACCCTACACCCAACATCCATTCACTAATTATTGCCGCTCATAAACGCTAATCAATTCGTCCAGTTCCTTCTTGGATCTGTCTCGCTCGCACCGCAATTCCAATTTTTATGTGGCTTGAGTCCCAGCCAACCAGCCATACTAAACTAGTATCCATTGCCAGTGAAGGTTTTAGTTTCAGTTGAGCTCGTTTATTTGTTTGTGTCCCCATCGGTCTTGGCCATTTCGGCGCTATCAAACATTGAATCAGCCAGCAACACCTTTCGACGGTCATTGGCCAAATAAAATCGGTAAGGTGTGAGATCAAACGTCGATATTATTTTAAAAACACTTCAATCCTTGGTTTCATTTGTTTAATTTCTTCTTTACTAGTACCATAGTCTTAAAGTTTGTTGAAATTTGGTTGGAACAGATTAATGATCAAACAAATCAAGTTTTATAAAAAAAATCTTTTTAAAAAATACTTTGTTCGTTGAGTTTTTTGTTGAACTACTTTTAATAAATATTATAAAATTACTTGAAGTCAAATTTAAACCATTTACCAATGTTCTTACCTAAAAAATAGTTATTTTTATGATAAATAAAATAAAAATTTTTTGGTTTCTACGTGTTGGTTACCTGTTTTACAAACTGTTTAAAATCTAAAAATATTTGCATTGCATTGCTAGTATTTCGCTCATAGCTGTACGATCATGTTGTTAGACCGTGTTTGAGGAGCGGTAGCTGTGAAATTTTTGGGAGATAGAGATATGGGAGCAGATCATCCTCTGTGCTGTCCAAAGACCGGCTGTTTGTGGGGTTTTGTGGTTGTGGTTTGGGCGATAAAGGCGGTCACGACGGTGCCTGTAACACTTCTGGCCTGCCTTTATCATTTTTATTACTGGAGCGGTGGTAAATTTCCATAGGAGAGATGGATCCGGATCCCTTGGTATGAAGGTGGCCGAATGTTTGGCGTAGTATAGTAAAGTGTTGATAGCCGGGGGCAATAATCAGCAGCAGCGAATGGATCCATATAGAAATACTCGATACGACGACAAGTAGACCCATAAATATTCCACTTGCTAATGACCGCATTTGAATTCCAAGTGTTGTGGTCGTGTGTGTGTTTGTGTTTTCCCCTGTTGGCTGGCTGTTTTAATTGTAGATCATCATCAGATTGCAGATTGCTACATAAGTAACCGGGGAATTTGGCCATAATTCCAGGTAGTCCCGCTTTAATCAGCTGAGCTGGCAACCCTGCTGCCGTCATCGAACTGCACCGACAAACTATCGATAACGAACGGTGTGAGGAGTAGTCGATTCGATTCGATTGGATTCGATACCGAGATTCGTATTCTTCAGCTGTTTTCACTAGTTTCGTTTTGTTTTTAGTGTGCTTCTTCTTCGTTTATTAATTGTGCTAATCCCAAACCCGAATTCGCTCTCTCTCACTCTCTCGCTCTCTGCGTCGCCCACGCAGCACGCACGTTTTGTGTTTCTGATTCTGTTGCTCTTTCGTGTTTATTCTCATTCTCAGTTTCACTTTCATTCGTCTTCGATCGTCAAGTGCAAATAAGTCAAATATTAGCCATCCGACCACAACACAAATACATGTGCACACCAGCACAATTTTGTATCTATCTATCTTCGCATTCGATTTGGATACTTTGTAGGTACATCCTAATTCCATGATATCTTAAATTTCGAACCCTGGAAAAACACAGTTTTGTATCTGTATTCGGCTATTTCGTAGGTACATCCTCATATCCCAAAAGATATCTTTAATCCCGAACCCTGGAAACACGCGATATCGATATCTTTGTTGGATTCATCCTCATCTCCTCCGCACATCCTTCACATATATCATACATACTTAAACCCAGTACAACAGCACATTTATGTAAAAATACTCGACTAATTTCATGTCTCGCCACGCCACAACAACAACAACTACAAATAGCAGCATCATCAGCAGCAGCAGTACTAAAAACAACAACAACAGCAGCAGCTGGAACAGCTGATCAGCCCCCAGGAAAAGAGAAAGAAGAAGCAGCAGAAGGAGCACCAAAACAACCTAATCAAAAACTTTCAGCCAGCAGCTGTAGTAGTTCCATTAACAACGACGACCAAGACGACGACGAGGATCAAGTAGGAACATTGCCATTGCCCCTGCATCCCTCCATCAACAAAAGGACACCCGCCCTACGCCCACCACCTCCAACAACCCGCTCTGTAACCACATCCACATCCACCTACACAGACGACCTCTGCAACTGCTGCAACTGTGCGTACTCCGCCTCCAACTCCTCCTCCGCCTCCTCCACATCCTCCTCATCCAGCGCCTCCGCCGTTGCCAAGCAGCTAGCACGCTCCGCGGCCGCCACCAGCATCATGGACATGCCGTACAACACCTCGCCGTCGCTACGCGTGCGCACCACCTCGCTGAATCAGCTGAAGAAGACCGCCGATCTGGCCATCGAGAACGAGCTCCACGTCTGCCCGTCGGTGATGTCCGAGGAGCTGCGCAAGCTGCTGCCCCCCACCTCGGAAACGGTGATGACCAAGCCCTTCCCGATACGCGGCGAACGCACCATCGCCGACTGCACCACACCGCATGTGATAGCCATGGTTGGCCTGCCGGCGCGCGGCAAGACCTTCATCTCCAAGAAGCTGGCGCGCTACCTCAATTGGATCGGGATCGCGACGCGTGTATTCAATCTGGGCGAGTACAGGCGTCATGCGACCACAGCCTACAAGTCACACGAGTTCTTTCGCGCCGACAACGAGGAGGCGATGGCCATCCGCAACCGGTGCGCCAATCAGGCCCTCCACGACTCCTGCGAGTGGCTGCTGAGCGGCCAGGGCAGCATTGCGGTCTTCGACGCCACCAATTCGACGCGTGACCGTCGCCAGCTAATCCACGATATTGTGGTGAAGCAGCACGGCTTTCGACTGTTCTTCGTGGAGTCCATTTGCGACGATCCGGGGATCATTGAGCAGAACATACTGGAGGTTAAGGTCAGTTCGCCGGATTACCTCAATATGAACACCGAGCTGGTGGTGCGGGACTTCCTGCAGCGCATCGAGCACTACGAGGAACGCTATCAGCCCATCGACGAGGTCACCGAGTCGCATCTCAGCTTCATGAAGGTCTACAATGCCGGCAAGAAGGTGGTGGTCTACAACAACGAGGGTCACGTGGAATCGCGCATTGTCTACTACCTGATGAACATCCACATAACGCCGCGCACCATCTACCTGACGCGCCACGGCGAGAGCGAGTACAATCTGAGCGGCCTGATCGGTGGCGATTCGAACCTGAGCGCCCGCGGCCATCAGTACGCCAACGCCCTGTCGACGTTCATTGCCCAGCAGCAGATCGACGGACTGCGCGTGTGGACGTCCTGGATGAAGCGAGCCATCCAGACGGTGGCCGATGTGAAGGCGCCGCAGGAGCGCTGGAAGGCTCTCAACGAGATCGATGCCGGCCACTGTGAGGAGATGACGTACGAGCAGATCAAGGAGAAGTTCCCCGAGGAGTTCAAGGCGCGCGATGTGAACAAGTTCGCCTATCGCTATCCGCGCGGCGAGAGCTACGAGGATCTGGTGGCCCGACTGGAGCCCGTGATCATGGAGCTGGAGCGACAGGGCAATGTGCTCGTCGTCTCCCATCAGGCGGTGCTGCGCTGCCTCTTTGCCTACTTCCTGGACAAGTCGGCCGACGAGCTGCCCTACCTGTATGTGCCGCTGCACACGGTCATCAAGCTGACGCCGGTGGCCTACGGCTGCAAGGTGGAGCACATTAAGCTGCCCATCGATGCGGTGGACACGCATCGCCCCAAGCCCAAGATACCCGGCGATGTCAGCGAGCCTGGACTGGACGGCCTGAGTGGCGAGCTGGTGGCTCCCGATGGCGTCGGCAAGGTGCTCATTGTGGGCGACGATGTGGCGACGGCCACGAACGGCAATGGCGGGCGCCAATGACGACGTCGCCTCGTGAATCACCCACGGCACCCGCATCATCCACCCCCGAAATCCAAGACAATCTAAAAGGCGCGGCTGCTGGACACAAGAGCCTCTCAACCTGAACCTGAACATGAACCCTCTTAACCCCCCGAGTCCCGCACTAATTCTTACCCAATCGCATCCCAAACAGAACAGCCTACGAAACACGGACAAAACTGATCTGATCCAAGCTGCTACAAGGATGTGGCACTTCTACTTAATGTGGCATCGGAGGACTGCATATGAAATTGTGATTGATCCATTGCGCTGTTTTATTATGTACTTTAATGAACAATTAAATATTTTAAAAATGTTTTAGAACATCTATATTGATACAAAACAAAAAAAAAACAAAAAATACAGACTTAAATACCTAGATTTAAATATTATACTTGCTTAATTGGATGTGATTAGTAACTAATCACCCAGCCACACACGCAGGCGGTGTTGAGTGTTTCCAGCTATCAAGAACTATCAAGAAAACTATCCCATCACTGTACTGCGCACCCAAATGGTTTTTTTATCAGCTTCGTTGTCTATTTTTTATACCAGTTTTCGGAGATTTTTGTAGCTAAACAAGTGAGTGGATAGACTCACGGATTCCGATTCCATTTGCCAACTCTGTACAACTGAAAACGAAAACACCAACCCGACACACTTTTTTATATAGCCAAAATGTATATGTTTGCTCGTAAATGTATGTGTGGAAGAAATATTGTAACTACATTAACACTACTCAGTCTTAATCAACAATAAATAACGATTTATCAAAAGAACCCGTGCAAAAATGCAAATTGTTTCATTATCGTTTAGGCTTACGTTTAATTCAAAAGTAAAACGAAGGTACTCGTAATATCCAAACTTAAATATAAGATATGAAATAAATATAAAGTCCTCTAAAGCTGGTTGTAACATTACTAAGATCATCTGTTGAGAAGTCTACAACCAGCTTTTAATGAGAACTTCGCCTAATTCCATTATAAATCAAAATATTTTAAATTCGATTTTATGCGGCGACTGTACCAAATTGGCATTAATTTGTAGTTTATCGAAATCGAAATTTTTCGGCCTCTCTACACTAACTTTGCTTTAAATGTCAAATCTGGTAGTGTAACAAGGCCTTTCAAAAACTAGAGATAAATTCTAGGACGAATATTATATTATTGAGCAAAAATAAAATTTTTTCTTTAATGGCTTTCAGCTGCCGGGAAGTGTATTGGGATGCCGATGCCTCCTCGTCCTCGTCTGCTAGGATTACGTTTATTACCGCGCAACAACGAACCATCCCAGAGACAGCAAGGATCCAGGACCAGGACCAGGACTCCTCTAGAACCGGCACAATGCCACGCTTTCGCAACGAGGAGCCGGAGCAGTCGCACTACAGCGATGGCGACGTCGTCTGGGTGAAGATCCACAACACGGAGATCTGGTGGCCCGGCGAAGTGACCCTTTCGCAGGACTTTCGCTTCGTCAACTCCAGCCGACCGCCATTCGCAGTTGTGGCGTTTTTCAATGAGAAAACCTTGTAAGTTCCTAAGTTGTTGTAAATTCTGAATTGAGAATCGCATATTTTAATTCCAATTTCGTGCACAGCGAGCAAGTGAAATCACCGAAATTGATTTACCCCTTTCAATGCGCCCACAAGGAGGAGTTCATAAAAAGAGGCACCAGTAAGTACTTAGTTTAACAAAATAAATAAATAACTTAGACTGTTTTTAAGACTTACATCTCCTATAAAATTAAAGTGAAAAGTAAGGTACATTTGCGCATCTTTAAATCATATTATTATCTATCTTGTTGCTCTTATTCTGGGGATACTAGTTTCAATCCCCAATTTCACAAGTTAATAAGCTTCAAATAATCTCAGAATTAAATCAGGCTCTATAATATGTTTTTGGGTTAAATAGTATGCTTTTGCATTTATTTATTATGTCGCTAACTGGAGGTTAGCTAACTAAGGGCTACCTAACCAAGTCTTAACTAATCACTAACTTTAGAGAAATAAAAAATTATTATTGTATTTGGGTTAAATAATATGCTCTTGTATTGATTTGCTATTTCACTAACTGGAGGTTAGGTAACTAAGGGCTACCTAACCAAGTCTTAACTAATCACTAACTTTAGAAAAATAAGAGATTATTATGATTATTATTTGTATATCTTAAATTCAAAATTACAAAATTTTAATTTGTACTGAAATAATATTGTTAAAAGTGTAAAATTAAAAATGTTGAATTCAATAATTATTATTTATATTATTTTTAAAAAGCGTGAAAACTGGGCCAAATATTTATATTTTTATATCAGACAAAAAGTTTACTGATATTATTTATTAGGTTGTTAGCTGCACAAAACAGTACACCTTTTCGATTTGGGACCATTTTTGTTCAAGTTTCAGCAAAAAATCGATTAAGACAAATTTCAAATTGGTACCAAAAATCAAAATCCTGATTTTCCACCCAAAAAAATAGTATTTTGGTCACAACAATAGAAAAAATGATCCAAATATGGAATGCCATACCTTGTTGAACTCGTAAAAAAATCTCCAATCGATCTGCTTTTCAACCTGGAAAATGTTTATTTTGGCCATTTTTTGCAAAAAATCATGAAAATTATCTAAAATGCGAAAATTGGGCCAAATATTTATTTTTTTAATCAGACGAAAAGTGTACTGATATTAATTATTAGGTTGTAAGCTGCTCAAAACAGTGCGCCGTTTTTATTTTGGAACTTTTTCTGCCCAAGTTACAGCAAAAAATCTAAACAAAAAATGCAAACTTTAAACAAAAATCAAGATCCTGATTTTTCACCCCAAAAAAGAACAGTATTTTGTCCAGGACAATGGAGAAAATACCTCGATGAACTCGTGATTTCAATCCCAATAAAGTGGCATTCAAACAGATATTTACTTGTACCTACTATTCAATGATTGTATTTACTTTTTCTGTGAAAGTGAAGCTTTGTCAAGCTTTCTAACGGTGCAAATGAGCTTTGCTCTTACTTTTCTCACCTGTGACCATGTGTAATCCATCCATTTCCGTTTCCCAATCGCAGAAAAGGCCGATGGGATGCACATGGGCGACAAGTTCAGTGACGATGTGGCGATCGCCGAGTCGCGGTACCGCCGTCACCAGGTCCTCGGCCTGCATGCCGATCGATCCTCGTCGTCGGCGATCGAGGGAACCGGAAACGGGGGAGCAGGAGGAAGTGGAAGTGCCCCCCGGCCAGACAGCCTCATCAAGGCCTTCCTCTCGAGCAGCAGCAGCGTCAGCGGAGGCAGCAGCGTTGGGCACAACAACAGTGCCCGCAGCAGCAGCGGAGTGCCTTCTCCAGCGGGGATTCGAGTGAGTAGCCAGAAACAGATCCCAGATCCCAGAAACAGCCATTGATAATGCCTTGTTCCCCGCAGCAACAGCAGGCGCCCACTTTCCGCATCATGGACATCGGAGGCGGCTCCTCCGCCACCGCCACCGGCGGCGGCCCACCTCGCGATCGCACCTTCGACGAGGCCAGCTACGAGTGCAACATGTGCACCTTTCGCACCAACAGCATGAGCGTCCTGCTCATCCATCGGCGTGCCCACTTGGAGTCGAGCAGCAGCTTCAGCAGCAACAGCACCACTAGCGCCAGCACTAGTACCGCCAGCACCAGCCACCAGTCCTCGATCCTCCTCAACGTTGGCAGCCGTAAGACGCGGGCCGCCCGCAGGGCTCACACCACCAGCAGCACGCCCTTCCATCGCAGCTCGGTGCGCTGTCACTCGCGGCATGTGTCCATTGTCGTCGATGCCCCGCTGACCAACGAGGAGCAGAAGATGGTGAAGAGCATTGCCAAACAGACGCTGGCCAGCATCGAGATGGTGGTGCGTCCCGGCGAGGACAGCTCTACCTTTGCCTCGAACTCCACGTCGTCCGCCTCCAATCGTAACAGCAGCTCATCGTCGCCGCAGGTGCCGCTAACGCCGCCCACGAATCCCCGGGATCCGCGTAGCCAGCGCTCTAATCAACTGCGTGCCACCATGCCCGCCCCACAATCGCCGCCGGCGAAGCAACGTCGACTCACTCGCTCCATGAGCCGGCGTCAGAGAGGAGGCGATGGAGGAGGAGCTGCCTCCCCACCAGCCGCCGCTCCAGAGCTCCTACTGCCTCCTCCGCCAGCGATGCAGACTCCACGCAGAGGTGGTGGCAGACGATGCACCCTGGCTGCCAGCACCACAGAGCAGTTACCATCGATCACCAGGCGGGGTAACCCTCTGCGCAAAACGCTGACCACGGCGCCAGCAGCGAGGGAGGAGAAGCAGGAGAAGCTGGAGAAGGACAAGCCACCTCGAAGCGCAGGTCGGCGCAAAAGAACCTTCTCCAGGAGTAGGACGGCGATGACCGAGCGAGATCGTCCGCTGCTCATCCATTCATCGCCGCCACCAACTAAGCGGGCAACAGGTGGTGTCATGGAAAAGGAAAAGGTCAAGGAAAAGGTGCAAGCGGAGCCTGATCTGCCCTCCAGTCTAACGCCAGAGGCTGATCTTCGACAGCAGCCGCCGCCGAAAGAGAAAGAGAATCTCCCGCAGCAACCGCAGAGCAGCATTGACGCCTCCAAGCAGCTGCAGCTAAGTCTGATGGCCGAATGGGGCGACGATGAGACGGATGAGTCGCTGGAGGAGCCACCAGGGCAGCAACAGGTTAATCAGGATACGGATGGCAACCAGAAGGTGGTGGTGGACCCTCCTCCATCAGCAGTAGAGCAGCCAGCAGAGGAGGATGAGGAGCTGGAGGAAGAGGAGGAGCTGGAGAAGACTGATGACATTGATGGCGTTGCTGCTGCTGCGAAGAAGCGCAGCATACGCAATATACCAAAGAAGGATCGGCGCGATGTGGTTGTGCAGGAGTTTCAGCCAGAGCTGCCGGATGATGAGCCAATAATGGATATGGAGGCGGAGGAGGAGCCGATTGTCATTCCAGACAGCGACGCCAGCTCCAATGGCAGCGTCGTGTTCGTGGAGGACGAGCCAAGGCAGCGAAGCAAGGGAGGAATACATACGCATCCCAATGGCAATGGCAACGATAAGGCCACATCCTCATCCTCAGCCAAGGCGGCCAGCAATGTCGTCCCCTCGTGCTTTGATTTCGAGGAGGAGGAGGATGATCTGCTGCAGCAGGAGCAGCCGGACGGGCAGAATGGTTTAAGCTACAGGCGTCGCACCAATACGAATCGATGCCTCATCGATGTCAATGGTAAATCGCATGCGGAGGAGGAAGAGCGACCAGCGGAGATGGAGTCTGTGGCTGTGGTGGCTGCTGGAACAGGCCAGGAACTGGACGGTGGCCTCTTCAAGGGCTTTGAAGATTTCCAGGAACCAGTCGTCGTCGCAGCCGCTGCCGTCGAGGAGGAGGCAGTGCCCGTACCCGAACCCGAGTCCCATGAGTTGGCTGCTGTGAAGCAGGATGAGGTGCTAGACAATGTGGTGGTGGAGCCCGAGGAGGCTGTTCCAACCGAGGATACAACCGAGGGCGATCACTTGAGCCTGCCCATCAAGGAGCGTCAAAAGCGCATCTTCAAGTCGCGCAACAAGTCCATTGTGGCCCCACCTCAGGAGGAGGAGGAGCAGGAGGAGCTGCCAGTAGACTCCTCGACGATTGCCGCCGCCGTTACACTGCCTGGTGACCAGTGCTTGGAGTCCTTGCTACTGCAGAAGGAGCAGGAGGTGGAGGAGGAGACGGCGCTTCTGTTTAACGGCGCCAAGAGCCGCAGGAGTAGCGCCCGTAACAGTAATACAAATAGCAGTGGTGATGCAATGGAGAGCATGGGCAGCCGGAGCAGAAGCAAACGGCGCAACAAATCCAAGACTGAATCATCCCGTCGACCGGCGAAGCCTACGAACCTGAGCCTCAACCTGCGGCAGCAGACGACGCCCTCTCCCGCCCACGAGGAGCTGAGCAACAACAGCAGCAGCAGCAAGAGCAGCAGCAGCAGCAACCAAACCAGCAGCAATCATAGCAACCATAGCAACCACATGTCAACCAGCTCAAGCTCCTCCAGCTCGGACTCGCACTCGCAGGGCATCTGTAGGCTATCCCCGGAGCCGAGCTCCAGCAACAGCTGCTCGATAGCCTCGAACATTGCGGTCATTTCGGCGGAGGAGGCACGCGAACTGCAGCGCTCGGCCTCGGGCGCCGGTCTCATTCACGCGGCCATTGTGGACGCCACCCAGCCGGTGCAGCGCGGTGGCGTGCTCATCCTGGAGGACATTCGGCTGCCCAATTTGTACGAGCCCTTTGGCAGCCTGCAGTCCTCCTCGGACAGCAATGGCAGCAGGCAGACGAACTCACAGCCGCCGGATGAAGACGAACAGTCGCAGGACACGACGACGGAGGAGCAGCTGGAGAAGAATGATGAGCAGGAGCAGGAACAGGAACCGGATCAAGAGGAGGAGGTTGAAGAGGTTGAGGAGGTTGAAGAGGTTGAAGAGGCCGAGGAGGTTGAGGAGGTTGAAGAGGATGAGGAGGAGACAGAGAGCCACGATGAGGAGCAAATGCTTGATGATGAACCAGCCGAGCAGCCGGCGGCAGAAGAGGAGCAGGAGCAGGATCTAGAGCCGGATCAGGAAGAGGAACAGAAGTCGCAGGAGCCACAGCCCGAAACAGATAACTGGTCACCGGAGCGCCAATCGCCCTCCGAGGAGGAGGTGCGCTTCCTGCCGCAGGCTCGCGAGGTGCTGCTCAAGAAGCGCGAGCAGGAGCTGCTGCGTCAGTACGAGGCCGACCTGGTCAGCGGTCGGAGTGCGGAGAAGTGTCGCCAGGCACGCGCCCGCTGGAGCCGAACCATGCCCCGATCCGCCGAAGAGGAGGAAGAGGCATCTCCCGCAGAGTTGGAGTTGGAGCTAATTGAACCGTCGCCCACCGAGGAGGAGGAGGAGAATCCGAACAAGGAGGATGAGGAACTGCCTTTGACGACTGGAGGAGCGCAGGAGGAGGAGAATCCGGCAGAGGACGAGGAGCTGCAGCTGCAGCTGCAGCCAATGGATGAGGAGGAACCAATGGAGGACACCGAGACGTCCTTGGACGAGCAGCTGGCAGCCGTCGAGCTGGTTCTGCCGGCCACCTTGTTCTCCTCGTCGTCCTCTCGTCGCCCCGCCAGCCACCCGCCAGTCACTCCAGTCCAGTCACTCCCCCCATCGACGACACCCAGTGCCCTCGGCTCACAGAAGCCCGCCCGGCATCTGAGCTGCGCCCGCACCCTAAGCGATGCGGACGTGGCCAAGGCCCACCAGCAACTGGTGGATCTGCGCGAACAGCAGCGCCTCCGCTCCACCTCGACATCGCCGCCGACGGCGTCGATCCTGACGCCACCGGAAACACTGCTGCAGCAGACCAGCGGGCAACGAAGGCCGCGTCGCCGCTCGAGGAATGCGGGCAGCAGTGGCGACCACATGGTGACCATGGAGAGCGGAGCCCGCAGCGACGTGGCCGAGGAATCCTCGTGCGAGACCAAGGATGGTCAGGAGAGCCCCGAGAACGTAAGCTGATCAATTAATAATACTCATTTTATATTAATAATCCACCTTTTTAGCCGCCTCAGCTGTGCGCTGGACGCATCTGCGCTGTGATGACTCGACCGATCCCCGGCTACAGCCACACCTTCATGCTCTGCTCGCTGAACAACAACAACTTCACGCCGCTGAACAACGTGGCCCTGTACCTGGACAACGAAAAGAACCACCTGGTGCCGGTGCCGCGAGAGGCACTGCTGGAGCCGCCGCGCCTGGCCGACGGCCATCCGCTGTCCGCCGTCTTTGCGGACATTGATTTTCTGGGCGGCGAGGCGGTGGCCCAGGTGGTGGAGCCGTCGGAGGCGGATCTCGGCCAGAATCAGGAGCTGTCGCCGCGCCAACTGTCGCCGCAAATGCTGCTCAGCGAGGCCGCCGGCGAGAACGACGTCGAGTCGGTGGACGCAATGGGCATTATGACGCCCCTGAGCCAGGTGGGAGGCATGGCAGCCGGCGGAAGCAGCTATGTCAACGAGGAGGAGGAGTTGTCGCTGCACGAAGAGCAGCTGCATGCCAACGTGCTGCAGCTGAATGTGAACGGTCACCGCCTGGATCTGGATCCCTCGATGCTGTTCAGCATTGCCGAGCAGCCGGACTCGTGCATCGAGGTCAGCGTCACCGAGACGACGGGGGGCTCCGGTGGCTCCAATGTGGCTAGCGGCGGCGGCGGTGGAATAAGGGCCGTGCTCCAGGCTCGCGACATCCTGCAGGCGGCGGAGGTTTATCTGCAGGAGCGCGATCTCCAGCTGGTCACCCTGGACGATGATGACGAGGGCACCGATGGCCTGCCTGTGGCCGCCGGCACGGATCTGCTCTCGCAGGCGCTGGCCGGCGCTGGCCAGGTGGTGGACGACGACACGGAGGTGGACTTTGTGAGCGCTGCCAACGCTGGCGTTGGTCTGCTCCACATCGACACCCGGACCGGCGCCAGCCTGCTGCATGTGGGCAGCGATGAGCCCGGCAGCAGCGTGGTGTTCATCTCCCATCCGATGGCCCATCCGCAGAACGTCCACCTGACGCCGCCGATCACGGCCCGCACCAACGAGACAAACGCTCTGCTCGACCAGACGCCCATCATGTCCACGCTGGAGAATCCCAGCAGCAGTATGCAGCTGCGCCGCGTTTCGCCGTTGGTGGAGGGCAATCTGGAGGACAGCCTGGCCGTGATTGGAGTGACGAACGGCAGCGGAGTGCCCACCTCGCTGGAGCTGCCCATCACGGTGACCAATCCGGCCATTGCCTCGCGGATGGGGGCCCCCGTTGCCGACATACTGCAATTCGCTCCGTTTCAGTAGGAGGAGGAGGAGGAGGAGGAGCAGCAGCAGCACACAGTCCAAGAGCAGATGAACTTGCTTTATTTTTCTTAAGATTAAGAAACCTTTGTTAGGATTAGTAGAGATGCAGCCAATGCATTTTATGTTGAGCGGAGGAGGCACCTCCTTCGTTAGTTAAATTGACAAGAAAACAAAAGCAACGGACGAGGACATTGCGCTAAGGCCAATGTGGATATTTAGTTGCCTAATTCACGCAAGTTTGATTCCTCGACTTGACCTATCCCTCACATTGCAAATGTAGGATAGAAAAGGAATCCCATTTGCACGTAAAAGATTTAATAACTATTGGATAGAAGCGAATAATAAGTAGTGCAAGTGCAATGGAACCTGTTCGGCACCAAAGGAAAACTTACGAGATGATGAAGAGAAATCCATCTATATGGATGCATGTAGTACATATATGTGAAGAGTTCACAGGAAGGAGCAGGAAGCACATTTATATTTATATTTAACGACCATAAATGACTATACCAATGTGTGTAAGATATGTCAGTCTCTAAGCTAACAGATAACAGATGATGTAAAGTGAGAGTCCTCGACCAGAAGAATAAAAAAAGGCAAATGTGCAACAAAGATATATTTTTTTTATTGCCACGGATCGTATTTAAGCAACCTTCTTCGAGTAAGCGTCAAGACAAGGCCTAATTTTAATTGACACCAGTGACTTATTTTGGTTGGTTCGGTTCTGACAAGTTGAATAAATTAAATACCCTGTATTAAACTTATTTTTTTTTTGTTTCTCCAAAAAGCAAAACGTTTTGTGTCAAAATTATATGCATTTTAAACGAACGAGAATCTACGGATGTACAGTTTATTTTTTGAAAATACAACCAAATATAAATAAATAAATAAATGTATGGAAAAATATTTCTCTTTTTCTTGTCAATAAAAAAGATTATGAATTAGGCTTTTCATGGGTGATAAATAAATCCCTGTAAAAATCATAAAACAATTTCTGTATTTAGTTTGGTTTCCTTTATTGAGTTTTAACAATTGCATGATGATCTTGCATTACAATTCGCTTAATTATTAATAACAATTGCTCTTTTATTTCATAGCATTTGTGTATTCCTCTCTTGGTTTGAATAAGTTTCATTTGTGTTCTGTTTCGAATAAAATTATTGTAACCGTTTACACTCTTTTACAACTTTCAACTAGTCTGGCTTCTATTTCACACGTTTATTTATGCCTCGAGCTTGACAAACAAAGGCTAAACAAATTAGAAAATTAATAATCAATAAATAATTAAGATTATCCTTTTGCATACGAATTATATAAAAACAATAATAACTCAAGGTTTTCTTTTGGCTGGATGGCGACAAAAATACTTTACTACCGCAAGTAAAATTGGCAATTTACGAATAACGCGTGTTTGGCCTAAGCAAATTAAATAATATACCTAGGTATTCGAACATAAAAATACTTTAGGTAGTGTTTAGGTTATATCTTTTCTAAATTTTCTCTTCTTTTTTCGGGGCGAGGGGAAATTTCGGGCAAACAAAATTTGTAAAAGGTTAAACGTAAGAAACTTTCGGCAAATTTTAGTGAGTGTCTGTTGTTGTGGTTCTTCTGTTGTTGTTTCTGCTATTTATTTTTGGTTTGGGGCGAGTGTTTAATTGCTGTGTTGTTCATACTGCATCCATCATCCTCCCTCTGCACAATATTCCTGGCGGTATTCTCTGCTCAGCTCTGCTCTTATCCGTTCCGTTGTTGTTGGCGATACTTGCTAGATACTTTCATCTACAGCTTGGCGCAGATCTCGTTCGTGAACTCGGAGCACTTGGCACGGCCGCCGAGATCGCCGGTGAGGTACTTGCCCTCCTTGATGGTCTCGAAGGCGGCACGCTCGATCTTATCGGCGTACGTGTTGAGTTCCATGTGGCGCAGCATCATCACCGCCGACAGCAGCAGGGCCGTGGGATTGGCCAGATCCTTGCCGGCAATATCGGGTGCGGTGCCGTGCACGGACTCGAACAGGGCGCCGTTGAGGCCCATGTTGCCCGAGGGCGTCAGGCCGAGGCCGCCCACCAAACCGGCGCACATATCGGACAGAATGTCACCGTACAGATTGGGCATGACCAGCACGTCGTATTTGCCGGGGTTCTGCACCATGTTCAGGCACACCGTGTCCAGATACTTCTCCTCGAACTGAATCTCGGGGAACTTCTGGGCCATGTCGCGGACGCAGCGCAGGAAGAGGCCATCGGACATGCGCCTGTAGGATTGGAATAAAGATTGTAGGTGAGTGTGTGACAGGAAATGAGGTGAGAGGAGTGCACTTACATAATGTTCGCCTTGTGCACCACGGTGACCTTCTTGCGGTTGTTGTTCTTGGCGTACTGGAAGGCGTACTCGGCCACACGCTTGGAGGCCTCCTCGGTGATCAGCTTGATGCTCTGCACAACGCCATCGACGATCTCGTGCTCGATGCCCGAGTACTCACCCTCGGTGTTCTCGCGAATGGTGACCACATCGACATCGTCGTAGAGCGTCTTGTAGCCCTCGAGACTGCGGCAGGGACGCACATTGGCGTACAGGTTGAACTCCTTGCGCAGGGCCAAGTTCAGCGAGCGATGTCCCTTGCCCACGGGCGTCATCAGGGGACCCTTCAGGCCGATCTTGTTCGTGTTCACCGAGTCGATGGCGGCCTGTGGGATGCCGAACTTTCCGTCGGGGCCCTAATATTATAGATAAATGAATATTAATATAAAGTTAATATTCCTTTGTAATAGTTTTTATAAAGAGTATTCTAGTAGTGCCCCTTAAAACTATATTTTTATTATATTTTTGGGTTTTTTAGACTGCCGAAATTTCTTTAAATGCTGAATAATGCTATAGATGAATACATATAATTACAAAAATTGTTATCTTCATCTTTTATAAAAATTTGTAATTTTTAGCACCTTTGTATCAAGATTACTTTAAGATTATTAGTCACATATTGGACTACAAAACAAAAGTACAACACACATATATAAGAAATTAATGTTTAAGAACAGTAAAAGGCCTTAAATTTAAATGTTTGCTCAGGGCTTTTCAAATCCACCGCCTAAAATGGCCGTAGTTGCCACCTTTTGCACCCAGGGGGCGCTCAAATCGCTGGATTTGAAATTTGAACTGGCGCCTTGCCGGGATTACAGATTACGACACTCACCCGGACGGGGGTCACGTCCACGGCCTCCCACTCGATGGGCACGTTGGCGGCGGTGAAGATCTTCTGGACGGCCGCGGAGATCTCGGGTCCGATGCCATCGCCGGGGATCAGGGTGACCTTCTTGGTGCCGGACGAGTAGGTCCGGCTGGCGGCGGGAGTCGCGTTGACCTGGAAGTAGGGTAAACGGAAAGTGGGTTACACAGATGGCATCTCTGGATGGGGGCTCATCTATCACATCTATCTATATAGAGATTACATAATTTGCCATGCCAAACAACAATCGCGGCAGTGGCAGTTCACTTCTCCCCCCGCGCCAAACATCTCGTCGTGTTGAGGTTAGAGTGCATAAATTGTTCCCACGGCGTTGATAAGGCCACGAAATCTAGGCCCAAATCTCGGTAACTGTGTTTTTGCACTTGTTGTTGGGGTTTCTGCTCCGAAAGGGGGATGGATGTCCCCCTCCCCACCCCCCCCACACACACACAGTTATCGATATCAGCCACGCAACGAGGGAGCGAGAGAGAGAGTGTTATGTAAAGGGAATGCGAATTCTAAGGCTGTTCTCGTTTTCCCATTTTCGCCGGACGGACAGCTGATGTCCTGGGGCGACGCAGGGGGATTCCACACCTGGTATCCCGTTGGCCATCCTGCCGATCATCTCAAGCACCCGGAAAACCCACCTGGCTCACCGCTGGCGTCGCCGTCGCCGCCGGAGCATCACGCGCAGCAATCAAACCCAGTTGATTAAGCTGCAAGTGTTTTGCGTAATGTGTTGTTGTCAGTAGTGCGGTGGGTTTGGTTTGGGTTTTGGTTTTGTAGATTGGTTGATTGGTTATCGATGGAGCAGATAGCAGATGGCAGAGGCAGGGTGAACCAGGATCAGGAACGAGAAACAAAATCGCAATGTTAGTGGTAGTTGGCCAGCACGTAATCAACTGCTGTCCTGCGGACTTATTGGTTTTGTTCGGTCGTGAGGAGAGGGGGAATCGCGGCGCGGGGGCTTAATTCTACACGGTTCTTACAATTTTCTGTACGAATCTAGCAGCCATTGCGTTGCCTCGGTTTTTGCACTGGTTCCTGGCGAAAATTAATATAGAAAAGTCTGTCTTTTTAGTCTGCGGCCGCCGTAGTCGCCACCTTGCGGAAATCTGGCGAATCTGCGGTCGATTCGATAGTTTGCGGGGGCAGCAGGGTTGCCACTCAGTTATCGGTGGGGGTGGATTTAAAAGTGAACGCGAAATGTGCATCCACTGGTCCGCATCATACCTTTGAGCCAGTGTGAAACTCGCTTTAAGACAAAAGCGACTGTTATCGATAGGTCGTACAGTACAGCCCCCGCGGGCTGGCATCACTGCCCAGCGCGCAATCGATATATCGAAGCGGCACCATCGATAGTTTGAGTGTATCCATTGCAACCGTGGCTGCTACAGCCACAGTTTAAATTAACTTTGGGCATTCGCTCGATTTTCAGCCGTATCCTTGTCGTCAAACTCCGCGAGTGTGCATTTAAAGGCCGAGAAGCCGCTTCGTTTTCGATCTCGAATTGCAGGCCTACTGGCGATACCTGGAGGGCCGACGAGAACGCCAGGCGAGGGCAAAAAATCGGATCAACCGACAGACAAAGCTGAACTGCGGTCGTCGCCGACAAAGTGCGCTGTGCACACGGACGGCCATAGAGAGAATCGGTACGCGAGCGAGTTTTTTTTTCGCGTTTCAGTTTGGGATTCAGTTACCTGCGCGCAACAACCCCATTCGGCCCTTCGCAGCGGTCCCTGGCTTGCAGTTTCGGGCCAAGAGATTGCCTCCAGTCGGTGGCATCTGGCCAGTAGCGTTCCGCGTTCGCCAGGCCCAGCTACGTAAGCGGGCGAAAGCAGCAGTCCCGTTTGCCCGTAATCCGAGTGTGTGCTTCTGGGCCGCCGCCAGAGAACCAGGTGGGCGTCTAGTCCTTCCGAGTCCGTGCTGTGATGCCGATGCTGATTCCGATTCCCCCACCGATACCGATTTCCCGCATCCATTAGCGTTTCCAAACTCAGCTGGCTTGGCCCTCACCTACACACCTACACACGCGTCGCACTCACAAACGCACACACACACGCACACTTATGGCTGTATCTGTTTGACAGCGCACTTCTGCGCTCGTTGCGGCCAAAGTGCCACTCGCCCAGCGCACACTCTCGCCGAACGCGGTGCATAGTTTCTATTTGGCTGGATTTTTCAGTTTTCTCCGGTTTTTCTGAATCCGCCTCCGAATCCTAACCACTGCCATTCCCGTTTCAGTGCTCGACAAGTGTTTGGTCACAGCTAGCACCCTGGAGAAGCAAAACAAGCGCGCCCAGCTCATCCGGGACAAGATGGTGTTGGCGGAGCGCAACACCACGGACGTGGTGCGAAACGGTCGTCGGTCGCGCGGTCCCAGTCCCAATACCCACACGCCCGGCGGCGGTGGGGTGACCAACAACGCCAACAGCCTCGTGGGCGGTGGCGGCGGAGGCGGCGGGAACTCTGGGAACCCGAATGCCAACGAGAAGAACGCCACCACAGCCGTGCCGGGCGCAGGGACGCCGGAGAGCTCGGACGACGACAACTGTAAGTGGATTCACTAGCTTCCTTTATCGCCAGTCCACTTATATTCACTCCCCCTTCCAGCCACCAAGCGCAACGGCAAGAGCAAGGCCAAACAGTCGGAGTACGAAGGTGAGTTCTCTGGCCCAGGTTCCATCGTAGAATCCTAGCTAATCCGTTGCTAATCCTGCAGAGAAAATCCGCGTGGGTCGCGACTACCAGGCTGTGTGCCCGCCTCTAGTTCCGGAGGTGGAGCGACGGCCCGAACAGATGAACGAACGCGCCCTCCTCGTTTGGTCGCCCACCAAGGAGATTCCCGACCTGAAATGTACGTTAATGTGTGAGGAGCAGGATGTAGGGGTGCAGAAAACATCGTTTTTCCGATGTTTTAACAGGCAAACATCATAGATATTTCTGAACCTCTAAAAGAATGCAAATATCGTTAATATCGACATTTTCAGTGGAAAAATCGAAATGTCGATATTTTTTCAAGCTCTAGCCCCATCCTTGTAACCTAATCCAACTAATCCATCTTGTCACGCCTTTTTGCAGTGGAGGAGTACATCTCGGTGGCCAAGGAGAAGTACGGTTACAACGGCGAACAGGCCCTGGGCATGCTCTTCTGGCACAAGCACGACCTGGAGCGGGCCGTCATGGATCTGGCCAACTTCACGCCCTTCCCGGACGAGTGGACCATCGAGGATAAGGTGCTGTTCGAGCAGGCCTTCCAGTTTCACGGGAAGAGCTTCCACCGCATCCGCCAGATGGTGAGTAGTACAGCAGCGGGATCCCAAGTCAAAAGCCTAAAACTCCAATCCAAAAATCCCAACAGCTGCCGGACAAATCAATAGCCAGTTTGGTCAAGTATTACTACTCGTGGAAAAAGACGCGCCACCGCAGCAGCGCCATGGATCGCCAGGAGAAGACCATAAAGGCGGTGGTCAAGGATGGCTCCGAGAACGGCAGCGAGGTGGGCAGCAATGAGGAGTCTGATAACGATGACAAGGTAATTATCAGTTAGAACTAGCTAAGCGAAAAGCCAACAGATCCTTCCCCGCTCCCGCACACACATGAAAACACACACATACACACACTTCGCTCATCCACACACGATCGCCTCGAACTTCGAAACACACACAGAAACCACATCCAAAAAGAGAGGTCAACCGACCAAGTAGGCAGCTTTTAACACAAAGAATCGCATAATCGCATCACCGGGAGTTTGTTGACCACTCTAGGAGTAGAGCTTGAAAAATATCGACATTTCGATATTTTCCAATCATCGATGTTTATCGGAAACATTTTATTATAAACCTAATTACAATTATACATCGATATTATCGATACTATATTGTGAACATATCGAAAATATCGATATTTTTCAAGCCCTACTGTTAGGATACGGATTACGGATCACTGATTACGTATGTAGATCCAAGCTAAGACAACTGAAATTTGTTTTTATTGTGCTGCGGTCAGACGATCGCCATTATTTGATCACGATTATCTAGGATTGCCAAGAAATTATATTTAGTTTATCCAATTTCAAACATGTTCCATGAAATATGTTCAAATAATTCGATCGTCTTGCACTGGCTTTATAAGATTGTGAATAGTATATTTCAAAATGTATTTTTTAGTTGCATTGAGTGTAAGACAGGCGCGGAAAGTCGATTATAAAGATAGCAGGCTTGATTTTCAAAACCTCCGCTCCATTCAAACGTTCCGAAAGCTGTAGCCGTCCGCTTTGTAAAGAAATAACCTAGCTTGACCGCGGTAGTAGCGCCACATAGATCCTTACCCCGACTTGCCAAAGGTGTGTAGCTTGGACTGAACCCCTCTAGGGATCTCCTCTCCGCTTTTCAGCCAGCGAAGTACGTCGTTTTGAAAGTCTGGTTCGTTATTTTTCAGATAATCGCCGTGCCTGCATACATCTCATAAGTTCTAAAATCATTGCCCACACACACAAACGAATACCAAAAACAATAATTGACCAGCATCTATAAGACTAAAAAACACACAGAGTAATGATACATTTTCGTTCGAACACACAGAGATTGCGCCACACAAAAAACACACTCGAGAATTATGTATTCCGCAACGTTGGCCTGATTTGATTGATTTGCCCGAGGAGTTTCCTTTACCAAACTCCCGCCGAATCAACGCAAATCAGGCTGACCGAAACCGAAAACTAGACTAAGGCAAAGCTGCAAAAAAGATTGAGTTTGTTCTTTGTTCATACATTTACACCTATATAAATAGTATATACAATCTAAATATATTTTTTTTAAATAATTATAAATAGCATGGTAAATTATTATACGTAAAATAGTAATTTATATTGATTATATTGAGATTGATTAATTTAAAGAATTTTAAATATTAAAGTAAACAATGCAAAACCGAAATTATGTAAATTCATGCATACTACTTGTATACAGAGTACAGAGTGAGTGAAGTGAAGAAGGGGCAGGGGAAGTCCCCACCCCTTTCCAACTCTACCAACTCAGGCGACCAACCACAGACGATGATAATCATGATGGATCACACCACCACACCTAATGCTAATCCCAATAAATGCATATCTTGTTTGCGAAAAGATTAAACAAAACCCAAAAACCAACAATTTTCATGTGTTTCTTATTCATAGAGATTCGTTTCGCTACATCTGAAATTTTCGTTCGACCATTCCCGACAAATCGTTATCATCCATGCACAAAAACACAGATCCCCCGCATCCGCAACCGAATCCATACCCTCATCCCAAAGAACATAAACACACCCACACAATTTCCAGAACCATCTATCCTATATCTATCATAATGTGTCAGTATTTTGATCTCCTAAGCTACTTTATCCACTTTCGATAACGAAAATGTCCAGCTAAATCCATGTAAATATACTCTTAAGTACCAACTAGCACTCGTCTTTCCATTCTAACCCAGATCCTTCACCCAGAAATGAAACCCCTAAGAGAGAGATTCTACTTGAAAACGGAACTTTAAGTTCTAGAAGAGTTTCTATTTTTTTTTCTGTTTCTGTTTGCATTGGCATTTTGGGAAGGATCGGCGGAGGATTGGTTGGCCAGGGATTTCAGGGATTGGGGCTTGGGGGTTCGGTTGATGGGATGAGAGAGCGTGGCAAAAACATCGTTTTCAAGTGCGAAAGCAACTTTGGCGAGCGAGCAACTACAAAAACAACAACAACAACAGACAACCCGCATACAATTTTGTACTTGTTAAGTGTGTTAAGTTACCAACTGAAACTAAAGCAACAACCCCATACGTTTTTTCTCTTCTCTTTGCATTTACTGTACAAAAATCCAACAATCGAAACGAAACACCATAAAAAAACCATTTTAAACTAAAAAAACCCGACCTAAAATGGTCCGAAAATCAAAAACCCAATCAAAATGCAAAAAAAAAAAACGAAAATCGAATCGAAAAAAAATATATATAATGTACACTCGCAAAAATTGACTTGAATTCGTAATTCCTTTGGCGGATGAAATCCTGAAATCGGCAGAAGGGGCAACATGGCAACAATAGCAACACCAATGCCACCGACGCCACCACGAACTCGACAACCAACAACAACACCACAAATTCTCCCGCAAATACCACTGCCATCAGCAACAACAACAACAACAATCACACCAACAGCAACAACCAGAACAACGGGGATGAGAACAACCAAGGCGGCGGAAGCAACAACAGCAGCAACAACACGAGCCACAACGATTTGGACACCGATCAGTTGTCCCTCCTCGCAGGAGGATTAGGAGCAGGAAACGCCGACGAGGTGCTGGGATTTGCCCTTTCCGCCGATGGTGCCACCACCAATGGGATCAACAACAACAATGGCGAGCTTGGAGATCCCAGCAGCCTGCTGCGTCGCGTGGTTGTCGGCGGTTTTTGCAAGATTTGCAACGTGGTCTGCCATGTGCTGCACGATTCACCGCTGGGGCGCATGTGCAAGAGTTGTCACACCCACTGGAGGTACCTATACCCATTCCAAACCGACGCAAGTTCTGCCAGACATCAAGCTAATGCCAAGTTTTCTCTCTATCTCTCTCTTCCCAACCTCCCAACGAACCAAACAACCAACCACCCACCAAAAATCCAATCAACTGACCCTCCATTCAATACTCACTACCTATCCACACACACACACACAAAAAACGCACTCAAAACCCACTCAAATCCCGGGTTATCCAGGCGCACGGGCAACCGGCGACCCATTTCCGGGCCGGAGAGCAATGCTCCCCGAAGATCCACCCACAATTGCGCCGCCACGGCCGATCGCTCCAAGCGCAAGCCGCCCAAGGGAATGTACATCAACCATGACGACCTGACGGCCCTCGCGAGCTGCAAGAATCCCAGTGTCTACTTGGCGGAACGGGATCGAAAGATCACAGCCCTGATGGCCGAAGTAAGAGAGACCGAAAAGTAGGGTTAGTGGTTGGTGATTAGTGGTGCCAGTGCTATAGGGAACTTAGAAAGTTTTCATATAACTACTCTCCCTTAAATTGGACTCATTCTTTTGGGAAGTTTGAATTTGAGATACTAGACATAATATAAAAATGTATACTATTAATAATATAACTAAAAGTTACAGGAGAAGAGGTCTTCCAAGATCCATGGTGAGGTTCCATATATACCATTCCATATACTATCCCTAAAACTGGATTCATTCTTTGGGAAGTTTGAATTTGAGATGCTGTATATGACATATAATAATAATAATATAATATAATAGTAGTATAATACAGAAGAAGGGACTTTTTGAAAATGTAATAGAGTAGATAGATAGATCACAGATCTCATCCACTGCACCAAATCAAATCCATAACCAAATCCACCATCACTCACAAGCACAATCACAACTACAACCACACACAATTACAACTCGGACCCACTGACAACTTTCAATTGAATGCCCATGCCCTGACCCTGCACCCTGACCCATTGCAGATCCAGAAGAATAGGCAAATGATGGAGCAGCTGGACAAGGAGTGCGATGCCATCAACGTCGAGGACGTGGCCTCCACCAAGCCAATGGCGGCGGCGGCGGCCAACAGCGCATCCGAACCCGCTCAGCCACGCATCTCAGCCCGCTGGTCGCCGGACGAGATCCAGGTGGCCCTGCTGGCGATACGCGAGTACGGCAAAAACTATCCTGTCAGTGTCTAACCCCTAACCCATCCAGAATACCAACTGATTCGAATCCCTCTTGCTTAACACAGATGATTGCCAAGCTGGTGACCACCAAGACGGAGGCGCATGTGCGCACCTTCTTTGTGAACAATCGGCGCCGCTACAATCTGGACCAGCTCGTCAAGGAGTACGAGGCTGTGAAGTCGGAGGAGTCGGGCCCCGAGGAGCAGAACAACGAGCCAGCCACGGTCGACGCAGCAGCAGCAGCTGCAGCGACTGCAACAGCGGCTGCATCCGCAACAGCAAACGCAGCCAGTGCTGTGGATTCCACAGCCGCAGCGAGCGCGACGTCGTCCACCGAAGCCAGCAACAACAGCGGAGGAGTTGTCGAAGCCAACCAGGAATCGCTGGCCAAGAAGGAGGACCACAAGAAGCCCGAGTTGGGGACGGGTGCGGCGAAGAGTGCGGCTTGTGCTGCCAGCGAAGCAACGGATGCCACTGTGCCCACGGTGGCCTCCAGCTCCAGCACAGCCTCTGCTCCTAGCAACAAGTCCAGCAGTGCTACAATCACCATCACCGATGAGTCCGACACGGCCACCAACTCGAGCAGCGATGTGGTGGCCCCGGGAGCGGCCACTGGAGCCACCACTGCTGCGTCCACTGCCAGTTCTGTGCCCGCATCCCAAACCAAGTCCCAAGCCAGCAGCAGTGAAGAGCCCACAAGCGGTGCCGTCGCCTCGGCAACTCCTCCTCCTCCGGCCGCCGTCGTAAATCCCCCGAGCAAGAGGGATAGCTCCGCAATGGTAAGTTTTTCTCTAGCCTGCTAAACCGAACCCACTCCTAATCATTCTCTCTGTTTATCCACAGGCCATTGCCGAGCAGCCGCCGGCCAAGAAGATCGCGCTAGGCGGCGGCGGCGGTGTCGAGTTCCTGGGCAAGTGAGGAGACTCCCGATTTATATAGGCGCGCATAAATATATACCGGTATATAGGATAGCTTCAAGGAGACGACAGGCTGGGGGTACTCACGTCCAAGGGTGGTGCAGCCTGCTCACCGGATTCACCGGATTCCTTATCCGTTTTTTTTTAATTGTCTATAAATCTTGGGACGCATTTATTATATGAAAAGCATCAAGCATCACGGCTTAATCTAGGCTTTTAGAAATTAGTTTGTTTCTATTTCTATTTTCGGGGTAACATTTAAAGGATTCCCTAAATTGAGGATCGTACATGCATAAACACGCACGTAATCTTTGACTCTAAAGCAGGCGAAGAAAGCGTACCCAGAAATTTGAATGAGTAAAGTATAGATGAATTCAGTACTTATCATTTCGGTTGAACTAATCCATTAATAGTCGTCTAGAATTTTATGAAAACAGATCGTGGAACCATACAAATTATATATAATGATACACCTGGGTACGGCCTTGGTAAATGGGGGGAATCTTTCACAACATTTGTATAGGTCAGAGATGATTTTTAATGGGTTTAACGGGTAAGAAGGCACTCTCCTATGCTACGTAGGCCACACAAAAATTAACGAGTAGTGCACACACAACAGAAAACATTAGATTCAAGGGAGAGTTAGTGCTGATTACACAGGTCGACAAAATCGGGACTTTTTTTTTGCCCAACACTAAACGTTACAAAACCAGAAAGGATTTTAGCTGTAGATTACTACCTCAAACTTGGAATCTTTTCATCACGTCACAGTTCTGGGAAATACGTGGCCAAAGTTCCAAATTTTCGATTTATAGTCCCTTTTTGGGGGCCTAATAAAAACTAAACTCTTTGTAGTCCTGAGCCATAATTTGGTGGAAATGGTACTTTGAATCTTTAACTTAAGCTATTGGTGCTGATCAAGAATATATATACTTTATGTGGTCGAAAACGTCTCCTTCACTGCGTTGCAAACATCTGACTGAAATTATAAGGGTATAAAAAGTGACAAAACTAACCTTAGTAAAATCCCTTGTAGGTAAAAAAGTAGAGTTCGCCCAACTTGATGATTGACAACTGTTGAAGTTTAAGGTTCAAAGTACCATTTCCGCTCAATTGTGACTCTGGGCTACGAAGGGGTTTCTTGCTATTAAGCCGCAAAAAGTGCCTAAATATCGAAAATTTCGAACTTTGACCACGGTTTTCTGAAAACTGTGACGTAATGGAAAGTTTGCAAGTATGAGGTAGTAATCTACAGCTTTAATCCCTTCAGATTTTGCAGCTTTTAGTCTTGGGCTATTTTGTTGTCGACCTGTGTTATGTATGTAACATTATGATAATGAGTTTATACACATGTAAATTATTAACTTAACTGTCGTACTTTTTTTTTGTCGTGAATAATTTAGCATACGGCTAGGTTCTTGGGACAGGCGTACCCATTATATACAATCTGGCGAATCACCCATCCATCCGGCCTCACTTCAGCAACGAGTTTCTTTTAGGCTAATTATTATGTAACTAAACAAACACAGTTGGCAACTGGTAACAAATGTATACAACCAGCGCTATTCGTTTAAGAACAACAAAAAAAACAATTAATATGTACAAGTAATACGACAAACTATTCGGTCATCTTACTAAAAATCCTAGGATCCTAAGAATCTGCCGGCCTCTGAAACTCGATTTCGATTTCCCTGTCCTTCTTCTTAGTAAGAGTGGTCTGAACAAGAAGTTAGCACATCTCGGATTCGGACAGTCGGTGTCCAATGAGTTGTTAATATTAAAAATAAATATAAATATAATTCACAAAACATTTTGTTTATTAAAGCGATCAATGGAATCAATGGACACAAAGAAGAATCGACGTGTGCCCAACGCATGATAGGCGTGTAACCGCAAATGACTTAATCAAAGGCCAAAGCTAATTTAAGGGAAATATAATGATTTAATTGGCCCTAACTTAACTCAAACTTGATGCTGCTGGGATGTTGCCGCTTAGTGAGGATGATGTTGATGGTTATAAGACGGACTGGGGATCATGCAGCGCTCGAGGAAGGGGACGCAGGTGATCAGGTAGGCCAGTCGGTTCACCCAGCCCGGGATCTTCCGGCCGCAGACGATGCGGGCCAGGCTGTTAGAGAAGTGGTTGCAGTTCTTGCTGGTCAGGTGGTAGCTGTTGCCCTGGAACTGCGCGCCCAGCTGCTCGACGATGCGCTCCACCTCGGCGCTGCTGAAGTGTGTGTAGCCCAGCAGAATGCTCTCCCGATACCGGAAGTGCTCGCCCAGCTCCGCCTGCCCGTTGCAGGGCCGGATCTCGAAGATGCCCGACATGGTGAACTCGTGGCCGCCGTACCCGTACTCCCGGCCATAGAGCTGGACGCCCGAGTGGAAGAAGCCCACGCCCAGCGCCATGGTATAGTCGTTGGTGTCCACCAGGTCGTACACGTTGAGCACCACCGGCTCCTTGGGTAGGATTTCGTCGGAGCTGCTCCTTCGGCCGCCGCCGCCTCCTCCGCCCAGGCAGGGCAAACTCCTCAGGTGGTTGAAGAACATGCTGAAGAGCCTTGATATCTCACTTGTCACCACGATCGACAGCAGATTAGTAAAAACTTTGAATTTATTTACATTAACCATAGATACACAAACGGTTGACATTATACACTTGGCTAGGGGAGAACAAATGAGGAACCGACTGGCAATCCCAGCTGGAAATTGTTATTTTTCTCCCACCAGCGGCATCGAGAAATTGCCACGTCATTCCCACATATTTGAGCAAATTTCAGCTTCAAATTTGCAGGTTCAAGACAAATTTCTTGATTTCTGACACCAGGCGCACAGAATCAGCAGAAGGTCGCTGCTAATAATTCTGACCCGGGTAACATAACGGTTATTTTTTCAAGATTGCTGCCTGGAAGCCAAGTATTGACCAATCAGAGTCGACCTTACTCGAAGACAACCGTTAGTTTAAAGGAAAGCGCAAATTAGAGATGGGCAACCACGCTGTTCTTGCGTTCGTGCCACGAATTTGGCACGACAGGCACGAGTTTGTATGGAGCGCGCCGAAAAAAGGCCATCTCTAAGTAAGAGCGTATTAAACTAACCGTTCACCTCCTATCGTTTATGTTCGCCTGGTATCTTAAATCCAGAAATTGCCCCGTCGTCCCACAAATTTGACCAAATTTCAGCTTAAAATTTGCAGTTTCAAGACAAATTTCTTGATTTCTGACACCAGGCGAACAGAATTAGCAGGAGGTCGCTGCTGATAATTCTGACTTGGTTCTCATAACGGTTATTTTTTCAAGATGGCTGACTGGAAGCCAGCTATTGACCAATAGGAGAATACTTGTATAATGACGTCACAGGGATTCTCCATTGCCTGCAGCCACCTACTAAAAGCTATGTGCGCCTGGTACTTCAAAACTAGAAATTCGAGAGAATTGGCCGATCTGGCGGACCAAATTGGCCACAACTCGGCCCCAAATTTACCGTAATCTTCAACTTCATAGCTTCAAGACTAATTTCTTGATTTTTAATACCAGGCGCTCATAATCAGCAGTAGGTGGCTGCTGCAATTCTGACTTTACTCACATAACGGTTATATTTTCAAGATGGCTGCCCTTTGCATGTTTCCCCACCCCCACCGACGAATCAGAGTCGAGCTTACTGGAAGATAACCGTTAGTTTAAAGGAAAGCCCAAATTAGAGATGGGCAACCACGCTGTTCTTGCGTTCGTGCCACGAATTTGGCACGACAGGCACGAGTTTGTATGGAGCGTGCCGAAAAAAGGCCATCTCTAAGTAAGAGCGTACTAAACTAACCGTACACCTCCTATCGTTTATGTTCGCCTGGTATCTAAAATCCAGATATCCAACCATTTGACCGAGAAAAATGTTGACGAATGCTAACGGTTTTTTAAAAAATCTATTCTTTTTTTGTCTTTTTAACGAAAAAAGGAAAAATTTACGGATAAATTAAATGTTTTAAATTCCGCCGAAAAGCTGTTTAATTTTTGGAGAAGTTTTAACAAAACTTCCTATTTTTACCCAAAAACACAGGTTATTAATTCCAAAAAATATCAGTATTTTGGCCATAACAATCGGAATATTGATCCAAATATGGAATGTCGTACCTTGTCGAACTCGTAACTTAATTCCCTAACGATTCGCATTTAAACCTGAACATTTTAATTTTTGTCCATTTTTCGCAAAAAATCATGGTGTAACCCCTTATCAAAAATGCGAAAATTGATCAAAAAATACATTTTCCAGAAAGTGATGGGGATCGTTATGTAGGTTATTAGCTTCTCAAAACAGTCATTCCTTTAGCTGTCTTTTTGAAATTGTCTAAATTATGCCTGAAAAACTGCTAAAAAAAATAGGGTATTACATTAAATTTTCACTTTAAATTTTGTCACCTGTTTTTGCTTTAAAAATAAATACATCATAAGGCGTTTCTATAACTTTGTTTTTAATATTTTTATTATTTCCATTTTTGCTGTGTCTGGCATAATTTGTTAAACATGCGTCTTGTAGTTTTCGTTTGGCTTGTTTGTTTTTTCGTATTTAAATATATATAGGTGATGTATTTTATTGGTTTCATTTAGTATTATTATTAAATATAACTCGTTAATGCATTGCTTAGCTAAAAAAAATCATCTTATAATTAGTTCGACACACCTTGAATTAGTTAGAAAGTTTGTAGTGTAATTCGTTTGGGTTTGGCTTGGTTTCCTGTGCATTTCGGTTCTATGAATGGTCAGATGGAGGGGGTAGATGGGGTTTTCTGGGAGGTTTGGGAGGAGCTACAATGTACGTCGTATGTTTGAGTAAGCTATGTTTAATGTATAGTGAGCAGGCAATGAAAAGTCGGTAGAAGCAACCAAAGAGTTGCGTAGGAGTAGATCCGATCAGATCAGATCAGATCAGATCAGACTGGGGGGGCTAAGCAACCTGACTTATGCTATCGCTAGTACATATTTTAGTATATTTATTTAAATTTATATATACGCATGATGTATGCCTTTACTTTTACTTTACTTTTTATAATGCCACGATAAAATCTCAATACACAATTTGCTTAGATACTATGACTAGTTGCCTATTACAATATCATCCGATCTTCCACTTGTATTTGTTTAGCTCCGATACTCTGCCCCTCTTATTCGATTTGGATCGCGATGGTCCAATAAAAAAAAAAAATTCGAAAAAAAACACAGAATAATATATCAACAAGTCTTATGAGTAAGTCCCGCCCAGACAATGAACGATTTCGCTTTCGCTTTCACTTTCACTTTCGCTCCCGAACTCAAAACGATGCTACGATCTATCTGCACATCCGTGGGTTTCTGGAGACTAATGACTGGTATATATACTATGTACATATATACAACGATATATGCATAGGATATAGACAGAGATTTCAATTTGTGTGGATGTTATAGGATGTGTTACGCTTGACGCACTCGCCCTTAAAACACCGCACCTTAAAGGCCAATTAAGGTGCGATCTTTTAAAAGAAGTCGTCAAAGGTTTTTGATTATGTCTGGTATTGCAGCATTGGGGCTGACAGGTTGGGATGATGCGACGAGTTCATCCGCAGGGCGGACAGACTCTTGTTGTACCACTCGTCCTCCGGCGACATGCCTGCAAAAAGAGAGAAGAAAGTAAATCGATTAATTTGTGTACTTTCGGATGGATTCTTCTAGACGCCCCGCATTTCCGAACTACGGAAGCTCCCGGCAATGGAATGACCACCTGGACCCACACATGACCGACTTGGAAGAACGTTTTCGTTTCGTTTTCTTTTTCTTTTCTTGCCGGAAATTCATTTCACTATTCCTTATGGCGACTCCACCCACTTTGCATCCGGCAGGTCACCTCCAAAAAGTATCCACCCCCCTCGGAATTCTGGGAGTCTTGAGTTTGTTTACGCCTGCTTTCGGCTAAGTAACCCAATCTGCCAAGGCGCCTCCAAAGATAAACAACGTCGGATATCAGCAGTCGAGCCGACGCTTGCAGCGGAAATTTACTTACGAACCCAAGGGATTCGATTTGGAACTTGGAAACGGCAAATGGGGGGGAGTACTACCGTACAACCTGAGATTCTCTGGCGAGAAGGCCTCGTTTCGGCCACTCGGCGAAGCTCGGAGAAACTCGGGAACCATGACAGCGATCGTTGAAAGTCCGAAGTTCCGAATCTAGACTTTAGATCCAGACAACCATTCCAAGTCGAGCCGTGGTCAGGAGCGGATGATCAGTAGAATTAAAATGTGCCAGTGAAAGTGCTAGTGCAAGTAATCCCTGGGTCTAGGTAAGTCCCTAGATCCCTACTCACCCATCGAGTCCTGACGCACTCCAACGGATCCCATGTTCGTGCTGTGCGCCATGGAGAACGGTTGCGTCATGCCCGGATAGGAGGAGGCGCCCATTTGGAACAGGTCCTGTGAAAAAGAAATATAATATTTATATGAATATTATGGGAAGATTATGGATAGCTCACCTGGGGGTAGCGGTTCATGGTGTTGTGGTGCGGATACGGTTGGTAGCCCCGCGAGACGCTATAGCCCTGGATGTTCCTCATCATCCCGTTGCAGGATGGGATCACAGACGGTGCCAGCGCCTTCTGCAGCTGCTTCTCCTGCTTGCGGTACTTGGCGCGTCGGTTCTGAAACCAGACCTGTTTTGGAAAAGAAGAAAATGAGTCTTGGGTATCCTTTAAGTTTTCCCCCATTTCTGTTCGCTTAATGATGGAATACGAAGACGGGCAGAGAGAGCTAAATGGGAAAACCCCCTCCTGATTTCCCCCATTTCTACCATCCTTGCCTCTGGCTAAGGACGATGCCAACGTCTTATGAGTGAAAAAATCTACTAAATTGAAATTGAAAATAAGTTGACGACGCTGTTTGCTGCGAGGGTCTCTCGGTTCTCGGTCCTCGGTCCTGAGACTCTGGTCTCTAAGTGAGTGGGAGTGGGAGTATGGGCATGGGTTGCCTGCTCTGTTTAGATATTATTAAAGACGGTCCTCCTCCTTGATGATGCCCCTGCCCCCTGCTGCCTGCGTCCCTTTTTTCCATGATGGCGAAAAGAAATTGCCAAGATGAAAGCAGGGCCCTGCACTAGACAACAAGACCAGAGCCCAGAGATGGGGATGGAATGGATTGGAATGGGAGGGTGTGCAGAAATTTCCGACATTTTGGAAGCTGCTCAGCTTGCTTTGAGTTACTTAGTGGGGAGGTAGGTAAGATGTCCTGAAGGGTGGCAAAAGGCAAAGGCAAAGGCAAAGGAAAAGCTGTAATGGCGGCACCCAGACTTCAGTCTTCAGTCTTGAGTCTTTCGATTTTTTCTCCTTTCATTTTCTTATTTATTTTATCATTATTATTATCTTTGTCCATGACTATGTACACGTACATATCTGTGTTGGGTTGTCGACAGTCGAGAGTGGGTGTTTGTTGGGGCCTTTAAACGAAATGGGGGTTGTTTTCAGCGCCCACTTTATGGCTCGTTCGGTTCGGTTTCGTTTCGTTTCGTTTGGTTGGCTGACTGGCATTGCCAGCATAAAAATGCTGCCCTGCAAAATAATGCTCTTAACCATCAGCCATGTATGGTATGGTATAGGGTATGGTATGGTATGGTATAGGATGGTATAGGGTATGGTATTCCATACGAACGCTCCACTTTGAGGGTGGAAAATGCGTTGTCTGAATGATTCGATGGAGCTCTGTCTATCTGTCGTTCAATTTCAGAGTGTGTGTGTGTGGGTGGGTGGATAGATGGGTGGGGAAACTCAATTAAGGATACATTTGATGGCACACTCTCAAACAAACGTACGTATATGTAGGTTCGTTCGCACATACATACCAAAGCCAAACAAGAACAAACAAAATCGAAGGGAAATTCGATTTTAGCCAACATTTTTGCTAGCTGGAGGTTGTCCCAATCTCAATTCGCCTTTAAGTTGCAAGTATTTGTAGGTACATATATAAATAAATCCGCCTAAAACTTTAATTATGGAACACAAATAGCCATGGTCAAAAGCACACACACACATACATTAGCCACTCGGCCACGGCGGAAATATGAAAATTAAACGTATTCAAATTGAATTTACTTTCAGCATTTAATCAAATTTAGCCGCTGCCAACGTTTGTTTTTTGCTCGTTTTTTTTGGTTTTTTAACTTGACAACGCTTAGAGTTTTTATCTCGATTTTTCCCCGCCTTTGTTCCATTTCTCGGATAAGTTAGATTAACTTTTTAGCAGAAGGATGGGTTGTTGCCGGTTGGAGATTAAAGATTCCATGACCTACAAATGCGAAAGGTGACTAATTGCCAACTTGATAAGCACTCTCATCTTTAAAGGAGAGCCTGTAATATGACATTTGGGACAGCCACTCCCCATGTTTATCGCAAATCAAGGAGAAATATCACAGTTCTCATAACAAGTGGCTTTTTTCCCTTTAAGAACCCCTCAGAATCAATCCAACTGGCGCCTAATTACCGCAAATAAATAAACAACGATGAAATCAATATTCTCACGACTGTTTGCTTACGCCTACCGAATTTCTCGTTTACTCTGGCTACTCGTCTTTCTTCGCTTATGAAGATTATCCCCCGATGTCTATATGATGTTTACTGAACCATTAAGTCATTATCAAGTTCATATCATATCACATCATTGTCATAGTTCTTATCTGCTGAAAACTGTTGACTTATTGCTAAATTAATTTCAAGTTATCTTTTAATAATAATTCATTTTAATTATATTTTAAGCAAAGCTTAGATAGGATCTCTTTGAATTACACCTTTTTTCGATTACATTTTTATGAGTATTCGTTTAAAACTTCCGTTGATAATGACTAAAAAATATACAGCATACCTTCTAGGGTCAATATCTTAATTCCCCCTAAAAATGTTTTTTATAATTATTATTTTTTCTTATTTCATAGTTTAACAGGTATACTTCTACCTACCAAACTATATATCTGTAAGTTCTTTGTTTTTATTATTTAATGGTTTTCCTAGATCCTTGTAATTATAATCTGTAAATTGTTATTATTTATAGACAAATGTTTTTGGGCGTAAAGGGTTTTTATGAAGTGACCATATACTATAAGTTTTTTCCTGTTTATAAACCTTAGTTCACGCTCATTAAAACCCATATATATATAGATATTGAATAGGTCATTCGCACTTGACAAGTGAATGCTAATGCAGTCGAAAATTTGCACATGAGACATGAGATTCCTGGCTGATGGATTTTCCAAACAGATGTGCCCAGGAACGCCCCCTTTCCACGCGCCCCACGCCCACCTCATCATCACATCACAATCATCATCCTCATCATCATCATCATCATCTCAATTTTCCCGTTTTCAGTAAAATGTATACACGACAAATTTGTCAACACCAACACTCGAATGTTTTCGTTGCAGGGCGCTGAGTGCCAGAGTCAAGTTGCGAGCAATCGTCGGATTACCAGGGGGTATATCCCTATAGAGCTGGAAAATTGAGGCAGAGAAGGGGGTTGCATGGTAAATATTTGAACATTTGCTGAAAAATATGGTTTATGCGGCGATAATGGGCCGACAAGGCTCTCTTTGGTTTGCAGTGTCTAATTTGACCGAGAACAGTTGTTTCAAAAAGAAAAAAATCAAAAAAAAAGCAGGGGCGGCAAATGGATGTGCTGATTATAGCCTTATAATAATTGTAATAATCTTGCATGATTTCGATCAGTATAAAAAGTATATATACGCCACATGTCCCACTACTCTTATAAAGTTGGAGAAGCGTTTAGATAGGATTAGTGATCATGTCCTTTGGCTTTCATATCATTGGTTTTATAAAGTTATACCCTATAAAGTATATATATTCTTGATTTAGTACCTACAATACCTATTGATATGAAAAACAATTTCAAATCGGACCATTAATTAAAAAGATATGAGCAAGTAATGGAATGGACACTTGGTGGCATGTGTGCAAGCAGTGTAAGCAGTGCACTCCCTTTAGCTGAGCAATGGTTATCTGATAGTCGAGGTACAATCAACCAAATATTAATCAATATCTAAGCCTTTAATCTTAAAATTTAAAATTTCTAGGATAACAATAACTAACTGATTCTAATTTATCAGCTACTTTTTTCTCATCAAGGGTTATTTAGCCTAGAAAGAGAGAAATCCCCTGTAATTCGACACCGCAATTTCGGGAGTTCTTGATTTCAAACGAACATGTGACATTGCTGATTGGGCTGTCAACCCTCCCAGTTTGGTCCTCTCACCCTTACTCTCACTCCCCAGCAATTCCCATTCACCACCCGCCGAAAACTCACTTGTCTAGCAGTCATGATAAAACTATAAATTAATTATTACCGCGGCGCACTTGAAAGCGCAGCAGAGGAAAAACCATCGAACCATCGCAATCGGACCAGGGGGCTTTTGAGGGATTTCTGCGATTTCAGGGGTTCCGTTCCAGCGCTTTAGATAGAAAGACTTGAGAGCAACACCACTGCGAGCCAGTCAGTCGGAATAATCGGCCGCTAATCGGTGACCAAGATCACAACCATCATCAGTGGTCCATCAGCAGGATATATCATCCCAATAGTCGGGAATCTGTTCGGATTATTGTGACTCTGGCACGAAAGAACAACTGTTGAAATTGAAATTGAAATTCAAGTAATTGGCTACGCTCCTTTCGAGTTTGGCTTGGCTTTTCGGATTTGGTTTCTGTTTATAAGTCTGGGTCATTGTGGAGCTGCTGGACTCCCTGCTTATAGCTTATGGCTGACAATTTGATGGCATTCATTACTCACTTGAATCCGCGCCTCGTTCAGCTTTGTTGTTCGCGCCAGCTCTTCGCGGCAGTAAATATCCGGATAATGCGATTTGGCGAACGCTGCCTCCAGTTCCGCTAATTGTTCCTGAAATTAAGCGGATTTTAATTAGGCAAATTCGGTGTGTGGTGCTTTATTTCCCCGCTCTTGATTCATCCCTTTTATATCCAAGCTTTTGGCTGGATAACCAGAAACCTCCTGATTTCGTTTACAAAAGTAAGCTAAACTATTTTCTAATCTGGCTAATAAGAGAAACATACAACATATACTTTTTCAAATATTTAAAAATATTCTTAAAAAATTAATAATCGTTCAAATGGCAAAAATAAATGATATTATATGTTTGGATATTTTTTAAGATTTTTATTTCAAGTAACTTTCCTTTTTTTTGGGCAACTTTTATATTATTTTAGATTTCTTCGTTTGCACGTGTAAATTTCTCAACTTGTAATCTAATTTTAATAAATATAATACGTGATCCCAGATTATTATCCTAACCACTTGCATGTTCCTAGTTTTGTTTTTAGTATCTCAGTATCCATCGTCTGGTCTTGATAAAACACCTTAATTTATAGGGAATCTGGCTAACAAGAAATACGGATGATATGCTTTTTTTCAAATTTAAAAAAATATTCTTTAAAAATTAATAATCATGAAAAAGACTAAAATAAATTATATCATAGGTTTGGATATTTTTTTTAGATTTTCATGTCAAGCCGTTTTGGCTGCAGTTGCTACCTCCCGTTTTTTGGCCAACTTTTATATTATTTTAGATTTTTTTTTATTTTACACATAAATATCTCATATTTCAAGCAACTGTGCAGCTATTTTTGAGAAAAATAAGCTAGTATCCGTGATGCTTTATTAACTACCTAGTTTTATTTTTAGTATCCCAGTATGCATATATCGTCTGGTCTTGATTAAACACCTTCCTTTGCCTTTGCTTTTGGCTTTGCCTCTGCCTTTCGCCCCCAAAAGTACTTGGCTGCCCCTTTGTTGTTGTCTCTTGGTTCTCTTGTGGCATCAAAGTTTTTAATTACGAGTAACCTTCACGAAATCCAATTAAGATTTCGCCATAGCAAGGGGGGTGTTTTAGGAGGGTTCCCTAGGATCCCTAGAAAACTGACCTGTGTGAATGTGGTTCGATGTCTCCGGCGGGCGGGCGTGGGGCAGGACGCTGTGGTTGGGGTGTGGCCGGCGTGCTGGCTGAGCGATGATAATCCACTTCCGGGCGATGTGATGCCGGCGGAAACCGTCGACAGGCCGCCGCTGTTGGGTTCCGGCTTCAGCTTCTTGAAAGCGCCTTCCGCTGCAAAGACACCAGTGGACCGGAAAATAGAAAACATAAAGCACATAAAGCACACACGTGTTGTAATGACAATTAAAAATAATATTCATTATAATTCGCCTGCTTAATATGCGTGGGGCAGTGGCCAAGTTGCCGCAAAATGCTGCATAATTGCCAGGACATCGGGACAGCAGGACATTCCAGGACAACACCGCAGCTGCGGCCACAAGACGTTCGCCATTGTCGTGAAAAAGGTGAAAAGGTGAAAGGTGAAAAGTTTCGACTTGGACAGACGATGAAAATGACGATGACGATGGCGCGGCGGTCGCATGAATATGCAATATGGGATAATTTATGCAAATTTCTGGCACATTAATCGAGGTAGCCTGGCTGGCAGACAGGACCTCACCTCGCAGGACTCTCTTGTCACTTGTACGCCATAAACGAACGCGTGCCCATGCAAAAAGGCGGCTAAAGGTGGCTAAATATGGGGCCAAAGGTCAAAGTAGGGCACTCTCTCTCAGCTAAACTCCGGCACTTTCCCCATTTTCTGTTTCTGTTCCTGGATTTGAATTTGAATTTTTGGCTTTTTGGCGGCTAATTGACGCGCTTAGCTCGTTAACAAAATGCAAACTATGTAGAAAATGTTGCGGATACCCCGACGTCCTAATTGAATCACAAGAACACAAATAAATTGAAGCGAGTACCGGTATTTATGTTAAGTAAGGACCTCTCGTCCTTCGAATCCCTCGCCTCGAATCCTGCGAAACCGTCTAATGCAATTGACCTTGCTGTGATCGTGGGTGTGGCTTTGTTTGGGTGTCACAAGTGGAATGTTGGATGTTCAATGTTCAATGGATGTTGCATAAGCAAATGGGGTCAAACAGTTCCTTAAATTCAAATGAAAAGTGCTTCGTATGGAAGACTTAGTGGTTAGGATATTCTCATTAATATTTTTAATCAATTTCAACGTTTTCAAATTAAAAGGATGTTTTTTTGTTTTTAGATTAACTCTTTTTAGAAAACGCTTTTTTAATGTAATCAAATACACAGATATTTATCCTTAGCTAGACTGTTTAAAAGACATATGATTTATGCATTAACAATAGTTTTTTTTTATTGAGCATACAAAATATTCACCGAACCCATTTTCAACCAGTGACATTTTTGTTTAATTTCGATTATGAAGAGAATTTTTCTTGAGCAACATCTGTGATATATTTAGTCTACTTAAATTCTAGTTCACATGTTTCAGTAAATTAGATGTATTATTTGAAGAAATCAGCAACTTATAACAACTTATAAGCTACTACCTCTACAAGCAACTGCGTTGGCATACAAATTTGAACAAATAGTTAGTTTTCAACTAGAATTTTATTCCAATCACTCCTAGTTATAAGTCTTTGGAGGAACTACCTGACAAATGTTTAGGCCAGTCAGAAAAGTGGTCTTATTTAAAGCTCATTGGCATATTAAAAGAACTGTCATTTAAAGGATATTAAGGATATTACTATACTATTGAAATTTGATGGTACAGTCGTCCGATCAGATTATTCCTATGGCAGATGTACCATATATTCCTCCGATTAAAAGTAATGAAATTGATTTGTCGAACTATTTCGAGTGGGTGCTCTGATATTCATTTGGTTTCGATATTCATTAAAATGATATGTATTGCTAACTATATATGCAGATCGTATGTATCCTATCGTATCTATAGAATATATGGGACGTTCTAGAAATTAGCTGGTACTGTGCACTTTATTCATATGGATCGATCCATTTATCTCAATCTTAGCATTTTTAATTTCTTAAGTTGATGTGAAAGAGAAATCATTTTCCTCTTATAAATGCAACCTAAAACATTGTAATTCCCGGCTCTGTCATTGCAAATTGTCTACACTCGCCTGATGATTGATCTTCTGATTGATTAGAAGTTAATATAGAACAAAGTAGGTCATGTTTATCAAGCTGCGATTTGTTTTGAATAATTGCCTAAGAATTAAATTTCTTTAAATACCTATCCACTAAAGTTCATAAATAACAAATAAACAGCTACAAGTTCTTAGGAATAACACCTCTTCTCCAGGCTCGAATTAAAAGTGACTCAATGGTTTCAGCGATAGCTGGAATTTAAATAAGTGCAATAGTTCATAATTCTTTATTTTTTACTTTAAAGTTCCTACTTTATTGGTTTCCAATTGTTTATTAGGAATAAAACACAAAACACAATTTTAGCCTCTTTTCAACATTTTAGGGTGATGCAATATCTTTAAATTTAAATTTATGAATATTTTTAGAATTTCTTTTTTTACTTTGATAATATAAAAAATTAGTCAGAGTCGTAAACAAAGGATCCGAAATATGCAACTCTGTTTTAAATGTACCATATAATGTTAATTTAAATGGAGTTTATAAGTTAAACTGGGAATATCATCTAAATACGACACTTAAATACCCTTGCAATTCCAAAGCAAATTAGTTCTAACATTAACAGCTCTTAAAAGTCGTGTTAGTAATCGTCTTAGAGTAGGGTTAAAACCTTGAAAATGCCAGAGAATTCAGAGTTTAAAGCATTCTTTAAATTTAAAATGCGGACAAGAAAAGGGCTCTAAAATGCTTATTTTTTCATAGTTTGTTATCATATCTTGTTCGTTTCTAAAAGTATTCATCTGGGAACCTATAAAGAAATGTAATTACGACCTTTTTCTGCTCTATAATAATCTAATCAATCAATCAGGATTTGGTCAAGGTCAGAAGTAATATCACTAGTTTGTTGAAATTGTAGCTACATACTTTTTAAATACCCAACTTCCTTTCATTTTTCACCAGAGTGGGGGTATCTATCCCACCTATCCTTTTGCCTTTGGTGAATCTCTTCAGTAAAACTTTTCTAGTTTTATTCGGCACTAATCCTGCTAATTGGGACCTTAACAATGAGCAATTGAGAAATATTTTTCAAGTTTTGATAAGGCGACCTTTTTGAAATTGGGCTTATTAAACGAATGATAAGAGAAAATCATAACATCATATCATATCAGTCCTTATTGTTATCCTTTAGTACATTGGATTGAAGGTGGTATAATTCTATTCGTTTAAGAGCTGCTATAAGCGATGGATGAAGCTAAGAAAATACCCTACCTATTGCTATTAAAAAAGGACACAAAGGAGCCAGCTTGGTTTCAAGGTTAATCGTTTTAGTTTAGACCTTAAGCCATCAACACCCCGAGATTTTCGCTATATATTCTGCTCATTTCGACCTATTGATGACCCATTGGCTTTATTGAGTGTTTATAGTAAGTGTGCTGTGGATTAGAGGTTGTCCAGCTGTCCAGCTGTGTAATCCCCACTGGAATGGGGCACCAGGAAGCAGGATAATCCACGGACAAAGGGAGTCGGTAATAGGAAGCTGCAAAGGAGCATCAACAAACAGGCGGCTGACAAAGGCCAAAGGACAATGGCGAAGAAAAGGGGTGCCAGAGTGCGGGTGCCAAGGGATAATTTCGAGCTAATAGCTAATGGATAGATTAGAGCAGTGGTGGCCAGCAGAACGTGGAATCTGCTTCTGCGATCGCTGTTCTATGCCGTGTGTGTGCACTGCGCAGTGGCAAAGCGGCGGCAGAGGCCTTCAACTAAACTAGGATTAGAGATCGGAAGATCGGAAACCAACTCACCCGAGATGGTGTGATCCGAGAGGCGCGAGGGCGGCGTGTGGGCCGGCGTGTGGTGGTGCGAGGACGAGTCCATGCCCGGCGTGGGCAGCCCCGAGTAGAGGGCGCTGAAGTCCTCGGGCGTGCTGCTGCACTTGCGCTGGTGGTTCAGCGAGGAGGAGGAGGACTTCTCCAGCGTGGTGATCGGCGACCGGGTGTCCTGCAGGCTGAGCAGCCTGTTCTCGTGCGCCGATCCCCCGCCAATGCCCATTAGCCGCTGATCCTGGAAGGACATGAACTTGGTGTCCTGCCCCACACCGCCGACGCCGCCGCCGTGCTGCTGCATCTGGCTGGCATGATCCTCCAGCAGGCCCTGCTGCAGCCCGAGCAGACCGCCCACCAGATTCGGACGCAGCTCGTCCATGCTCAGCCCCTTGCCCGCCTGTCCGCCGCCGGCCGCTGAGAAGTTCAGCTGGCGGCTGAAGATCGCCGGAAAGATGTTGAACTGCTGCGAATCGGCTGAGGACTGAGGACTGAGGCCCAGGCTGTGCCCAGGCGCCACGTGGGGCAGCGAGGACACGGAGACGGCGGAGGAGGAGGACGCGGCTGCCGAGGAGGCGGCCGAGGCGGCGGCGGCTGCTGCTGCGGCTGCCACTTGTGCCGCTGCTGCTGCGGCGGAGGACACCGAGGATCCCGGAGTGCCGCCCGCTGAGCTCGGTCCGTTGCCGATGAGCAGCGTGGGTGTGGCTCCTCCGTTGTTGTTGATCAGCTGCTGTTGCGCCTGCTGCTGTTGCTGTTGCGGCAACTGTTGCGGCAGCTGTTGCGGCAACTGTTGCGTCTGCTGCTGTTGCTGCGCCTGCTGCTGCTGTTGCGGCAGTAGACCGTGATGACCGTGGGCTATCGCCAAGGCGTGGGCGTGACTGTTGTGGGCGTGGCTGCTATGGGCGTGGCTGGCGTGGGCGTGCGGATGGGCTAGAACTGAGTTGCTGCCGTTGTTGCTGTTCGTTTGCTGTTGCTGTTGTTGCGCCTGCTGTTGCGCTTGCTGTTGCGCCTGCTGCTGTTGCTGTTGCAGCTGCTGTTGCGCTGCCGCTGTTGCGAGGCTGTTGTTGTTGTTGTTGTTGCTAGTGCCGCCGACGACGACGGGTCCTCCGGCGGAGGCAGATGTTCCACCGGAACCAGGGCCGCCGGCACAACTCTGATGTTTGAAATCCAACTTGTGGCCGGCGTAGAAACGCTGCGTATCGATATACGTCTTGAAGAAGTCGATTGAGTAATCCAACTGGAAGCTGTCTCGCGGCGAACGCGCTCCCGTTTTGATTGATCGAATTTTGGTGGGGGGTTATATCCCTTTGGGGATATATATATGATATGATATATATATAGTTGGTGAGCTGTTCGATGTTTCACTTGGTTTCGCTTGTTTCACTTGCTTGTTTCACCGACGGCAAATCACTTTGGCACGACACATTCAAAAAAAAAACAGACGAGAACAGTCTTATCCAAAATATCCAATATCCTATAGGATCCCTTATATGATAGACCGCTGGGGACTCAGATTCAGAGGATCGGTACCGCGAACCATTAGATCGTATATTATATTATTATTACTGAATAGTATTATATCGTTTAACCGCTTCGTGTGTACCGCTTTGCCAGGAGCCGTTGGAGCAACTATGGCTGTTTGTTTTTTGACAGCTCGTCCTGCTCCCCAGGAAGGAGCAAGAGGAAGAGCGAGTGTGTGTGTGTGTGTGCGAGTTTCGGTGAGTGCGCGAGTTCAAGATGATAACACAATTTTTTTTATTTTTCTCCTGTTTCTTGTTGTTGTTTTTATTCCGCTCAAAAGTTCCTTTGTTATGGTTCGATGCTATTGTTGTTGTTGTTGTTGCTTGATGGCTAACACGCTGGCGATACGGCGATACGTATTCTCGGCCGATCAAACTTAAAATGATATACAATTTCAGGCAACATACAAAATTATAACGAAATTAAGGATCATGTGCTCGACAACAGAGACGCCGCCGTCGCTGCTCGCTCGTCCTTCTGCTTTTGATTTTCCTATCCCTGTTTCGTCCTGGTGGTGTGTTCATATGTGTGTGTGAGTGTCCTGCTGCTGCTGCTGCGGGGACATTTGCGGGCTGCGCGCGAACGATTGGTGGTTTTCCCTCCGCACACTGCAGTTGTATGCGTGCCGTGTGTCTGTGTGGCTGCCGAGACCACGAATCGTTAGTCGTACTAATAATTTTCAAAAAATAATGAAGAGCGAGAGAGAGAGAGCGGAAGAGAGGGAGCCAGGCAGAGAGAGGGAGACAGGCAGACAGAGTGGCGTACCACTTGCCGTCTCGCTTTAACTTGCTTGGTTAATTCAGTTAGTCGTTCGCCATTGCTTTGGTATCTGTGTCTCTGTATCTCTGGATCTGTATCTGTTCCGGTCTAACTGTAGTAGTCCGAAACGGGAATCCGAAACGAGAATCCGAATCGGAGTCCGAATTCGCATTCGAATCAAAACTAGTGCTCTTTGGGCCACATGAAAGCCAGGATGCGGAGCAGGAAAAGCTCCTTGATCCTTCCGGCGGCGCAGGAACAGCACTTGAAATTCCACCATCCAAATTTACATCTAAATCCGAATGAGATCGAGCTGAGACAGTTGGCGACAGGACCAGTATCACAACCAGAACCACACCAGGCGAGTCCTGGAGAGACCAGCTTAATCCTGGCCACTCGACTCGAATGCCGAGTTGCGCGATGCTGCCTAGCAGGCTAGTGGGGAGTGAGAGAGACGGTACTCTGGACACGGCGAAAGAGATGGCAGTAGGTGCATGCCGGGCGACGTCGGCAGAAGCTGCGATGTCCTGCCAGCACCGAAGCACCAGTTGTCTCACTCTAACCTTTGGCCACGTGGGCACAAGGGCCTTTGGCCAATCGTAGGCCAGCAAAATGGAGTCAACCCCCCTTGAATCCCCTTGAACATTTTGTTGTTATTTTTGCCGCTGCTGCGCAATGAATTAATCCTTGTTAAATGTGTCGATGACACAGGACGACGCAGGACGATGGCAGCAGCGCTGTTGCGAGCGCTGTTGCCGCTTTTCTTGCCACTTTCTTTCGGCACTTTCAGCGCAGAAAAGCCATGGAAAGCGGGAAAAGCTAGCAAAAGCCAGCTGTCTATCCACTTCGTCCTTCGTATCCCTGCAAATCCTTAAAACAATACATTCAGCTGAAAGTCCCCAAATGCCTGTCTGCTGCTTCTTTGCTCTCCTTTCCTTTCCTCTTCTTTCCTTTCGTTTGGCAAGTTCCAGCTCCTCGTTGAACATTTTTCCAGCGGGGGCGTCCTCCGAAGGATGAGGTATCCTCATCGCCGCTTTAAGGCGGTCCGCAAATGGGGCCCAAATGGGCCACTCATCGGATCTGTTGTTCCTTCCTCCCTTTATATTTCTGTTTCTGTTTTTTTTTTTTCGGCCTGGGTCGAAATGATTAAAACTTTTTCTTGGGCAAGAACGAAAAAAGTGCTTAACTGGGTACAATACACACACACATATATTCAGCTTTAGCAAAATGAGTTGTATTTTAAAGAGCGAGTGCCAAAACGAAAATAACAGCTGAGGAGGGAGAAAAACTGAATTACTGCAATAATAGAAAATAGAAATGGCGGCAGCCAGATAAACATTCGGATAAATATAAATTGTAAAGGAGTTACCGGCAATTTGGCTTCGTTTCAAAATTAAATGAAAAAGATATTCAGCTTGTGCTTAGCTACCAAGAATTAGAAGTTTACATCATAAATACATATTATTATTTAAAAATCTAAATTAATAAATACCTAATTGGAACATACCTGGGGATGATCTCGATAAACTGCTGTTGGAGTCCAGTTCCATCCAGATGACATCCTAATATATGGATCTCCTGAAGTCACTTCACAACCACCCACACCAACTTCCGGTCAACTGATTTATCGGCTACCATAGCCCCTAGGTCGTACATTTTTAGCTAGAACTAGTTGGGAATTATACCGAGAGACTCTTTTTAAATTAACTTTATCGATGACGTGGCCCATTGTAAATTTTATAAATTTTACATTCAAAAATATGTTATAAATACCTAATTGAGGGACATATCATAGTTTATTTTTGTCTAAAAGTCTTATGAATATTTTCCACCCTAAAATATCAGTATTTTGGACAAAACTTTGGAAATAATAATATAAATATAGATTGTCATACCCTGTTGAGCTCGTAATTTAATTTCGAATCAATTGGCATTAAAATCTGGAGAATTTAATTTTTGTCCATTTTTTGCAAATGATGTAACCATCATGATGTAACCATCATGATGTAACCCCTTATTAAAAATGCGAAATTTCGCCGAAAAATTAATTTTCCGGAAAGTTATAGTGATCGTTAGTTTACGTTGTTAGCTGCTCAAAACAGTCCGTCTTTTAACTGTAGGCCTCGATTTGTGCAAATTACAATTGAAACACATGAAAAAAGTTTATTTTAAGCTAGAGCTGGTTGGGAATTATAAGTACCCACCGAGAGAATCTTTTTAAATCAAGATTATCGATGACGTGGCCCATTGTAAATTTAAATAATTTTACAACTGACAGTCGTTATTTGGACAAATCAAGCCCGACAAGTTGACGACCGACTGTTTTGAACAGCTAACAACCCAAACTAACCATCCCCTTCACTTTTGGACATTTTTTTAAATAAATTTTTGCATTTATAATTATAATACTTTTTGGCCAAAAGTGGTCAAAATTTAAAATTTCTAGGATTGAATGCGAATCGATTGGGAATTAAATCACGAGCTCACCAAGGTATGACACTCCCGTCCCGTTTGGATCAATCTGAATGCCAATCGATTGGGAGTTTATTTACGAGCTCGTCGAGGTATTACATTCTATATTTCGGTAATTTTTTGCATTGTTTCTGCCAAAAAACTGTTTTCTTAGACCGAAATATCGGGATTTGAACTTTATACAAAAATATTAGCTTTCTTTAGGGGTTTTAAATCTAAATAGGTCAAAAAACTCCATTTAAATTTTCTCATCTGATATTGAGAACAATCAACTCAAAACAAGATATGTTTTGTGCTCACACGGTTTTTAAGAACGAATGTTCTTAATTCAACAACAATGTGCTTGGATTTTTCTTCATTTGTATATGTATAGCACATTGTTGTTTTACAGAAAACTTCAGTGTTTACTTTAGAAATATTCTAAACCTTAAGCATTTTTCCAAATAATGTTAGTTGGCAGATATGGTGGGTAAAACTGCAGTGTGGACAGCACACAGCTTTAAAGGTTGCATTTAAATGCAGCATGAGAGGTCAAAGGGCGCCCGCCGACCCGGCACACATACAACTAAGTGTTCTCCGTGGGTGTACGGGAGTGTACGTGGGCCAGTACTTTCCCAAAGTCAAACAGACACACACATGGGGAGACTTGGGATGGGGGAAAGAGGAGGTTGTGAAGCAGGCTATTAAGCATCCATTTAGGATACTAATTTGTGTATCATTACAAATTGTATCTGTGCACACACACACACGCACAGCCACAGCCACTGCACATCCAGCTCCCAACCACCACCCATTATCACCCATATAGAGCTCCATATAGACCACCCTATAAACCCCCCCATAAACCACCCCCCCAATGGCCACAGGCAAGCTTGCCTTTGCTCTGCTCTCGCATGTTACTCATACGCAGCGTTGGCCACAAAGAACATATCACTGAACACAGGGATTGCAATGGCAAAATGGCAAACTGGCAAAGGGGGCGGAGTTTTAGTGGGTAGATGGTTGGTAGATGATCATCATAACATCAATTAAGGCTCCTATCCATCTATTCCATTTCATTTCCAACCAACAAAGCAAAAACCAGCAAAAAGCCAAGGAAAAACCTAAAACCGAAACCCAAAAAGGAAAAGGAAAAGCAAGCATTTTTTGCCTTATTTATTGATGTTGTGTAGTTGTAGTTGTCCAGCCTGTGAGGACATCTTTCAATTTTTCCGAAACGACAGAGGAGCTCGTTCCAAGCCAAGAACAAAAACAATTGCTGCTGTTGTTTTCACTGATGATGGCTTTTCTTTCACACACACACAGGCATATGGGGGTCGAAGAAAAAGAAGAAAAAAGAAAAACCACCTCGCCATCACTTTGCAAGAAAAAGTAAGAAAAATGTATCTCATTGATGTGGCTTTTTAACTTTTCATTATTTACCGCTAAAAGCATCTTTTAAAAATTTTCAAATAGCTGCCGCAACAGAAAAAGCGCCCGACAACGAAAAAAAAAACAACGGAGAACATTGGTAAAAAGGGAAAAGTTCAAGGAACAGAACAGAACAGAGAACAGAACAGAGAGCAGGGCTAAAAAATGCGAAAGACAAAAAAAGCAAGGAAAATAAAAGAGGGAATTAAGGATATACACTCGAGTGTTGCGACTATCAGCTACCCTACAAAGTAATTAAATATATACCGATGAGTTTTATGGTTCGATCTTTTAAACATAGCTACGTTGGTTAATTCTTTTAATTAGGAATAAGGAATATACTTAAGTATTGCGACTATGGGCTACCCTGGGGTGCAATTTAACATTAAATATACCAGTTCAAAATTTTTGAATTACTGCAATTTTCTTATACGTGTTTATAAAATATATTTAAAACCTTTTAAGACATATTATTTGAAATGTGCTAGATAGGTAGTTATAATACATATACCCATTAGTCGGCGTTTAAAGGGTATGAAAAGGAAAGCAAAATGGTTGGGTGCTTGGAAAGTGCTCGTTCCACCCCCCCTACAAACCGCCAACCCCCCTTAACCCTCCGCCACCCCGGCCTCCCCCGCCCCTGCTGCCGACAACCGGCTGACGCCATTTTGCCAGGACTTTGATATCACCCCTGTTTCATTCGCCTGTTTCGTCCTTCAACTCATTTAGCTGATGCTGCTGTCATTTTTTGCTCGCTCCTTGCGGCTGCACCACGCCCACTACTTGGAGCACTAGCTGCCGCCCCCTTTTAGCCGCCCCTTTTTATATTTCTTTTGTGATGTCTGCGTGCGCCGTTAAACATTGCTGAAAGCCCCAGCCCCTCTTTCCCCTTCTTACAAGCTCTTGCGACTCTTTCTCTTTTTTTTTTTTTTTTTTTTTACTTTTTTGACGTTTTTACTTTGATTGCAAAACGCATTTTTATTCCTTGTCGCGCTTAAACGCGCTTAATTTAGCCTATTAGTTTCTTGAATGCTTTTAAACACAAGCACATGCACACGCACACTCACACTCACACTCACACAGGAGGAGGAAGTTCAATTACGCTGGCCAAGATGAAATTCGAGCTCCTTTAAGAGGATTCCTCATGTTAGGATTCCCCATTTTCACTGAAAGAAATGTGTTACAGCTTACACCGAACAAAAAACACTGCTTAGTCACAAGGAAATAAATTCAGAAAGGTTCTTAAACCCAAATAACCCATATAACAACGATATAGAAAGTTATTAAGAACATTTATTCGATGTAAAACTAGATAAAATCGATAAAATCGATGTTTCGAAGTCAAATCACAAATCAAATATCGAGAAATAGCAACTGTCGATATTTTTTCAAGCTTTATGTAAAAAAAAACCGTCCTTTTTTAAAGTACTTATATTTTGTAGCATACTTTTAAACGCCTTTTAACGCGATTTCTTAGGAAAATAACATTTGCAAATTTTAGTTCTCTTATTCGCATAGCTAAAAGGGTATTATGTTTTCTTGCACAAGTTCTTAACATGCTACATAACCCCTCTTTTGCTATGCGAGTAACGGATATCATCGGAAATGAAAAAGTTGTGTGAAATCCAAAGATTATTATTATATTATCTCAAAAACTATTTAGCATATAATACATTTTTTTTAATTTTAAATTTTAACGTCGACTTTTCGTGTTTGGTGGCTGAACTCTGATTTTTAATAATTGAATTAAGTAAATCTGTTCATTCCTCAACACAAGAAGTTAGCGTAAAATAACAGCGCATACAAATTGAGTGATAATAACTTGGAACTACGAATAGGTCATCTCCTCTAAGCGAGCAAAGAAGTAGTATTTGTTTATTGAAAAGTCAAATATAACTTTTTTGGAAGCTAAGAGGATTTGTCCTAAGCAGCTTGGTTATTTCAAAAATTATTCGTAAATTAAAGAACGCTCAAAATATTTAATAAAAATAACTATGTTTAACTTTAAGATCATATAATGTTGACTTTTTACCTAGAGCTTTCTAATTATAATAAAAACAGCGTGAAATGTTGCGGAAAACGATAACAAAACACTGCTGGCCAACTTCAGTAATTAAGTTTTCAAATGAAACATTTAAATGATTTGAATCTTTCGATTTAATTGGCGTCATTTTAAGGAATTCATTTTCACTTTGCATTTTCGTATATTAGTGAAATATGAAAACCCTCACACACACACACACACAGAGACTCGTGAAAAAAAAGGATGGATGGCGGGGAATGTGAATGTGTGTGGGTTGGATGGATGGGTTTATAAACTGGGAATATAGATATAGTTGGGTTGCTCCGCCCCTCCAGGACTCTCTGAAAATATTTTTCAGTCATTCCATTTTCGAGGGCAGCGAGATGAGATACATCAAAAACTACAAGAACAACATGATTATCTCATGGACTCTCGACTGAAATCAAGTGAATGTCCCTTGATGCTGAAGATATACTCAAAACTCGACGAAAAATGAAAAATAAAAGATACATGGGAGGAGGAGGGAGGTAGAAGGTAGAAATGGAAAAAAATGTCGCCCTGCTGTTTCCGGAAAAGTGCTCGGGGCGCACATATGTCAACTTTTTGCCGTTGCCTTTGCCTTTGCCATTGCCTCCGCACATCCGCAAACTCGCATCCGCATCTGGATCCGCATCTTGCTGTGCTCTTTCATCCTTCTCGTGCACGCACACTTTGTGACAAGTTTAGCGACGAACTTTTTGACGCAGGACGAAGGACGCCTGAGCGGGACGAAGGGCAATACGGCGCACTTGAAGAGCGGCACAACTTGAAATTGGAAACTTTTGAATGTCCCTCTTATCAAAATCGTATAATTTGAATGTAATTTGCAACTGTAAAGGGGCGAAAGCATGCGGCCGCTCCGCATTTCCGGCTCATGATCCCATTCCCTGTCCTGTTTTCGTCCTGTTCCTCCTCCTCCTCCTGTTCCCTTCCCCCCGACTGACCATGCGTGAACGCAGTCGAGGAAGGACGAATAGATGGATGGTTTCGGGTTGTTTGCAGCATTGCGGTGAAGTCAATGAAACGACAGGTTGCTAAATCTTTAATGGCCATCATCGGGTGCGGAGACAAAAGCTTTTAAAAAGCTTGATAAGAGTCCTGGCTCCCAAATCTCCTTTCTCGAACTCGAACGCGGCCTTTACAATTTAAACATTTAGAGCGGAATATTCCATTATTAATTGCCTTAAATTGATTAAAGTAAGGGCCTCTTAAAGACAGCACCGAGGTGGAACCGGAAAAGCATTAGCGTTGTCTTCGAAACTCTGGCAATATATTTACAATAGACATCCTTTTTTCAATTCCTTAATTTTTAAATAAATCATGAGGGCTTTTATTTTAACAGTATTCACAAAGTATGCAACACAAAATGAGATCAATAACTAAATGAGTTCACCAGAGTTCGCGGTTGAAAAAGGGAAGGGAAAGTTAGTATTCACTAAGTATTTCACCACAAATTTGTTTTAAAAACTAAAGATCCTGGGATAAAATAATGTGTAACAAGGATTCAATTTGGTTTTTGGCCTAAGTAAAATTGTCTTTCATCAGAAGATTAGCTATTCAAGGGGTTTTTGTGGTTCATTTGATACAGTTTTTACTGCCTCATCGACTTGTGGTGTGACTTTATTTGAGTAGCGAGGTGATTAGTCCAATACCAATCGGAATTCCATTCGATCAGCGAACAATGAACAGAGATAAAGATGCGGATAAGGCGCTTTGGGCGTCAAAAGCCTGACCCGGCAACCGCAATCCCACTACCAGGTCTCGGGATTCTGGATTCAGGATTAGCCTGAACCTGCACAGCACAGCACAGCACAGCCTGCCTGTTTCTTACTTACCCAACCCACAGCGACTGCTCACCCCTCCGGACAATTTGCCAACGCACCATCACCAGCAAACAAATAGCGATGATGACAACAATTTAAAATCCATCAAGAGCACAAAAAGGCCTCATTAAGTCAAGAGGGTGACGACGGCCCGATGGGGTGGGCGTGGAATCCCAACCCACACCCGAATCCGAGCCCACACCCAAACCGAACCACTTCACTCCCCTTTGGCAGTCGCAAAATGTAAGCATAAGACACAATAGTAATTATTGCCTAAATAATTTCAAATGAAGCTGAGCTGAGCGCACGGGCAGTTGAACCTCAGCATCCTCATCCTCACCCTCCTCCGATTCCACATCCTCATCCTCATCTCGATGGGGTGGCGAATTGCCAAAAGGGTGGCGGCACTCACGGTGGTCCTGCACAAGTGCACTACACGTCCGATTTCAATTGAGACATTTCCATCCATCTCACCATCTCAACTCGCTTGTCATCACAGGCGACCCTCAATAGTCACCGATGGAGATGTAGATGGAGATTACACTTGCAGATCAAACAGATCAAGTAATATACAATGCAAAAGGTATTTGTAATAGAAAACCAAGCAGAACAACAAGATAAATACTTTTATTTGGCTAAGAAGTGAAAGGAAATGTGGTATTCACAACCTATGCAACAAATGTGTTTTCGAATTGGCCGAGTTTAGCACAAAAACATGATAAATACGCTCCCTTCCCCCTCTACTCGGACGAAAAGTAAAAAGGATGCGTGGTATTCACAAAGTATGCAACCAGAAATTTGCTCCAAATCAAGTCCTGGGATAAAATAATGTCATAAAGTAGTGAATCGAGCAGCAGGAGACTTTGTAAATATCCGCTAGATATTAACCAGTTTGCTAATCTGTAAAACGAAAGAGCATTTGCAACTGGAGACGTGAAAAGTAGGCACTCAAGTCGGCCTAATCCAAGTGCGCATATGCTCGATTTGGCAGTCAGGCGCCGACGCATTGGTATATCTAAGGGAAAGGAGATTGGTATGGGGGAATGGAGATATGGTATGGACACACTGGGAAGGAGTCGTCCTTAGTCCTTCGTCCTTTCGAGTGACTGCGATAGCCAACACCTCGGGGTGTCGCTCTAAAGCGACCAAAGGGGGAATGGGCTGGATATGCTGGATATGCTGGATATGCAGGAAAAGGAGGACAGAAGGACACAGGACGAATGATGGACAACTGCGTGAATCAGAGCCAGCGACTGAAATCTCCAATGCCTCGCTTTTTGTTTCACTGCTTCGCCGGGGGTGGTTGTTCCACTCCACTCCACTCGATTCCACCCGCTAATACCAGTACGAATCGCAGTACCAATCCCAATCCCTCCCTGCTTTTCCTGCACTGCACTTGCCCTAATGTGTCGATGTCAATGTGCTGGTAATTCGAGTAGGCAAGGACTCGTCCTGGGATGCGGATGTGGATGCGGATGTGCCTCTTTAGCGTCGGATGGCAAACAATTGAAATGAATGTGAAATTGTAACAACAGAGGAGGAGCAGAGGAACAACAAAGAGTCACAGCGATAACAGCCAAATGAAGATCAAATGAATTGTGGAATTATGCCACAAAAATTCGAAATCAATTTGCACATGTGTTCCTGTTCCTCTTCCTCTTCCCCTGTTAATACCACCCCCTAACCCACTTTTGTCCATTTTTGTAAGCGGAACTCTTCCAACTGGCGAATTAAGTCAGTTTGGTTGGGTTATTTGAATACTATGCACTTGGAGAAAACCCTTGGAGGAAACCCAGAGCCTAGCGGATTAAAGTATAAAAGGGTGTCTAAAAGTATGCAACAAATTGGGAATTTACACCTTTTAACGGTTTTTCTCGAGAACTATGTCACATTTTAGCTCCCATAAAATAAAAAAAAGTAAAACCATTTCTTAGCTACAAAAACATTGATGTTTATGATTTTAAAAAACCTCGGCAAAATAATACAGAAGTAAACTTTTAAGACTTGTTTTTTGTTCTTTTCTTATAACAGCAGTACTGTCTCGATTATTATCACCTGGAAGAAATTTAGGCGCAGCGGACTCAGGACTCATTGTTGAGGAGCCATTGTTTGGCGGTTGGCTATGGTTGAACGAGGGGTTCCGGGTTCCGGTCCCCCCGGGATGAGGTCCTTGCAAGTCGAAGGAGCAGAAAGAGAAAGAGGTGAGGAGCTGCTCCTGTTTCCGTTTCCGTTTCCGTTTCTGTTACCGTGTTTTGGTTTCTGTTTCTGTGAGTGGGTGTGTGCGTTGACGTCAGCGCAATGCCTTTGTTTGCCGGCATGCGGATGGCGTACACGTCCTCATCCGCACACACATCCGCATCGACATCCGCATTCACAACTGCAGCCATATCCGCACACACATCCGCGCGACCTGACCACCGCCTGCTGGCCTTGCCCACGGCTATTGGCCCTCCAGGACATCCAGAACATGGCATCACCCAATTTGGTGAGACACGTGCCTCCACTTGGCAATACAAAACAACGAAAACTTCCACCAACACCAAAGCAAAACAGCAACAGGAGCAGTCAAGGAGTCAAAAGAAGTCAAAAACCGTGTCACGTGTGCGGCTGTGTTCGCTAATTTTGTCACCTCCTCTTTTCCAGGAGCTTCCTAATTTTCGCACAGAATGACAATGACACCCCCCAACAAGCCCTCACCCCGCAAAAAAAAGAAAAATCCCACACCCATGCGAATAAAGTTCGCCAATTCTCATTGTGATTGCTCTCGGTACTACTCCGTGTGTCTGTCTGATTTTCTGGGTCTCTATATGTATATGGGTCACGCTTTGAGTGGCAAAATCTATTAAACTTATTGAATGCAATCATTTCATTTGTTTCCGAATCCCTTTTTAAAAAACGTGAGAACCAAGACGTTTATCAGTTACTTTTGTAATCCAAAATAACTATAATATGAGGAGGAATTCTGAATTAATATTATTAAATGGGATATTTCATTTATGTGATACTTGATCTACACATATATTAAAATTTTTTGGAAAATCATTGTAATTTTAAAGATTAGTATTAAAATAATTAAAATATTTCTATCACCTTGCAGTCGAGAAGGAAACCTAAAGAGCCTCTAGCGAATTGAAATCACCTAAAAAAGGTTCCTAGAAGTATGCAACAAATTCGTTAGATTAGTAAATTTCCTTTTAACTCCTCTACAAGGATTTTCCCTTCGTCTTGACTATCACATTTTGAAGACTTAAATCAGGGACCCTTTCTATGCCCATTCACAATATATATTGTATTGCCTAATTAAGTGCTACCTGGCGTTATTTCGGGAGGCGGGGGGCGTGGCTCCTTCTAAGTGGGTCGCTTGTAGTCCCATAGTCCCATCCATTGTCCAAGGACACGTGTCGTGTGGAAGGAAGATGATGAAGTGTGGAAGGCGGATGGGAAGCCAATGTGCGAGTGTAGACCCAACAGCATCCGTCGTGCTGTATGGCCTTCTAATTGAATAAATTCGAGCTGTCGGCTTGCCTCACTTTTTCTATATACCATCATATACTGCTTTGGCCCATTGTTGGCTTGATTAAACAAATATTATTTCCGAATGCGTATATGCATAGCACACATATGAGCAGGCGACACCTTGGTATTATCGCAACAAGTTTCCGGGATTTCGTACTGTATGATAAATTCTATATACAATACGAAACCTCAGAAATTTTCTGCAGTTAACTACCATTAACTACTACTAAGGATGGATTACGGAACTACGGAACTTGGGATTACAGAGAATCACAGAGAGCTTACTAAGTGAATCTACATTGAATTCTTGAATTTAAACACTGCCTACATCCAGTATGTGATTTTATCCCGATACGGATGTGGGGGTCGTTTGCACTCAGAGATTCCGGAGACTTCGAAGAATCCAAGCTGAAGAGGAAGAGGAAGCATCGCCTCGACATTGGTGAGGGCACCTCCAATGGCGAGCCGACATCATTGGATTAGTTCTCATTAATGGCGGAGCGCTGCACTGACCAACTGTTCGTACACAAGGTGAGATCTAATGGGTATCGTATTGTCTTATTATAGTATCGTACTAGTTAACCCCAAGGTCTGGCCTCGATCACGCGGATATCGCATCTGCAATTGATAACTGGTGAGATATTCACGAAGTCGAAACCATGCCTTGGCCTCGAATTTCGACTTACATAGGAAATGCCTATTAATAGATTGTAAAGCTACAAAGAATTTCTGCGGTCACACGCCTATCTAGTATTGGGCACAAGGCACTTTTGAGCAATCTGATTTGAATGTTGTAATTCTCACATTGAAGATCAAAAGATTGGCATTAAATGTGTATATAGATTTCCAGAACACACAAGAAGGAGCAAAAGGGCTTCACTGTACTTGCATGTTTCAATCAGCAAAAGTAGGTATTCTTTTAAAATCTATTATCTATTTTAAATTTAGCAAATACCTTCACGACAACCGAGTAAATGGCAACTAATGGGAAAATGTAATCGCAATGGAATCTCTACTTTGTTTAAAGGCTTATTCGATATTCATGTTTGTTTTTCATTTTTCGTTTTCAAGATATTGATGTTGTTACGTGTATGTAGTTGTTATGGCTTTTCTGCTTTTCTGCGAACATTAATGAGCTGCTTGTACGCTTTTAATTTGCATATGTCTGTAAATGCCGAATCGATGGATAGATGGGCTTTTGATTAATTAACATATATAGGCGCGCACAATCGCAATACGGCTATACGGCTATACTATACGGCCATCCGACTATCCGGGGGTCCAGCTGTCCAACTGTCCAGCTGTCCGAGACCATTCGCAGGAAAAGGATGGACGACGACGGTGGATGGAGCCTGGAGAGCGACATGGCCAAAAACCATAATTGATTGTCGATAATTCATGCGAGCTTAAATTGCCAATTGCTTGTGGAGTTGTGGAGCAGAGGGTGGAATTCAGAGGGTGGTGGGTGCTGCCTGGCTGGTTTGTACGGTTTGTATGGACAGTATGGACAGAAGGGGGCTTATAGAGATGGAGATGTTATAGAGATGACGGTTGGACATTGATGACGGCTAATGGCAAATATACAGACGATATACAGACATACCTATGTGAACAACTGGCGACCGATGAATATTTATATACTCCAATATTTTCATCACATATGTGTACATACATACGTATATAGAATATATATATGTGTGTGCTGAATTTGCACCAGACTTTGCCTGAAAATTGGCTTTTGTGGGTGTGTATCGGCCCGCATATGCAATGTGTTGTGTTTTCAAACGCACTCTGAGAGACATATCTCAAAGGCGAAGAAACCATTGAGTACCGAGTACGTACCTATGGTAGTCCATGAAAGTTATGGTTGCCATATTGAAACTAAAGAGAATAGAACCCGGTAGCAACTGCGATCAAAGCATTTAAGATCCTGCTCAATAACTCTAAACTTTCGCTCGATAAGCACAATCAAAAATAAATACTTTATAGCAGAAAAATAAGACTTTAATAAAAACTCAGAACCTGATTTTTCTAAACAGTATTTTAGCCGTAACAATTAAAATAATTGCCAAAATATGGAATGTCATATCTCGTTGAGCTCGTAATTAAATTCCCAATCGATTGACATTCAAACCCAAAGATTTTAATGTTTGGCTATTTTTCACAAAAAATCATGATGTAAAATCAAAAATGAGAAAATCGGTCAAAAAATAAATTTCCCAGAAAGTGATGGGTATTGTTAGTTTACGTTGTTACCTGTTCAAAACAGTCGGTCGTTTAACTATCGGCCTTGATTTGTCGAAATTACGACTAAGAATCCGCAAAAAAAAAAGCTTTTTGTCCAAAAAATTTAATCCATATTTTCCTCCCTTAAAACAATTTTCCGAATTTTCCCCTATAAGCAAGTCTCGGTGTCAGAAAAACCTTTCCACAATCTAATAGACGTTTAAAACCAACCAAATCGTAGGCTTTAAAAAAAATATGTCTGGCTGTAAGGAAGTAATGGTAAATAATTGCGTTACAAAAGTATATAAAGGGTTAATAAAAATCTCAAAATCGAAAAACACAAATGAATAAAATTTTAGATATCGAATGCAATGTAACATTATGTGACCACCTGCATTTCCAAATGAATGCAAATTTAAAAGTGTATGCCTACCCAGCTTTGAGCTTTTTCTATCCTTAACTGACCATGATTTCTTATATTCCCAGGATCAACCAGACCACCCAAGGGACACCTGGCGGAGCAGGATGAACGATTGTTGCAGCTAACCTGGAACCCAACTTGCACTGTCATATTCATATTTAGGTATGACAGTGAGGATGGGGTTTCCGGAATAGGTGCAATAGAGAGTGCAGAGCAATCGAGCTTCGGAGCCTGAGAAAGGACGAAGTAATCATGGATTCTGGTCGGCGGCACAGCCAGCATTCGACGCCGCTGGCTTACGTTGCTCCCAAAAACCGTGTCCAGTGACGTTGATTGCAATTGTGTAGACGCAAACGGCAGCGATAGAGATCTACATTTGCATTTACATTTCATTAGGTTTATTATTAGTTAGTTTATAAATATTCGAGTCTTTACAACTAAACGAAAAACAATTTGTGTGCTTAGTTGGATGGCAAACTAGAAGACATGCGGGAATGATGGGAAAACATTCGAATTAAATGTGCGATGTGTGTTCGTTTGTGATTGTTAAATTCATTTATCTAATACTTTTTTCCTGTCTTTTCTGCTTCCCGTATCCATACTCCATATTCCTATTGGCTTAGCCCATGGCATCTTTAACACACAGCTTGTCCATCTGATCGGAGTAGAATGCATTGAAGTTAATGCGGTGCACGAGATTCATGAAGCGATCGGCGGTGTTCTTCTTGGCCATATTATTGATTTGCTTAAGGAAGGATATAAGCAATCCGGTGAACTCTAGATCAAAGCGCTTGACGCGCTCCGAAAACGTATCCGCGGGATCCAACGAGGTCTCCAACTAACAGAGGACACAGAAATCACAGGCTAATCAGTGGAACAGTTTCAATTTGATATAGATAATAATAAGAAGCGGTCTTAAATTAACCACTACAGAAAATACAAGAACCAAATATAAAAAATCTTCGAATGAAAACCATTTAAGCTAAGCAATTTAGGTATATACTATGTGATAAAAGCAAGTATATATATATATATAATATATTTAAAGTAATTGTAAATAAGAAATACATCGATTTATCTTTGATAAGGCTGTTTCCAAAGCGGCTTTAAAAAAAGATTAACTAATGATGCATCACATTTTGTTACATTTGCAATGATACAAAAATGAATGGTTTTTGAAATCTCTATTAAATGTCAAAATATGGGTCTAAAAGTATGCAGTAAATAAAGGTTAGTCGTCGTCCTTTATGAATTCATATCACTTTTGGAATACAACTATATTGTATCATACTTTTCGAAATACATATGTTCATTTAAAAGTGATTTCAAAAATCCAGAGTTTTGTTAGTATTAATTGCAAAATAAAAATAAAATTAATTTAAAAATAAAATGTAACTTAAATGCGTAGGTAAACAAATCAAACATAAGTAATAACATGCAACCAGAGTTTTTGATAAAAAATATCTATTAAAAATCGGGGTCATGCAATCCAGCTGGGATCCCCTGGGAACCAAAGAACGGAGGAGCGGGAGACACCGCCAACGAAAGTACAAAGAACAGAACGCAGGAACTCAAAACGAATAAGTAGGCAGGCCGTTATCGAGCCCACGCACAATACCTGTGGCCGGTGCGAGCTCTCCGGCTCGGACTCGGAGCTGTCCGCGCTGTCGTGGGTGTCGCATACCATCGACTTGAGCTCGGCGTCCAGGAAGAAACGCTGCGAGCGCTGATAGGTTCACAGGGGTTCGAAACGTATGATTGGGTTTTGGACAGGCGGGAGAGACAGAGAGTGTGAAAGCAGCGCAAGGAACAAGACAAGAGAGTTGTACAAGAGAAGCACACAGGCCGTTGGTAATAGCAATATGATAATAAGCACACACGATGATAATAACCTCGCTGGAGGACTCGACTCACCTGGATAAAGTCGCAGAACTGAAGGCAGATCTTGCACAGCTTGAAAATGGAGCGGTTGAGGTGCGAGGACTCGGTCAGCATGCAGTTCTTGAGGCACGAGTCGAGGAAGTCCTGATGCAGCCGCAGCACATTGTCCACATTCTCCACACTCTTCATCTTCTCGATGAAGATGTGCCAGTTGGGCTCGATGATCTCGATCATCATGTAGTACTCCAGATTCTGGATGGCGTTCATCATGCGCTGGCGCAGCGTGAACGCCGATCGGTAAAGCTCGGCCGCCTGGGGCGAGAACTTTTTGGCAATGGCGTTTTCCTTCCAAATCCTGCAAAAAAAAAGAGCTTAATGAATGATCTTAAGGCAAAAAACAAGGGGCAAACATACTTGCAAAGCTGACGCTCGACGTGCTTGCAGTAGAAGAGCTGCCGGAAAAGCATCTGGTACTTGGAGATGGCGATGTGGTTGAGCACCAGCGAGACGGGCCACTTGACCTCGTAGGTGAAGGCGAAGCACTCGAGGCCGCTCAGGTCGAGGCGGTGCTGCGACTGCCAGTACTCCTCCTTCTGGTTCATTATCTTGGACATTTGCGTAACGAGATCGTAGGGCAGCAGCTCGCAGTGCAGATCGTCCTTGTAGGGATCGTTGCGGGCCGAAGAGAGGCGCAGCGTCAATCCCAGCAGGTTCTCCAGCGTCATGGGCAGCACCTGGTCGACGTTCTTGGACAGCTCGTCCTCGCAGGCGTCCATGAACTGCATGGTGAAGTCGCCCTGGTTGAGCAGCAAGTAGCGCTTCACCGACTGCAGGTGGCCCATCAGGTCGTTCTCCGTCAGCAGCACATCGAGCAGCATGCGAGCGGCAAAGTAGTACGCGTCGTTGATCACCGACACGTGCCGCTCGCTGGTCGGATCGAACTCCAGGCGCATCTCCTGCGTGGGCATCACCCGCTTGCCGCACTGCCGAATGACATTCAGATACTTGCCGGTACGTAGTATCTTGTCCGAGTACTTGTCCAAAAACGACGGTATGTGGTCGCGCCGCACGGTGTAGCGCTTCTCCCAGTAGTCGTCCGAATAGTGCTCGGGCAGCTCGTCGCGATGTATGACCTCGTTGTCCTCCACGAGGAACTCCTGGTTGCGGTCCACAATCACGCCCTTCTGGATCCACAGCTTCAGCATTCGCATGTACGGCTCGGCCGCCTTGCGCGCCAGCTGGATGATCAGTTGCTGGGCAGCCCGGTCGCCCTCCAGCCGCTTGATCCGCTCGTGCAGGTAGGTCAGCACAGCGGCATCCCGGTGATCGTTCAGCTGAATGTCCGCCAGCGACGTGAATATCTCCTCCATCACCCAGATCGTCGGGTGAAGGTAGTAGCGCAGCTTCTGCAATGTCAACCGATGTTGCTGCAGCTCCTGTTCGGCTTGGGCAATCAAAAGCTACATTTAAGGGTTAGAAGTTAGTAAGAATCCGGAAGGATAACTCATGACTCTTACGTAGAAATCGTGGGTAAGCTCCTGCAGAGCCTCGTTCAGCGAGTTGATCACCTGGCCCTGGCCATCGGTGGCCGTGACAATCTTCTGTATGCCCATAAAGTAGGAGGCCAGCGGCAGGACGCCCTGCACCAGCTCCGCCAGCGAGCGGTCGATATCCTTGTGCAGGTTGAAGCCCGTCTCGAACCTGGCCAGGCCCAAGCTGCTCGGTTCCGCCGGCACGGGCACAACAAAGTTCTCGCGCACGCCCGTCAGGCAATGGAGCAGCTCGCGGAGCACCACATTCTCTTGGCTCTCCACCGGCAAAGCTCCGATCTCCGGCTTGGCCAGCTTGTTACCATCCACCCGGTAGTAGTCCCACAGCAAGTGGGTGCGGTACTCGTCGGGCAGGCCTGTGGGCGTTGAAGCCATCATGCCGGACTTTTTCGCGGTGTTTGTGGCGCTCGACTTGCAGCTGGGTGCCTCGCTGGCCAGCGAGCGGTAGCTGCTCAGCGATTGGTTGGACACGGCGCTCAGCACACGCTCCTTGATCTGTGAGGGATTGGTTTTAGTACGAGGAGTGAAAGTTAGTCAAGTCTTTTCCTTACCACACTCAAGTCTCCTCGCTCTCCGGCGCGCTCTTCCTTCAGATTGGTTCCCAGAATGTGCTGAGTGCGGCGTCTGGCGAAGGCTTCTCCGCCACCCGCGGAGCTCGAGGTCTCAAAGTCACCGCTCCTCCTGCTGTTCACCGGCGTGGAGGTGGGAATGTCCTGGTGCTGGGGCAGGCTAATCCTGGAGGAGGCCGAACTGGGTGCGTTGGAACGGGCCGAGGAGCGCGCCGAGGTGGCGGCGGATGTATAGTTGTCCGACGAGGTGAACTGGGTGGAGATCGACGAGGTCGAGTTGCCCGAACGGGCCGTTGCCGAGCCGGCTGTAGACATAATCTCACTGGTGCTGCTGTTCTCGGAACGCAGGGATCTGGAGCTGGGCAGGCCACCTTCGCTGTAACGATCGGCGAAGATGAGCAGTGCGTACATGGGATCCTTGGTGCGAAGGGTGTCCTGGATCTCGGCGTTCACCTGCGCGAAGTTGGGACGCTGCAGGCTGATGGTCACCAGCATGCGGTGGAGCTCGCGGAGGGGCAGGCGCTTCGCGTTGGTGGCCCGGAACTCCGAGACGATGGTCTCCACGTCGAAGGGTGCTCTGTGTGGGCAAGAAGAAGAAGAAAGGGAAGCGGTTAGGAGCGACTGCGTCTGCGACTGACCACCTGTGCACTCAATCCACTTACTGAGACTCGCTAATCAAATCGGCGAGCACTTGGCGCACCGGGTCGACTCTGCTCATTGCGGTGCTTTCGATTCGGACGCTTCGCGGTTTACAGTTGCAATTTACAGCCGCCGGAATTGAGCCAAATTTTGAGTGCAATTTTTGTTGTTTTGTTTGAAAGGAGGAGGAGAGCTGCCGCCGCGCAGGGTTGTCAACTGCATCTGCAACTGGAACTGATGCGGATAGCTTCGCTGCCCTTGCAGTTGCTAATTTTAATTGGACGACATGTCGTATGTCGTCGCAACTGGAGAATTAAATTAAAATAAACACCAAACACTGAAACTGACTGGAGCGGCATGAACAACTTGATGCAAATTGGCATTAGTTGGTAGTCCGGATTTTGTGGTGTGGTAACACTGGTCGCAGTATAAAACTGGGCGCGTTCATTTGTATGCTAAAAGTCACTGAATGATTGAATTTATTAAGTGCACACAATATTATTAAAGATATGAATTTAAATATGAATTAAAACAATTTAAATAGTTTTAGTGAAAGATATTAATTGTTGAAGTCTTTTCCTTTCCATTTAATATTTAAAAGTCACAGTTTTCAATGGTTATAGTTCCCAGTCACTGCAAATATCACATTTTACGCCATCGATAACCATCGATAGGCAGCTGTTATGGCGCAGGCCCAAATCAGCTGTTACCAAGTGCCCACCATATTACAATCAAAGGCCCTAATCATCCGCAGCCGAAATCCGTGGGCGTTGCAGCAGAGCAGCCCCGCCAACGCATTTGCCGAGTCCAGTGGGATACTAGGATACAGACACACAGAGGAGGAGCGAAGCCAACTGACCACTGACCACCACACACACATAGCAAAGCTAAGGAGCCAGGAGCATGTTCCCCCACCTGAAGGGTCACGGGCAGCGGGTCAACCTGCAGCTGCTGCAGGAGGCCGCCTGCCGCGAACTGGTGCAGCAGCTGGAGCGCATCGAGGGCAGCAAGGTGATCGTGCTGGACGAGGCGATGATTGGACCGCTGGACCTGGTCACCCGGCCGAAGCTCTTCGCCGACCGGGGCATCCGGCTGCTGGCCCTCAAACCGGAGCTCCATCTGCCGCGCGAGGTGGCCAATGTGGTGTACGTGGTGCGCCCGCGCGTGGCGCTGATGGAGCAGCTGGTGGGCCATGTGAAGGCCGGTGGTCGCGCCGCCGCCGGTCGCCAGTACCACATCCTCTTTGCCCCGCGACGCTCGTGCCTGTGCATCAGCCAGCTGGAGGCCGGCGGCGTGCTGGGCAGCTTCGGGCACATCGCCGAGTTAGCCTGGAACTATCTGCCGCTGGACGTTGACCTGGTATCGATGGAGCTGCCCAACGCCTTTCGCGACGTGAGCGTGGACGGCGACACCAGTTCGCTGTACCAGGCGGCCGTGGGCCTGGTGCAGCTGCAGCGGCTCTACGGGCGCATACCAAAGATCTACGGCAAGGGCGAGTTCGCCCACCGCGTCTGGGAGCATGCCAAGCAGCTGGGCCGGGACGAGAGGACTCTGTACAATGGCGACAAGGGCGTCGTCGATCAGTTGATCCTGTTAGACAGGAGCATCGATCTGCTCAGCCCGCTGGCCACGCAACTCACGTACGAGGGGCTCATTGATGAGTTCTACGGCATCCGGCAGAACAAACTGACCCTGCCCGCCGAGAACTTTCCCTCCGACGGCGGAGCCATCGGCGGTGGGGGCGTAGGCAGTGGCTCCCGGACCGAAGAATCGCAATCACTGCTGGGCGACACCGAGAAGAAGACCATCCTTCTGCATTCCGGGGAGCAGCTGTACGCAGAGCTGCGCAACAAGCACTTCAACGAGGTAACCAAGCTGCTGGCGCGAAAGGCTCGCGAAATCCACGTCCAGATGCACGCCACCTCGCAGGACAAGAGCGTGCAGGAGATCAAGAGCTTTGTGGAGAACCTGCTGCCGCAGCTGATGGCCCAGAAGAAGGCCACCTCGGAGCACACGGCCATCGCTGGGCTGCTGCACGAGCAAGTGAACGCGGTGCGGTTCGCGGACGATCTTGCCGCCGAGCAGGAGTTTATGGTCTGCGCGGACATCGACAAGCCGAGCGCCTACATCGAGGACCTGATCGCCAGCAAGGCGGAGCTGCGTCGAGTCCTGCGGCTCATCTGTCTGCAGTGCAACGCCGCCTCCGGGCTCAAGGAGAAGCTTCTCAACCACTACAAGCGCGAGCTTGTCCACGTCTATGGTCTCGAGGTGCTACTCACCATCAGCAACCTGGAGAAGTCCGGCCTTCTGCACCTGCAAACGGAGTCGCGAGCTTACAGTGTGCTACGAAAGGTCAGTCGCAGAATTCTGTAACCAAATGGGCAACTGTTAAAACACTATCTCTTCTTGCAGACGCTTCACCTCACCGTGGATGACAATGTCGAGGTGGAGCCCAAGGACATCAGCTACGTGCACAGCTTCTATGCCCCGCTCACAGCTCGAATTGTGGAGCACTCGCTGAAACCGCTGGGTTGGCAGTCGCTCAAGAGCCAGATCAACAATTTGTCGGGCCCGACGTTCGAGGACTTCCAAGCGCAGCTGGTGGGCATCGGCGGACGGCAGACAGTGGGCACGGTCAGTGAGGGATCGCTGCTGAATGTGCCGCGCGTGGTGCTCGTGTGCTTTGTGGGCGGTTGCACCTTCGCCGAGGTAGCTGCACTGCGTTTCCTGGCCGCCCAGGAGGACAACAACGTGGAGTTCCTGATCGCCACCACGAAGGTGGTCAACAAACACTCCTTCCTGGACAGCCTGATGAGCTCGTGAGGGCGGCGGCTCAGCCGATTGGAGGCCCATCGCCTGTCCAACGACCACGGCCTGGCACGTGGATGAAACGCGTCGGAACCGCTGAAGCCGAGACCAAAGAGAAAGGGCAAGCGGCGCAGCGCGGCGATAAGGCCTGCGGATTAGCATCCAGTTTGCTTCCTTGTTGAGGATTCGCCGGCACGTTGAAAAACCATAAAATATATGTATATTTTTCGATCGCGGCATTTACTCTTGTATTCTATGTATCGTATATGAAGCATATATTTCTTTATATATACCCAAATATGTACAATTATGATTATAGTCCTAAGTGAAAAGATTCCAAAACCAAAATTCATTCAAGTTTGTCCAAGGATTGTAGTTGTAAGTGAATGTGAAGAATAATTCCAAATGAAATTCATTCATGTTTGTGAGAGGAAAATATTATCACAATAAAGTAATTAGTCAATGTTATGCTATATTCTCTAGCCAGTTGTAAACGTTACAAAGTATATAATCGATATGTAAACCGGAAAACCCGCTACACTCCCAAATTTCAAGCTGGATACAGCCACCTTATATATTCGATGCACTCAACTTAATTGTAATCAAGAGCAGAACCATTGAATATTATTTAATGCAGGCTATGGCTATGACATAGAAAATGCAAGATTATTTTTGAGCTTTTTGTTGTCTCACCTCTGCAATTTAATATGTATTGACCAAATCAATGGTTAACTGAGAAGTGTCGACGAAAAATGACAAAAAAAAACCCAACATATTTTTGGTATTTGGGCTTTTGCCACAAAGATATATATTTTTAATTATATGAAATATATATTTTTTGCTCACTTAGTTCGAATATCAGAGATGAAATCTCTACACAACAGCGAAGTCAACCAGACTTGGAATATTAATTTATTATTATTATTCTCAAATATATTCTCATCTCTAATGTATGTATATCAAGAGGAATGGTAACTGCGTACATACGACTGCATATGTAGTAAGGTTTGAGGTTTGAGACTAAGAATGCTGGAAATATTTTTGTCAAAAGTTGTTCAACTCGATGTAAAGTGTAATTCATTGATTCAAATTTTAAATAAATGTCCAACATTACAACATAAACTTGTCCGTCTTTTGAATATTTAAATATTCGTGATTGGAATTGTCCATTATTTAACAAGATCATAATCAGTGAAGAAAATAGTAAAATATCTAACTAATCCAGCTCATTTTCCCAGTTAATATTTAACCCCTCACTTACCCAACCTTTTTATGCAGTCAAAAGTTTCCATAATCCTTACTTTGCAAAATAAAAAAAAATCACATCACTATATATCACCACCCTATACACAAAAACTAAAATTTGGCACATAAAGGTAGAATTAAATATATCTAATTTTGATCAAATACACAAGATCCTACCCGAAAACCTCCGTCTATGTCCCATTAAGCAGAACACAAACTAAGAGATGGTGTATTTTTAAATAAGTTTTATTTTATTGACATTGACGTGCATCAATTTAATTGTTATTCGTTTTTCGTTTTTCTTCTTCATTTACCATAATTGCAAAAATACAATTTATATTCGTATAATAATTATTATAATAATTATAATAAAAAAAAAACAATTTTATAAACATAAAAAATATTACATATATTGTGTTCCCCGTGCTTCTTTTTAGCTATCTCTATCTCTCTCGTTATCGTGTTTACCTTCATTTCGATCATGTTTTCTGCAGGTTCATGTTGATATATACCAAAATAATATGCCTCCATAATAGTAATAATGATCATCATTGGAACCACCCTGCAATATCAACCAAATTACACTCTCCACTTCTTTACTTTCCCTTTCTTTTCAATCTTTCATCTTTCCCTCCTCTGTAATCGTAGAAATTTGCATTAAATGTAATTTAATTAATGACTAACGGAAATATATGGTTGGTTTGTTTCTTCTTCACTCTATTTGTTTAGTAAAATATTATTCGCTACATATGTTTGCGTTTGCCGAGCATTTTACTCTCGTATGGATTTGTTTTGTTTTCCTTCATAAATGTTAAGTGTCTGTAGGTGTGGTGTGTTTCCGTTAATTTGAATACGAATACGACTGAAGGAATTGGAAAATAATCTATTTCCACGTAAACATAAATCTTTAAATAATTAAACGTTTATATGCTTTAATTTTCTATACAATTTTTATTGTTTTGACTAAGCATTTTGCAATTTGCATTAATTAACTCTAAAATAGGCTTATTTTAGTTTTATATATATTATATCCTTTTTGTTATAAGTTATAACAAACAAAACTAAATTAATTGTAATTGTAAACAAAATGAATCGTTTTATCTTTTTGCATTTGAATATTTGCTTGGATTGATTGGATTTATAATAATTTTGGCCATAAAACTTATTGTACAGCAAATAAAATAATAAATGTAATATTATATATTTTATTTTTTTATTTTATATTTTTCGATTAGAAAATACTTTTATTTGAATCGAGTCAAAATGTGAAAAACATAACGTAAACCGAAAATCGAAAGTTGAACCTAACAACATGCAAAAATGGCAATCGATATGTGTCTGGATCGACTATCAATTGAAAATAACATTTAAAATTCTCGTTTCTCGAACGCGAAGGCAAACCGAATGGTCTCGTTTCCGTTTCCGCTTCCTTTTCCGCAAGTTTTAACAAATAATACACACCTAATTCATTTCATTTCGTGACATTTTTGCAGCGCGATAGCACAAATATGTATAAATCATTAACAAATCAAAATCAAAATGCTGATTGATTCGGTTATTCGGTAATAATATCAAATTAGAATTTAACGTAAGTTTAAACACTTTGCATATCAAAGTTGGATCTTGTTCTTTGTTTGCTTGTTTCCTTTTGTTTTTTGTTTGTTTGTTGTGTTATTGTTTGTGTATGACATTTATGCTTACATATATAATTATTTATTTATGTGTGTTGTTGTTTTCTCTTTGTTTTTGATTGATCTTGTATTAAATGGTTTAAAATGTTAGTATCTTGTTGCCTTCTCCAATCGAATTAATCGAATTTCCTTTAATACAAAACTATTGCAGCTTTTACTTTTGCCTTTGCTTGTTGTAACTTTTAGAAAATACTTGGGGTTTCGTTTTCATGTTCCTTGGGCGACCAATAATTGTAAATTGATTGCTGTTGTCCTACAAAAACAATGCTATTGTTGATGCTTTAGCTGCAGCTACGGTTTCTGTTGCGTTTGTCGGGTTGTTCTAGTTGTTGCTGTTGTTGTCGTACTGTTGGCTTTATAATTTCCATTAAAATTGAAGTAGTTCATATTACTAAACACTTGTTGTTGTTGTTGTGGCTGGCCTTGTTGTTGTTCTCTATGCTATAGCGAACCAGCCGGAAAACTTGTTGAACTATTGCTATGGGCTAAACTAATCATTGAACCAGACAGACTTCCCTCCTCATCTGCATAGGCTTCACGAGATACCTCAATTAGTGATAAAGTGCTGCAAATATAATAAGGTAATTGAAAAGCATAATTAGTTGAAACATTAATGGGGAATCTTCTCGCATTCCACTTCTATCAACTCTTTCACTCCCTAAAAACATCCTAGCCAAATCACAACTTCATTTATGATACACTGAAGGCTTAAAAGCAGGCTCCTTCAGCATCGCCAATAAAACCAACGTCATTTAAACTGGCCTCTTACCCATATACTCCTCTGTAATCTCCAGCGAAGTCATAGCCATCCTTGAAGCAATCAAAATATCCTCAATCCGGAACATACTTCCAAACCCTTTCCGAAAATCGTATTGATATAGATCCCCCAGCCACATAAGTAGGCATTTAAAGCAATGAGTATAGTTTGCTGACGCTGAAGTCAAGAAAATTAATAAAATATCCCGCAGTAAACACAATCAACTATAAATTCGAAAACATCGCCCCCTTTTATAAAAATAAATAAAAAAATCAAGAAAACCCATCAACATGGTACAAACGGGAGAAGCCTCGCCCCACATCGAGATATCAAGAACCAAAACCCCACACACACCTTATCAACCCCACCCACCATAACTGCACAGATAATTGTGTTCCTTAAGAAATCCCAAACTATTCACAAAATATAAAAATAAAAAAATCAAAATAACTAAGTTATCACTAGACATCGGATTATATAAAAAACCTATTCTAACTTTCGATTCCTAGAGATCTTTAATTAAAGATAAATTGTTCTACAAAATTCAAAATTAGATTCAAGCATAAACAAATTTTTGATTTTTTATCCCAACTAATTTCGCTTTAGTTCGTTTGAATGTTAAGAATACTGTTGTACATATTATCCGATTTCTAGGTATCACACTTTATGCATTAATATACAATTAGTAATTAGGAATCTCAATGCATTAATTTGCTTATGGATTTCAATCAATAAATGATTTGGAAATTACCTGAAACCTAGGGCAATTGATTCGTTATCAAAAGCCTCCAATTCTTTAGTATGCTTCTCGTGTTTCATGCGCAAGCGCTCGGCGCGTTCCTGGTTGAATTGCTGCAACTCGGCGTCCATCTGTAGGAAGAGGATATTAATGATGTTAGTGAAGTTTACAAAACTAGTACTACAGAGAAGATGATAACCGAGTGGTTAGACTGCGTGCTATATGAAACACCCACCTTGTTCTCGAGCAGACCTCGCCGCACGCTGACGCGGTTCTCGAGCTCCCGACGCTCGCGATCGCGCTGCTCCTGCGCCTGCTTCTTGTTCTTGTTCTGGTAGGCAGTGAGCATCTCCAGCTCGTACTCCAGCTGCTCGTGGGTACGTTGGCACTCGATCACTTGGCTTTCGTCTAGTTTGTAGCTCTGACTTTGGAACATGTCCGCAATACTTTGCTCATACTGTTGATAAATGATAATTAATATTAGAATACATGCGCGGATCCACAGGGGGTGATATGGGTGATATATCACCCCCCACTCGGGTGAAAAATGAAAGGAATATTGGCATTCAATAAGAATGCAACAAAAAATTTGTTCTGATATCACCCCCCACAACAAAATCCTGGATCCGCCACTGTTAGAATATATATATAAGATAAGTCTGCAGTTAATCGCACCTGCTCGCCTAGGAGCGTCAGCTTGCGATGCTTCTCCTCCTTCAGCTGCTTGATGACCTCCTTTTGCTGCTCCTTTGGCGTCGTCTGCAGCACTTGCGCCTTGTAGCGTTTGTATTGCTTCGTCTGCGTCTTGCATGTTTCCCGGAACTGCTTGCGAATCTGGAGCTCCTTTTGCTGTGGAAGATTAGATGTGATTAGGATTTGGTGTTTACCTTTCACTCCACAAAGTACTTACCTTTAAGCTCTTGGGCTGTTGCCTCAGCTCGACCGCATGCTTGCGCACCAGCTCCTTCTTGATGCGGTCCATGTAGTCTTTTTGATTGTGCAACTCAGTGTCGTGTTGCTTGTTTATCTGGGGAGGATTTGGGGGTTTGATTAGAAGTTAACTGTGTAACTTTATATCCGTGAGACCCACCTGCTCTTCGCGCAACTGGTGCACGCTCTTCTGCTGGCGGTACTCCAGCTCCTGTGTCTTTTCGTGGTGCTTGAGGAGCATGGCGTGCGCCTGCTGCAGCTGCTGCTCCTTCTTTCCGAGCTCCTAGGAAATACAGAAGGTTAGGGTAAAGAATAAAACCTTTTTAAGCCCTCCACTTACATCACGCAGCTGCTGGTCCTCGTGCTCGTGCTGCATGATCATGCGCTTGCGCTTGAACTTGCGCATCTCCAGCTCGATGTACTGCTTCTGCGCTTGCAGCATGCGCTGCTCCTCCTGCGCCTCGTGCTGCTTTAGGTTGTCCTTCTGCGACTGCAGGGTTAGATCGCGCTGCCGCTTGGGCGTCGACTCGTCCAACAATAGCGCCTGCTTCCAGCGCTCCTTGTTCGCCTTGTACTCCTTCTTGCGATTATGGTCGTACTCCTTGCGGTCGCCCTCCTGCTTCAGCGTAATCTCTTTGTGTAGTTTCTTCTCGGCGGCGCTCGTCTGCTTGGACCGCCTTTCCACGTCCTGCTGGTGCTTCGTCTGAAAACGATAGGTTGGTGGGTTAGATAAGTGCCTCTTCTAGCTAAGGAACCCCTATCCATCACTCACCTCTAACCGCTCGAGGTCCCTGGTAAAGTTGTGGAGCAGCGTGTCGTACTCCTTGTCCAACGCCGACTTGTGCGTCTCCATGTCCTGCTTGCACTTCTCTTCTAGCTTGACCAGGTGCGCCTGGTGCTCGCGCCGCATCCGCTTGTAGCCGGACATCTGCTCGTGCATCTCCTCCTGTCGTTTCGGATGGCAGGTGTGATTTAATGGGGCAGAGAATATGCATACATGGTTAGAGGCGTGCAAAATGAGAGAAACGAGCAGCAAATAGCAGCAGCAACTGGACTAACTAGACTGTAACTGTAACTTACAAAACCGCTGCGATATTCCAGTTCAACCATAACCTCAACGCGCGCAAATCTCGGCCAAATCATTTCGGAATGGCTTTGCTTCTTGGCCCTTAGGCTTCCTTCCGTCTACGGATTCTACGCACTAAGTACTAGGCTACGTATTACTAAGTTCTAGCGCGAAAAGAGTAGTTCTACTAGCTTTTCAACAGGCAACTTAAGCTTAAGCAATTCCCGCTTGCAATTGCAATGTCAAACTGCATGAGGTTTAAAGCTCGGGTTTGTCAAGTGTGACCTTATGGAGGTGATTTCGAGGGGTCCAAACAGGGTGACCTCCCAAGGAAAAACACCTTTTCGAACTGAAATGGGGGCCTGCTTTTACGCGGAAAGTCTACAATACAGTCGAAATTCCATGTACTCCATTATCCATTTTAGTTTCGGAACTAAATTCTTTATATATAATTTATACATATATTTTCTAATTATGAAAGGCGACATAAAAAAAATTTTCTAATAATATTTAAAACTTTAAGATGGTATACAAATTCAGATAAATAACTTTTATGAATAATCAAAATGCCCTAAATTCTTTTTTCTACAGATAAAGTGCCCGAGATATTTTAACTAATTTCCTCCAACATTTAAAAATATCTTAAATATCTCGCATACTCTGTCTTAAGCCGTTGTTAATTTAACAATTTATATGTAAGACCATAAGAAAATCTCGATACGCTTCACAAAGTATCACTCATATAATAATATTGTTTCAATTGGTTGGTTTACTATTTGAGTTTCAACAAACACAGCTGACTGGCATGCATTGTTATTGATAAAACGATAGAACCAGTAAATATTGAGCGAAAAACCCAAGTTTACTTTGGAGTAACCTTTTTGTTTCGCTTGTAAACCTAATTATAATTACTATAAGAAATGGCTTACTTAGAATAGTTATGGATTTAATTTAAGCTAAATACGAATAATGAAAGTTCGACTGCATAGGTGAAAAGACAAATATCAATGACCAGGGACGGAGGGACCAACAAAAAGATGAGCGACACAGATAAAATAAATAAATTGGGATTAAATTTAAATTTTACAACAAATGATTTGTATCATCGAGCTTTATAATCCTCGAAATGCTTTAGTTCTGTGAACAAATGTAGTGTTGTTGATGGACTGGCACCTACCAAGCTACCAAGCTTCAAGTGAACCAATTGACAACAAATAGAAAATGCTTACACTTGAATTGGAGCACGGAAAACAGATGCGTTTTAAGCCATGAGCAGGGACTGTGGGGAACGAGTACGAGTACGATTGAGATGTGCTTAAGATGGATGCAACGGATGCAACTGCAAGAGCAGCAACGGCTAACTACAGTAAGTACAGTGGTACCCGGCAGCGACTGCTTTTAAAACTCAATTTTATTTGTCAATTGATTTGTTTTGGTTTTGGATTTGGATTTGTAGCCTCCGCCGCTCTGGCTAGGAAATTACACAGGCACAGGCACAAGGCCAGTGGCGTTCTTTCAGGTCTTTGTTGATCTTTGGCTTGATCTTGCTCTCGCTCCGCCGGCTGCCGTCGCGGCATTCGCTGTTGCTATTGGTGTGGTCGCCACCACACAGCTGCGAACAGAAGTTATAGCGCGCCTGTTTCGAGGATGCGGGAGGAGAACAATAAACACAACAAAGAGAGCTTGTAGTAGAGGGCAAAAGTTAGAAGGCACAGGGCACAGGGGTAGCAGAAGCTGGGAGTTGGTAGGGGGAAATGGATGACACACGAGCGACTATGGTTGCTCACAGAGGACGCACAGGGGACACAAGGGCAGCGCGCAGGATCAGAAACAGAATGGAATGCAATCGGTGCTTGGAGGCGGCGGACTATCTATGCTGCAGCCAGGGCCAGGCCTCTAGACCCGAACCTCTGGCTCACCCCACACAGAGATCTACGGCCAAGGCAGAGGAGTTTCGAAATAAACGAACTACAACGCACCTGCATGTGCTCCTTTTGCTGCTTGGTCACGATACTGGTGGTGCGTATGGTGGCAAAGTTGTTTGGCCCGTGATCGTTGACTGCATTGGAGATGGCCTGTTGCGAGGACGCTGAGCTGGCCGCATATACGGCCGCTTGGGCGGCGGGCGTCGTCAGATAGCGCGGCTGAATGGGCTGCATTCGATCTGCCAGTGGGCCGCCAGATGCCGGGGAGCCTCCTCCGCTGCCGCCAGTTCCTGTGCCATGGCCCATTGCACTCAGATGCGGCAGAACGGAGAGCGGTGGCGGTGGCACCACTGGAGCAGGCGCTGGCGCCGGCACCACCGAGGCCGAATTGGTTGGCGTTACATTGTTGTTCATGCTGTGCATTATGTTGGGCAGCGGCGGCCGGTTGCGATGGCGCGACGAGTTGCGGGACACGGCGCCGGGCGGAATCCCCTGTCCTCCCTGTCCTTGTCCCTGGCCGCTCGGCCAGCTGGGCGGCGGCTGCTGCTGGTGCGGATGGTGATGGTGGTGCATTGCCGCCGCCACAGCGGCACTAGCCGCCTGCTGGTGGTGGTGCGCAGCGATATGGTGATGATTCTGGGCCGCAGCCGGTATGGAATTGGATGAGGAGCTCTGCAATAAACCAACAACAAGTTAAAAACAGAACGGAATAGACTGAACAAATGATATAAACCCACCTGACTACTGGCCGCCGATACACCCACCGAGTGTATGGAGTGTTCCGAAGTAATACTATTGCTCTTGCTGCTGTCGCCGCCGGCGTGGTCGTCCTGCTGGTCGTCGGCATCGCCCACGGCGCTCTCCGTCTCGCAGGTGTCCACCATGAGTATCTTCTTCATCTTGCGGTAGTTGAGGTTGTCCAGCTCGCGCACCGCCGACTTGGTGCGCGCAATCAGTTCGAGAAGCACGGTGTCGGAACGCGGTCGGGTCACGTACGAGTGGGTCAGCAGTTTGGCCGACGAGGGTCGCTCCGCTGGCATCTTCTTGAGGCACAGTTCGACGAAGCTGCAGAACGCGTCCGACCAGTCGTTCTTCTGCAAGGTTTTAGATCAATTACTAGGGTTTTCATTTTGATTTTTTCTATATAAACTAACTTAAAGTTCAAAACTATATGCTATACTAGGGTTAGTTTCCGATAACTTATTAATTAAAGTTCATTACTCAATTGGATTTTTTAAACGCAATGCAAGTTATAATTTATAGACATCGGGTTATATGCAAAACAGTATTCTTAAAATTAGAATTTAGGCGAACTTAGTTAAGATACAAATATTTTTCAAAAAATCAAAATTTGTTCAAGCTTAAATCTAATTTTGAATCGACTGTTTAGAATACGATTTTGCATATAATCAGATGACTAAAAACTATGGTGAGAATCTAAGGAAAATTAGTATTTTATACATGTGATTTCCGCATATATGACTTTAAATAAAAATGTATTGGATTCCTAAATCAATTATAATTTTTGATAATAAATCTTTAGCAAATGTTTGCAGTAATTAATGTTAATTTAACAATTTTCTTTGAAGGAGTAAAATTATTTATACATCAATTAGTAATTAAAAGTTAGTTTCTTTTCCAAATATTTTAAAAATTACCACTGGTGACTGGACCCTAAAAATGTAAGTTTTCTCATAAACTTGTAGCACTGGGAAGTTCTCATTAAATAAATAAATAGATAGTATTTTTCCCTTAAGTATTCCTTAATTAAAGTCTAGTTAAATTAAATATATAAATCTAAAACCTCAACGACAGATCTTAACGCTAATCCTAACTCACCGGAAGGGTTGGCGACTCGTTCTGCGCAATGTGATAGAGCGCCGACATGGCGTTCATGTTGAAGTAGGGAGGCTTCCGCTCGGCCAGCTCGATGCAGGTGATGCCCAGCGACCACACGTCCACCTTGCCATCGTACTGGCCCTCGTCCATGGCCAGGATCACCTCGGGGGCCATCCAATAGGGCGTGCCGACAAAACTGTTGGCCGGACACTTGATGGCAGCGCTCCCGAAGTCGGCCAGCTTGACGACCCCGTTGTCGGTGAGCAGGATGTTGCCCGCCTTGATGTCACGATGGATGCGACCCAGCGAGTGCAGATAGCTGAGGCCACTCAGTACGCCCAGGCAGATGGCGGCGATCTCGTCCTCGTGCAGCGGCTTCTTGTGTACCTCGATGATGTCCGAGGCGGAGCCCACGCAATATTCCATCACCAGCCAGGCGGTCGACTCGCGCAGATAGCAGCCCTTGTATTCGATGGTATTGGGGTGGTTCAATTGGCGAAGGAAGCTGTGGATGAAGGATAAGAATTGAAGATTGTTATTATTCCTATTGAAATCTATTACAACTCACCGTATCTCTTTGAGTATGTCCTGCCACTTCTCCTGGCTCTGCTTGCCGGTGTAGGACATCTTCTTGATGGCCACAATCTCCTTGGTGAGATTGCAGCGGGCATAGTAGACCGCACCGAACGACCCATGGCCGATTTCGCGCAGATCCTCGAAGATCTTCTCCGGGTCATGCTTGTTGAACAGGTCGGCTATTTCCGGATCCTTGAGACTACCAGGTCGTGCCGAAGGCATGGCTGTCTCTCATGCTCTCTAGCCCCGGTTCGCAGCTCAGTGGTCGTCGTGCTCCTGCTCCTGGTCCAGCTACTTCTCTTCCTGCTGTGCTGTGCTGTACGATGAAGGTCTGTATGAAAAGAAGAAGGCGATTCCGGTTAGTCAGTCACATTCTGTGCCAGTCACTTAGTCATTTCATTTGAAAGGGTCGAGATTTTTGGAGGTTTTTTGTATTTGGGGATTTCGGTCTGAAATACTGGTAGGTGGGCGGGGTAGCGGGGTTTTCAGGGACAGGAAGACAAAAAGACAGACAGACGGATGGTTGGATGGACTGGAAAAGCCAAAAAGTCGACGACTATCACCAAATCGATCAAGTGATTCACGCCTTCACACACACACGCACACACTGTACAAATCATTCAGAATTCAGCATTCCACACGCAGCACGGGCCTTATCGCAAATATTTTTACTGCTGGCCTCTCTTTTATGGCTATTTTCCTTAGCCCCAGGTTGTTACCAACATGTCAGCTGGTTTTTGGACAGTTTTCTGGGGTGTTCTTGTTTTTAGGGATGTGATTAACAGGGTAACCAGCAGTTGCTGTTTATTTGTTTAGTTTTTTTTGCTGAGTGACTGAGTGGGTGGGGTAGATAGACAGGCTTAGGGGATGCACACGTGCTGAAGGGGATATTTTGGCTGGCAAGATAGGGGACTCCCAGGATATTGACACGTGCTGCAGGGTATTCATTAGTCGTTATGACCAAACACTGCTAGCCAGGAGTAACGGCAGCGAAGGGGTTGCATTTGTCGCTGTTGCGAATCCGCAACGCACATACATACATACGTACATATGCGGAGGCGTTTTGCGGGCGTCTGCGGATATATCCGCCGGCCAAAGACGCGGATCTCCGGCTTTTCACTCGCAGCTTGGGCGAGAGAAACACTCGATATAATTAGCCGCCGCTGTTGTTTTGCGACTGCAATTATTTACTTGCGACGCGAAACGAAACACAGAAACACGCCTATTTTTCATAGCCACACACTTGCACACAGTGCACAAGTCATGACATGTCATGTACATACATACATGTACATGAGCAGCCATGTCGCTCACGCACACAGCGGCACATACATTTGTATGTGCGCTTTGGCTGCTTGTTGTTTTGCATTTCGGGCGACACAAATTCAATTCAATTCGTGCTTTTTTCTGGGGCTTGGACTGCTGCTTTTGTTTTGCGCCTTTTCAGCGGCGGAAAACAGGGAATTCTTCTTTGGTTCCGAATTTGATTTTGTGTAGCTCTTTTTTTTTTTGGGTGCGGACCCAGCCACACACAGAAAGGTGTACGAAAAAACCCACAAAAGTGATGATGCTGCGCTACTTGTTTTCCCTTTTGCGGGCGGCCAATTAGTAACTGATTTTAGTGGCCAATTTGCGGAGAATGACTGGTGTATGAAATGCCGTATTTTGCATTTTGCAACTGTTTTGAATCGCCTAATTTTGTTTTGCTTGCACACCGCCGCACACACACACTCACGCTCGTCGGGGAGCAGACAAATACACACACAATTGCAACGCACGGACACGTGCTATCTCTTTCTCGCCCATTAAGGGGAGTCGTCGCACTTTAGATCCGAATCCGCAAACTCCAACTGTTTGTTGAGAATTTCCACCGGAAAATTGATGCACCGAAGGTGTTATATCGTTAAATAATCAATTCACTGGGCGGACGACACACAAAATTCGCATTAATTGGCCAAAACGCAAACGCGAAAAAGAACAGTGTGCACACACACACGCGCGCGAGCACTCAGCGAACCAACACAGACAGACATACACGCACACAGGGATGGAGAGACAGTGGAAAATGCATAAATCTGGCGAAAAAACAACATAATACGACGACTTTCTGCACTCGAGGTCTTACATTTGGCAATTAATTAGTGCTTGCTTGTTTATCAGCGCGGCTGGCTCTTGGTTTTCGCATCTGTATGCATTTTTCCTCATGCGTCGCTTTCTTCACGCCTGCTGCGATTGGGAATTGGAATTGTTGCCCTGCACTGCACACGCGTTGCGTTCACACTTCCGCACTTGCTACGCATCTCGAGGGGCCGAGCGAGAGTTTTAGGGGAACGCCGAGGATCCCATCTACCATATATTATATATAACGACGAAATTCCAGATTTTCTTCACTCGTTTTCTTACTTTGAACAGTTATCGATATGCGGCTATCGATGTTTGCACAGCCCCAGACGATGAGTCTGCACGAACGGTCTCACTAACGAATCGGTTGGTGTCATCGCTAAGTTAGCGAGGACGTGTAACTATCGATAAAAGCATCGTCTTATAGATTGATCGGTTGGTGTCTTCTCTTAGTTAGCGAGGACATCCTCCTATCGATACATCGTAATCTTTTTATCGGTGGGATTTTTGAGCATGGCGGGAAAATTTGAAAATTAATGTAAGTTGGTTTTATTATTTTACTAGTAGAACCTTATTATTATTTATGAGTTACGGCAATAATCATGAAAAGTAGTGATTTCAAAATACACCGGTATTCATTACTTTATTTCAATTATAATTTACCACTGTGCAAATTGGACATACAAAAAAAAAGTACACTTATATTACTAGTTTACGGCTGATTTTAAGCAATCACTGCATATTTATGATATTTCGAAACAGTGACCTTCTACTTCATTGCCACTTGCCACATAGGGGGTAATACAAGAAACTATACCGCTTAGTTATAGAAGTACTGCTGCTGATTGGGAGTCGGGAAGCGATTGAGATTGTTGAGGCCGCCGAAGTCGAGTTGCGAGAAATAGCCTTGGGATGGTGATGGTCTAGGTGATCCTGCAGGCGGTCCCTGATCCTGATCCTGCTGACCGGCAGCCAACGGCCCAAAGTCGCTGTCGCTCTCGTAGTTGACCAAAAACCGGGGGGCAGTTGGAGTAGGGGGATCGGGGGGTCCAGCATCCGTATCTGAATCTGCACCAGTATCTGTATCTGCATCCGAATCATCCGGGACTGCCGCCGCCTCCTCCGCGGAACGCGACCTAAAGAAGGTATCTGCAAAGTGTCGGAGAGAACCCAATTGTACGGCAGTTAGTTAAAAGGTTTCGTATTTTACCAGTAGGTTGTGCGTACTGATAGATTAGCCGATCCCCCAGCTGTTGTGCCGGACGCAGCTGTTGCTGCTGCGGTGGGCGGGGGCGTGGCCTTGGTCTGGGGCGTGCCGGAGGAGGAGGAGGAGGCGGTGGTGCCGCTGTGGGCGCTGATGGCGGAGCCGGGGCATCGTAGTCATAGTCGTAATCATAGTTCGGTGGAGGCGGCGGCGGTGGTGGTGGCGTCGTCGTCGTCGGACGGGGACGTGGTCGTACAGGCGGTCGAACTGGCCTTCTAGTTGGCTGCGGAGGAGGTGGTGGTGGTGGAGGCGCCGGAGGCTGTGCCGCTGGAGGATCAGCGTAGTCGTAGTCCAAGGGCAGATAGCCGGAACTGAAGAACGGATGCCAAATGGGTCGTCGACTGCGTGGCGGAGGAGGTGGCGGCGGCGGCGGAGGCGTGGTGGTTGTCGTCATCGGCGGACGACGAGTGGTCCGCACCAGATTGGCCTTGGCCGAGGACAGCTGGGCGCTCTTTAGCAGCAGGTTGCGCAGGAGGAGACCAAAGTCCAGGGTGACTGTGCCGCGCTTCTCACGTGTTCCAGTGGAGTCCTGGCTAAGGACCTGGTGAGCATCCTGGGGATCTCGGAGAGCCGAGAGCTGTCCCACTAGCAGGAAGGCCAGGAAGAGGAGGAGCAGCCACTGTCGCAACATCCTGAAGGATCTGGGGTTATCAGGGATCAGGGATCTTTGGAGCACGGAGTTTGTACCGCTGGCCGTACCGCTCGGAAGGCCGTTCCAATCAGAACTGGCAATGGTCAGCGCTACAGCCGCCTGACTTTACTCGGGCGGAGCGCCTGGGCGTCGCGGATTAAGTGCCCCAAAATCAACTAGTTAGACGGGTTAGACTTTGTTAGCTGTAGATGCCTGGATCTCGTAATCGCAGAGCCCCAGACTGCTAGACTGCCCCGACTATCAACGAGTTCAGTGCTCAGTGCGTGGCAACAATTACTTTTGCACTACTTTTTGCGCGGCAGTTTATAGATCGTAAGTGCAGCACAAACTATGCATAATGCTTACCGGCCAGTGCATTTCAAGAGGTGAGCTTGAAAGGCACCGTGGAACTGCATGCAGCACTTGGGAGATCTTCAGAGATCAGTCCTCGAAAAACTCACCAATCACCAACTATCACCTAAGCGATTCGTCTAGATCCAAGAAGCAAAAGGAAATGTTTTACCATGTAAGTTCGGTCTTGCTTTAGAATTTTGTAGAAATTGTTTTCAGCTTTAACAGCCCTTTTAATATTTACTGTTTTCTAAGTTTTACATTTATTCAATGACAAATTGAGAGTTCATAATAATAATGTCTTTCACCGTATGTCAAAAGTGGTAGTCCTAATCGGAAATACACTTGTTTGGCGTAGAGCTCATAAAAGTACAAGTATTTTCAAGGTATTGATTACGATTACCAAGATTATCACCCTTTTTGTAAAACCTCTCCAACTGCAATCGAATTTCTGATTAGGCCACATTCTTCGAAATAGTTATTATTTGAATAAGCAAACAACAAGATATTTTTATTTTATTTATTTTTTTAGAAATAATTATTATATATAATTTGGAGAATGGAGTAACTATCGACTCGACAATTGATAGAACTTTTCATTTATAATTATGATTTAATATTTAATGTTGATACTTTCGGAACCATGGGATTTTGCTGGCCATAGACCCACTATGCCGAAAAAGGGGCTGTCACGAATTGCTCTCATAATAATATGAATTTCAATTTCAGTCTAGCAACTGCGGCTGTTGAATTTGATTTTCGCGATATATTTAATCATTTCCACAGTAATTAACAGCGTTGGCTTTTTCACAAGTATTGGCGCAACAATATTTTCCTAGCTCAGATTGAATGGGTCCATGGGGCTGGGACAATTGTAACCTCTCGCTTTCAATTCGCATTCGCATTGAATCGCATTGGGGGAAACTGGTTTCCCGTTTGGGCCATGAGTTTTCAAAAAGATTTGACGAAAATTTTGACTGCCTTCAGTTTGTATGTTGTGGCAGTTTGGTATGCAAATAAGACATTGGCTTGACTGGTTGGCCCACATGTGCCAAACTTGCACTTTTTCAAGAGCCGAAAGCAAGAAGTCCTAAAATCTAAGGATATCTGACTCTCCTGCGGCTGCTTGATAAATACATTCAAGTTTTTTGAAGGCAGTGATTCGATAATGATTCGATATATGCAGTTCTTTTGATTTCTTGAATATATGAAGGTAACTTTTTCGGAATCAATTGATTTACAATACCTTTGTAAAGTTCCATTACGATAGCCACCATTTATAGGTCCTTATAGGTTTTACATCGTTTAGTCGGTTAATTTGCCTACAGCGTTCTGTCTTGTTTTAACCTTGATGGGTTACGTAACCAAGAAATGTGAATCTGGTCCATAATGCGTATGGAAACCTGTCTGATCGATCCACTCCCCTTGGCTTTTCGGCTGGGAACCTAGCCTAGACGAAAGTGAAAACTCGTTTTAATTTCCATTTCTCACCAAACGTAACAGGATATTAAATACAAAAAATAGACATATAATTATTTTCAATGCCCAAGACACTGGCGTTTAGTCTTCAATTGTCGGAAACGCACCGAACAACAAAACGACAGACAGCCGACAGGCAATCTGCTGAAAATACAAAAGCCCCATTGCATGGTGGACCACATAAATCGATTATAAAACACGCGAAACAGCTGCCATTTTAGATTATAGGTCAATGAATAGCAGCAGTAATTTGAAGCTGACCGAATAAATCTGGTTTCTACAAAAAGCAACAGCTTTTATGCTTCCTATTTAAACTATATCAGCATTGCACAACTTTTATGCACTAATATAATATGATGATATCATTGAAACTGCAATCTGGCATCGGTGTCTGGGAGATCTTAACTCTAAACGTTCTCCGAAAATTCGAAATAGACTAATTTTAGTGCGTTCTAAGCAACGGGCTTATCTCGACTGGTATTTTCCAAGTACCCAAATAATGGAACCGATCGACCAAGGTACGTACCCTGGCTGTGATTATTGGGAACTGTTCAAAATACGCGCATTGGACTAAAAGCAGAGCACCTTATCTATTCGTAGTAACTTGTCGGACATGAGAGATAAAGATTCCGCAATTCGGGGGATAACATTGGGCCTGGCTATCCTGGGTTTCACTGTATATAAATGGGCTACCGAAGGGCGATTGGTAAATCAGTCGTATATGGAGGCACCCACAAGAAGGATGATCAGTGTAGCTCTGCTAATCATTGGATTGGCGGCGGCCCAAGGAGCTTTGCCAACTCAGAATATCCTCTTGAAGACCGAAGAAAATGGAGTCTCCTCCTCAATGGCGGACTACGAACGTCTGATGGAGCTGCGCTCCCTGGGAATGGAGTTCTTTCGCGAGTTTCGGAATATCTCGGAAACGGATGTACATCTCCTCGGTGAGCGGTTCGATCAGCAGGATCTCGTTTGCCTGGCCGATTTGGCCCAGTTTATGGGGAGCCTCACCTCCGCCCAGTTGTGGGCCCTTAAGAGTGGGTATACATCGTCTTAAAACCCATCTGGATATTTAATTTTCTATATCTTCACACAGTGATTGATTCATGGGGCTCGATCCCCTCGGGCTACCTGTTCGGCAACCTCGTCGACTTGGGGAACTACGAGGAGTGCCTCCGGGTGGACAGTGCCGTCAGTGAGACGCACAGCATCCAAGGGAAATACTGCTTCATGGAGCTGCCCATTTACAAGTGGCTGGGCCTCACTGCGGACGTTCTCAAGGTGACCAACATGAAGACCGCCCTGTGCTTTCCCTCCTCCTGCTCGGCCAGTGCCATGGAGACCTTCCTGAAGCAGCTCTTCCAGCGACTTCTGGGCGTCGCCGACCCAAGCAATTTGTTCTCCATCAGCGAAGGGACGTGCAAGGTTAGGGAGAACGAAGCCTGGGATGGCCTAACCATATTCACCATGTGAGTAGTGATGATGATGACTCATCTAGTCAGACTAACTCCTTGCCTTTTTGTAGAGTCCTAGTGTCCGCGTTTTCTACTGCGGTGATTGCTTGCACCCTTTACGACTACTTTTTGTGCCCGGAGCAGGGTGGGTAACTGGGTTCTAGGTCTCGTAAGATGATAATAATCACGGAAAGATCTTCTATCTTGCAGATAAGATTCCCCGGCTTATAAAGGCCTTCTCAGCCCGAGCCTCTTCGCGTAACCTCTTCACCTTGGAGGACGTTAAGGCGAATTCCAATGTGATCCATTGCCTGAATGGCATGCGCTGCGTTTCGCTGGTCTGGGTGATCCTGGGCCATGAGTATATCATCAGCCTGAAAGCGCCGGCCATCAATCCGGGGGATAACCTGAGATGGATGCAGCAGGCTTTCTCCAGCTTCATACTCTACGCTCCGTTCTCAGTGGACACTTTCTTCTTCATCAGTGGCTTGCTATTGGTGGCCATTGGTCTGCGGGCCCTGGAAAAGTGAGTTTGGATGGGGAGTAGAGACTCTAGAGATCTGGCTTATAGATCTAGATCTTTTTACTTCCAGAACCCAGGGCAGGTTGAACGTTCCGCTCATGTATCTGCACAGGTATCTGCGCCTCACTCCCATCCTAGCCGTGGCCATGCTGGTCTACCTCAAGATGCTACCCCTGTTCGCCGACGGTCCCATGTACGATAGCACTGGGTTCTTTGACTACTCCACATGCGAGAGTACCTGGTACCTGACGCTGCTCTACGTTCAGAACTACGCCACCTACGACATATGCCTTCCACACACCTGGTATCTGGCGGTGGATATGCAACTGTACATCCTGTCGCCCATTCTCCTGATTGTCCTCTACAAGTGGGGCAAGAAGGGAGCCGCAGGGGTCCTGCTGGTGATGCTGCTGCTATCCGCCTGCCTGTTTGCCACCATAATGACGAATGACTACAAGATTATGTTCAAGTAGGTTTGCACAGGCTACGTATTTCCCAACTACCTACCATCTTGATCTCTTTCTGCAGGGATGGTGGACAGAGCCCAGAGGTCCAGAAGAAGATCTACTATGCCACACATACCCATGCGGCGCCCTGGTTGATTGGTAGCCTATTCGGCTACTTTCTGCACCTGATACGCGGCAGGAGGCTGCAGCTCAATCGTGTGGCAGTCTGGGCAGGTTGGCTGCTATGCCTGGCCATGATGTTCACCTCGATATTCGCCCTGTTCCCCTATGCCAAGCTGCTGGGGTCCTCGCCCACTGTCTTGGAGGGAGCCCTCTACTACACCCTGTGCCGAGTGGGCTGGCCCCTGGCCCTCTGCTGGGTGGTCTTCGCCGGCATGCAGGGTTACGGCGGTCTGGCCAACAGCTTCCTGTCTTCGCCCCTCTGGCAACCGCTCTCGAAGCTCTCCTACTCCGCGTACATCTGGCACATCTTCATCCAGGAGGTGAACAACCGACGCATTCGCTCGAATACCTACTTCTCCAATTATGATGTGGTAAGTAGTGATGGCTAAAGATCTAACTTAAGCCCAGGGGGCCTTACCTTCTCAACCTCCTTCTCAACAGATGCTCAACTTTTGGTCCACCTTTGGGTTCACCCTTCTGATGTCCTATGTGCTGTACGTTGCCATTGAGGCTCCCCTGGAGGGGCTGGAGAGAATGATGTTTCCCAATCGAAGGAGCTCACCATCACCTGCGAAATCCGAAGAAAACCAACCCGAGACGCTTTGTCCGACTCAGTCCGAGCAGGTGGAGCAGGCTGACCCGGAAAAACCTGCGAAAACAGACCTCGAGTCATAAGGCTTAGTTAGAAAAGAAGCACTTTACTTATCAGTTCCTATTTAATCTATATTAAAAACCACCTACTAGTAATCTAGAATCTAGACATAGTATAATCCCAACCGCCCAAGTGTTTCAATGGGTTTCAAGGACTTGAGATGAAGGGCCGTGCAATCAAGTTGTTCATCGACTCGTTCGCTTATCGCGACAGAAGTGCATTTGATTTGATATGAGTCATTGGGGTGATGCCCAACTTAAGTTTGGTGTAAGTTATGAGTCATTGAGGAGACGCGTACACTTAGGATTGGTGTAATGGTCATTAAACATGTGACTCATGGAGGAGATGCAAAATATTAGATTGTAGGTTTATAATAGTTTCTAAAAATCTATGCTACTTCATTTATAAGCAAAATGAGAAAATTGTATAGTCCTATCTTCCTAACAAACTGTTTCAGTGATCTTAAAGTAAAGTTAACTTAATATACCCTTAGAAAATGCGAAAAGGTAGCAGTAAATTCTTTACTCGGTTGATTTTTTTTCGTTTTAGGCAATAATTTAAAACACAGTTTTCTAAGATCAATTCTCGGAAAGCCCCAAGTACATGCCATCCATCCTAGTGAATCTAGATTTAATTCATATACGGAACGAGTTTTAGTAGATTTAAGTTGTAGTTATTTTTCTATTTTAAGAATACTTTTTTATTTACTATTCTTCTATTCTATGGCTACGAAAAAAAAAGATATTTAAACTGAATTCTTTTCAGGTCCAGGCGCAGGAACTTCTTCAACTGTCGCTGCTGTAGGCTCCTCTACTGGAGATTCGTCGGCCGATGTCTTGAGCTCTGCAACCTGCGGCTGAGGAACCGCTAGCTTCGGGGGACTTGGCCTTTTAGCGGGCAACAGAAGACCTTCCAGACTGGCGAATGGCGCTTCGATCAGTATGTACATGAGGTAGGAGAAGAGCATGGTGAAGCCAAAGTCTGACCAGAATCGAAGCATCTGTGGATGAAGGGTCCTTAGAATTGTCATCTAGGTTAGGGTTTCATATGAACTTACCACTTGGTAGTCACTGAAGTAGGTGCTGGTTTGCGTAATGCCCCCGTTCAAGCCCTCGATGAGCATGTGGAATATGTATGCGCAGTAGGAGAGCCTGGACAGCGGCTGCCACAGGGGGGAGGAGAGGAAGCTGTTGGCCAGTCCCCCGTAGCCCTGCATGCAGGCAAAGACCACCCAGCAGAGGCCCAACGGCCAGGCAATGCGGGAGAGGGTCACATAGAAGGCCTCCTCAACAATGGGCAGGGTGCTCTGCCCGTAGACCGCAAACTGGCAGGTGGCGATCAGGGACAGGCCAACCAGCCATCCAAAGATCGCAGTCAACCGGTTTAGCTTGAAGTCCTTGCCGCGATTTAAGTGAAGAAAGTACCCGAATAGCATGCCAATGAGATAGGGCGATGCTCGGGTGTTTGTGGCATAGTAGAGCCTTCTCATCGATTCATCACCTTGTGCTCCCCTGAAAAGTAATATCCAGTTAGTTGGGATCGATTAGGAACCCTGAACTCATTACTCACAGGGATAGATTGTTGATGACCATGATGCTAAAGAGACAGCAAGCCAGAAGTATCATGAGTATAAAGATGCCGGCGGCCGCCTTCTTGCCCCATCTGTACAGGGCGATCAGGAAGAAGGGTGCAAAGATGTACAGCTGCATGTCGACGGCCAGGTACCAGGTATGACTAATGCACTATTAGAAGACACCCATAAGCGATTTGGTTTAAGATGTCAGAGAACACAATAACCCACCAGGCGATTCGTGGCAACGTTATGCACGTACAAGAGGGTCAAGTACCAGGTATCCTCGCACGATGAGTAGTCGTCAAAGTTCACCGATCCATCCAAAGGACCGCCTCCCATGAGTGGCAGGATCTTCATGTAGATGAGTATTGCGAAGGCCAGGAGGGGGGTGAGTCGCAGATACCGATGCAGGTACATCATGGGTATGTTCAGTTTTCCCTTGGTTCTTGAGAAAGAAAAGTTCCAATAAAGTGGGTTATTAAGAAAAGAGAATATACGCCTTACTTGTCCATCGAACGCAGAGCAATCACCACTAGCAGTAGTCCACTCAAGAAGAAGAATGTGTCCACAGCATAGACGCCATGTTTCACCAACAGACTATAGAAGGAGTCAAGCCACTAAGCAAAGTGATGTGTTATTAGAATCTTCCAACCTCAGGTACAAGTTCACTCAACTTACCGTCAAAACATAGCCCATATTAATGTTCGGTGACATGGCAAAGATGAGGTAGTCATGGCAGTAGACCACCCAGATGAAGGAAAGACAGCGGATGCCATGAAGACAGTCGATGACATTGGGATTCGCCTTGGTGTCCACCAGGCGGAATAGAGCCCGCGAATTGGCCCGTGCCGAGAAGGCCTTAACCACTGGATTAATGGTTGCTACAAGATAGAGCTGCAGATTAGCGATACTCATTGAAACTAATGTTCTCCTGGGAAATACTCACTCTGATCCCGACAAAGGAAGTAGTCGTAGAGCGTGGAGAGACCCACAAGGGCAGCCAATAGCGATAGGATGACTCTGCAAGTACAAATATACTTAAGATTTAGGTACTTCACCCAAAAAATATGATAATAATGAGCCAAGGTCAATTAGAGAGCACTTTCGACTTGATTTCAAGAACATCTGTTCTCGAATAAGTGGGAACATAGGATCTTAGCTCCTTTCCCCTCTCAATTCAACCAGGATCTCCCTGGCATCTCTACTTACATGGTGAATATGGTGAGTCCGTCGTAGGCCTTCTTCTCCGCCGTCTGACACGTAGCCTCGTCCACCAGCTGAACATCTGTGGATATCTCCACGCTGAGGAGCGACTGAAAGAGTCTTCGCAGCATTGTGTCCATGTGGGCGGCGGAACAGGAGGCGGGAAAGCAGACCGCTGACTTGATGACCAGGCTTGTGGACACTGCGGGGGCTAGGGCCAACTTGGAGAAGCAGTACTTGCCCTGGACACTGTGCGCCGAGGTCACCGCGTGGTCTATGCCAATACACTCGTCGAAATTCCCGAGGTTCCACCAGTTTCCCACCAGCATGCCCGAGGGCAACAGACCCCACGAGTCGATCACTGCACAAGGGGATCCAAGGGGTTAACTTATGGTTTTGAGGGGTAATGGGTAATCCTTGCACTTACTCTTCAGGGCCCAGTACTTGGAGGAGGCCAGATCGTTGGAGAGTAGAGCCAGGTCCGCTAGGCACTCAAGATCCTGAACCGTGGGAACTCTCTCGTTTAAATACAGGTCCGCCAGCGTTACATTCGAATAGTGGTCGAAGAACTCCACTGCCAGGCTTCTTAGTTGGGAAATGGCCAAATAATGATCGCCGACTAGGGTTTCACTGAGATATTCCTTGTTGGTCAGGGCAAATATGTTGGTAATGTTGGCATTAACGCTCGCCAAAGTCAAGGCCAAGGAGCCCAGCCACAGGGCCATCATCGCCAGCCTAACCATGTTGCTCAGTCTAGTGGTAAATTCCAATTCGTTGGGTGGCTACTACTAAACAGGTATTTATATGCCAGTCGCGATTATTGGGTGGATGCTATCTTTACACACAACCTCAGACTCTGTCACGTCAAAGCTGGAAATCGCAATATTTTACAGCTTATCTCTAACACAAAAGTTCTGAACGTGACGGCTACTTGAAGTCGCCCCCACACGTTCGGTATGTTGATAGGAAGCCATTCCTTACCATATTCCTTTGGGTTCTTATCTCCCCTGATCTACTCGCTTTCGGTTGCGACTTTGGACAAGTCGCTTGGCAATCTTCAGATTTTCCACATAGATATTCTGTAATCTTCCCAACATGACGGGATTCTTAAGGAACCTTTATGATATGAAAATCAGGGGGGAGATATCTTGGTTCTCTATGTCACTTGGGGATACCAATAAAACTGGGTATTACCCTTTGATCGGCGGACGACCTAAAACAGCACCATCACCGTCGACACACTTATTGATAACAGGCTAATACTCAGTCTCCAGCTGTTTGTTTCTGAGTAATACGGCTGTCTCCCCAACGAATCTGCACATTATCGCTCTACTAGGTGACTCGAACGAGCACTTGAAGATTGTTTGGGCGAACTGTCTACTCCTATCAATGACTAATTTCGAAGAAGGCCTCTTCAGGTGATTGGAATCTCCTTGAAAGAATCGAATTTGCCCGTAAATGCCGTTAAGTAGCATTGTTATTCCCGCTTATCGGTGGCCAAAACAATTCCGCTTAATCAATTCAAGTTTATTCTTCAGGGAACTGATTTGCTTTGCATAGTCATTTTGATTGCATATGCTGTAGAGGCTATAATGAAAACTGGGCAATCGCACTTTAATCGCCAGATAATCTAAAATTTCCACTAAACGCGTTTTCTTTTGAAAAGGCGGAATAAGTTGGGCGATTAAACGAGAGTATAAAAAACGGATGAGATGAAGTCATCGTACCAACAATGTAAAATACTACAGCGATCCTAACTTTAATTGACAGAACTTCTTGTAATGAAAATGTTAACGCAAATTTTGGCTATAGGTTCTTAAAAAAAACAATATGATTTTTATTATACAGCCTTTATGACTTGGACTTTAGTGTTTTGTTTTTCAACTACTATTTCAAATGACATGGGTAGTCAGTAGCGGATCTAGGAACAAGTTTTGCTGCATACTTTTTGAATACAACACACTTCCTTTCACTTTTCACCCGAGTGGAGGGTGGGCGGTCGGTTGTGAATCCCGAAATCAAAATATGGTTCAAGGAATCTTAAATAGGTCGACGTCCATGTCATAGCCTAAATTCCGTTTGAAAAGATTGACTTTCTTAGTTCCGCCAAAACACCACTTCAAACTGTTTGTTGTCCAAAATATTTCCACATAACCGTCTCGTTTCGTCTAGACTAAGTTTATGGATTCGGTTTAATCGCCCAAATCGGCTAGATCGGATCCAGTAAGTTACTATTCGAAGAAACCTTTGTGTGTTGACCGTGACATTGATTGGAGCTATTGCCCAGAGATTATTAAGCGAAAGCTAAGATTCCGAAGTACCCACGATTATAGCACTTGTAAGAGCCTTATCGAAAGTCTCACGGCCTTTGATATATAAGCTCGTCCAAATTGCTATCCCAACCAATTTGTTGTTAACAACAGACCAATCAAGATGGTCAACACCAGTGGACCAACTACTCCGCTCCTGTTTCTCTTTCTGGCGCTGGCTATCCGTACCGGTTATGCCAGTATTAATCCAGAGATCCTAAAGGACTCATCTTTGGACTCTTCAGGGGAATCCTACCACAGCATTTCTAGACTCAGACGCCTGGCAGTGGAGTTCTTCGACGAATATCAGAACCTAACGATTACCGATCTGACACAGGATCTGTATCGCGATCAGAACACACGACTGGCCTCTGTCGAGGATCTTAAGTGCCTGGCAGATCTCCAAACACTGGCGAACGATGTGTCGACAGCAAAGATATGGGCCTTGAAAAGTAAGTTTTAAATTAAACTAATTTAATTTTTTTACGCTTTTTAAAAGAGTTAAATTTTTTTGTATTACCTTTTTTTTTATTTTTAATAAACTTAATACAAATATTCCACTTTCGTTGCAGTGATCGACTCGTGGGGCTCGCTGCCTTCGGGAATTTTGTCTGGCAATCTGATAGACCTGGGAAACTTTGACGAGTGCCTCGGCATAGATCACCCTGTTGCTAACAGCAGTCGCAGGGTCCAGGGAAAGTACTGCCTAGCCAGGTTTCCAGTGGCGCCCAGTATATCCACCTACTTGGCCCTGAAGACGGCGGTGTGCTTTCCCGCCTCCTGTTCCACCGCCAACATGGATACGATGTTGCGTAGATTATTGCAGAATCTTCTGAACATAGAGCTAAATCCGGATGTGCCACTGGTGAGGGAGAGTACGTGCAAGACGAACGATCGCAAACCCTACGATGGCCTCACCATATTCACCATGTAAGTGAAACATCCTGAAAAAGGTTAACTGAAGTTCAAGAGATCATCCAAATATTTGCAGAGTCGTTCTATCGATACTGGGTGCCCTAATGGCCCTGTCCACCCTGTATGATTACATAGGGTGCCAGGATGAAAGTGAGTATTATCCTGAGTATGGTATCCAATAACCATTGGCTAATATGAAAAACCCTCTGGTAGAAGAACTCAATGCCTGGATCAAGGCTTTCTCGGCGCGTGCCAACTGTCGAGTTCTCTTTCGGTTGGTGGATCCCAAAAGCAACCCGAATGTCATAGACTGCCTCCATGGAATCCGGTGCCTCTCCTTCATATGGGTTGTCTTCGGCCATGTCTATCTGGTCTATGTGTTCGGTCCCAATATGAACTATGTCGCCCTGAACACGGTAAGTTAATAAACCTAATCGCTAATGACATTCCGTTTTTAATGATATCTTTTCCCGTAACAGTGGCGCAAATCGGCTTATAGCATGCTATTACAGCATGCCGCTTACTCGGTCGACACTTTCTTCTTCCTGAGCGGTCTTCTACTGGTGGTGATTGCCCTGCGAGCGATGGAAAGGTATGTTTCTGGAGATTGTAAATGATAATATTGATTACTGATCCTTATCCACCCTATCGACAGGACCAAGGGAAAGCTCAATGTGCCCCTGATGTATCTGCATCGCTATCTGCGTCTCACACCGGTCCTGGCCCTGGCCATTATCGTCTACCTGAAGATCCTGCCCCGCATGGGCGATGGTCCACTCTACGGTAAGGTCAACTTTGATGATTACTCCGTGTGCGAGCGCACCTGGTTTTGGACCCTGTTGTATGTCCAGAACTATGCCACCCACGAAATGGTAGGTTCTTGATTCTGTAATAGTTAATATCTAATATTCTAATATCCAACATCTGATTCCGATCTTCTTGAAGTGCATTAGTCATTCCTGGTACCTGGCCGTCGATATGCAGCTCTACGTGATTGCACCCGTCCTGCTGATCGGCCTCTTCAAATGGAAAAGGAGGGCAGTCGCTGCGATCTTTGTGCTTATGCTCCTCCTGGCCGCTTGTCTCTTCAGCACGATGGTGATCAAGAACGTTTCACTGTAAGTATTCATATAGTCTATTGATTTATGATATATTATTGGAACCTCTTTTCCTATAGTATTGCCGGGAGTAACGATGGGATGCAAAAGATCTACTTCTCAACGCACACGCGGACCTCACCGTATCTCATTGGCATTATGTTCGGCTACTTCCTTCATGTTAACCGGGGCAGGTCCTTCAAACTCAACCGCCTGGCAGTCACTTTGGGCTGGCTGGTTAGCCTGACGCTCCTCTTCAGCTGCCTGTTTGCGGTGTTCGGCTATGCCAAGGACTCGGAAGTACCGCCCATTTTGGAGGAGGCCTTCTATCTGACCTTCACCCGGATGGCCTGGCCCCTGGGTCTCTGCTGGGTGATATTCGCCTGCATGCAGGGCTACGGGGGACTGGCCAACAGCTTCCTCTCCTCCCCCCTGTGGCAGCCCATGTCCAGGCTCTCCTACTCCGCCTACATATTTCACATGTTCTTCGAGAGCCTCAACGCTGGACTGACGCGTACCAACACCTACTTCAGCAACTATCAAGTGGTACGTTTTGTATACTCTATTTCAGGGGTGCTCACCCCATACGAGGGTCACACGGCTATCTTGCATTCGTCACACGTCGATGTTTCTTTGTGTCGCTGCCCGCACTTTAATAGCCCCAATGTTCTTACAGATGCTTCGCTTCTGGGGCGACTTTGGATTCACCATGCTTCTGGCCTTTGCCGCGTACATCCTGATGGAGGCGCCCTTCGGTAATCTAGAGATCCTCTTGCTTCCGACCAAGAAGCCAATCACCAATCTCCCAGCTGGGGTGTCCAAGTCCAAGACGTCACCTGGACCGCCACTCGAAAATAAATCGCCCCTTCCGGAATAGGGATCTCGAAGTTATTTTAAATAAGATTTTTTTTTGAGATAACACATTTATTTATTATAAATATGTAAAGTTATGATTAAGTTAAAAAATGTTTTAAATCGAACCATTTAATATAAAGTAATGAGCAAAAACTGCTTTTGTTAAGTAATGTTTCCTTGAATTTCATTATATTGTGGGGAATTTCTTTTTAAAAATGAAAGGACTGGAAAAAGCTGAAGTCATCACTGGTATTTTGCAGTGCTTTTCTAGTATTTTCTGAAGGCAAATGTCAGCAGACATGCAAACTCGGCATCCAATAGAATGTGTATGGAACGCAGTGTGCTCAGAGAGAGGCAAAAGAGAGAGCAAAAGGGAGCACATGAAAGAGATACTCATTTTCCCGTGTATTTCAATTGGGATTTGCAGCTGGCATTTGTAGGTCGTGCGAGTTCTGATTGAAACCGAGTTACTTCTTGAACGCTTCAGTGTTTATTTTGTAATTTTTATTAGTTAGCGCACTCTTAAATTTACATATACGGGGCTCTTGCTTCTCATTGTAAAATTGTAACTATGAAATGTGGGTGCATTTTCATATGCGTGAACACCGGACCAAAACATTCGTTTACATGTATGTATGCAGACACTAGGGTGAACCCAAACCGCCGGCATTAAGGGTGGAGTTTATACCGAAAAGTCACTACAATAAATAAAATAAAATAAAGACATAATGAATGTGGTGTCTAGATCAAGCCTTTGGCGATTGGCCAAAGAGGAGCGAGAGCAGGCCAATAATTCAGATGATATTTATGAGTCTCATTATACTAATGAAGAGGACAATTACGTTCAAGATGCAATTGGTGAATCAAATCATAATCTGCCTAATAAAGCGACTATCTTAAATAACAGCCTCAGCCAGAATCAATTTGAACAGCTTGTTCAAACTCTTAGCTCCGACAATTCCAATGTGGCCCGAATGGAGCGAAAAATTGAAAAAATTGAGTCCCAGATTTCGATGCTGGTGGACCAAAATAGCAAAATTCTGGCAAAAGTAAAAAAAATGTCGGAGAAATTTCAAGCTGGTCTTCCGAAAACAGAATTTCCTATAAAGTCCCTTGAAGAACTGGATGATATAGAAGCGAAAGTAACGGCAAACCATGAGAAATATGTAAGTACGCCAATTAAAAATGTGGAATTCCTTCCTAACTCATTCAATACAAATAGGTTGAACTGTTCCGGACCATCCTCGCACCTGAAGGCGTGCAAAAGCACTTGAATAGAATTCTTTCAACATCACTTCTCATGAATATGAACTATGCAGGAACGTGTTCCAAAACGGGACTGAATTCTTACGTAAACTTAAACAAGGCTCTATATGGTAAGTTTCAGGACATTTGTTCAAATTTATTCACTTTTACTTTCCACTTTAAACCCGCAGAGTCGCAGAAAAGAGAGGGATTCACATTCGGAGATTATGCTAAGGAGGTTCGGACGGCCTTTGCGAAGTTAAAAAACCGGGTATACAAGTCAAAGACGCTATCCAAACATAAAGCGCCTAAAAACGATGAATGTGGAAAAATTTAATTTTTAACCGATTAATTTGTTTTCGAATTATTTTTATGTATGGAATATGGATGCATAGGAGTGAATAGGATTCACTCAATCACTAAAATCATGATTTTTAATACATATTTCGATTCCAATAGTGGAATTTAGTGGGATTTCACTATTACTAATTAGCTTATGAAAATATAATCTGTGATTTTTGGCAAAAACAAACAATCGATAAATGTTGTTTGCAAAAAAATGGTGTGTGTATTCACTAAATTCGTAGCTTAATGCAATCACTCGGCAGTCCGGCAGCACTGTCGCTATCGATTGCGCGTCTTGCCGCTCTTAAACGATGAAATAATATCGCACATCTATGGTAATTAATTGTAATTCGAATTGAATTATTTTATAAAACTACCTCAAAAACGTAAAAGCTAGATTTCAGCGAGAATCTGAGCCATGGATTGTGTCCAAATAAATATCGATTCATCGATGGTCACACTTTGGCCCCTTCCCTTTATGCCAGCGGTCGGCAAACACATACTGTGAGATTTATTTTATATATTTTTAGTCGAGAAATCGTCTTCTTTTTTGCATCTTCCTTCTTAGATCAGTTCGACCAATTTGGAAATATCATAAATATATTCTTAAAAAATAGCGACATTCGATATATCAGAGGGAAAAATATCGTATTTATTTTTATTCCAAAAATATCGATATGTTCATATTTTGATATATTTTTCACATCCCTAATCCCTAACCTCAACTTTTTCTTTTCTGCCACCACGTTTTCGGTGAGTACGTGTGCTCCGTGTGCTCCGCGATTTGTTTTACTGAAATTCCCCAATTCATTTATTTAATTCTCTTCTACTTGCAGCGGGAGTACGCGTTCGTGTAACTTTGTGTTTGCAAATAAATCCAGGTAAACCCAGCGCCGAATGCAACTCGTTAAACGCACCGGGAAAAAATGTGTGCGCCCAATGTTGTTTCGCCATGAACACATACATATACATATATTTTTTTACTGTGCCTTGAGGAGAACACTCGATAAACAATGTGCGAAATGAAATCAATGGAAACCAGCTAATTTGAAACATTTTTTTGTCTGTGCAGAATGTTTATGCCCAAGGCCCATCGCGTTGCGATCTACGAGTACCTCTTCAAGGAGGGCGTGATCGTGGCCAAGAAGGACTTCCATGCCCAGAAGCACCCGGAACTGGAGTCGATCCCCAACCTGCACGTGATCAAGGCCCTGCAGTCGCTGCATTCCCGCGGCCTGGTCAAGGAGCAGTTCGCCTGGCGCCACTACTACTGGTACCTCACCAACGAGGGCATCGAGGAGCTGCGCAGCTACCTCCACCTGCCGCCCGAGATCGTGCCCTCGACGCTGAAGCGCCCGGCCCGCTCGGAGACCGTCCGTCCCCGTCCCGCCGCCGGCGGTCCACGCGGACCCGGCGACGCCTCCAAGACCGGCGAGGATCGCTCCGCCTACCGACGTGCTCCCGGCGGCAGTGGAGTGGACAAGAAGGGCGACGTTGGACCCGGCGCCGGCGAGGTCGAATTCCGCGGCGGCTTTGGACGCGGATCCCGCAACTAAACACCATGCGCTTCAGTTTTTTTTTCTAATGTATAAAAAAATCAAACTCAGTAAAAAAATGTTGCACTGAAGATCCAAAAACCCTCAACAACAACATCAAATGAAAAATGTGTGTGTGTTTTATGATATGACGATCCAATTATAAAGCAAACGCAAGTGAAAAATTGTGCCTTTTTTTTGTTGTGGTGTGCAAATAGGAATATTTGATTCCGATTCCTATGAAACCCCATTTGAAAGCCCAAGTTGGCACAAGGCAACTGGCCAGCAATGATCTTAACACGTTTTAGGGCCTTTTTGGTTAGAAGTTTGTAATGCAGTGAAGCAAATAATATATAGATTTCTGATAAGCAATAGGAAAGTCTTTATAGACATTTGCTTATAGGCTAAAAGTTTTTAGAACCTCAGCTTATGACTGAAAATTTGCTTGTTTTAGAGGATCTAACGTAAACGATAGGGCCCCACACTCAAATCTTCTGCTGTAGAAATTATTGCTTACAAATCTAATTGTAGTAGAATGTTTTAGTTAGGATTAATAGTAATACCTTCCTTCCTTCTTCGTTTTTTTAAGGAAATAAGCCTTGTTTTATTCAATTTCAATGTATCGTAGGAATATGATGGCTTAAATCATAAAAAGCTTAGCTTAAGCAGTTCAAATGAGGTTGAATTCAAGTCACTTGCGTTTTAAAAGTAATAACTTCCTACTAAATGATTATCAATATAAAAACTACCAACAAGTTAAGGGTTCTACTGTCTAATTCGGCTTTTAGGGCTCGATTTTTCTAGCGTCGTATCCTGTACATACTATTATCCATTGAAATAATGAAATTATAAATGCTTTTTGTGTAAGTTCAATCCGCTTTAATTATAAAATTGTCGTATCTTATTTTATTTAAGTTTTTGCATTTAAATGAATGATCTTTTAATTAGTACATTTAATCAATATTTTTGTTTAGCTTTTTGTTCCACACAAACTTAGTTTTGTTTCCATTATTTTTCTTTCGAAAGCAATTGATTTTGTTTAATAAGTAAATTCTCGCCAAAAACGATATTTACTCACAACTAATAGGAGATATAATTGCTATTAAAACTCAGATATACTGCCGCAAATCAAAACTATTTTTGAGCGTTAATAAGAAGTCAAATTCGTATTTTTAGGTGATATATTACTAGCGGTTTAAGACTGATTAAGAGATGCACATGTTTATTTGTTGGCCGTTAATACTGTTTGAAAAACGAATATGTGTTGGGCAAAGTATGTAGGTATCTTGTATCATTTTCAGAAATTCAGAGATTTTTCAAGACTGCAGCGTGGCCAATAAGAAAGTATTGGATTATGGAATTTTTAAAAGTAGAAAATAAACAACTAATTCTTTTAGCCAAATGGAATTGAATTACATTGAGACTTATGGCTTACATATTTTTGGGTCTATTATGTTTTTCCAGGTGCAATTCTCATGCAAGGGAAAATTGTCTTTCAGATAATTATGGATAAGCTTTAATTATCTCACCGAATGGATTCAGCAAGGTCATACTAAAGCCAGGAAAAGTTCGAATGGAGTCTACTAATACCACAAAGCTGGCATTCAATAAAAGTGTTTATACAAAATAAAATTGGTTTTATTATATACAATCTTGGATATTCGTTAAGTAAAATGTACAGCTAGTCTAGTGCCTACTTTTGTGCTTAAGTTTAAGGTTTAATGTAATGAAAGTGTGTCTCTCGAACGCAATAGGGATAACGGGTGGGGCGTTATGTGGAAGAATCGCCCGACCCGACGGCGAAGCTATCGCCGCTTTATGGAGATTTTGCCCTTGGCCAAATGGGACATGTTGATCTTGACCTTGGTCTCGTTCGTCCGCTTCACCCAGACCTGCAAATGGGGATAATAGATAGAGTATTGGCTAGGACTAGGCGGTAAGTCTACTCACCACTTCATTGCCAATTGCCGTGATGGTGGCCGCAAACTTGCTCATCTCCTTGCCCTCCACATAGACCTGCTGGCCGCGGCAGAACCATCTTCGCTCGTACAGCAGCTTGTTGTCCTCGATGCGGGTCTCCACGTAGCCGCTGTTGGCGGGCGGCTCCGAGAGCAGGCCATGCACAGGCTGCTGCTGCTGTTGCTGTCCACCTCCACCGCCGCCGCCATAGGAGCCGATGCCGTTCTGCTGCAGCATGGCATTCGGCGCCAGCGGCTTGCCCCTCTGGATGATCTTCAGGTCCGACTCGATCTCCTTGTCGTCCAGCTGGTAGACGAGCAGCTGCCCGGTGGCCGGCTTCCGTCGCTTCTCGATCACCGGCAACGGTTCGTTGGGTCGACGGCGCAGCTTGCGCGTCACCGTCGTCTTGATCTCCATCGAATCGTTGGTCAGCTCCAAGCTGAAGCGCTCGTTCTCGATCTGGCGCTTGCGATCCTCAAAGTCCGAGATCAGGTTGTCCTTGAGATCCATCATCTTCTCGTCGTACTCCTTCTGGGCGGCCTTCTTCTCCAGCACATAGTCCCGCTCGACGCACTCGCGCATGTACTCCTTGTAGATCTCGTTGAGGCGCCGCCGCTCCTTCAGCTGGTTGTCCAGCTTCTTGACGCGCTTCGTGTACTCCGGGTGCACCAGTTGGTTCAGTTCCTCCATTTGCTTCTGCAGATTGAGCAGCTTGTGCTGGTACATCCTGAGGGAGGGATGATATAGGGGTAAGGAGATGATCATATCATGAAGATGATCGGCACTTACTGCTCCTTTAGTTCGCTGTTGGTGCCCAGGCTGTTGCTGTTGGCGGTGCCATTGGTGCCGCCGTAGCGGCTGGGGCTGCGGAACTCCGTCTCGCTGGCGTCGTCCGTGTCTGGAGCGGATTAGTGGTGGTAACGCAAGTGCGTGGGAGAAGGAGGCGAGAAGTAAGTAAAGCCAGCGGAGGAACACCATCCAGGTACAGCGTACTCACCTTCTTCGCTGCGCTCGTCGCCGATCGACTCGTCGTCGTAGTTGTCCCCCGTGTAATGGCTGTAGTAGGCGGACATGCTGGCGCTGGCTTTGGCGGGAACTTGGAACTCGAGATCTTGAAACTGAAATCCCAGGAATTTGCTGGCATATATGTAGTTATTTATTTATTTTCCTCGGTACTCCGATGCCAGATATACACACACGCATACAATTTCGGTTAACCACCCACGTAATATCGATACATTGCGCGTTTTTCCACCTCTAAATTAGGGTGGCCCCTTTGCCACAACTATCGGTGGCGAACGTATCGATAGTTATTCAAGTAAAAATACCAAAAGCGCGCGCAGCTAAATGGAAAAATACCAAATTCAAATTTGTGTTGCTGGGAATTAATAAACAGACGTCTTTGTTAAGAAATTTAAGATCTGAGTTATAAATATGAGCAGTTTTCATTTCTAATATAAACTTTTGTGTCGGAAAATGATAAGACATTCGACTACGTAAATACACTACTAAACAAGAGAGAACGCTATAGTCGGGTTGGTGTCCCGACTATCTAATACCCGTCACTCAGCTAAAGGGAGTGCGAACGCTGTACTCGGGTTGGTGTCCCGACTATCTATTGGCGCTAAAGGGAGTGCGAGGGAGATAGATATATAAACAATTTTGATTGCGTATAACTTTTTAATGAATGGTCCGATTTGAAAAATGTCTTCTACATTTCGATAGGTATTAATAAACACTATAAAATTGCGTTTATATATTTTTAAAATCTTAAAAGATGTGGCCTCCAGACACATTTGAAAATCGTTTATGGCGATTGTGGGCGTTAGGGGGGGCGTGGCACCTCGATGAAACAAACTTGCGCTGCGTAGGAAGCCCAAGAATATGTGTGTGAAATCTCAACCTTCTAGCTTTTATAGTTTCCGAGATCTCAGCGTTCATACAGACAGACGGACAGACAGACGGACAGACAGACGGACAGACGGACATGGCTAGATCGACTCGGCTAGTGATCCTGATCAAGAATATATATACTTTATGGGGTCGGAAACGCTTCCTTCTCCCTGTTACATACTTTTGCACGAATACAATATACCCTTTTACTCTACGAGTAACGGGTATAACTATACACTATGCATTACACAGTTACAGCTGTTTCTTGATGACGCATGTTTTGAGGATCATGCAATGCCATGATATCATCGGATTTCACTATCCATAAATGCCAAAAATATGCCGCAATGCAAAAATGGCAGTGACTCCCTGAAATTACATAGATTTCCACCCTTTCCCTTACTCATCGACATCTAATGATTTAAGATGTAGTAGTTTAACAATTTTTAAACGACTCGCCGTTAGACAATAACATAAATCAATTTACAGCGAGCATTCGTAGAGTTTGTGCTAATTTGTGTATCTCTCCGCCTATAATTAAATATGTACCCGCTGTACACACGCTGCACTCGTAAAACTATAGTATGTATACGTATTACGTATACGTCGTATTTTCATGTACCCACATAGGCGAAAGCTTACTTTTGTTTGGATATTAACAGCACTTGCTCCTCTGAATTTCGGGCTGACACATATTTTAATGCTGTCGTCAAGCACAGCACACAGAACAGCAGCCAATGCCAATGGATGCCGCCCACGCAGGAGGAGATCGCTATTTGCCCGAGCTGAAAAATTAGTGAACTGAACACACTGAACTCTCATCATCAGCCAAAAATTCCATGCTAAATCATCGCGGGCAAATTTTGATTGATTTCTGACTGCGAGGGGGGAAGTGGGAGGAGGCTTTCGTTTTGGGATTTGCTATTTGGTATTTGGATGAGTTGAAGTGGGATGACATGCCGGCAAATGACTAGAGCTTTTATACCATATACCCTTGTTCTGTGTTCTGTTTCTATTTCGCTGCGAAACATTCGAATATTCTGGTGACGTGGGGAAAATTTGTTTTCCCAAGAGCTATATTCATATGTATATATATTTGGCATAACAATAACACAAGAGAATCTGTTTTCTAAATCCTTCCTTTTTATTATTTCTTTAGTCAAGTAGTATTGTGAGCTTAAGATGAAATTTATGATTTCTAGGTACATTTAATTTCGTTAAAAAAAACTACAAAGTTATAAAAACGGTTCGTTAAAGTAACTTTATGATATGAATGTTCCAATAGTTAAAAACACCTAAAAAGGTCGACTAAAAGTATGTTGCGTTATATTTGAAGTTTAGAATTTACCTTTAGCCATATTTTTTTTTAAATGGTTTCAAACCTCTAGAGATTGTTTTAAATACTCATAAGTATTCTACGATCTAATAAGCATAAGCATAGAGGATGGTGGATGCAAATATATATAGCTATAGGTATAGATGCAGTTGCGTTGTCTCCCCGCTTTTTTCGTGGCTTAGTTGAGATTCTGGGGCCTTCAAGGTCGAAATTTTTGATGAAAATGAGTTTATTGTTTGGACAGGGGGCATTAGCGGCCGTCGCGTCCATGTGGGCGCTGTGAAAAATAAAAACGATCACGAAAACGACAACGACTACGAAAACACCTCAGCCGCAGCGGCAGCGTTGATGATCACCGATGATGATTGTCATTTTATTTTCGTAATTCATGATTAAATCTATAATTATTTGGATGGGGGGCTCTACTGCCGTTGCCCCCGATGGAATTTGGGATGAAAAACAAGCGACATATTGTATTTGGTATATGGTATATGGTTTTTCATCTAATAACAACTCTTTATTCGTTTAGTATTTAGAGTTATATCATATATCATTTTATGGAATGTCTCACATCTCACAACCCCCAGTTTTCCCTGTAGCAATTATTTCATTTTTATTCCCGCTCCGTAAAAGGACCTCTGAATCGGGAGATGACTGCCAATGTCACAGCCTGAGTCATTTTTGCATTTGTTTACAAACAAACCGAGGCGGAGTGGGTAGTTTGGATAGCCACACTTGAAAAAATATATTAACTTTATAATTTAAGTGAAATATTTTTATATATATTATTTCCAAAGCAGCCAAGTCTTATTAAAAATGTATATTTCACATCATAACTTATTATACATATATTTTTTCCGTGTGCCTCTGCGACGCCAACGTTGCCGCCCACTCTGTCGAATATTTGGATTTATCGACTCCGCACATTGGGCGGAATCGCCTTTCTCGATTTAAGGTCTTATAATGATGAGTTCGGGATGTAAATATAGGATTAAAATCAAAATGACGTCAATCACCTTGCATTAACTCGATTTTGGCCAGTGCAATTGTACTTAAAAGCTGGAAATATGAGTATATTTAGATATTAAGGCCGATTTAGGAGCAATTCGACCAACTGTGCACCGCTCTAACGTTCAGCTCGTTTCCTAAAACGGTAGGAAGCGTTGATCTCGAACCGGTTAACACGACGACCGCTTACAGTGCCATTTGCACACCTACTTTGGCTTCCACCCACCACTCGCACTCGCCTCTAAGTACATTCACACTGCGATTTGCTGTACACGTCAGTTAGTAACGGTTTGCCTCCAGTTGGCCAAATAGGCTGGGAATAGTTTGCACTTGGCGGGGGAATGGGATGCAAGCCCCAGTTCGAGGAACTCACTTTCGAGTAGTAGTCATGATTGAACGGCTCCCACGCAAGATTTATATGCGAATTTTTAATTGCGCCATTGAAGCATACATGCACTTATATAGTTGGCTTCACTTGAAACGAGACAAGTTAATCAATTGATTAATTAATTTTAGCCGATTAAACGCCTTTCAGATATGCAACATATACTTTTAAACTCTACTTTAAGTTTAGAATGAAGGGATTTTCAACATTAATTCGAATAAATGGAAATAATATCTGATAGCAAAGGATATTCTTGGTACTATCGTATCCTATCCAAACATTCTAGTTTCTGGCAGGCTAGAATTACCAGGGGTAGGGTATCCGGTTGTCCAGGTGGCAACTCCCGCTGTCCACTCTCCTCCTCTCCCACTCATTGGCCATCCCATTCAGACCTTTGGGCGAGAGAGCGCTTCTGCTTCTTCTTCACTGTGTGGGGCAAGCGATGGGGTCTCCTCTCCCGGCTCCGGCTCCGGCTCTCTTGGGCTCTCTCTTCCGCTCTCTTCGTGCTCTTGGACTGCGGTTGCGGTAAACGGTTGCTATAAAAGCAAAAAGCAAAGGAGAATGCAAAACAGTCGAGAATTTGAAACGCGGCTATCTGTGCGACACTCAAACGTCCACGTTTAACAAACAACAACCCCACCACACACTCTCAGTTCTCAGTGAGAACCCAGCGAACGTCTCGAGGTCTAAATACATATAGAAAACATCGTATTCCCCGATTTTTTTTGGTTCTTGGTTGCTCCGTCGATTAGCAAGTGAACAATAAGCTCGAAAGCGCGTCGAGCAAAAGAGCAGCAACCACCAAATACCAAATAGCAAATAGCAAATAAACCAAATAACCACCGCACACAAAAATGGCCGAGGCTAACAAGAGGAATATCCCCATCAAGCTGGGCGACTTCAGCGTCATCGATACGGAGTTCAGCAATATCCGCGAGCGCTTCGACTCCGAGATGCGCAAAATGGAGGAGGAGATGGCCAAGTTCCGCCACGAGCTGATGAACCGCGAGGCCAACTTCTTCGAGTCCACCAGGTGAGGATTGTAGGGGATAAGTGATGATAGTGTTAGGAACTAAGGGTTATCCCTAGAGGATGATTTCTTCGATGTTTCTTGAGGGATAGAAATCCATCCGCTTGATTCATCTCATAGTTCTGATAGTTCTAGGCTCCAAATATAGGAACACATCTTGCCACATCGCCTTCTGGTCTGGAGCACTTCACTGTTCACCCATAGATGTATAATATACACACCGAAAACCAAACAGGGCCGATTTGCGCCCCAGATACAATATATTTCTTTGCTTCGCCTTGCCGTCGCTCTGGGGGAGGATGAGTCACGAGTTCTAAATTCTCCGCCGCTGTCTCCGGCCAAGAAAACACATGTGTATCCGCCCGCCACCCGCAAGTAATCCCAGTCCCAATCCCCCCCACCATCCGTTTATGCAACCGTTATGTGGGGCATAACGGAATTTCGAGAATTTTGAAAATCACCTGTGCCAAGACTTTTTGGTTGTGTGTGTGTGTATATAAGCAGAAATATTCTTCATAATAAGATAGTAATACCATCCTAGAGATATTTGATAGCAGGTCTATTTTGAAAAGAAAAGTATGGGAATCGATCGTCATATGGCATATGGACCATGTTTTTGTTACACATGTTTTTCGAAATTTTTGTATCTTTTACTAGATTAATGGCTATCCATCCGATTCTTGCTTTTTAGTTCATACGAGTGGAAAGAATGACTGTCACAATTTTTACCATGCTTTTTATGTAGTTTTATTGTACAAATTAGTGATTAATAAACAAACAATGCCCGAGGCATATGGCAAATATTACGTAGCCGTCGCGGTTGCGCGTCTCGTTAGCCCCTCGAATCTCGAATCTCCAATCTCGAATCTCCAATCGAGTTAAGTTGCGTGGGCGCCTGTTTTGGTTGCTATTGGAACGACCTCGGCCAATGACGTAATATTGTTGCTGTTGTTGTTGTTGCCTTCACCATGGTCGCCACTGCATTTGCATGGCCACAACACAACAACAGAAAGTTTACCATGAAAGTTGGGACCCCCTTTCCCAGCTGTATAACTTTGGCCATTCGGGGAGCTAAAGTTGGCAATTTGAAGGAAATTAACCCAAATTGGTTCCCCCAACCAAACCACACCTGTATTTGCTGCAGGCACCTGTGTTTGCTACCTCTAGCCACACACTTTTATTAAACGTAAATACATATCGTGTTGATGGGTGGTTATTGCTTGGATCAGCCTGGATCAGTTTGGTATTTAGATTGATATTGATTCGATTGGTTCGGCAGTGACTTCAGCCTATACTAAACATTAAATTCAATCAGATTATCCCACCCATAACGGCCCCTTCTTTCTCACTGTCCACCACACATCGTCCAGCGCGACCTTTGACATATCTGCGACCATGGCTATAGCGTGTCGACGATTAATGCGCTGCGTGATATCTTCTGAATGACTCAGCGCTGAATAAGCACCTCAAAACCACCTCAGCAGAGGGTCAAAAATCGCTTCAGGAAGGTTCCTATTCCCCCTACCAAATTATCCAATTGTCCCAGCGACTAAGACGTTTGACCGGTCGGTTTTGTCCCATCTTCTCCTAATATTTGAATAAAATTAATTACATGTGGAAAAACAACAATAAGCTTCTGTAGAAATATGCAATTTGACGCCGAAAGCTGTTTGTTTGTCTCAAATTAAAATGGAATGCTATACTAAAGAAGGTTCGGGGGTAGGGCTTTCACTGGACCGCTCTTTATGGTGGAAGCTCCTCATTGAATATATATATTTTAAGATAAAGATTATATTCCAATTGAAAAGCAAATGTTACGATTATCCCAGGGATCGGCTTATGTACATACATTATATGTACAGATTTATATTGGCCAGGCCAGATATGATGTGAGAACACAATATTAGCTAGTAAACACAGGCAATACCATCGATCTGTTGAATTTATAGACTCATTTATCGGCCTTGCGCAATTTAAACAAATGAGTACGCTATGATCATGCACAAACATGTATTTATATTTATCATGCAAATAGCGAATGGCTGTGCGAAAAGCTTTCAGTTGAGATGAGCACATACTGCGGCGATTTACATAGTTGCCAATATTGGTTGGCTGGATGCTGATAATTTAAATGAGCAACGGACGAGGATGATATCATGTCAATTTTTAGATGACAAAGCTGCGATCGTTGCCGGTAATCGATATTTTAATTCGGCATTTGTTCAGCAAACAAAAGAGAGCCATTTTGTTTGCGCTCGTTTCGTTTCGTTTCGTTCTCATTTCTTGTGTCTGCGCTTATTTCGGTTTCTTCTTTAGTTTCCCTTCGTTTGGCTTTTCAATAACGAAAAAATATGCATGACATCATTGTCATCAGATGCCAGTGAGATATAGTCGCACACATATGGACATGCATACACATGTACGGACGTGTGCTGGCAAACAGAGAGAGGGAGAGAGAGAAGAGAGTGCCTGAGAGGAAATAGGAGTGGGAGAGCAGGTGCCAACTCTTCTTCTTCCACTTGTAGCCCCAAAAGAAACTTTGCCCAGGCTAACGGCTATTGGTACTTATCACTGATTTCTCTCCCACGGGCGATCAACGGGCGTTCCTCCCCCCATCCCCCCAGCACCTGGAGAACCTGAAACGCCGCAAGGTCGCCAGTGGCCCACGCACGCTCACGTTTCGGCTTCGATTGATAAGCTCCCTTAGCTTTTTTTTAGCATGGAGCGCCAGTTGATGGCCGCTTATCAAAGAGTCTCGCACGCACACTCATGCACGATTCGCTGCGACACGTTCACTGGTTTAACGGTCGATCAAAAACCCACACTTCCCCCCGGCCTCATGTTGTACATTAGGGTGGACCAAAAAGATAACAAGCTGAGAAACTAATTTATCTATTAGTAATAAGAGTGATAGCGATAGTATTAATTATTATAATACATATATAAAGCACCTCAAAGACTGTAAGTCCTAAATTATATATGCAAGATTCCATGTATGTATGTATGTATGTATATATAAACGTTATTGAAATTTGTTTATTTTAGTTGCCTTTCAGATGCCTCAATCTATAAAGTTAAGCCATAATAACGGTAGTACGGAATATGCTGAAAACAAGAATAGTTTTAACTTACATTTATAAAAGATATGAAATAATAGAATAAAAAAGCAAAACAAAAACAATCGAAAATATTTAATACAGAAGGATATCTCTATGTTAATATTCTAATCAAGTAGTTTGCAAGGAAAAAGTCGTTGAACCTTGTATTAATATGTATATTTACCTCTTACCTATCTTGATATATATAACTTTTTCCTCTATTTTTCTCTTTTCTCTTTCTTGCCGCTTGGAAAACATTAAACAACCGCAATTATTTCCATACTATTATAATCTCCTCTCCTCTCTAAAAAAAAAGTTCTACTAAAAAAACAACAACTACCAGGTACAAAAACGTAGAAAGTTTACCAACTAAACTTTTATTTTTGTGATTTACCCTTAATGTTTCCTTCTCTACACAATCCCTTACTTTTGGTAACTTACTTTTTATTTGTTTAGTGTAATTGCAATTCCCGCACATATTCACGAACTAAACAAATATAACCGCTACACTACACGGAACTCACTCAATTCATTGCATGTTTTGCTGCAAATCTCAATTAAATATTATGATAGGTAGATGATATTGGGGGCTAGAAGTTTTCTGAAGAAGTTTTCTGGAAGAAAATAAATAGATATTTCTGTGTACAGAATTAAATTGTAATTAAACAGTAAAATTTTGATTTAGTTTTTAAGTTTTTAATAATATATCGCACTATTTGAGTGACAGCTGAGTCAAGATTCACAAGAGTGTTATTTTAAGGACCACTTGAGAATTTATTTATATATGCAGGAAGTCTAAGCAGTCTTGAACCACGACTTATAACTTTAGGTGTTTATATGATGATACGAGCAAAGATACATACATATGTAGTTCCCTTCTGTGTAGGTCCTTAAAATAGAATGCTTGTAATGCCGACATATGGACATTATACTGAAGTGCCAGCTGCTCCCTTTGGATCTTTGGTACATGGGGATCTGAAGCGGAAGTCAGATCTATTATTAGGTGGGCGAGCATCACGGCTTCATTTGAGTTGTGTTCTCCGACCGGGGATCAGTTACATCCTAGAGCAGCTTCAGAATGGAGGCCTTCACGCGCACTCTGCAAAATACGTTTCGTAGCACCAAAAGAACCAAAACCACGACTACTACCACCACCACCACCAACTCCTCCACCAGGTTCCGCCTAGCACTCTTGATTTCAGTCTTAATCTTTCTGTTTTTTGGTTAAGTTCGTTTAAGTAAAAGCACTATTTCAACATTTTCCTGACTTTTCTTGCAGCTCAACGACAAACTCGGCTCTGCCCTCCCGAATCCCAAAGCAACAGAACTACGTCTCCGACATTAGCTCACCCTTGATACAGGTAAGAAATGGGATTGCTAAATATATAGATTTATTTTACAAATCATTCTATTGGCAGGATGAGGGCGACAACAAAGTGCTGAAGCTGCGCTTCGATGTCAGCCAGTATGCCCCCGAGGAAATTGTGGTGAAGACCGTCGATCAAAAGCTATTGGTAAGTAATATCGGTCCAGTTTGTAAATTTCTGATACTAACCCATATATGTATTATATTTCTTCAGGTGCACGCCAAGCACGAGGAGAAGTCGGACACAAAGAGCGTGTACAGGGAGTACAACCGGGAGTTCCTGCTGCCCAAGGGCGTCAATCCCGAGTCCATCCGTTCGTCCTTGAGCAAGGACGGCGTCCTGACCGTCGACGCCCCCCTGCCAGCACTGACCGCCGGCGAGACACTGATTCCCATTGCGCACAAGTGAAGTGATCCCAGTAATCCCAGTTATCGCAGTTATCCACTCACCAATCAATCAATCAATCAATCACCATTGCCCCAGGAGTAGAGGACGTAGCAGGACGATTAAGGAGGAGATGATGTCTAAGATCAGATTAAATCAAACACACCATTGAGTTTAATCCAATCCTATCTAAATAATTAATTTTTTTTTGGTTCTGACTTAAAGCTAAAATACTATGTTACTGACTTACTACTCATTAACTTAAATATAATTCAAATTACTATTAAATTTGATTAATTTAATTCATATTTATAATTTTCGCATTAAACGTAATCAATTTTGTCGTAGCCGTCCCCGCATTGGTTTTCCTTTCCCCTTTTGCTCCCATCGAAAAATAAATCGAGATTTAAGATCCAGCTGAGTCGATTTTGATCAGTTAATCAAGGCTAATTCCAGCTTGAGAACGATTTATACTTGATTTTGGTTGGTTGTGAATATGCAATAACATTTGAAATGTAATTGAAAATGCATTTTTTACTGGGGAATAAGAGTTTTGAATTTGAAACCAAGGTATGGTAAGTAGTACTTACTAAGTACGACTACAAAACTAGGGTCCACCCTAATGAACATGTTGACTTAGCTTAATGTCTCAGTTCAAACATTTTTCTCAGCTTAGTGTTCGTACCGAGAAACCAACTTTCGCTCAGATACATTGTGTATATTACCAAATTGTCGGCGCTGCTCAGGGATGTCTTCCCCGAAGACCGGAGGAGGTCCTGTCTTTCTGCAATCAAACTGCTTGTGAAAAACACAGAACAAATTAAAAAAAAGAACCGTATATCAAAGTAGATACAATAGAGTGAAGATGCCGCCGCAGCTGGTGTCCCAAAGTGGAGGTAGTGACAAGGATGAGGATGAGGACAGCAGACGATTGGAGTACCAAGAGCTGGATCCTCTGCGGCTGACCACACTGATCCTGAGTGCCGATCCGCGGTACCGCATCAAGCCAATGCAACAGGTGGTGTCCGCACTCATCGGCGGCCTCATCACAACCTTTGTGGGTGAGTAGAGGGTAGTCCCTTGGCTATGAAGACCTCGTCTAATCCGAGATCTAATCAGTAACGCCCCTGGAGGTGGTGAAGACCCGGGTGCAGACCCAGCACGCGATCCGCCAGCGACCGACTGTCTCCAGGCTCTGCTACGTCTTCCACAACGGCCTGATGACCCACGTGTGCCGCTCCAGCGACATTTGCATACCGAAACCGGGCCGGGACCCCCGAAATCTTCAGCCCCTGCGCGGCGCCATGGTGAGTTATGGGTTAAGGTCCACCCTAAACTTTTGTATGCCATGTGTCTTCGAATCTAGGACGCGTTTGTCAAGATTGTTTGCAGCAGCGGTCTGAGCGGCCTGTGGGCGGGCCTCAGTCCCACTTTGGTCTCGGCCCTGCCCTCGACGATTATCTACTTCGTGACATACGAGTATCTCAAGAATTCGCTGACCCAGATCTACTTGGATTCGCGCAAATTTAAGGCGGAGGCGGACCAAGTGCCCGGAGCCGATGGCGGGGATCCCCTGGACCTGGCCACCAGGAGTCGAAATGTGAGCGCGAATGCCCAGGCGGTGCCCACTGAACCGCTGCCCTGCTACGTGCCCATGGCCTCGGGCATCTGCTCGCGCACCATTGTTGTGACGGCCATCACTCCGATCGAGATGGTGCGCATCAAGATGCAGTCCGAGGTCACGATGACCTACACGGAGCTGTGGCGAGTGCTGCGCTCGTTGATCCGCCAGCACGGCATCCTCGGGCTGTGGCGGGGCTGGCCGCCCACGGTGATGCGGGACGCCCCCTTTTCGGGTACCTATTGGGCGGCCTATGAGGCGATGAAGCGGGCCTTCGGCGTTACGGAACCCAGCTTTCTCTTCAGTTTCCTCACGGGCGCCGTCGCCGGAGCGGTGGGTGAGCAGTAGAGCTTGAAAAAATATCGGCATTTCGATATTTTCGATATTTTTGAAACATGGATGGTTATCGAAAACATCGATGTTTTATTTTCCTTAAAAACATCGATATTATCGATAAGATATTGAAAAAATATCGATATTTTTCAAGCCCTAGTGAGCTGCTGTCGCTTTCTATCTTAAATAGCCTATAATAATTATTATTATTATAATCATCTACAGGTGGCTACCTTTGTGACCATGCCCTTTGACCTCATCACCACTCACACCCAGATTGAGCTGGGTCAGGATGTGCTCAACGAGGAGGTGGGAGCGGCGGGATCGGGATCGGCAGCAGGAGCAGGTCCTGCGCCAAGGAGCGCGACCACTACTGCCATTTCCCGGCCGTCGATGTTTTCACGGCTGCGCCACATCTACCGGCAGCAGGGTGTCCGCGGCCTCTACGTCGGCGTTGTGCCGCGCATGCTCCGTGTGGTGCCCGCCTGCGCCATCATGATCTCCACCTTCGAGTACAGCAAGTCGTTCTTCTTCCACTACAACCTGGATCTCCAGGAAGCGGGTAGGTGTAGAAGGGGGTTATTTTAGTCCCCTGGTCGCCTATTTTAGAAAGTATTTCTCTCGATTCTTTTCTATTTAAATATTGTGGCTTTTTTAGTTTATCAACTTATTTTAAAATACTTTTTTTAATGCAAGTGTTCTGAAAAGATAATTTCCAGACTTGTCTTTGTTATTATGATAGTTTTGAGTTTTCGAATTTTAATTTTGAATAGGGGAGTCCCCTGCACCGATAGCTGTTCCGTTCCGATATCACTATCGATAGTAGCTGATAGCAACAGCTGATCGCCTGGCCATGGGCATGGAACGAAACGTACGAGCACGGTGTTTTATTTTGGACCTGGAAACTATTTCACAATGAGCGGGGGGCTTGCCTAATTGCCAATTGCCCGTGCTCACAGTCGACAACCAACACAGTGCACAGTCACCTCATCCCACCATCTCCATCTCACCCTAATCCGCCACATAATCGCAGCCTACCGGGGCTCCCAGTGACAGAAGAGCAAGTGCATCCCGCCATGGCCAAGAGGGAGGCCTGCGCCCACTTTGCGGCTGCCAGCGCGGCATTGGCCGCGACTCCCAGCCAGAACCAGTCGAAGGCCACGATGACGGACCCACGTTTCCGCATACGACCTCTGCAGCAAGTGGCATCCGCCTGCACCGGCGCCATGGTGACCGCCTGCTTCAGTAAGTCACCTTAACCCCTGCCCATTAACCTCGATTGTTAACCTATGTTACGGTACCAGTGACTCCTTTGGATGTGATCAAGACCCGTCTGCAGGCCCAGCAGCAGGCGCTGCTATCGAATAAGTGCTTCCTCTACTGCAACGGCCTCATGGACCACATCTGCCCCTGCGGCCCGGACACGCCCAATCCAACGGTCGCCAAGCCCGCTCCCCGCTTTTCTGGCACCATTGTGAGTTTACTACTCAGCAGCAGTAGCAGCAGCAGGAGGAACTTAATAACCTACTAACTATGCCCCTCCAGGACGCATTCATCAAGATCAGCCGCACTGAGGGCGTCGGCTCCCTGTGGTCGGGACTCAGCCCGACGCTAATCTCGGCCCTGCCCTCCACGATCATCTACTTTGTGGCCTACGAGCAGTTCAAGGCGCGCTTCACCGACATCCATTACAAGTATACAAGTATGAGGCGCCTGGACGCCGCCAACGGCCCCCGCGACATTCCACTACCTATTCCCATTTTGGTGCCGCTGCTGGCAGGGGTATCGGCCCGCATACTGGCCGTAACCTGTGTCAGTCCCGTCGAGCTGATACGCACCAAGATGCAGTCGCAGCGCATGACGCACGCCGAGATGTTCGGCACCATTCGCCAGGTGGTGCAGTCGCAGGGCGTCCTGGGGCTGTGGCGCGGCCTGCCGCCCACCATTCTGCGAGATGTGCCCTTTTCGGGCATCTACTGGACCTGCTACGAGTACCTCAAGAGCTCCTTCGGCGTGGTGGAGCCTACGTTCAGCTTCAGCTTTGCGGCAGGAGCAATTTCGGGATCGGTGAGCAAGGCTTGAGCTTCGTTGCCCCAACGATTCGTAATACGTAATTCGTTATTCGCTTTTCGCTTCCAGGTGGCTGCCACAATCACCACGCCCTTCGATGTGGTGAAAACGCACGAGCAGATCGAGTTCGGCGAGAAGTTCATATTCTCAGGTAGGCCCAATGCGGTTCAGCTTGCAGCTGCAACCAGATCCTCCATTGACAATGGTTCGGTTTGCATTACGGCAGATAATCCACCCAAGCAACAGGCGGCCACCAAGTCGGTGGCGGTGCGGCTGGCCAGCATTTACCGCCTGGGCGGAGTGCCCGCCATATTCTCTGGCCTGGGGCCGCGACTCTTCAAGGTGGCGCCCGCGTGTGCGATCATGATTTCGTCCTTTGAATACGGCAAGTCCTTCTTCTACCACTACAACATTGACCAGCACAAGCGCAGCAACCAGGCGGTGGCACAGGAATCGGGACCGGGATCGTGAACTCTCCCTGCCAGCTGCGGCCTCTGTCGACGTGAATCCCCATGTAAATATGTACATTAATGCCAAAGTTGCCAGGAAATCGGTGGGCAGGCATCTCGTCTGCTGAGTGTGGCGGGCCCGTCGAAATTGTTAAATTGTAGTGAAATAAAATTCTTGTTTTTCCTGGTTCAAAAACACACAACAAACAAGCTGCTGGCCATTCCTACCCGACCTTCACCCAGCTAGTCCTAATGTTTTAATCGGATAAACGGAAGCAAGCGGAAACTGGAAACACTTTTTTGTATATTATTTTTAAATTCAGTGGGTGCTGGCCCAATAACTATGTATGTATTAAGAAAGCACAGCGCACATTACAAAAAGCTATTTTTAAAAACATGGGCTTGAAAAGGAAATATACTTTTCTTTAGTTTTAAAAAAAAAAGGAGTTAATAAAATACGTAATCTGTTTTTTGGAAAAATAGTTGATTTTATATTTTGCTATTACCTTAAAAACCATAAAAATCGTAATATTATTTAAAACGATTTTGAAGTGGCGCCTAATTTGATGATCGAAAGCAACTCGTCGATCAACGATAACTTTCCAAAACATATGTTGCGTGCTACCGATAGGCGCAGCCAGGCAACACGTGCGTTCTTGTTTTGTATTTTTGTGTTTGAGCATCGTATTTCCCGAAATGAGTGAAGCCGCCCCAGAAACTGCGCCGTCCAAAACGCCGGCGAAGGCCAAGAAGGCGGCGAAGCCCGAGAACAGCATTCCCCGCGGCCAGCCCAAGTCCAACCGGCCGTGGAAGACGCCCAAACAGAAGTGAGTGTTCCTTGGCTACTGGCGGCCAGTCCATCCATCTAACAGCCTTCGCTTCTCCTTCTCTTGAAGATTCAGCAAGATCAAGAAGACCATCAACCGTTCGACGTTCGAGAAGAAGACGGCTTTGCGCGAAGAGCTGCGCTACATCAAGGAGCGCTCCAAGGAGATCAAGACCAAGCGCAAGGAGGACGCCGTCCAGAAGCATCAGCGTCGCGTGGAGAACGCCGAGCGTCGGCTGGCCAATGAGCGCCGCTCGGAGGTCGTCCAGGTGATCAAGAATCCCGCCAAGCTGAAGCGCATGAAGAAGAAGGCGATGCGCATGATCCAGAAGCGGGACACCAGCCAGGTGAAGGTGGTCTAAAGGTGTCTCATCCTAGAGTTAACTTGTATTTTTTTCACTAAATAAATCTAGTTTTAATTCAATAACATTTTATATATATATTTGCATATTTTGTACAAACGAATTTAGCTTATCTTAGGCTAGTTTAACAAATTTACATAGTAATCCAAGGCCTCGTCCTCGGCCTGCCCGTTTCTCTGTTCGCCCCGCCATCGTGTCAAAATCTGCTTTCGCTTGTTGTTCAGTGTCCTGCCCGCCAGCCGCTTGTCCTCCACCTGTGGCGTTCCCTGCAGCAACTCTCCAATGCGCGCCCGCAGCAGCAGATCCAGCCTGTGGGCCATTGACTGCTCCTGGGCTGTCTGCCTGCTGCCTGTTGCAGGTGGCGATGGCAACGACACCTTCGCAAGCAGTGAATTAATAAAGACAAGTATCGCTTCCTTATCATCCAGGTTGTGGAGTGTGAGACTGTTGCGTTCCCATGCCTCCGAGCCCGGTGCCTCCAGTCGCTCGTTCATCTGCCTTATCACATCTGCCGGCACACGGATGGCGCCGCTTCTCTTAGAGTTGGCCGCCAGGCAGGCGTCAAGCGAACTGGCGATGTGTAGCTGGCCGTAGACGCACCCAGTACTGCGGCGACACAGCTGGTGGAGCTGGTGGCGCATGCTGCGGTAGTAGAAGTTATCGTCGCACAAAATGAGGATGTGTCCGGCGCTGCTGCGGGAGGCAATGCGCTGGACTTGAGGCGGCCAAACGGTGTCTGCTTGAATGGCGGCTATGAGTTGTTCTAGTATGTTAAGGATGCTACTGCGCTGCTCCTTGTAGGGCAGTCCGACGTCGAGGAAGTCATCGTAGCACAGGTGAACGATGTGGCGCAGGCGGAGGAGGGCAGCCTGCTGGCTTAGCAGCCAGGTGCATAGCGTGGATTTGCCCGCTCCTGGCAGGCCGATCAGCGCAACTAGGCAAATGCACTGCATGGCTTGTTGTTGTTGGTTATCAGGAGGAGAGTGTAATAGAGTTTGTGGTGTGGCGGCGATGACGGTTGTGTGTTCGATGGGGGCTGTGTGGATTCCGCGATTAGCTGTCCAGGATCGAGAACAGCAGCTGCGGGTTCTGCTGCTACATGGACAGGTTGCCGGCGACGGGCGGCTGGACGGGAGTAAGCACTGTGGTGGTGGCCACCTCTTTCAGTCGCTGCTCCTTCTGCTGCTGTTCGACCTTGCGGGCGTTCTCCTCCACCTCCTCCATGCGCTTGGCGTTAATCGTGGTCTGCACATCCACGTAGACCTTCATCATATTCTGATTGAAGCGGGCGAACTTGGTGACGCACCTATCCACGCACATGTCCTGAAGTTCAGAGGGTTGGTTAGTCGGGTGACTCCCGAGGATGGCCCAGCTATACACTCACCTCCTGGCCGCCCAGGTCGCGCTGGCTGAGATTATCCACGCATCGGCTGAAGCAGAGTTCCGTCACTTTGTTGTATAAGGTGAGAAAGTCCTTGAGCTGGAAGACATGGCAGGTGGGCGGTGAGAAGGGATCATCTGCGGGGAGATCTGCGGACTTACGTTACGCAAATTGGGATCCATCGGGCGAGCGGGCTTCTGTTTTAATACAGCAATTACACAATTTAATTTTTTAACTTTACTTTCAACCACCCGATACCGATTCACCTGATATCGATGAGCAATTATGTGCGATATATCGGTGTTAAAACGATTACCATGTGCAATCGATACTAAGGCAATCGAATTCAAATTTTTCTAATGGCCATATTTTTTGCGGTTTTTCAATGATAATTTAGTTAAACAAAGGCCCATAGCTAAAAGACCGACTGTTTTTAGCAGCTAATATCCTAAACTAACGATCCCAATCACTTTCCACAAAATTAATTTTTGACCCAATTTTCACATTTTTCATTTTTTAATTCATTTTTTGCAAAAACTTGACAAAATTTAAAAGTTTCGGGTTTGAATTGTTTCCAATGTTTCAGTGATAATACTGATATTTTAGGGTGGAATAAATGGAATTTTAGACAAAAATACAATTTTTTTGCGGTTTTTATTCGTAAATAAGTACATAATTAAGTGGCATACCTGGAGATGATCTCGATGCCCTGCATCTTGGAGTGCAGTTCAATCCAGATGACATCCCAATATATGAATCTCCTGAAGTCACTTCACAACCACCAACACCCACACCAACTTCCGGTCAACTGATTTTTCGATATTTATATTAGATTTAGATTTTGTATTGCAAATACAGATATAATCTATAATTTATTTTTAGAGCATCTAAGTGACCTGAGGACCCTCGGGATTGGCGCCATCGGCCGTTGCAGGACGACTCTCACAGCTGTCCTCGCCGCTGCTCGTCGTGGATGCGCCTTCCTCCGGCGAGGTCTTCACCGCCTCGTCCGCCTCCTGCTGCGCATCCGCTAGATTGCCGGCGTCCGCCTTGCCGCTCTCCTCGGGATCTCCTCCCTTTTTGTTCTGCAAAATTCGATCTTAATTATCCTCTGGATAATAGATGACCCCAAAGGATGACCTACTTTCTTGCGCTTCTTGGGCTTCTCCGCCTTGACGGCGTGCAGTTCCTCCTCCTCCTGCAGGGCGGACTTGTAGTTGGCTGGGAAGAACTGGGTGGCCTCCTTGTGCCCCATCACCGAGTTGTTGCTGACGTAGCTGGGTCCGTAGGCCATCAGAGTGGGTATGGTGGGACTATTGACCACCTTGTTCACCTTCAGCACGATCTTGTCGGTACTGTTTGGCAAATATTATTGGTATTATTATATTAAATAAGTCCAATCCAACTTACGGAACATAGGGCTTGGCATTGTACTTATCCACCGAGTTGGCTATGAACACCGCCGTCTGTGGATTGTCGCCGTTGAAGAAGCCGTAGAGCGGAATGTCCTCGCGACATGTCTCGAGGAGCAGGGCCAGGTCCTTCTTTTTGTAGGCGTCGAAGATCATCACGATGTGAGGGGGCTCGGGCACAGGATCTGGCGGCAGGAAGGTCGAGGTCTGGGCCCGAAAGTAGGTGTAGATGAGGGCTGCATGGGTGCGCTGGTCACTGGGCACCCAGATCGGAGGTATCCGGATGGTCTTGGTCTTTTTCTGATCGCTCTTGGAGGCTGGAGGAAGGGCCTCTACCGATTCCGCCTCCTGCTCTTCCTCCTCTTTGGCTTCCCCTATAATTTCGCTCTTCTCCTCGGCCAGCTGCTCAGCATCCTGGTCCTCCTCCGATGGCTCTAAGCCGCGAGCAAGGTCGTGAATAAATTAGAAAGCAAAACAAGAGAGAAAGCTATAGTCATACGGACAGACAAACGGACATACGGACATGGCTAGATCGACTCGGCTAGTGATCCTAATCAAGAATATATATAAAAAGCACACTCTCACCTGGCTCCTGAATCTCCACGCTCACCTCCAGCGGCACTATCATGGGCGGCACGGTGATCTCCTCCTCGTTGAACTCATCGGGCGGCTTGATGGTCTCCTTGGTCAGCTCGTGGGCGTACTGGCGGAGCACGGTCGGCGGCGTGCCGAGCACCTCCTCCACCTTCCAGAAGCACATGAGCAGCTCCTTGTCGTAGAGCAGTTGGATGACCTCCGGCGCCAAGGGATTCTCGGCCGCAAAGTTCACCGTCGCGATGTCGCTGGGTAGAATGGCGAAGACCTTGCGGTCCTTGCATTGGATCTTCAGGGGATCGGCGGGCTCCGAGAGCTTCTTGAACATGTCGCGATTCACTTGGGGTCCGAACACCGTGATCCCGATATCCGGCAGGTTGGCCATAATGCAGTCGGTGACGCTGTGCAGATACTCCAGCCTCTTGCGCCGGCTCTCCGCCAGCTCGATCTCTTCGGCCAGGCGCAGCGCCTTGTTGCGCACCTCAAGCTGTTCCAGCTCCATCGGCTGCAGCTCGGTGATCTCGTAGCTCACGTGCGACTCCTTGGCCATCGTCGACTGCAGCATCCGGGTGATCATGGCCACCAGCTTGGGCACGTCCGTGCCGAACATGATGTTGATTGCCTTGCCATTCTGAAATGTTCAAAGTTTAAAATTAAAAGTTTATTTCACTTGAAAAACCCCTTTTTGGTGTCCATAACTTTCCTAAAAATTAATTTTTTTAACCAATTTTTTAATTTTATTGCGGTTTTTCAATAGTAATTCAGTCAAACATCGGCGCACAGTTAAAAGATTGATTGTTTTGATAAGCTAATTATCTATACTAACGATCCCCACTACTTTCCGGAAGATTTCGATTTTTCACCAATTTTTGAATTTTTGATAAGGGGTTACATCAAAATTTTTTGGCAAAAAATAAAAATTTCTAGATTTGAATGCCAATCGATTGGAAATTCAATTACGAGCTCATCAAGGTATAACACTCCATATTCTTTGGCCCCATGTCGGCTAAAACCCGATCTTTTTAGGGCAAAAAATATGGACTACGATTTTAGACAAAAAAATTCCCATTTTTAGAAAAATTTAAAATGTAATTTTAAATTGATTGGAAAATTAGAAAATCTACATCACACCACTATTGCAAATTGGTACCATGGAAGGGAACAAATATATTGGTTTTTAGGGTGTATACTTTTAAAAACTGAAAAAATCAATACATGTTTTACCCGTAGACGGCTAAAAATAAACAGTTTATCACTCACCGTGACGAACATCCAGGTTGGTTCGCTCTTCTTGTTAAAACGCTTCAGGGAGGATATAGAACCCGCTTTGCACTAGTGTTTTCAAGGATAGTAAATAGTATTCTTATGCCCTGACTTATAGGGAGTCTTACGATGGCCAACTGCAGGTTATCGCCTCCCAATTCGAGCTTGATCTTCCGCAGGCTGCCCACCATTCCCAGGCAAGGTCCGCACCATTCGGAGTATATGTCGAGCACTGTTCCAGTACAGTATATATAGGTTACTGATCCCTTTATCTTATGTACTTACCCAGCAGTCCGGATCGCTGCAGGAACTTCTCGAACTCCTCGTCCGAGGCGAGGTCCGCCTGGAGCTGCTGGACTCCTCCCTTCTTCGCCATTTTTCGTTCACTGACTCACTTCACCCATTAATCAGTTTCAGTTTCCGAACTGAACACCAGGTATTGATAAAACGCCGGTTGTCAAGCGAGAAAAGTCACGCAGGATTCGCCAACATCTCGATGTATATGTATGTATGTATTTATGAAAAATCCTTATAAAGGGTACACTTAACCTTATCACCGACCCCCTGAAAGTGGTAATGTTAAAGTTAGGCCTAAAAAAAGGGTAAAGTACATTATATCATATATATTTTAGTCCTAACTTTAACATTATTATTTCTTGCAATACGAGTAAGCTAGTTTTTTTTTTAATTTAAAAAGGCATAAAGCTTTGTTTACAATTATTATTTAATTTGTTTTCCCCCCTTTTAAAGGGTTATGGAGTAATGAAAGATTTTCTTTCGGAAAAAACTTGATATATGCTTGATTGGATTTCACTTTAATATTTTGATAAATGATAAATGGGGTTTCTACGTAACACAATGGTATAGTAATTGGGAATCGGCTGATAAAGTACTTCTAGGGTCGCTATATATTTATGTCTGCCGAGGAGGATAGTTCCATTTAGTGATCGTGTCGCATTTGTCTGCGCAGCTCGCGCATTGTGATCTGCAAGAAACATTCGGCTGCGTTAGAGGATCGTGCTTGCGAGGATATCGGGATTTCTATATCAATATCAATATCAATATCATGTCGATGGCGTTAGATACTGGTTGTCATTTACGTTGATGATGTCAACAAGTTGCTTACGTTATTTACCTTCAGAACTGTGGAACAATCGTTTTTCAAATACAGTTATTTACGCATCGGCTTAAGAAATCTTTAAATAATTTCAAAGTCAATAGAATTATCGAAAATTTGTAACGGAGGGGGCAGACATACGACTTTTACATTACTTTTACAGGTTTACAGATTAGTTTGTGGGTTTTTGTGGGTAGGATATGCATGTTGTAAATATTGCGGGGGTAATTTCGATTCGGTTCGAGGGTTCACAAGCAAGGACACCGGTTGCGGATTATTTACATAACTAATTTAACTAGAACTCAAGGGGCTGCGAATTGATGCGCTCGCGCCCTGTTAGAAAAGTGGTGGATCGTGGATCGGGGGATCAGTTAGACATAAATGCGATTGCGGGCGCTACTGGGTTGATATATCGTATCAATTCATATCTATATCTTCCAGTCGTACAGGCTGCGTGTACGGTATGACCGACTTCTTGTTCACGTCCCTCGATAAGGCCTTTCGCATGTCTGGGGGAGAAAGGATAGGTCAGTATCAGTCAGCAAGGGATTGCGAGGTGGCCTCACCGTAGGCATCCTCGTCCTGGTCGCCGGAGTAGTACTCGAGTATGGTGCGGTATATGATGTAGCCGAGATTCGTGTACATGTTGATCGCCACCTGGTTGCTCTTCCGCACGAACAGATCCACGAAGTAGGCCCGCTTCCTGGAAATCCGGGTTAATAAGCTGGGTCTAGAGATCGTTAGATTGTTACTCACTTTTCCGAAATGTCCTCCAGGAAGCTCATGAGGAGCGCGGCCAGGCCGAGCCGCCGGTAGTCGGGCGAGACCGTCAGCGCCGTCACATGCCCATGCCAGTTGTCCAGATGGCCCTCCACCTTGCCCATGACTGCGGGATAGAACGGCAATGTAATCTTAATACGGCGAAGTCTGGAGATCTCTACTTACTGTAGCCCATTATATGGCCGCTGGGTGACTCGGCCAGCTGGAAGTACTCCGGCCACTTGGCCAGGTACTGCGTGTAGAAGGACAGCCCGTAGGTCTCCGTAAGTGGGTCAAAGTTTCTGGATGGAACAGAAACATCCGTTTAGAAAATGTGCATTTGCGTAAGCCCAGCCACCACTAACTACTCACACATTGTTGAACTTGAAGAGGTCGTCGCAGGTGAAGGGTCGCAGCGTAGTCATTTTGTCTGAATAATTTACAATATTTACAATTTCCTATTAAATTCTAATGTATTGTGTTAAAAATCTATGGCAGTCGTTATCGATGGCCAGCTTATCGATAGGCCTCTTCTTCTTCGATATTTAAATAATTTCAGAGGTGGCTGAAATTATTTAAAGTTGTTTTTGTTTATTTTCGCACAAATTTAGGCACCGGAGATAATCATCAAAGTGTTTTTCGGCTAAACATTTATTATATTCAATAGTTTTTATTTAAAAGATGTACTTTGAATCGAGCACTGAGGGGGATTAAAGGTATTTACATACATACACATGCTGACTTTGTCGATATATCTACACTATCGTGGGGTCCTTCCAGCTGGAATCGCATCACCTGGTCATGGAGCAGCCCCAGGCAAGACCCTCCTCCTCCTCGGCGGGGGCGGGGGGCGGCAAGCCCCAGGACTCGGGCATCCTCACACGCGAGGACTTCGACGGCGGACCCGTGAGCATCGACGAGGTGGACACGGGCCTGTTTCTGGGTGAGCTTCGACGGTGTGCATTCTACTCCATGGCTTGCTCGAACCTTCTCCTCCTCCTCAGGCAACCTGACCGCGGCCACGCACATGGAGACGCTGCGCTCCTTCAAGATCACCCACATCCTCACGCTGGACTCGGTGCCCCTGCCGCAGCACATCCTGGAGGCCAGCTTCCTGACCACCAAGTACATACAGAGTAAGCCGATTGATCCGAGTTGCTCCTCCATTTCACCCCACTTTTCAATGAATCCCTCGTTTCCTTTCCAGTTGCCGACATGCCGCGCGAGGACATCCTGCAGCATCTGGAGGGCTGCGTGGACTTCATCAGCGCCGCTTTGGCCCAGCAGGGCAACGTCCTGGTTCACTGGTGAGCATCCTGAACAGACAAATAGAAACCACCCACCATCATCCATCCATAGCTACTTTGGCGTAAGTCGCAGCTCCTCCACGGTGATCGCCTACATGATGAAGCGCCACAACTTGGACTTCCTGCCCGCCTATGAGCTGGTCAAGGCCAAGCGCCGTTTCGTCCAGCCGAACGCCGGCTTCGTCAGCCAGCTAAAGCTCTTCCGTCGCATGGGCTGCAAGATCGATCCCAACTGTCAACGCTACAAGATCCACCGCCTGCGTTTGGCCGGCGAGCAGATGCGCAAGGCGAAGATCCTGCCGCAGAGCTTCCACAGCGTCGTCCGTCCGGATCCGGATATCACGCGCGAGAATCCGGAGCCGATAGTGTTCCGCTGCCGACGCTGCCGCCGCGTCCTGGCCTCCAAGTCGCACGTACTGGAGCACAAGCCGCGCGACAGGCCGCCGCATGAGGTGGCTCCGAAGGAGAAAGAGGCGGTGGTGGTTGCCACTGGCCAGGATCAGGCAGAGAATGCCAGTGGACCGAGAATGCTGGAGCAGCTGGCCGAGCGCATTCGCCAGTCCTCGCTCGGTTCGCCCGGCCACGAGGCCACCAATACGAACCAATGCCGCAGCATATTGTTTGTGGAGCCCATTGCCTGGATGCACCGCATCATGCTGAACACCCAGGGCCGGCTCTACTGTCCCAAGTGCGAGCAGAAGCTGGGCAACTTTAGCTGGATAAACGGTTGGTTCAAGCCCATTGTCCCCTTTAAGCCCCTAACTCATCCTTTTGATTTCCTTTTCAGCCTGCAAGTGTCCCTGCGGTGAGACAATGACGCCTGCATTTTATCTCATACCTTCCAAGGTGGAGCTCTCCAAGGCCGTGCAGAATGTGCAGACCACAGTTTAGGTGCGCAGCGTGCATGCACGGAAAAGAACGAGATGGCAATCCCTTGAAGGCGAGCCCAAGGGGATTGAAATATGTTTATGTAGACCAATCTAAAGACAATTGCTTTCCTTGTTTTTTGTTTCTAACATGTGGTATTTTCATATGTTAAGAAGAAAAGATGTACAAGTAGCAAATTGTGCTTAGAACTCCCTATATAGTAACACTATTTACCAACTACAGGTCTAACTTTGTTGACCTGGGTTGCATTGCTGAAAATCTCCACCAATCTGAGATCTTTGGAGGGCATACTTAATAATACCCTCTTGGGAAACGATCTCGAAACGGTTATAGTTATAATATTGTTATAACAACAGATCATTTTTGTTCTCGATGGACTTCCCCATAAAATTATTCAAATGTAAACTAACATATCTCAGAAACCCACTTCGGATTCCATTTAATCGGCAACTATGCACTTTTCTTAAGCTAAGAAATAATCAAAGAGTACTTAATTCTCTCCAAATGGCAATATAATATTGAAAATGCAAGTTAAGTGAGATTTTGTGAGACACTAAGCCGAAAAGCCGGAAAGGTTAGTAAGTAGTTTCGTTAATAGTTGGAGCATTGTTTCATTTTACATAGTTAGCCAATATATTTGCCGATGTAATTAATTATACACCATGCCAGGCCATGATAAATATGATACCAAATATAGATTTTTGCTGTTCCATATTTGCATTTGCATAGCTTTTTGCATGTTACCAAAACACACAAACTATAAACTATAAATGTATTTTAGATATTTTAACCTTTTTGGAAAGCATTTTACGCAAAACGAAAATATTTTCAATGACAATATCTAAATTTACGCGACTAATAATGTTATAATCAAAGACTTTGTCAGCCAAAAAGTCGTGTGTGAGGATTGAGGATAGAGGAACACTTCGGTGCGACCGAAAGTTCGACTTTTGAGCCCTCAGACATTGGCATTACCTTATCGATATTGATGTGCTTTGTTCAAGATCCATATATGATATGATATGTACTGTATGTAAATGAGTGTGTATTGATATTAAAGTCAAAATTGTTTGTTTTCCACACACCAAAATGTTTGCAATTTCGAGGAGCATCCGCATCCCCCTCCTTTCGGCCCTCCGACGCGGCCTAAGCCAATCCCAACCATCATCCAGCCCACCGGGGCCGCCTCGCATCCTGGCCGCCATCGACTTCGACAGGACCATCGTGCAGCAGGACTCTTATCTGGCGGTGAGCCAACTGCTGCCCGCCAGGCAGAACAAAGAGCTGCAGCAGCTGATCCCCCGATGCGGCTGGCTGGGCTTCATCGGCCGAGTCCTGCAGCTGCTGCACAGCGAGCACAAGGTGGACTCCGCGGCGGTGGGCAGGCGTGTGCGCCGCCTCCAGGCCGTGCCGGGCATGCTGCGCGTGCTGCGGCGCTTGGCCAGGAATCCCCGAGTCGATCTGTGCATCGTCAGCGATGCGAACTCCTTTTTCATCGGCGAGTGGCTGCGCGAGTATGCCATCGAGTGCCTCTTCGCCGGCGTCTTCACCAATCCCGCCTGCGTGCAGGCGAGCGGCGAGCTCCTGGTGCTGCCCTACGAGGAGCAGGCCGACTGCGAGCTCTGCCCCTCGAATCTGTGCAAAGGCGCGGTGCTGGAGGAGCTCATCTGCAGCGGACGCTACGAACGGGTCGTCTATGTGGGCGACAGTTGCAACGATCTGTGCGCCATGCGGCAGCTGCGCCACCGGGATGTGGCCTGCATCCGCCGGGGATTCGAGCTGCACGGCAAGCTGGTGGCTCATGGAGGGGAACTGGCCTGCTCGGTGCTGACGTGGCGCGACGGCCACGAGCTGGAGTCGCTACTGATGCCCAAAATCGTGGCGTAGTGGTGGGAGTTTGTGTAAGGCCAGGTTATTAATGCTGCTGTTTTATTCGACTTAAAAATAAATCTTTTAGTATGTATACATAAGAATAATTTCACTTATTAGAGGACTTAAGCTTTAAATTCCATGGAAAAGTAGATTAGGTCTCTCCCCCGTGTGTATGCATATCCACTTTGTGTTAAGTAGACTGAAAACTTATCCTTATCGCCTAGCCTAAACATATATTATTCTGCGGCGGTATCAGAACTGCAACTGCCTTATCCTAATATTATTTCACACACGGTTTTTCTCCCACAATCCTCATCCTCATCCTCCTCCTCCGCCACGCCTGCCAAAATTGTATCTGTTCTTGTGCTTTTATCTTATTGTTACAGGTAATATATGTACTAGATATATATATATATAGAATTTGTTTTTGCCTGTGGTGTGTGGGTTCGATTGTTGGGTATGTGTTAGCATAAATTACATTTATAATACATTCTTAGCCGTACAATTACAGAGTAGAAGAACTTGGCGGCTCCCTTCGAAAAGGCGACCAGACCATTTTCCGCTTACGAATCTACCGAAACTAAACGACAAAAAAAAACAAGCAGCTACCGCACATGAAGACACTACTTAGGCTGTGCTTAACTACTTACAGGGGCTACACGGGCTGTAGTTCTTATAAATACATATATCATACATATAAATGTTCAAAAAATTCGGCGCATTAAATTAAAACATTCAAAATTAAAATCAAAGGAGCGTGTGTGTATATATAAGATATAGATGCACATGTATTCAGAGGCTTAGACTTAGAGGCTGAGAAATAGAAACTATATCGAATGAAAAGTAAACGAGTAACACGGAACATTTAGCGGACCAGGCCTCCATGGACTATCCTTTAAAAACTGAAACCTCTTGGCGCGCAATTCAACTAAAATGCGTCGAAATTAATTCTCTAGAAACAAAATGAAGTTGTGACTTAAAAGCTAGGCTATTCAACTTAAGCATAACGCGGTCGGTCGGTCTACTTGTTGTTTTTTGGGGTGCTTGTCATGTGTGTTCTTTCATGTGGTTCGGTTTGGTTGTTAACATTAACATTAGCAAAGTTAAGTAACATAACTATAATAGGAATATTCATATTTATGTATATAAAACATTTGCAATACGATGTACTGACAATAATAAGAATAATCATAGTTAAAAAAAAAAAACGTTCCTTAAATAGTTCCTTTCCGGCTCCTCCTCCTCCGTTTTGTCGCATTCATTAATACTATGCATCTGTGTGTATGGGTTTTTTTTGGGATGGGCGGCGCGTCCGGCGCTTACTATAAGTCCGTTAGAGTGCGCTTGGCACAATAACGTATGACCCCCACTCAGGCAACAACAGGCGGCGGAGCTATGCCAATGGGAGTGGTGGCAGTCGGTGCTCCTCCTCCTCCACTTGTGGCCGCCGCTGTGACCGCTGCTCCCGTTCCCGTTGCCACCGCCCCCGCCGCCGCATCCTCAGAGACGCCATTCCCGCTGAAGCTACTGCTACTGCTGCTGCACTGCATCGTTGTGATATTGACCTGCTGCCGCCTACTCATCGTTCCCGCAATGTTTGTTGTGTTGTTCACCGCCGTCGCCTCTAAAACGGCTGCCTTTGGACTCAGTGCCGCCACCACCGTCGCCGCCGCTGCCGGTGAGAGAGCGCAATCTCCATTGGTTGTTAGGCCGGGGCTCGCAATCGGACTGGCGACCATGGCTTCCGATACGGAGGGCAGGACTGTCGCAGTAGCTGTGACTACGGTCGCCGGCGCAGCTGCCGTGGTCGTCGTCGCTACAGTCGGCTGCTGGCGCTTGGCGGGCTTAGTCCGCGCACAGGGTACACAGTACATGGCGGCATGCTCCCGCTGCTTCGTCAAGTAGTCGAGTTGGTACTCATTCACCCATTTCAAGCGTTTGCTGCGCGACGCCGCCGCCGTCTTTGGGGACAGGGCGGAGGCGGCAGCGGCGGCCACCTGGGGCTGACCCTCCGGCCGAGTGGCTCCGCATCGCATGCACACACAGCAACGTTCACAGCTCCAGCGTCCTGCAAATACCCGAAATATTAGGCACTTCATTCCACATTCACTGCTATACACACTACTTACCATCCGGCACCGTCTTGAGGCCCAGGCAGTAGATGTGGTAGCCTCGGTCGCACTGCTCGCAATAGAGCATCTTTCCTGGCCGCTGACTGCTCTTGCACTTGATGCAGCACTTGCACTCGGCGCACTGCCAATTGTAGTTCCTCGCGCGACCCAGCATTCGCTGAGGCATCTCAATGCAGCTGGGATGGACTGTAAAAGAGGATAAGAACATATATTAGGATGTGAAGTGAAGCAACAAATGGCGTATAACTTACCGCGCCTTCGGCAGCTGTAGCAGCGAATAAAGGCCTCCGGGATGTTCCTGGCATTGCGGTGCTGGCTGCGCTGGCAGACACCACAGTTGGACAGCCTGCTCCCATCCTCGTCCTCGCTGCCACTCGAGGCTCCGGTCGAACTGCTACAACTCGAGCTGCTGCTGAAGTCGCTCTCATCGTCGCTGTCCTGAAATATAAAAGAAATACATATAATATATAAATAAATATAAAAATCTACCAGTTTTCAGACAAGCATTTAAATCATTGTTGCATATAACACAGAGAAGAATCGAATGGTGCCCAATGCAAGATAGGCGTGAAATTTCTAGTCTCACTACAACTCACCGTATCACTGCTGCTGTCGTTGCCGCTGGACGCGGACGAGTGCGACTGCGCGGAGGATGTGCTGGAGTTGCTGGCCGTGCGGACCTTGTCCGAGTGCTGCCTGGCCGATCTTCTGCTGCGTCGAACGGGCGCCGCTGCTGCCGTTTGATCAGGTTTGTTCCCGCTCGCAGCAGATGCCTCTTGTCCTTCCGCCACATCCAATGTTTTGATTTCCTCTTCACCGCCATTGGTCTCATTGTTGTTGTTGTTGTTGCCCTGGATGAGGTGCAACAGATCTTCCGGCGGCGTGTCCAGCGCCGTTTCCAGTGGATAGGCTCTGCAGGAAGAAAGAGGAATATTAGCGAGTGTTATTGGAGACTCTTTCGACGAAAGACTTACCGTAACTCGGCGGGATCGAACTCCCGGTAGCCCAACGAGAACTGATCCGGCACCAATGCAAGTGGATAGGCGTAGTCTGGGTTGCGGAAAGCCTCGTCGTAGACGCGGGGTTTTAAAAGATCGGGCGGCACCGGCATATTCTCCGCTTCCGCCGCTTCCCGCACCACATTCGCTAGGGTGCGCTGTAGGCAGGTGGCGAGGGGCGCCGTCTTCGGCAGCGGCTGATTCACCGTGAATGTCTGCAGATCCATACAGGCCTGGCGCTCGTCCTTACGGCTGAAATAACAACAAGATAAGATTAGAAATATTAGATGTGCACTGCATCACAAATATATAACACTCACGTCTTGTTAAAGTAAACGTTCCACTTGCTAGTCGAGAGCATCGCACGGTCACGCGCCTGGAGACCACGTCCTGCGCCCACAGTCAGTCCCAGGGCCTTTTGCTTGGCCTCGATCTCGCGCAAGTGCTTCAGGCGAATGTACTCCTTGTACTCTTCGTACTTGTCGTAAAAGTCGGCGTACATAATGTCCAGAATGTCGGAGGCCCACACAGCGGTGATGCCCAGGTCGCACATCCGCTCGCTGACCAGCCCCTTCTCCTGCAGCCAATTCCGCTCCTCCATGTCGACGGCGCGGCGCGGCAGATCCGGGTATTTGCGCTTGAAGCTGGTGATGCCCAAATAGAGGGCCACCTGCTCTTGGATCATAAAGGTGTCGCGGTTCTTCGAAGGACAGCAACCTTTGGGCGGCGGCCAGTCGTACTCGGCAATGCTGGAAGCGCTGTAGTCCGTGCTGCAATTCAAGGTGGAGTTAGATTCCTGCTAGGTTAGTTACTAGGATGATCAACTTGCACTTACTCTTCGGCCACGCAAATTTCCATCTTTTTTTTCTTTGGACGTTTGGCCGCAGAGCCAAGAATCGCGTCGACAGATTGACCCTGGTTGGAATCGAGCATGCTTACATTGCTCACCATGGACGACTGTGACTCCTCGTTGTTGAGGAAGTCGGGTTGCCTGCGGATTGAAGAGAAATTTCTTTGTTATGATGCTGTTTTGGTCACTATCTAGTCGTATACTTACTTCTGCGGCGTTAGCGGGGGTTCCATTAGGCTGGCCATCGACTGACTGCTGTTGCTTAGATCTGCGCTCATGCGCGTGTCCTCCTCAAACACTTGCGGGGACTGAATAAATAAATGGGATTGTAAGGAATTAGAAACTTAAAGAAAATGTTTATTCCTTATGCTAGACTAAGACTAAAGACTACATTTAATTGTCATTTCAGGAACACCCTTTCATTTAAATTAATAAAGGCAATTCTAGAGATCGCATTAGACTGTTCTTCGATCTTATTCTTATTCATATAAAAAGATTTAGTGCATTAGCCGTGCCATTAAAAAAATAAATTTTTTTCCACATATAAATATAGAAATATTTATGCACAATTATACATATGTACATACATCCTTTATAATCCTTTTAGCTTATGAAAATCATTGCTTTCTGCACATGTTTAAACGTGCAGCAGCAAAAACGCCGAGCGGAGTTGCCAGCTCTCAACGAAATCCACATGCAAAGCTTCGCTGAGAGAGCTCGCTCATGGCGAGAGCAGGAGAGCAAGAGCGACTGCGACTGCAACAGCAGCAGCAGGTGTGGTGAAGGTGGACTACCGCCAGCGAGCACACACACACACATACGCATGCATGTCCGATTGGCGAGAGCCAAACAAAAACTTCAGCTGATTAAAATCGCAGGTGAAGCCCAACAACAATCACAGCAACTGCGCGCTGCTCAGTTCGCAGCTGCTTCTTTTTATGCTCCACCATACCCCCCTCCCCCACATTCTATAGTGCAGCAGCGGCTCGCCTTGTTGTTGTTGTTGCTGCTGCTTTTGCACTTACACTAGGCCGTTGGCAATGAATTCACGACATGGCGCGCGCCTTTGTTTTTAATTACGACACGTTAGCCCTCAGTGTGTGTGTGTGTGTTCTATATGGGTATGTGGGCAAATTTACGTAACGAAACATAAACAAGAAGGCCAGGTAATGCAAATCGTAAGCGTCTGAAGAAGCCCCAACTGTAGTGACCATCTTCCACACGAAGATGCCCCATATTTGTGACACCGAGACAACACCGGCGGCTTTCTCGCCCAATTGCCTCTCGTTGCCTCCACTCGCTACAAGCCACCCAAGATTAACGAGTTATCAGCACTCGTTAGTTTACATTAACTATAACTAGAAGCTTGTTCTAAATTTTAGATCTTTTCCGGTAACAAAATGATCCTTTTTTCTCTTAACAGGGAAAGGAAAAGCTTTTGATACGTTCTCTCCCCTCTCCACAACATTCTCGTTAGTTGATTTATAATGTCAGAGATCAGAAATAGCTCCCAGTACCCTCAGTTAAGATGTAAATGACCTGCCCCGAATGCTTTAATAATAGCCACCACTAATATCTCTCTTTAAATGTAAAAAACCTTCACTAGAAATCCAATAAAAAAATTCAATAAAAAAAAACAAATAGAAGTTTCCCACTAAGTGAACACTAAATATTGATGTGACTACTAGTCACTTACCGGACTGAACAGGCCTTTGAGTCTCTCCGGATCGGGCTGGTGCTTTAGGCCGCCAACGCAGCGTGGTCGACTCATGGCGATGGCCTTGGCCACGGCGCTCGCTCCACGGCTCATCCGCGGCGCCCGAGGCTGCGTGGTTGGCGTTGTGGCGGCGATGCCTCCGCCACCTCCGGCGCTGGCCGCTCGATCTGCCGAGGAAGAGCCTCTGCTGCGACCTCCCCTGGATCCCCGGCCACGTCCGCGTCCCCGCGGCGTTGGTGTCGCCATGGAAAGCATTGGTAACGTTGCAACGGATTCGTCTGGCAAATAGTAGTAAGCATTAGGATATACAAAGATTTTAAGCAATATTCTGTATTCTCTTACCTCCGGAATTGTCCAACGCGCTATTATAGTTGTCCTCATCGTGCGAATCTGGCTGACTGCCGCCGGCACTGCCACCGCTGATGCTTGAGGGGCGCGGCGAGCGCAGCTGTTGGGTGGCCATGATCGAGGAGAAATCATTTGGCTGGAAGATGACATCGGGCAGCGGGTCCGACGAAGACAGGATGGTCGTCGGTGGCAGCATCGAACTGCTGCCACTCCCACCGATCACCTGCTGGTGGTTGGCGGCAGCGCCCGATGACGTCGACGAGCTCGACGAGCACATGGTGAGGTCGATCTGGGCGGTCAGGGCAAAGGACATGCTACTGTTGTTATTGTTGTTGGACTCGGCCTCCAGACTACCGAACTGAGCCATCGCCGTCGGTGGCGGCTGCTGGGCACTACTGGCCTTGCTCTGGCGCTTCCGCGTGGACTTGGGAGTGGGCTGCTGCAGGTTGGTGGCGTTCGTGTTCGGACTGGGATTGTGCGTCGTGGTGCGCCGCGTGGCCCTCAGCTGGCGGTGGTCGCGACTCTTGGGAGTCTCTGGAGCACCACCGGGAAGTTCGTCGTCTACCCTGGCATTTGGCCCATCGCCCACAGACGTCGTCGTGCCCTTGGCCGCCGCGTCCGTTTGCTCCTGGCCCACGCTAACCATGTCGATGGCCAGTCGCTTGCGCAGCAATTGTACGCGTCGCGACTTGACCGCGCTGCTGGCCTCCTCCTGTGGCGTTCCGGGTTTGGGAGTAACTGCTGCAGACTCGGCTGTGCTTTGATTCTGGATCCGTTTTGGGCGTCCCCGCTTCTTGCCTGTGCCCCCCGCCGCCGTTGTAGCTACCGGAGGGAGCGGAGTGGGCGGCTGGTCGAGCGGATCCTGCACTTTAGCCTCGTCTCTGTTCACTTCGATCTCCGATGACAAGGCTCCTGCGGCTCCGGCTCCGTTCTGATCCGGCGTAGAAATCGCCTGCTGTTGGGTGGGTGGAAAGAGGGCATCCTCCAGGTCTGTGTTCAGGATGCGCTCGTGCTTCTGCTTGCGCGAGCGATGAGACGGCGGCAGCGCTTGCAGCTGTGAATCGCCGGGACTGGCAGCACTGCACTTTCTCGAAGGATCGTGACAATTCTGTGTCTGCTGGTCGTTCTCATCGTTGTCCAGACGTCTCTGTTTGCTGGGAGGGATCTGTAAGAGGCGATATATCAGTATATAATATATATATAAATCAGTATCTAATACTTACGCCACTACTGGGAGATTCGTTGCCCTCGCTGCTGGTGCGCTTCAAGTGGTTCTCGTTGTTGTTCTCCATCTGCTGGTCCTCCAAATGCTGATCATCTTTGTGGTTGCTTTGATGATGGTTATTGAGCATCGGCGATAGGTGAACGACCTCGTCGTCCATATCCTCCTCCTCTTCCATATAGGTAATCAACGGACTGCGATCAGGCGAGTCAAGAATCTCGATGGACTCGATGATGGATTGTTGTTGCGCGGAATTCGCGGTAACCACTGGTTCGCCCTTGGACGCAACAACAGTTCCTGCTCCTCCTCCACCGCCAACGCCTCCATTGGCCATCAGGCGTTCCGTTAGCTGGGGATACTTGCTCGATTTGCTCTTAAGCGGTGGGGCCGTGGTGAAGCTTTTAGCCGGTGCTGTAAGCTGGCTAAGCAGGATGTTCGAATTGGGCGACGAGGCGGCAGGTGCGCCAACTGGGTCAGCCGTTCCAGCGCTGGTAAAGCCAGCAGACGCAGCAGCAGCGGCCTGCTCCCGCAGGCACTCGAGTAGCAGGTTGTTCGGAAAGTTATTGGGTACATGGGCTGGCGAAGAGCCCGGCGACGGAGACGAGGTCAGGTCCACCATATCCACCACATTGTGCTGCGGCTGGACAGGTTTGCCGGCCTTGTTGTTGGCCATCCCATTCGATTGGCTGGCGGCGGCGGCGGCCAGGGGCGGCATGATGTTGTGAAAGATCTTGGGTTCGTGGTGCTCCTTGGACAGCGAATCGTCGATCACCATGTCGTCAGAGTTGCGGCGTCCCTCGTCCGAAGCTGCCGCCGTCATATCTGCGTCCGGGTCAGAGAATCCGCAGAACTCCTGGCTGCTACTGTTCGACTCGCCGCCATTTGTCATCGCTGCCGTGGGATTGGGTGTGGGTTTCGGCAGCGGCAGTGGCACTGCCAGCTTGGAGGCCACCGCCGTTAGCGGCTTCTCCTCGAGCACCGCACGCACCTTGTGCTTGGGCGAGCACAAGTTCTTGATGGTCAGCTTGGGCAGGGGCTGCTGGTGCTCTAGCTTGGTCGGCGGCTCGTCCTCGAGCAACTCGATGGACTTGGTCTTTATTGTAAGCTTGGGTATGCTCTGGGCGTTGTTCAGGTCGTGAGTCATAATGACAGTATGCATATGCTCCGAACCACTGCCGCCACCCGTCTTGATTGTTAACTTTGGTATCTGCTGGTGCTCCTCGCTGCTGCTAATGCAGCTGCTTCCGGCCAGTGTTGTCTTGATCATCAGCTTGGGCACCGTCTGCATCTCCGCCAGAGAGGATGACGATGACGAGGAGGAGGAGGACGAGGCAGATGACGATGAGGCGGAGGCGGGCGAGAGGCTGGACAGGTGGGCATCGTTCTTGGCGGGCATTGCTGCTGATGACTGGCCGACGCCGCTGCTCACTGCCGACGAGCACGATCCGGAGGAGCCAGAGGCAGCCGGATTTTCGGGCAACTTGATGGTAAGCTTGGGCACCACGCTGCCCACGCGCCTCTCGTTCGCGGCGCGGATGGTCAGCTTTGGCACTATGTGCGGGGTGTTCCGCAGTTGTTGGCCAAGGGTGCTGGCCACGGCCACCTCGTCCTCGGCGCACGATGAGGAGCAGGAGGAGGCGTCCGGGTCGGCCAAGCCACCTTCGGCGCCTCCACCGCTGGGCAGCTGGATGCGCAGAGGCTCCACGCGCCTCTCATCGCCCCCCGCCGTCTGAGATTCATTTGGGTTTGAGTTGGGATTGGAGGAGGAGGAGGCGGAGGAGGAGTGTTTGGATAGCTTCAGGATTATCCGCTCCTCGCCGCCCTCTACCTCGAGCGCCGTGGCAGCCATCGCTGATCCACCTGCTGCTGAACCCGCTTCTCCTGCTTCTCCGGATGCTGAGCTGCTGGCCGATGATGCAGATGCTCCAGTTGTGCTTGGGGCATCGTCGCACGGCGTCGTCGGCGGCGGTTGCGTCGGCGGAGGCGACGCTGTGGTGCTGGTTATATGGCCGGGCTGATTGTGCTGGTGGTGGTGGTGCTGCTGCAGTGCCTCCTCCCGCTGCTGCTGCTGCTGTGGCTCCTGCTCCTGATCCCGATCCCGATCCTGACCCTGATCCCGATCCGCATTCAGCTGCTGATCCCGCTGGGCTGGCGACGATGTGGAGCTAACACGCTGCTCCTCCTCGCTCGAGCTGCTCGCTGCTGCCACTGGCTTGGCTGAGTTGCTGCTGCAATTGGGCTGGGGGCGACCTGCTGCTCCTGTTGATCCCGCCGTGGACGTGGCGGCTGCCGATTCTACCGCTGTTCCCGATTCCGATCCTGATGACGATGTCGCTGCTACCATCTGCTGCTGACGTAAATCATTCATTGCTATATTCGATTGTCCAGTGGCCGCCAGCCTGCAAAAGGAGAAGAAAAGAGGGTCCTTAGATGATGTTGTAAGATATTGTAATGAGTCTTATATACAAGGGAATTTCTTGGACTTGCTGCGGTTCGTCATTGCTAGCAAAGCGTGAACAAATGTTATTCATTTTGCTTAAGTTTTAGTAAATTATTTAACTTAATGATTTAAATAAATGAATTAGTTGTCCGCCAAAGGATGTGAGTTGGTCTGATAACCGGATGTGAAAGAAAATTTTCACAGCTAAGTAATGTCAATTAGATTTGGACAGTTCAACAGGATTGCCTAGGATTATATTATTATAGAGTAGTCTAAATCCGTTATGTCAAATAGATTTTGACAGTTCAACAGGATTGCCCTAGGATTGTAGGGGCCTAGGACAATAATAATAATAATATAGGTAATGCCAAAAATTTTTTGACAGTTCGAAGGATTGAACTGTGGCCTAGAACTCTGTTATAGTAAAGGTAATGTCAAATAGATTGCCGTAGGATTAAATCATACTATAAATTTATATAGTAAATTCTAAGAAAAGTTGGCAGCTCTATTTGATTTTGACAGTTCGAAAGGATTGACCTAGGGCCTAGAACTCTATTATGTTGACAGTTTGACAGTATTGCCGTAGTATTAAATCATTCTAGAAATTCATATACAGTAAATTCCCAGAGAAGTTGGCCACTCTATTTGAGTTTAGAGTGCAAAACTCTACCATTAGATGTGGAGATATAGTTCAATCCTATATCTGTTCGGTATCGGTATAATTGGCCCCAAGGGAGGGATTTTGTTTAGATTGAGAAGAGACAAAATGAAAAGGGGAACGACCTACTCACACATACACTTAAACACACACACACACGCGTACATTACACACTCTTTGGAGCCCGATGAAAGAAGAAAATTGAATTTGAATGAAAGCCGGACAGAGTTTAGGGATCTAATTTTAGCACATGTCCAAATTATTACTCCTCTATTTTGTCCAAAAGGTCCAAAACCAGCACATTCCACGGAAGATTCCAATTTTCCCTTGCAGGCGCTCGAAAATGCCGCGAAAAACTCCGAGCGGAATAACAACAACAACACCTAATAAATAATAAGCGCTGCAAACATGCGCACACAGCTGTCGATTCGGGTTCGATTGGGGAGGGGAAGAGGGAGCAGGAGCGGGAGAGGGGTGAGCGGGACGCAAAATACTGAGAAAGCCGCGCCGCCACGAATATGGCCTGTTTTCGGTGTGTGTTGGCAACACTGAACGCTCAACGGCTCGAACTCACCACACTGGCTTGCGAACTCACCACAGCTGTCGCCGCTGCATGGAAAAAAAACGCACACACATATGTATTATATACGGGTTGTTGGCTGGCCTGTGTGTAAGTGTATGTATGTATGTACTGCCCGAAATGCAGGCATCATCTTGCATTATTATTATTTTCACGAGTTTTTGTGGCGGGCTGGGGACATAGCCCAGCGCAATATCAACAAATATGCACTGGCTGCGGCGGCGACGCCACCAGCAGCAACAACAATAACAACGCAGCACAGAAGCAGCGCGACTGGCAAACTCACCATGCGGCAAAGTCGTCGCTCAGAAAGTCAGACAAAAGAAGATGGAGTAGTTTTGATTGGGTTTTGCGTGCACAATTCGCGATTCCGATTCCGATTCGTTGGCATTGGCATGCTCATATTTCCATGCACTTTGACTGCAGTTGCGTTTGATGCGTTTTCAGGCGTTTGGGCGAGAAGTAAAACACATTTTTTTCACTTCATTTCGATCTGAATCGTGAATCGTTTCGATTTCGAAGCAGAAGCACTGAGGCAGGCAGAGGCACGCACGCACACACTCGCACAGTGCCAGCAGCGGACGGCGCACACACAGGCACACTCACACACACACACAGAGACACGGACTCGCCGTTGCCGTGCCGTTTGTCCCACTTTCCGTGTATTGGTTTCGTTTCGTACACTTTTCCACGCACTTTTAACGATTCGAATTCAATTCGACGGTGGTACAACAAGACGACAACGCATTTAAAGCTCTCTCGGGGCAAACCTCAAAAAAAAGAAACCAACTCGCTGGCCGCACGCACGATTCATGCGTTTCTCTGCTCGGTCTCAGTCTCGGCGCGCGTCGAACGTTCTTATGCATTCATTATTAAACGGCTGTGTCTATGTTTTTTTCTTTTCGATTCGAGTACGAAAAGAGTACGGTCTGCTATGAAAAATTCGTTATCGGATTTTTGGCCAGTTTCGCCTGGCATTTTCGGTATTTAAATACTGAAAGGGGTATGTCATGGTATCGATTTAGCGAGGCTGCGAACCGGGTGGCAAACTCGGCTGCGCTTACTTCCGGCGGGCTATCGAAAAAAATGTTTTCTTTTTAATTCAAGCTCTTTTTCTTTATATTTAGGAACACTAAACTCGAATTGTGCAAAAACTGCATGATTGCCAGAAGTCAAGGTTGTTGAAATTAAACTAGTCGAAAAATATTAATCTTTTAGTGTGACCGAAGTTTTCGGAGTTCATCCGCAATGCATAAAGCATGGTGTTACTGGGTTTGTTGACAAAAAACTGTGTTGAGGCAGAAAGTAATATAAAACCTATCTAAAGCCTTTGGTGGCCCTGCAACGAAAGGAAGTTAATAATGTGTAGTTAGACATATATTGTATTGATGTTCTAAGTCCAAAACATTAAAAGGGCTTTCATTTTAAACCGCCGTGGTGTCATCGGTATTTGACGAGCATTCTAATAGGTCCAAAACCTCTAATGTCGCTGAATTCTTATATTTCATTTAACTGATGAAATGATCGGATCAGAAGTATCTGTGGCTCGGTGAAACACATCTGTTAGATTTTCCACCCTACCACATTTCCAGGCGTGATGCAAACGATCTGATTTATAAAATTTATCCTTCTTCTGCGAAGTATTGGAGATTATATCACTTGCGTGAATAAGAATTTCATGAACAATTGCGGTCATCGGCAACCAGGGGCATTTATCAATGAATATTTTGCTAGTTCTAAAACAAAAAGCTTGGAATTTTCGCACCGCAATTGGCAGCTGGCATGAAAGGTATGTCAAAACGGTTTAACAATTTTAAATGAGCTGTACGTCGATTACAGTAATGTTTGAAACAACTTGAGAATCGGAGAATGCTCACCGAGCAGTGTTTCCATCGTTTGTATTTCCAAATCCTCCCACTTTCGGTTGATCGACTTTCAAGGAAAGGTGTTCCCCAAATTGGCCTTGGATTTCCTTCTTTTTCTTAAGAACCTCTTCCTTGTATTTTGCCTCAAATATTCTCAATTTCTTCACACGATTTTTACATCCTGCGTGCAAAATAAATTCGAATACTCAAATCCACACAGAGAAAAAAACGGAACAATACCAGATTGATATTGTCTCCTCAATTTGTACATATCATTTTTTCCATATAAATGTAATACGAATTCATACCAATATGATACGAAATCATAACAATTACCCATGTTGATATGAATCCGAAACATATTAATATGAATACTTCAAAGATTGATATGTTTTTCATATCAAATGGGGCATCGAAAAGTCTTTGAAAAAATAGTATGGCTGTAAAGTTGTATTTTTGTTGTATTTCTGGTATACAATGGTATTATAACGCTTTATATGCTGTGGTCACACTTACAAGTTGAGCATGCTTAAACGAGCTAATTTTACATTCAAGTTTAGCTAATATACTCGCGGGTAACTTGTCGCGATGGCCCAATAGGTAACGCATCCGACTCTAATGCGAGAGGACCCCGGTTCAAAACCGGCTAAGGCAGAGTAAGTAAAAAGTTTTTAAGGCGCATAATTAACATTTCCTTAACAATATTAAGAACAAAATTGTGGTAAAAAGTTAATATGATAAGATTACTAATACAAAAAAAAAAAGTTGTGTTGTGTTGTGAGCGGGATTTGAACCTCGTTCCCCCGAGCACAAAATAATATCAGGACCTAGCACCTTGGCCTCTGAGCCATGCCCACATTTTTTTTTCGTGGCAGAAAAGCATTCTGAGTTAGAGAAAATACAATACAAAATTTTGTAACAAAATTTGATATGAGATCATAACAATCTTGTATGAAAAATACCTTATTAATATGTTCGAAAATACCAATTTGGTATGTTCGAAAATATCATTTTGGTATGGCCTCATATGGGCCGAAATTGATATGAAAAAATACCCGAATGATGACCAGTTTTGGTATTTTTTTTTATCTGTGCAGGCATGAAGAGGGCTCAATCTGTTTTTTTTAAATGGCTGACGATGGGCAAGAACTTGACACACTTGAAATGTCTCTTATTCAGAAAATCAGAATTGGGCAGGCTTGAGTAGAGTTGGTGCCCGTTAGCGCATTTAAAACTTTGCCATCAATAACTGTACTGTAAATGGATATTTCATTTATAATGTACTCGTTTCCCTTTAAAATTAACTCATTTCTGTCTTTTACAAATTCTACTTCAACGGTCTGCAAAATCGAATTGATAGAGGGGTTCAGTTATTTCAAATAACATTTTTCGAATCATCTATAAGCCGTAAAGGTACGACTGTTGTACATTCGAGCCAAAGTAAAGTCCTCCCGAGTGCTTTTGATTGTAATTGGATTGGCCAGACCTTCCATCAAAAGCCGTAGCTAAAAATCAGCTTCGCCGATAAAAACTCTACCTTGATCTCGACGACGTCAACTTGCAAATTAACGAGTCTTCTTGCTGTGTGGACTCCGCAGCGTTACTTCAGAAGATTGGTCCATTCTGAATGCATAACACTAAAACTTATTTGAATTTTCAGAAGGCTTAAAGCCTTGTACTCAGTACGAAGAAAACGGCTAGCTAAGCATAGGAGTAAGCGAGAAGCAAATAGGTAGCTAACACCTTTAAGCCTAGTACTTAATTCGGCTAAGAGTTTTACTAGTCGAAAAATATTAATCTTGTAGTGTGGCTGAATTTTTCGGAGTTCATCCGCAATGCATGTAGCATGGTCTTATTCTCAATCAGCTGAGTTTGTTGACAAACAGCAAACATCAACTGGCGCCAATTTTAAAATATTACAAAATGTTGAGCCGACCTGGGTCGCAAGCTGCAAATTTGCTGTTGTATTGCCGCAACTCCTACAGGCAGTTTTCAATTGGTTTTTGGGGTTTTCCTTTAATTTTTAATATGTTATTGGCATTTTTTTAAGGGATAAACCCAGGTGTTGATGGGGTTTGAGTATATTCTAGATTTATCTTATATTCCTTATAAGTCCACCGCTATCTATCGTCAAAGTTTTTGTTACTATCTCACCTTTGCCATCCTTGCTCCACCTGCACCTCATGGCCCAAGTAGTTAAATGTTATTAATTAATCCAATCAATTATCTTTCAAAACCGTTAAAAAAATAAAATATTCGATATATCAAGTGAACAAATCACCGATAAATATTTATTCTTATTCACAAAATATCGACACATCACCATTTAGTGCGAACTGGTATTTTCGGTATTTAAATGCTGAAAGGGTATTTAATTGATGTACCTTAATTCCGGCGGGCTATCGGAAAAAATTTGTTTCTTTTTAATCCAAATTCACTTTCAAGCACGTTTTCTTCAAATTTAGAATCTAGATCTCGAGTTGTGGCGAGAAACTGCGCGATTACCCAGCAGTCTAGGTTGCCTATCAATAGTCAACGATAGAAATTCAAGTTTGTCCTTCCAAAACACGAAGCGCAATTTGTGTGCTAAATTCTTGAATAAAAGCTGTGTTCATTAATTTTACTTGTAAAACCTTGTGTAAAACCCGGAAAAGGGCCATTCACCGAACTATCGATAGTCGCCGCAGAACAGCGTTGGGTCATCGATGTTTGTCCACCTCTAATCTGCATCTGCCACTTGTTTTCTTTTCCCTCCTTTTAAACTTGAACCAACACGATTTGGGTGCCAGGAAGCGACGCCACGCCATTTTGCGAGCCATAACTTTTGCGAGCCCAGGCCTCGATTCCGCGCGGCCAGTTGAGATCAGACCCCAGAAACCGCAGCGCCCGGCGAAAGTTGAGACCACCGAAACCCTCGCAAGCTTCGCTGATTGTCTAATTCGAGCCTTGCCATGAGTGCGCAGCCCAGCCCGCTGATGAATCCTCAGCAGCAGCAGCAGAGTGAGCAGGAGAAGGTATGTCCTACAGCCCACCACTTGCCCTGCTAATCCTTATCCCTAATCCATAGGTCTACCAGTGGATCAACGAGCTGGCCCATCCGGACACCCGCGAGACGGCGCTGCTGGAGCTGAGCAAGAAGCGCGAGACCGACCTGGCGCCCATGCTGTGGAATAGCTTTGGGACCGCCTGCGCTCTGCTCCAGGAGATTGTTAACATATATCCCTCGATAACGCCGCCCACTCTGACGGCCCACCAGTCGAATCGCGTGTGCAACGCCCTGGCCCTGCTGCAGTGCGTCGCCTCGCACCCGGAGACGCGCACGGCCTTCCTGCAGGCCCAGATACCGCTGTACCTGTACCCCTTTCTCTCGACCACCTCGAAGACCAGGCCCTTTGAGTACCTGCGTCTCACCAGTCTGGGCGTCATTGGAGCTCTAGTGAAGGTCAGCTAGAAAGGCAGCCGAGCGCCCACCTCCTCCTACTACTGGCTCATATCTATATATATCTTCCGCAGACCGATGAACAGGAGGTGATCACCTTCCTGCTGACCACCGAGATCGTACCTTTGTGCCTCAGCATTATGGACAGCGGCTCGGAGCTGAGCAAGACCGTGGCCACTTTTATTATCCAGAAGATTTTGCTCGACGAGTCGGGCTTGTCGTACATCTGCCAGACCTACGAACGCTTCTCGCATGTGGCCATCACCTTGGTAAGTATCTTGGTTATTTGAGATCCCAAGTAGGTTTTAACATTGATTTTCAGGGCAAAATGGTCATCCAGCTGTCGAAGGACCCGTGCGCCCGCCTGCTCAAGCATGTGGTGCGTTGCTATCTGCGCCTCTCGGACAACACGCGGTATGTACTTCATCGTACCTCGATGATTGATTTAAAAACTTCCTTTTTTGCCCCTAAAGTGCTCGCAAAGCCTTGGGCCAGTGCCTGCCCGACCAACTGCGCGACGGCACCTTCGCTCTGTGCCTGCAGGATGACAAGTCCACCAAGCAGTGGCTGCAGATGCTGCTCAAGAACCTGGAGCTGGGCGTCACACCGCAGCAGATCGGCATGTCGCCGCTGGGCTCTTAGATCCGCACCTTCCAAGTATTGCCAAGGCAATCCATCAAACTGGTTAACTGCTCGACCGAATAATATATTTAATAAGCTTGCACAAGATTGATTGCCTGTGTCTAACCTAAGCAGAGCTGTAATATAATAACTATACATAAACAAAATACCGATAAAGTAATGTTAATACTAAGTTTGTCACTTACTGATAGCAAATAAAGAACCTCAAGCAGACGACGATGGGGTATTCAAAGAGTTCCATCAGAGTTTTACGTTTTTTATTGTTTGAAGAGCATTATTTTACTGTATAATTTATTTTGGTTTTACCATCTAAAAACATCGAGTTCCATTTCAATAATGATTATTTTTTAGCAATATAAAAATCATACATACATTAAAAAATAGTTATTACTATAAAAATCATAAATATGATATAAAAATAAAAAGTGATGGTTGTTTTTTAGGAATATTGTTAAAATCATGAATAAAAAATATAAAAAAGAATCATTATTCCTGAGCGAAAAAAATGGAACTCTAAAATAATATTTGTTTTTTTTTTTCGCTCAAAATCAAATTTTGAACATCTAAAAAAACCTTGAATGACAGATTTATGATGTATACCTTGAAAATTCGGTTGGCACTGTAAACAAATTGGCCGTAAGTGCGCAGAATGCATCTCCTCGCTGCCTCTCGCTCGCACTAGTAGTGCCGTCCCGCTCTAGGTCGCGCTGCAATGCACATATCACCCAATAAGCCCCCAAACCCAAATGAAAGGCAATCGAGTGCAGTAACGGCAAAACACACATTCAAATGCATATAATATGGACACTCATATACAGCTTGCGATAATATCATTTCAATTACAACAAGTTACAATATACACATACACAATGGAATATAAACATTAACTGCCGCCGGCCAAAATTGACTCCTTGAAACGACGGCCGACCTCTGAAAATTGTACTGTTTCCTGCAGGCTTAAGTCCTGGCACACAGAGATCTTACTTACTTAGCTCTAAAAAGGGTCGGAAAGGGGAAAAGGTGCAGGCGGAGCGGTTTAAATAATAAAGAGACCAGACCACATGGGTGGAACTACTATGATGATGTGGGGATATGGGTATGTCAGTTTAAGACCTTCACGAGTACTCTTCTGGTCACTGGCATCGCAGAACCGTATCGTTTTAGCATAGAGGCATCAGTGAAAAACCGTAAAAATCTAGATTTTCTCACTTCTTGATGGCCTCGATTGCTCTAAAGAATTCGCGTTTCTTCTTCCGCCTAGCATTGACAAAAATTTTGTATTGAAAAATCGTAAAAATCTAGACTTTTCAACGAAATCCCCCTTTGCCCTAAAGAATTCGCGTGCTTGTGTTTTCGCCAATTCATTTAGCGCCCAAGGCGATTAGTAGGCAAAACAGTATGCCTAACTTTACAATTTAAGCCAACTTAGTGAGGATAAAATTAGCTAAAGTTTGATTTATTTATCCTTAAACCAAGTTGGCTAGGAATAGAATGTTTAGTTTTTGCATATAATCCGATGTCTGGTGATTCATAAATAGGATATACTAGGCTGTTGTTCTCAAGAATTCGCGGTAGGTACTACGGTTCTGCGATGGCCATCTTTTCCACTTACTCTCGTGCAGGTCTTAAGTGCCTCAAAAAAATGCCTCCTTAATTCGGCGACTTGGTTGACCCCGGGGCCACAGCGGAGGCCCTTCGAGCGGCCAACTCCGGTGTGTCCATGGCCTCGCCCCCTCCCTCGCCGTCCTCCGCATCCCCCAGCAGTTGCGGAGTCTTCAGCTGTGGCAGGGCCAGCATCTGGTCCATCAGATCGAAGCCGCTCTTCCAAACGATCAGCTGGGCGCGCAGCTTCAACTTGCTGCGGTTGCGCAACAGGTGCTTCTCCATGGCGAAGCCCTTGCGGGCGCAGGCAAAGTCGCAGGCCCGCTGCCGCAGCACGGGGCAGATGTCGTTGTTGCCATCGCCCACATAGAAGACATGGTCGTAGCGAATGCTGCGCCGCAGATCCTGCTCGATGACGAAGTGCTCGAGGACGCGACCCTTGCAAAGATTGCTGGCGCTCAGCTTGCAGTCCGATTGCTGGTGATGGGCTCGCACCAGGAGCCTGCCGGAGGCATCGAACTCGGCCGGATTGGTGAAGATGGCCACAAAGCAGTCGGCCAGATTGTGGGCCCGCAGCCACTCCTCGATGAAGACGCTGTTCGAGTCGCTGATGATGATCAGGTCGTAGTGCAGCCGCTTGGCCAAATGCTTGATCAGCCTCACGAAGCCCGGAACCTCGGGAATGCCGCGTATGGTGTCGCGAATGCGCGCCTCCGGCACCTGTTGCTCGTGCAGCAGGCGAAAGACCTCGGCCATGTACTCCGTCCAGCAGTCGTTCTCCATCAGCTCGTTGGCCCGCTGGCTGGTCACCTCCGTGGGCAGCAGGTCGCGCACCACGGTGTCCGTGTTCTGGGAGACGATCGTGTGGTCGAAGTCGAAGGCCGCCAGGCGACGGCGCTGCTGCTTCTGCAGCTTGCAGCTGGCCACGGCCGCCGCCACCGCCGACGCAGCTGCGGGGGTGCTGGTGCTCGACTCCCTCGAGGTCATTTCCACGAGAGCTCCGCGGAGCGAGGTTGCTTCTGCTGCTCCTGGGACTGGTAACACTAGGCGTATGCGCGATTTTTGACTGGTAACACTAGGCGTATGCGCGATTTTTGGCAACGTAAAAAATCACTTATACGTAAGTTTGTTGCCGCCTATCGATAGCGATATCGGACCAGGTGGAGGTGGAGAAGCATCGATGTTTTTCGTTTTCAAAATGTCTTGTAAATTGTTTAAAATTATGTTAATATTAGTTGTTGGTCTTGTTGTCTGATGTCGCCGAGGACATGGACGGAGATCTGAATGGTAATCTATGTCCAGTTCAATGTGCATTGTAAGTACGTGTGCCTGCATTAATTGGTACTTTTATTTTGATTTGCCATTTTGAAATATTAGTTTTTTGTTACTCAAAGTTAATATTAAATGTTTATATAAAAAAATTTGTTTAAATAAAATACAAAATATTTTCCACATCACTAACTGTTACGTACCAACAGATGTAAGTTAACATTCCTGTTAAAGGGCGCGCAAAACTTTTAGGGGTTTTGAAAGCGAATGGATTTAAATTAAAGATTAAATATATGGAATCAGTATCAATCAATAAAGAATGTCAGCAATTCAAGTTTTAGCATACTCAATACAGCCCAAATACACTAAGCATTGCCAGGCTAGATTTATTTAGAGTTTTAAATATTCAAGAATAGTAAACAAGAACGGATTTCAATTTTGTATTGGCCGTTCGTATCGATCATCGATTTTTTAAATGCACACGAGCTGCGAAACTTTTGCATAAAAATAAACAATTTAATTGCTGCATATTTCTGTCGGTTGGATTCGGTGTCCATGTGTATGGTATACGCATCAATACGATATGAACTTGGGGCACACACATGCGGCCTAAGAAGAATTATTTACTGCAGTGTAAATAAACAACAATCCCTGGCGTATTGTTTTTGCATTTCGATTTGGGTTCGATTCGACTCGATTCGAAATTCGAATACTCAGCAACAAATGCTCGGGGCCCGAAGTCGAAAAACGAGGAGGTTTGGCCCAAAACCAAGCCATTTCGCTCCTCACTCGATTTCCGATCGCTGACCGGGCGCGATCTCCATTCCATATTCAATTGCAATAATTTCCCAATCAAACCAAACCAATAACTTTTTTTTTTGTTGTTCCGTTTTCGCAGCCCATTAAATTTAAAACCGTAAACTAGTAAGCCATTTATATTCCGCCGTAAAGTTTCGCCATGGCCGCCGCGACCCAAATCGCCTCAAATCGCCAGTCGGAGCCGAAATTCCCGACCGCAATGCCGCGAGGGGCGGGTGCGGTCTCGGTGAACCCCAATCCCAATCCTGCGGTGCCCAAATCGCCGGACGGGCTCACCGCACTGGTGGCCAGGAAGAGCATTACGTCCATGTCGGACGAGGAGATAATTCAGGAGAACCTCAACGAGATCCTCGACCTCAAGTCGCGCGTAAGTTCGGTTAGAGTGGATTTCCCTTTAATTTCCCTAGTCTTCAAAAGTTTAAAAAGTTTTTGGAAATAAATTATAGGTACCCCTTGGCCTAAAAACAGTTTAGAAGTATAGATGTTTTTGGGAACAATTCTAAAAGTACATTTTTGAATACAGGAACAGAATTTCCCTTAAATTTCCCTAGTCTTTAATATTTTGAAAACGTACGATTTTTTGGTAATAATTAATAGGTAGCCCTTAGCTTTTAAAATATTAATTTCTTATACCTCGCCTACCGACTTTTCAGTTAAAAACATGTCACTGAATCGGGGCAATTTCTCTATTGTGACTCATCGGAAACACCTTGATTTACGAGCACGTCATTATGGGATGATTTGGATCCGCAGTTTTTCCGAGATTCGCACGACGCCATCATTGTGGCGCCGTCATTACCAGCTGAATGTGTCAGACATAAAACCCGAAAAGTTCCTTTAGCTTCGTCTTAGATCTTTTCCACGTACAGTGGATATCGAAATTGACGACTCTGACAATTTGGTTTCAATAAACTCTAAACGATTCGGAATTTTTGCAAAAGCATTCCAAACTTTTCCAACCAAAACATTTTCTAAAATCAACCAACAACATAAACGAAACCAACACCCATCTCCCAGATACACAAAATCTCTAGATGTTTGTGTAAATCACGCCATTTTATGAAGTGTAAGATAATCAAACTTATATTGGGTTTCTCTTCTGGAATTCCTGTGTGCAATTAAAATTTAGTAATGGATTTCAAACAATGTTGGAATGGCCAAAGTCAAAGCCAAACTATGCTTCCTTTTAATTAATTTAATTTAAAATGTAATATTTTTGGGGTATTTTTTTAATATGCTATAATATCTACTGTAGAGTCTGTGGTTGCGAGTCCATTGTTTTTCTCTTTTGTATAAGCGTCTATATGCATGGAACGTGGGAATTGTAAACAATTGTTTTATGGCATCACTCACAAAAACAGAAAGAGAAGGAGAAGGAGAGGGAGAGGGACACCAATAGCCCTGAAAATTCTGATACTGTTTCCGATTCGGCGAATGACTCAATTGGTGGCCAGATTTCTCATATTTGATGTCCTTTTCCAGGAGGAACGAAAGGCCAATGGACGCCTGGTGGCTGTGATCGTCTGTTTTCTGGGTACGTTGCTCGGGATATTCGCTAAAAACTTTTCTAACTCGAATTACGATTCAAATTTTAATCTAAAAGTAGTTTTTAAGGTTTCAAGCTAAGGTATAAAATTAATAATAATTAAAATTTTTTTTAATGTGGCCTTTTTTTATTTTATTAATGAACGAATTTTGAACTCATGTATTTGAGTAAAATGAAAAACGACGTTTTTTTCGTTAAATTGATAATGTTTTATAATTATTTTCATGCCTTAAATTACAGTAAAATATATAAGAGTTACAAAAAGTATTAATGATTCCTTTAATATCTGAAGGCAAGTTTCCTTGACTGATAAGATAGTTGTTAATTTTCCACTAACTAACTGGATTTATTTAAAAAAGTACAGCGACACAAAGCAGAATCGACGTGTGCCCAATGCAAGATGGGCGTGTGACCGCAGTGTGCCAGGAGTGTTTTTTTGTTGTTTATCAATCCAGTTAGTTAGTGGAACCATAATGCCGGGTAGTGAAAACCCATTCAATGGACCCCTATCCCTCCTCCTCTGCAGTGCTCTTCCTGGCCGTTTACCACGCCTGCGTTCGGAAGTCGGAGAACTCGCTGGCCGGCGTCCTCGTGCCGGCGGGCATCATGCTCTCCTACGGCGCCTGGGTGGCCGTCCTGGCCAAAAGGGACAAGCACCGGCGGGCCATGTTTGTAGGACATACTATACTCCACTTGCCCAAGCAGCGAGCCTCGAGTTCGAGCTGAGTTCACCCCAGAGATGCTCTTCCATTTTTGCAGGAGCGGCACATCGAGGAGGTGGCCCTGAAGAACAAGATCGAGCTGGAGGAGAAGCATGCCCGCCACGCGAAGCATTCGCATTCGCATCGCATCTCCGGCACGGATTCCACGGGCAGTGCCTCCAGCACCTTGCACTATGTGAACGAACTGCTGCCGAACGGGGAGCACCGCAAGAAGCAGCGACGCCATCGGCACAAGGAGCGCTCCGGCGACCGGGAAAGGGATCGGGATCCGGATCATCATCATCATCAGAATCAGAGTCATCAGGAGATCGGAGTGCATCGCGGGGGGCCGCCCAAGAGACCCAGTTTCCGGCAGAAGCTCTTCGGCCAGACCATCGCCCATGTGAAGCTGGTGGAGGCCCAGAGCGACAGCACGGACTCCGCCGGCGGACCGGGTCCGAGTTCGAGGCCGGTTCGGAGTACGAGTTCCCATGCCAATCCCCATCCCAATCCCAATCGCCAGCGGCTGCAGGTGCCATAGGACATATGGTTTACTTCCTTGGGGCCGCCGCCGAGGGGCTGGCCTCGCCACTGTATCGAATAAATAAATGTATTATAAAAAATATAAACAGGAAGTTCGCCTTTATAAATAGACGGCAATCAAAGGAAGGAAACGATCCGAAACGGTCTTCGTATCGAAATCAATGCTAAATACGTGAGAATTGTATTGTATTCTTTGTTTTGGCTTTGTTTTGTACCATTTTAAATTGGTTTTTATATTATATTATATATATATATTATATATATATATTCTGTAATTTATTTATACTATCTCAAGATTCAAGAGAATCACATTTCACCAGTCACCCTATAAAGTTTTTTAATAGGAAAATCCCCTTCAAAAGAATAAACATGGGACATCATAGCTCTGGAACTTTTTTTAAAAAGTTATGAGGTTTTTAGGGCAATCGTTTTCCTCAATGGCAAATTCGTGTATAATATCTGTTTAAATCACCTTCAAATGAATATATACATAGTGCATTTCCATTGTTTGACTGACTTAATGGTGGCGTTATATTTAATGACCAGCACTATCCCTAGTGGGCGATAATTCCGGGCACATTGCCTTCGGTCATTGGTTATTGTTACTACAGTTTAATGGCTTACATGTGGTGGACCACACTCGGCCGCTGGTGGCCCCCAGATCTTAGGAATTCCCCCGAGAAGCAGAAGCACCGAAATGTTTATTCGAACTAGAAACTAGAAATAAGATAAAAGTGGCTACATTTTCATGTCTTTTCCGTCTTAGGAATTGCTGAAAACTAGCTAGATTCCAATACTTGGTAGCGAGAGATGTTTAAAATAATTATAATTAAAAATTAGATTAAATTATTTAGTTTATTAATTTACAATATTTATTCATCATTTAAATCCGCGCGCCAAACGTGTCCTAACATTTCTGTTAACAGCGGCACTTAACATTTGGTGGTGGCAACACGCCGATAGTCGCCGTCCAACATCGTTATTTCCATCGATGACTTTCTCTCTCCTCTCAATTTAACAGAAATGTTAAGATGCATCGTTTTCTTACATTGGCAGAACTGTTAGCCTCTGCCGCTGCTCTGCCAATGTAAGAAAACGTTGTATCTTAACAGTTCTGTTAGAAAAAGCGCCATTGCGGCCGAAAAGGGAACCTTGAAAAATGTTGTGAAAAGTCACGACATTTTTATATATCGATAAGAAACATACCCTTTCAGTACAGTATTTATTTAGGACCTTTTTGCCCTCGATTTTCGTGGGGATTTTCGGTATTTATATACTGCCAAAAATATACCACATACAATTTTAGGACCTTTTGCCTTCGATTTTTCGTGAGGATTTTTTCCAGTGTGGAAAACGAGTTGGCAGCACTATTGGAGGATGTTGTATATATATAATAGGATATATATATACAAGGATATATATAATATAGGAGCTCAGCTCCATTTCAAACCCAAAACAAAATGAGTCTCGTCGTCAATATTCAGAGCACAGTGGCCAATGAGAAGGGTAAGGAAGAAATCAAATCTCCGCCAGAATTTAAATCTTAACTTTATCAAATAGGTGGATTGCCCAAGCGGTACGTACCCGATGACTTGGAGCTCGCCATTGAAGACACCAAACTCCGGGCGCGGATGCAAGGTCTCAGCGAGTTAGAGGATCAACTGCGATCATTAAAGGAGGAGCGTCAGGACAAGTTGGACAAACTTGTGGTGGACCTTACCGTGGCTCGTACTGACTTGGCCAACACCAAGTCCTTCTACGAGGAGACGGTCGCTCGCCTGGAAAAGGAGCTTTGGGAGAAGACAGCCGCCAATGAGGACATCACCCGTGAGAACGAATCGCTGCACATGAGAATTGACCAGCTCACCCGTCAGCTGGGATCGCGGTCCGCCATTCCGTCGACCAGCTCCGTGGCCGAAAAGGGTGACGTCTCGGAGAGCTCTCCACGCACGACCATGTCCATGCCCTTGGCCAGCATCCGACCGGATTCGGTGCAGAACAGCCTTTCGGCTGTATGCAGTAGTTCCACCTCTTCGTCATCCTCGTCCACATCATCCGCTGCGGCGGTGACCCAACCCGCTCTAGTGCCACCAATGGCATCCTCCGAATACGTGAAGGAAAGGGAGAACGATCCGCTTTGTGCTGGGAACGACTTCGCAGAGGCCACGCTGGAGGCCAAAAGTGGTAAGTCAGATTTCATATTTCGGTTGCTTGTAATTAATTATTGCCATTACCAATTAGCGTCGCCGACCGAGGCCGATGATGATGATGATGATGATGATGATGAAGGGGTTGACAATTCACCACACGTATGTTGATCAAATCAAATAGATAATTTCATTTTTAACAAAATCTTTTTCAGATTACCAATTCAATAACGCTAAATATGGTAACGAATATTAGCACCATTCATCACCAATATACCGCGCAAATGCTGGGAACCTTCAAACAGGACATGAACGCAGTCGCAGGAGACGTTTCCTTAATCGAACAGATTAATGATCTGGTAACGAATCCAAAGCCCTTTTTCATCCTTATCGATGAACTGTTTATGACCGAGGTGAGTAGAGTAGAGTATATAAACATTATTTGTAATGTTTTTCTGTAATGTTATTATATTGTTCTTTCAGTCTTTTAATATTTAATATTTAATATTTTTAAGATTGAGGAAGGCGAACTTTGCTACAAAGCAAATACGTTTGCAGTACAAAGTGTTGACGGCCAGTATTTTAAGGTCATACACCTGGATATCGCCCAGCATATGAATGCGGCAAGAATGAAGAGGACCCTTGAAAACGTTTGCACCTCGATCGAAGAATGGGGATTGACGAACTATTGCATCGCCATAGTTTCGGATGGAAACGCCATGAACCAGGGCACGGTACCTGACTGGTTTCCGGCCCCACATTTGTGGGACCAAGTACACTTTCGGAGATGGCACGCGAAGAATTACACGTACTTAGACTACGTTGTGGGAAAGGCGTATCGGACCCTGTTCACTCGATCCGGCTACAACGATGTAATTGACCAGTTGATAGAATTCGAATCGTATCAAAGGGCAAAAGTAGAACTGCATGCATTGAAAATCGCGATTAGTCGCTTCTTTGCCATTTCCCCGGAGGGAACCTTTCTTCCGGTGTACGGAGACAACGAAACGTTGGAAGTGGTTGGCCTCCACTGGAAGTGGGCTGTTAACATAGTCATGGCACCTCACGGGCCAATAACTCCTGAAATACTTGGCCATGATTCCGTCCAATTTTACTCAATTATATTAGGGATACTTGCATCGATCCAATCAAGAAATATATAACAAATTAATAACAATAATAATAACGTTTTATTGTAAGAATAATAAATAAATATTGGAATCATTCTATGTATGGTACTTCCTTTGGTGCACTCGCAGGAAGGCCATTTTTGGATAAACTTTGCCGCATTTCTGATGAAAAAGTAAAAAAAGAAAGTTTTATTAGTAAAAATAATTTTTAACGGTTATTTAAAATTTTTAGTATAAAAGTTTCAAACTAATTATTATTAACAATTTGTATAATATCGCTCAACAGTAACGCATTATTAACCTTTAATTTTAATTTAAATTTTAAAAATCAGGAAATAAGGAGGTGCAAAGAAAGTTCTGGGTAAAGTACACTCACGTTTATTTGGCAAATCGCGGAAATTTTCGTGTGAGGCCTCTTGTGTATTTTCATGTGGTTCCACTGTTTCGACGCCGAGACAAACCTTTTCTTGCAAACACAGCATGACAGAACTTCTGCGCAGCTGTGTTTGGCTACTTGGGCTGGGCTTATAAACAAAGCCCAGCACCAAGTGCAAGGAAAGGCTTGCTCGGCGCGCTTTTTCCACATACCCACTCCACAGCAGGGGCTTTTGCCGGTGGGGGGGTGCCTCCCGTGCATTTCTCCACAATTGCAGCAAATGTGGAAAAATGGTTTTCCGTACTGCAAATAAAAAGTTGGATTGTAAAAATTATTAGATATTTGTGATTATATTGACTTACGACAGATTTTACCAGCTGAGACTTGCCGAAATACGGCGAAGCACTGGTAGAAGGCTGATTCTCCAACGTGATCTGCTCTTCTTCCTCCCCTATTGTTACTTCCATCACATCAATGTCGTCTGGCTGAGTGATCACATTACGCGCCGAAGAAGTAGCCAGCTGAAAGATATTATTGCCAGCGGGAGTTGCTGTCGTGGTGCTGTTTACAATGCTACTGCTGGCGCTGTTAGTGATCTGCTTGTTGGCCACCAGTACGTTCTTGGCCAGGCCTCCCGCTCCAATTAGCAGTGTCTTGGGCGCCGTCGCTATGGCGCCAGAGGAAGTGGTTCCACTGTTGCTGCTGCTGGTGGCTAATCGCAGGAGTTGGTTGCCCATAATGACGGTCTGAACGGGTGCACCGGTCCCTCGAGCGGAAATCTATAGAATAAACATTGAATTAAGTATTTGTAAGAGCAATCTCCTTTAGTTTACTCACCGCTCCCTGCAGCTTCACTGTCTGACCGCCGATCACAATATTCTGAGTTGTTCGCACGGCCGCATTCGCCATTGCCGCGCCGGATACCACGACACCGCCTGCTCCTCCCACTGCTGTGGTCGTGGCTGTGTAGCTCTGGGTAGTGGCCACACTCCCGCCCAGCTGCTTTAATGTCTTGGCGTGAAGCAAAAGTGGTTTTCCCGGGAGCACAGTCGTCTTCCCAATGATATTGGGTACCGCATTCGGCACACTTCCAGCTGCTGGGGTAGTAGTGGTAGCACTCACAATTGGTGCCATCGGCAACTGCTTTGTCGGCTGGTTGGGATTAAGGGTAATCACATTACGCGCCGAAGAAGTAGCCTGAAAGATATTTTTGTTAGTGGTGAGCAGCTTTCCTCCAGCAGGTTGCTTTTGTAGCATACTATTCAGAGTGATTATTTGGGGATTCCCCACTCCCACTACTGAGCCACTTCCGACACCTGTTGCTGGAGAAGCCCGAATCACACGCGGTGCATTTCCGCCCGGCGTCGTTAAGGTACCGGATTGATTGGCGGCCATCACCGGTTGCACAATTCTCTGCTCCTGCGGCGATATATTTGTCTTGCCTGTAAGGAGATTATGAAATTTAATCTGAATTTAAAATACCTAAGTACACAATGAACTGTACCTTTTGCTTTCTTCTTCAGCTGTTGCTGAATGCTTGAGAATTCATGGGGTAGAATGTTTACGATGGTTCCGCCCCCGGGAACAGGATAACTCGTGCTGATGGTCACAGGACTTGAAGTTTCTGTAGCGGACATACTGGTAACCGGTTTGCTGGCCACAATAGACACAGCCCCGATCTTCTGCTGAACAGGGCGCACTGTCTGGGATTGCGGTACTACGCGGGGTCCGAGAATTTGCACAGAGTTGGGCTTGGCTTGGCTTATAGCCGGATTCCCAGCTACGGTGGCTCCTCCGGCGGGCAGAAGCCGGATAATGTTCTTCGGCATCTGAGGACGCGGGGTGATAGTAAGAGCTTTCGGTTTTCCAGCAATCGGTTGCACCTTCACATGCTGACCCGGCTGCTGCGGTAGGCTTTGCTGCTGCTCCAGGGGGATAATAAAGTTCCCTATTTTGCTGCTGGCAACAGGTTTCTTGATGGTCAGCTTCTTGGCCACCGTGGGAGGGGCGGTTCCTGCGGCTTGAGTTGGGGTGGTTGCGACATGCACGGTTTGCAAGCCACTGGGAGTGGACACCAGTATGGGCGTGGTGTTCCGCGTAGGACTGATCTTGGATATCGAAAAGTTTCCAGCTTCAGGAGTTCCCAGTTTCCGTTGAAGAGGTGATGTAGCCGGATTGAGCACTCCCACGGGCATGAGCACAGATTTCTGCACCTGCTGAATTGGGCTTTGATTCGGAGTAATGCTGGGGGAGGCAGCTACTATTGCTCCTCCATTAGGCGTACGAGGTGGCACTGGTGGACATTTAATGGATAGGGTTTTCTTCCCTTGCAGAGATGATCCCACTGGTAGTTGCACGGAAACTGGAATCGGTGAAACCACTGCTGGCACCAATGCGGGTAGCTCCTCCTGTTGGTGCTCCACAACCAACCCAGAGCCGTCAGTGCCATCTGCCAGCTCTGGCCTGCCCAGCTGCTGATTCTGCTTCACCAGGGATTGGTTATGGCGATGCATTGTCTCGAATTCCTCCTCGCTGCGATTTCGATGCAAATAAATCCAGATATTTCGCCTTGCATCGTACTTCACGCACGGATCCTGACCACCGCGCATACAATCCAAGGCTTCGCTCACGATGGTGTCCAGCACATTGTCCGCCGCCTGTTGACTGATATACTGAGAGTATTTAAGCAGCACGAAGATATCGGAGCGGGTTCCCTCTCCATTGGGCAGCCGGGCTGTGGCATCTCCAACCAGGGTGGGAATGGTCACGAAAGGAGGTCGGTCATCCACCATAACAGCGCGACACCTTGCTTTATTCAGTGGCAAACTTTGGGTATAGATTCCTTTGACCGGACCCACCACGCTCTCGTATCCATTGAGGCGATAGGTGAACGGTCGATGGGGGTACACGAAGCGTATCCTTTCCTGGCGCTGGAATTCCACGATCTCCGCCTGGCTGGCTGACCGCACAGTCCAGGTGGTTGGACACCGGGGTGGAGGTGTCGGAGATGCATCCACCAAAGCTTTCAGATGGCTCAGTCTGATTGGTGTTTGAGAGGTTCCCACTGCTATACCCTTTGCTGGAGTATTTCTTGCCGCTGAGGTTCTGGATTGGTTGGAGGCCATCACCGGTTGCAGAATGTCCTGGTGTCCTGGCAATGTGGCAAGTATTTTGAATGTAGCCGTCATAACTAAAAAAAAGGGTATTATGTTATTTAATCTGTAAAACAATAGAAAAGAAACCCGTACTTTTAATCTTTTTACGCGGTGGCATTGGGACAGAACTGATATTGCTCATTTCCATGTTTAATTAAATTTATTATTTTTATATTTATTAAAAACAATTCGAATTCAACGTAACTGTTGTTGAAGTGTTGCTTTGCTTGCTTATCGATCGGTACTGTAATGGAATACCCCTAACGTGATTCCGTTAGCTTTTGCAGCTGTTTTATTTCGTATTTACAGTTTCGCGACAGAAAGTACAAAACAAAAGTGCGGAGTTTACTACAGTTTACTACAATTTACTACAATTTACAAACAATGGATAGAACTTTCAGGCGTAAACGTTAGTATCCTATTCCCATATGTATACCATACAGTTGCTAAAAAAAATAATAGCACCATTTATTTAAATTTAAGTAATTTATAGAGGGTTAAAATTTGTTTGTGTTTTGTTAGTGGTGCTATTTTTTATCGCAGCTGTATATGAAAATCTTAAACCTTTTAATTTAATTTATTTTATTATTTTAGGTAACATGGTCGTGTGGTCGACTCTGTCGCACGACCATACGTATGCCAAGCTCCCAAAATGGGAGTGGGAGGAGGTGCAAGTCGTCGGTAAGATTTTGAAAATTCGGTTTATCTTTTTATATAAAAACGTTCTTAACTTCAGAGCGACTACAACCGCAGCAAATTAAACACCGTAAGTATCAAAATCGGATCCTCTACAAAAGTATTATTATTAATCATCATTATTATTTTTATTAAGGTTTTAAAATGTTCCGAAAGGACATTGAAGATTGGCTGCCAGAGCGGCTAAAAAACTTTTCGAAGTCAACGGCGGAATGGGCGGACATATGCTCAGAGCTGAACAAAAGGGCATCCAGCTTGGGCATACCACCCAAAACAACACCCAAATGGTGGAAGTGGCTGCAGGATGCTAAGACCAGTGCAGCAAAAAAAAAAAAACAGTCGACGCGTTTCGAGCAGTTTTTGCTGACATTAAACCTAACTCACTTCGTGGAAGTGGAGGAAGAGGAGGAGTTTGTGCCGTAAGATATGTACATTTATATTTAATAACCCATATTAATAAAATTCGAATTTTAGGGGAACAATTCCAAAGGAGGCGAAGGGCCAAAGCTGTTGCCCATGCCCAATGGTCATAAACTAAACGCAAGCGGTGCGGTCCAGTTTTTTTTTTTTTTTTTTCTATCGTATCCATCAATTGATCTCCGGCGGTGGTAGACTCGAAACTCAATACGTTCGGCATCCGTGACCACCAGTGATGGCATTCCGCTGGAGAGTCACAGTCAGGGGATCGGACAACTCACTGGCATCCGAGCGACCCGACCCACAATGTTCTCGGCAAAGCAGCGAAACTGATAGCGCCATCCGGGCTCCAATCCACTGATGCAGACATCACAGCGACCGATCGGACTGGGTGGGGCGATCCCATGCGCCGGTGCTCCACCGTATAGCCAGTGATGGGGGAACCCCCGTCATGCAGTGATGTTGTTTAATCTTTTTCCGCTGTATTATGAAATGGCGACATTCTAGCTAGTTATAAATTTAGCTACTTCTTGCACTAGTCCATCTCTAGATCCCTTATCGATAGTTGGAAACAGTCGTGAGTGTCGTGTCATCACATACGAAAACGCGTCCGCTTTTAAAATTAAACGACGCGCGAGAAATGTGTTTTTGTCTAGTAGTCCCTGTGTTCGTCGAATGGAAGTGCCAAAATTAGTAGTTCGATCCGTGTAGTCCCGTAGTCAGAGCCCATAATATTTCACACGAGCAAGTCGTCGAGATCGGAGCTGGTGAAAAAACCTAATAATTTTCTTACTTTTTCGGTCGTGTTTTTTGATCAAGTCCCGTTGCTCGGCTAGCTATTATATTGTTCTGTTTCTGTTGTGCGTGCAAAAGTCCCGTTTTCCGGTCGCCCTAGTTTACCGTGCTACACCAGCGATACAATGGAGCTGCGCATGTGGCGAAAGGTCCTCCGCCACTGGGTGAGTAGTGGGATCTCGGGGTTCCCAGGTGAGCGTCCACTGACGATCCCATCGACAGATCACCGAGTGCAAGTTCATCGACCACAACTTCATCACCCTGGAGCAGTCGGACATCGAGGCCTTCTTCCTGGTCTACATCCAGAATGCCCAGGCGGCGCAGGAGGCTGGGGTAGAAGAAGAGGATGAGACGGAGGCGGAGGCGGAGCAGGCTCAGCCCGTGGAACTCCGCTCCCCCCTGGCGCAGTTTCTCCGAAGTGAGTTTGGGTTCGGGCTGCAGGATTGGGATATTTGGCCTTTCTAACCCGAAATGGTCTCCTAATGTCAGGTCTCCTGAAAAGCAGGGTTGCTGTCATCCTGGTGTATTACACACCATTTTTTCATTGGATATAGGAATTTTGACATAAAAATATTCCCATAGTATTAAAGAATATTTTTTAAATCTAAAAACCTAATTATAGATATATGGTCACCTACCCTAATCGACCTTAAAGTTATTAAATCATTTATTCCAGTTTCTCAATGAAACAAGCTCAATCAGTTGTATTTAATCAGAGGTTAAAGATTTTTTTATAGCATTTCAAGATTCTTAAAGGTTTTTATCTTAAAAACTAACTAGAACCACTTTCATTTATTCGCAGAGCATTACCCGGAGTTCAGTGCCCACATGAATAGCCATGGGCACCTGGTGACCTCGGACTACGTGCTCGTGTACACGCTGCTCCTGCAGTATGCGTGCGTGAAGCGGCCCAGCATGACCATTCACAGCATTTGCCAGCGGCTGCCAGATCAGATGCAGCAAGTCATGGCCAAACTCTTGAACCAGACGACGAAGGAAAACCAGCTGACGCGTCAAATTCTCCGCCAGATAATCGCCAATGTGGTGGTTGAGAAGGAAGAGAAGGAGGAGAAGCAGGAGAAGCAGGAGAAGAAGGTGGAGAAGAAGGTGGAGAAGAAGGACGACGACTCCCCAGTCAGCCCATGTCATCCCAGCAGCAGCTGCCGGAGTCCCGAAGAGCTGGCCAGTGATAACATACCTTGCTCCTCCTCGTCCTTGGCCGCCACATCGCCTCAGGCGCCGAGCAGCACGCCACAACAGGCCTACCACCATCGTGATCGTCTGCGCGTCCAGGTTTCGGGCGACGACATGCAAATGCCAGCTCCGTCGACACCCAGGACGGAGCTACTGGAGCAGCGAACACGGGAGCTGCGCGGTGTTCGCGCCCAGCTGGAGGTCGTGCGCTACGAGAAGGTGGTGCTCGAGGAGCAGCAAGTGGAGAAGGAGGAGATGATTAAGACGCTACAAAAAGGTATAAAGGCATGAGCCCATAGTCAAGTGGATATTCTAAGCTAATTCGGATTCTATCATCGTCTTTACAGATTTCTTGGCGACCCGCAATGAACTGGCCAAACTGAAGAACGCCGCGCAAAGCGTTGAGGAGGTCGATGTCACCACCGAATGCACGCGAAATGAGTGCGATCATGTAGGTAGACCAGCCACCGGCCATCTGGTGGTCAGGTAGCCACAGCCATAAACCGATAATAATAAAACTTTACCTCATTTCAGCTGAAGCGAAGCCTGCTAAAAGAAATCAGCCAGAAAGAGGCCATTATAACCGAATCGAGCGATAAGCTGCAGGATTTGTACACCGAAAAATCCGAGCTGGTCGAGCAGGTAAGCTACCTGATTTACCTGTCTGATTTTATAGGCCTTAGACAAAAGAATTAAAGCGGGATCATGCGAAAAACTAGTCACATTTCAATTTTCTAGGGAATTTCCTAGGTTATCCAAGGACATTTTCCAACTTAAAATGTTGATTATGTTTATTATAAGTTAACAACGCAGTGAAAGAGACGTTTCCAACCCTATAATATATATCAAAATCACTAGGGGAGTCGATATAGCCATGTCCGTCTGTCCGTCCGTTTGTCCGTTTCTTTTCGGATAACTATATCTTATAGCTGCCATGGAAAGGATCGGAAAAATAATGCGAAAGAAATAAGAGGTTTTGAATTTTTTGACATTTTACCTTCTACTCTTGAGAATATCATTTTTTAAATATTTCTGAATTTTGAGTTCAAAAATTGGATGAAAAAAATAAAATAAACCTAACTTCCTTTCTTGTTTTTTGTGAAAAAAACTACCAACATCGAAATAATAATATTTACTATTTTCTCCCTTGATAGTTGAGGGAGACGGGTCAAAATCTTCTTGAGTGCGTGGACCGCATCCGCGATCTGGAAATGCGCCTGGAGGATCTCAGCCGAATCGCATCTCGAAGGGAAGATGTGATTATCTCCCTTGAGCGCGACAAGCAGGAGTTGGATCAATGTCTTCAGGAAGCGCGCGAGGAGTTACACAACCGACGCGAGGTCCTAAACGCATCCTCGGACCTGCTCAACTGTTCCCTATCGCCGAACACCACGCCCGAGAATCTGGCCAGCTCGGTGATCGACAAGCAGCTGCGCGAGAAGGAGCACGAGAACGCTGAGCTGCGGGAGGAGCTGCAGCAGCACAACGATTCTTTGCTAGACCTTAACAAGACCATGGTGGGCTTCCTTCAGACGCACAAGATCTTCCTTCAGAGGCAAAACATCGATCAGGAGGAGGTCCTTGTGCCTGTGACGCTGGGAGAGCAGACTGCTCCCAGCATTTCGATGATCAAGAGTACTTTTCTGGAGGCGGTGGCCAACGCCACGCGACTACAGGAACAGTGCGACAGTCAGGAAGCGAATATCGATGAACTGCTGCAGAAAAGCAAATCGCTAGCTCGATCGCTGGACGACCAAGAGGTGCACTTGGTCAGGGCCAAGGCCAGGATCGATGAGCTGGAGCAGGCAGCTGCGGAAGCAAGCCGTAACCATGCCAGCGAACTTGAAATAATTAAAAAGCAGTGCGAAAGCACACGTGAAATGCTGGAAACACAGAATCAGAGTCTAATTGAACAACGCGATGAGCTCGAGAGAATAATAATCAAGGGAGACACGCACATGGACGAGATAACGCAGCAGCTGGCCGAGAAAGAAACCCAGATGGCCGATTTGGGTGTCCGGATCAGCGAGCTGCGCGACAAGAACGAGTCTCTCGAAACCAGGATCAGCTCGATCGAGGCGGAAAGGAATAGCCAGGAAATCCGCTTGCAGCAGGAGCAGCTCCACCAGAAGTACTTGCGATCCAAGTATGACCAGTGTCGCATCCAGCTAAGAGAAATGCACGAGGATATGGATGACCTGACCAGCAAACTAAATGCCCACAAAGTGCTGCATGCCGAAAAGCTGAAAGAGTTGGATGCTACCAATGCTCGCCTAACAGTTTCCCTTAAGTTGAACGAGGATGGGAAGGTGGTCCATGAGAAGGAGCAGGCACAGCATCAGCTGAAGATAGACGAGCTGAGCAAGGAGAAGGAGCAGCTTCAGCTTAAGATGGACGAGCTGAGCCAGAAGATGGAGCAGGCACAGTTTCAGCTTAAGATGAGCCATCAGAAGGAGCAGGCCGAGCTTCAGCTCAAGATAGAAGAGCTGAGCCATGAGAAAGAGCAGCTTCAGCTTAAGATGGACGACCTGAGCCAGGAGAAGGAACAGCTTCAGCTTAGCCATAAGAAGGAGCAGGAACAGCTTCACCTTAAGATCAACGAGCTGAGCCAGGAGAAGCAGCAGGCACAACTTAAGATAGACGACCTAACCCTAGAGAAAGAGCAGCTTCAGCTTAGCCAGAAGAAGGAGCAGGAACAGCTTCATCTTGAGATCAACGAGCTGAGCCAGGAGAGGGAGCAGGCACAACTTAAGATAGACGACCTAACCCTAGAGAAAGAGCAGCTTCAGCTTAGCCAGAAGAAGGAGCAGGAACGGCTTCATCTTAAGATCAACGAGCTAAGCCAGGAGAAGGAGCAGGCACAGCATCAACTTCAGCTCAAGATAGACGAAAAGGAGCAGCTTCAGCTGACGATAGACGAGCTGAGCCAGCAGCAGAGCAACTTAAAGAAGGAGACGGACAGTTTTCTCAACCGCATCACTGGGCTCATAACGGCCGACAATGCCATTAGCTCCATGGTAATCAGCTCCACGGCATCGGGGGAGCTGTGGGATCGGTTCGAGGACGTTGAGGCGTTGCTCAAGAAGCAGACTCGAGTATTCGACACTCTGGAGACGCGAGTGAATGAGTTGCTGCGTCAGCTGGCCGAACTTCAGCGACGCAACGCGGAGATCCTCAATGAGAGCCAGCAATTGGTCACCAAGCGCAACCATGATGAGCAGCAGCGCATGCAACTGGCCCAAAATCTGGAGCTCACGGCCGAGAAGCTGCGTGATGAGATAGACCTGCAAGACGCCGAGATTGCTATGAGGGACCAGCAAATGGCCGGAATGGAGAAGCTTCTGAAGAAAGCAATGGGAAACGTTGAGGCTCGCCTTCAAAAGATCTCGCCAGGCTCCGAATTCCCAGGATGCACTGATGTGAGCAGCCCCCAGAAGATCCATCAGTGGATGGACCACTTTTTCGATTTGCACGACCAAATTGCCGCCAGTCGGGATACTCTGGAGACGCGCTACCAAGCCAACTCGAAGTTAACCGATCAGCTGGCGCGGTCCAAAGAGCAACTGGAGCAGCAAGTGCAACTGCTGCAGGATAGGGTTCAGGCCAACGATCAGGGGCCGGTGGTAAAGCAGCTCAGTGACACCATTGCCAACCTGGAGCAGGTGAACGACAAGCTGAGCAAGGACAACATTAAGCTGCACAGCCTGCAGTTGGAGATGAGTCAGACCGTGGCCAAGAACGCCAGTGAGATAGAACGTCGGGCGTCCAAAATCGCACAGCTGGAGGCTTCGGACAGGCGGAGGTCGAGCGATTTGTACGACTGCCGCAAGAAGCAGGACGAACAGAAGGCTGAGCTGAGGGCGAAGGAAGAGAAAATGGCCCAGATGAAGGAGATGTATGAGAAGCAGATCGAGGAGCTCAAAGGTACATGCGATCAGCGCTGCAAGGACCTCGAAAAGGAGACTGAGAGCGGTAACCAGGACTTGCTGGGTAATCTCAAGGAAAACGAGGACAAGTTGGCGAAGCAGGCGGATGAGCACAATCAACTGTTGAAGGCGACGAAAGAAGATTGCGAACTGCGGTGCCAAGAGCTCGAGAAGCAGTTGGCCGCTAAGGATGAAGAGCAGTCAAAGCTAAAGAGCTTGGAAGCGGAATGCCAACAGCGTTGCCAAGAACTCGAGAAGCAGCTGGCGGAAAAGGAGTCGCAGTCCGCGAATCTTGTCCAGGAGCACGAGACCGCAGTTCAGTTCATCAAAGCGGAGCTGGAGGAGGCTCGCTACCAGGAGAATCAGATGCGCATCCAGGACAAAGAGCTGCGCAAGACCATCGAGACCCACAAGCAACTGCTAAGAGAGTCCACTTCCGATCTGCAGGATGCTCGCCTCCAGGAGGCGAACCTGCGCCAAACTATTGCCACCCACAAGCAGCTAATGCTGGAGGGCGGCGGCGGTGACTCCAGCGAGGAGCTGTCCAGCTTGCGTTCTAAACTGCAGGACGCTGAGAAGCGTGCCGAGCAGCTTAAAATAAAGATGGATAAGCAAACGAAGGAGCTGTCCAAGCCCAAGGCAGCTAGCAGTTCCACGAAGCAAGAAGACGAACTGAAGGAAAAACTGGCCCAGCAACAGGAGGAGCTGGGCAAGCTGAATGCCGACTTGGAAAGCGCTGAAAGTCGCTCGGCGGAACTGCAAACATTGTACGACGATGCCACGGAGGAGTTAATCAGCTTGAGTAATAAACTCGTGGAGGAAGAAAAGCGTGCTGATCAGCTAAAGCTAGAAATTAACCAGCTACAGAAGGAGCTGAGTGAGGTGAAGGCCCAGCTCGCAAGCGCTGAAAGCTCTACGAAGGAGTTGCTCAGCTTGCGTAATAAACTGGAGGACGATCAGAAGGAGCTGAGTGAGGTGAAGGCCCAGCTCGCAAGCGCCGAAAGCTCTACGAAGGAGTTGCTCAGCTTGCGTAATAAACTGGAGGTCGATCAGAAGGAGCTGAGTGAGGTGAAGGCCCAGCTCGCAAGCGCCGAAAGCTCTACGAAGGAGTTGCTCAGCTTGCGTAATAAACTGGAGGTCGATCAGAAGGAGCTGAGTGAGGTGAAGGCCCAGCTCGCCAGCGCGGAAAGCTCTACGAAGGAGTTGCTCAGCTTGCGTAATAAACTGGAGGTCGATCAGAAGGAGCTGAGTGAGGTGAAGGCCCAGCTCGCCAGCGCGGAAAGCTCTACGAAGGAGTTGCTCAGCTTGCGTAATAAACTGGAGGTCGATCAGAAGGAGCTGAGTGAGGTGAAGGCCCAGCTCGCCAGCGCGGAAAGCTCTACGAAGGATTTGCTCAGCTTGCGTAATAAACTGGAGGACGAACAGAAGCTGACGGATGAGCTTAGGAATGAGCTGAACCAGCGACACCTCGAGCTGGGCACTGAGGCAAGTCGCAGGGCGGAACTAAACGTGCTGTACGACAGCTCCAAGAAGGAGCTACTCGGTCTACGGACTAAGCTCAAGGACGAGCAGAAGCTTAGGGATCAGCTCGAGGCCGAACTGAACCAGCAACAGAAGGAGCTGAGTGAGGCGAAGGCCCAGCTCGCCAGCGCGGAAAGCTCTACGAAGGAGTTGCTCAGCTTGCGTAATAAACTGGAGGTCGATCAGAAGGAGCTGAGTGAGGTGAAGGCCCAGCTCGCTAGCGCGGAAAGCTCTACGAAGGATTTGCTCAGCTTGCGTAATAAACTGGAGGACGAACAGAAGCTGACGGATGAGCTTAGGAATGAGCTGAACCAGCGACACCTGGAGCTGGGCACTGAGGCAAGTCGCAGGGCGAAACTAAACGTGCTGTACGACAGCTCCAAGAAGGAGCTACTCGGTCTACAGACTAAGCTCAAGGACGAGCAGAAGCTTAGGGATCAGCTCGAGGCCGAACTGAACCAGCAACAGAAGGAGCTGAGTGAGGCGAAGGCCCAGCTCGCAAACAATGAAAGTCGCACGGCGGACCAACTCAAGTCAAATGATGCCTCCAAGGAGGAGCTTTTCGGTCTACAGACCAACCTTCAAAACGAACAAAGGTTAACAAATGAGCTCAAAGTGAAGCTGAGCACGGCCAAACTGGAACTCGAAGGCCAAGCCAGTCGAACGGTAGAACTGAACGAGTTGTATGACCGCTCTAAGCAGGAGATATTCCGTATACACACTAAGCTTGAAGAAGAAGTGAAGCATACGGAAATGCTTAAGCGAGAGCTGGTAAGACAAAACGAAAAGCTGGCCACGGCAGATGATAAAGCCGAGCAGCAACAGAAACAGACTCAAAATCAGGCTGAACTCGAGTCGCGTGCGTCTAAAATAACACTCGAAAGGGATGCTCTACAGCGGGAGATTCACCTGGTTAAGGAGCGATTGGTGAGGGAAAATCGCGAGTTCCAGGTGAAGCTGGCCACTCTGGAAGACGACATAGAGACGTTGGAGGCGCAGCGGGATCGGATGAAAGCAGATCTTTCCGATGCCTCTGCATTACTCAGCACGAAAGATGAGATTATCCGTGAACTGAACGAGCAGCTTTTGAAACTGCAACTTGAGACTGATACCCAGTCCACGGAAATGGCCGAAAACAACCGACAGCTGGCGGAGCAAGCTAACGAGGTTTTGGAACTGCTGGCGCACCAGGTTCTGATGAAAGAAGATCTATCCGCTGCCTCCGCGTTGCTCCAAGAGAAGGATGAGAATATCCGTAAACTGAACGAACAGCTTTCGAAACGGCAACTTGAGATTGATACCCAGTCCGTGGAAATGGCCGAAACCAACCGAAAACTGGCGGAGAAAGCTGACGAGGTGTTGGAACTGCTGGCGCAGCAGGTTCAGATGAAAGAAGATCTTTTCGCTGCATCCGCAATCCTCCACGAGAAGGACGAGAATGTCCGTAAACTGAACCAGCAGCTTTCGAAAAAGCAACTTGAGAATGATACCCAGGCCATGGAAAGGGCCGAAACCAATCGACAGCTGGCGGAGAAGGCTGACGAGGTGTTGGAACTGCAGGAGCGCCTGGCAATTGAGGTTGCCGCGCGGCAGTCTGTGGACGATTTGCAGCAACGCCTGGAGTCCGAGATCGCCGAACGCAAACTGGCCCGGCAGCAAATGGCCGAACTCAACGAACGGCTAGCCGATGTCCAGCAGGAGCTGGACGGCACACGGCTTGTCCACGATGCCTATCAGTTCGAGCTGGAGGAGAAGACGCGAGAGATTGAAGCTAATCGAAATGAGGCAGAGGAGCGCATTCGTAACTATCAGGAGCGAGTGGAGCAACTGGAACAGCAGCTGGCCCAGTGCAACGATGAGCTGGCCGAGCTGAGATTGGCCAACGTCGGCAGAGAGTCACCGAGTCTTCCAAGTGATCTCTGCGCCACCTACAGCAAGGCGGATGCCCCCGATTCCGATGTCAATATCGGCCAGCTGGGCCAGGAGGAGAGGAACAGTAAGCTCGCCTTGGACTGCCAGATCCTGCAGGCCAAGTATCGCGATGCCAAGGACGAGATCCAGCGCTGCGAGCAGAAGATCAAGGACCAGCGTCTGGAGATGGAGGGCAAGCTGGACAAGATGAAGTCCAAGATGGTAAGTCCAACTGTTCGGTTTTTGCGAAGGTGCATGTTCGTTGTTTTGTTTTGCTTTTGTTTTGCCTTACTAACTTGTCCAAAATTAGGGATTGGTGTTATTGTTGGTAGCGGTATCGATGTGTGTGTACTTCTACGGGTCCATCTTAAGGCAGCGATAGACCCGAAATTCAAAGAGAAAGTCATGTATTTGTAGTGTTTCTTACCGTAATGCCCCCCGCCGCATTCGATGGCAACCAAAATTGGAGCTATGTGGTGGTGGGTAATTTGGCACTTGTGGCATGAACCTGACCATATAACGGGGGAATTTGATTACCCTAACCCAAAGCAATGGAGCAACTCTGAGTTGGGTATTCCTAAAGATGATTCTTAAGTTTGATATTCAAGGTTATCCCATAAACATTGAATAAAATATCTTATTTTGAAAGGATGTGGGGTATATTTATTTATAATACACCGAAAGACCCGAAATACATTTTATTTTGTTAGGATGTGGGGCTTAATTATATATAATACATAGCATTTTTGATCTACTTTTTATATTTTATAAAGATATTCATTTTCATAGGGAGCTACAAAAGGATAGGGTTTTAAAATCATAAAATTTCCGTATATGATAGTAATATTGATATATTTAATAAATTCATGGAGAAACACTCAATTTTCGTATACAAATTAGTTATAAAAAATCGAACTTGAAGCTGCTTAAATTTGCTTAGATCTATTTAACTCAATTGTCACATCATGGAATTAAAAATCATTTATCTTTCCTTCCTCTCTCTCCATTCACGGCCTCAAAAAAAACAAAATTAACCATCCCATCCCATTTCCCCATCCTGGAACTCCCCATCCACAATTCCCCTTTTAACCAGCCCAAGAAAAAGGCTTGTACCCAGACGTATTTTTCGGTCCTTCCAAGGGTTATTGAACAGATCGAACCGATCCCCTCGAAAAAGGGGAAAGAAGAAGGGGCAGCAGCAGCAGGGACAGAACTAGAACTAAAACTAAAGCTCCGTGGATGCGATTGCCATTGCCATTGCCGCCGAAATGCATGTTGCCTGATTGCCATAGTGTTTGCCCTATTGGGGACCATTTTTTTGGTCCTGCACTACAATGGAACCAAAATGGGTCTCTTTGTTGACAAACCTAAAGAGTTCTAGAGGCTGAGATAATAATAGAACCCTTTGTAGTTTTTGTTATTAGCTGTTTAAATGTTGTTTGTTCTTTTATATTTCTTATATATTATATATATTTCTGATAAATAAGCACTATGGCCCAAAATGTTTTTTTTTGTTTTGTTTTTGTTGTCCTCCTCACTGCTGTCTCACTCCATCACCACCCCAAACACCATCCATCCAACCACCCACCTACGCACCTACACCTGAATTTACACCGCCTTAACTTGTCCACATGCCACTTGCCACATGCCACACGGACATTTCGACACCATCATCTCAAACGTAGCGCTCCTTGTACACGGCGGAGGTGACCCGCATGAAGGAAAAGCAGGAACGGGATGCGGCCAAAAGTGCCGCTGAAATGGAGGCCTTGACAGCCCAGGTAAATACAAAAATAGATAAATTATTATATAAATTATAAAGATATTACTTCTACCACTTTAGAATGCCAAGTACGAGGAGCACACGCGCAAGCTGTCCAACCAGATTGTCCGGCTCAACGAGAAGGTACTGGAGCAACAGAAGCAGCACGCCATCATCAGCACCAAGTTGCGCCACCTGCAGATGCAGCCTGCAGTCAGCGAGGCAAAGCCAATCAGCAGTTCATCAGCGCCTGCGGCTTCGAATGAGGATTGGCAGCCCTTTAAGCGACCCAATGCACCGTCCTCCAATCTGGCCATGGAAGATGAGGAGGGCGAGGTCTTCAACAATACTTATTTGACGGATTTAAAATTAGGACGTGTTCCCACGGACATGACGTAAGATCTTTGATTCTCCGATAAAAACCAAAAAGTAATGATTTATATCTACTATTTACAGGGCCGAGGAACTGATATATAGGAACTCATTGCAGCCGCCACATCTGAAGAGCACCTATGCGGCCCAGTACGATCTGGGCAGCCAGGACGAGGATCTTAAAGTAAGCTCCGATAGCAGAAGCAGCAGTACACACTTGAAGGCCCAGCATGCAGCCATGAAAGCAAAGTTTGCCCGCCTGATGCGACGGCAGTAGAACGAACGAACCATATTTATCTTAGCCCCCCAACCAAGACACCGAGTGAGCTTTTGTGACGTGTCCTGTGTCCGTTCAATGAAATCTTGTCTTGTTTTTGTTTCGTTCTTGTGCTTGTCCCATTAATCCTGGCTCCACATGTCTTAAGTTTCCCACTAAATATGTATATTTTCTTTATTACAGGACGGACCCCACAGTCTGGACGACAGCATGAGTGCGCTGCTGAGCTCTTCGAGCACTGGAACGCGCAAAAAGTCCATGGGCACGCACTACAAGCGACCCGGTCCGCCCACGCCAAGCAAGAACGGCGGACGGTTGTCCTTCGGCAGCTCAGAGCCGCCGCGCGAGATCCTGCGCGAGTTCGGCGGCGACCACCACAACCACAACAGCAACACCTCCAAGACGCCGGCGCGCTTCAAGTTCCTCACCCAGCGCTTCAGCGTTGGCAGCAGCACACTGCCCCGGGACGAGGTGAGTACTATGGTCGGAGGAATCCGAAGTGTGTAGAGTAGATTTGTGCTTTTCAATGTTTTGCTTGTTTTGTGGATGTGATTGTGTGCTGCGCCTCAGGTGAAACTGAACTTTTGGGGGCCTTCGTTTGACTCACTTCTGGGCTTTCAAATCCATGTTATGGTAATTGGAAGAAAATGCTAATTAATTTTATCGTAATTGAAATTTTTTTTTGGGAATGTCAGAACAAAAACATTTGTGATTTTATCTAAATTGGATTTTGTTTTTAAGATTCTTTGTTTCAAACAAAATAATCTTTGCTATGTCTGGTATCTGGAAATTTATTGGTAAGTGGGAATTACCTTAGTGCTCTAGAGACATTTAAAAAAGAAATCACGCTCATGAAAAGGAAAGAAATCAATGAAATTTTTGGCTATCCTATTAGTGCGGATAGCGACACAAAAAAGAATCGGGGTGCGCTCAATGCAAGATAGCCGTGTGACCGCAGGAAAGCTTTATGACTCTGCAACAACAAATGTGACCCGCGTGCCTATGAGCTGAGCACCCCTTCTATAGAGATTCTGCCGAATCCCCCATACTTTTTCCTCTAAAATTTTCAAGAAATATTTCAAAACTATAATTTACATGGAAAGTGCAGGGCCCCTAGTTGAAGTTCAGTGTCATAGAGAATTGGAATAGTAACTTAAGCTGTAACTTGGATAGTTTAGTGTCGAAAAGTGTCGTCTTCGTACTCGTGTTGTCGTCGTCGTGGTTATCCTTTGTGTGGCTTCACTGCAGCCGGCAGGTGATTCGACCTCTGACCTGACCTCTCCCACAGCTGCCGCAACGCAAGCGGTCGACTCTTCTGACCGGAATACAGCGACGTAGGTTCCGCCAGGCGGTGGGTTTGTTTTGCACATCGACGCCTCGCAAGAGCCGCTCCTACTACGATCAGCAGCGTCTGATCCGCGCCAGCGATGCGGACGTCGCATCAGAGGCGGATGTCGAAGAGGACGAGGTGGAGGAGGATGAGGAGGAGATGTTAATGGAGGAACCAGGAGCTGACCAGCAGGGCACTCCGCACTTGTCCACTGCAGCGCTGTTGGCCCTGACCAAGGGCAACACCCGCCGTCTGACTGGCCATGGCCAAGGCCAAGCCAAGACACGCAAGAGTCGCGCTTCACTCTGCCTGCATGGCAACATTTTCTGCGCCAAAAGTCGGCCGGTGGCCTTAAAGGTGGTGGCCTCCGGTGGCAAGCGAATGCAGCAGCGCCGCAAGTTGCGCCAGGAGCGGATGGGCCGCTTCGATCAGGCCCGTCACCTCGACCAGATGCGCCTCTCGGCCAATCTTTCGTACTCGGCCACGTCGCCTGAATCCCCCGCAGAGAACAACAACTACAGTCTGCACAATCGCAATGAAGAGCAGCAGAAGCCGCTGATGGGTCAAACGGTGGTGCTGGAGAGTAGGAAGCGGAGTCTAGCTGCCACTTTCAGCGTGGAACAGCACAGCGGCCAGACCTTGGAGCAGCTGCAGTTCGAGTCGGAGAACCAGCTGGCCACCACCTGGGCCATGGCGGCGGCGGTGGCGGATGAGACCCAGGAGGTGTGGCATTTCGAGCAGCTGTGCCAGGAGACGGAGTCCACGGCGCCCTTCCAGCTGCAGCCGCTCAACTACAAGCCGCCGGATGAGCTGAAATTGCCGCAGCTAGTCAGATCCTGCAGCAACATCACCGATGCCAGCTGCACCACCAACATGACCAGCACCTCGTCCCGCGGCTCCTGCACCACCTACTCGATGGCCAGCGTGCACATGACGCCCATACCGCACATCAATATCACCTATGTCCAGCCGGCGGGCTCACGCAAGTCCATGCCCAACCGCTCGCTGTCGTCTCAGTGCATCCGAATCCTTGGCCGCCTGAGCCTCGGTGAGCGGCTGATCGTGGGCTTGGCTCTGATGGCCATTGTGCTGGTGATACTCAGCCTCTTTCAGCTGGAGAACAGATCGATGGTGCTGGCCCTCACCGTTGTCTTTGCTGCCGTGGTCCTGGTCCTACTGACCACTCGCATCTAGAAATTATAACAAAACCAAAGCAAAACCAAAGCAAACAAAGCAAATCGCACATATTTCGCTTAGTGTAAAGCCCTTCGCTCATCACTCTTGTTCATTTTTCAGAACTCTCCGCCCAAGCGACGCCTCAGCAACATGTTCAAGCGCAAGTAGTGGCGCCGTCGCAGTATTATCTAACTCATTCCCGATCTTCAAGCGGATGTCCACTGATTATAGTATATAATTTTCGGATAAAATTGAAATCTTCATTTATTATTTTGACTTAAGCCTTTTTTTTTCTGTTTGCCCCTCAGTAAAACTCGTTTTGGATATAGAAATCTATGTTAAAAAATATATATATGTTTTAATGGTACAATATCAAGCCGAACATAACGAAAATAAATTTATGTGTACATATCAAACAAAATGCAGTCTTTAGTCTTCAATGCGGAAAAATGTGTTGCGCTCATTGAGCGAAAAAAATGCGGACTTGTTGATATGTAGCTATCAAGACAAATATCAATTATTTGGGGGTGGGAATAATACAAAAATGATTTGATTGTAATTTGAATATTTTCAAGATCAGCTAGTGGAACGCTTAGTTGTCAGCGCTTTTTGGGAAATCTGGTTTACTGATTTTCAGAAAATAATACAATAATCAACAAAAATGTTTAAAAGGTTCTTTGATTTTTCATTTTAGATTAAATATATTTTTAAAGTAATATACCTATATTTATATTGTTTATAACATAGGCCAGATTTGTAAAGAATTACATAATTTTCACTCTTACCGGAGTGAATACCAAGATTAATATAATACATATTTTTAATGTAGTATTAGATCATTTTTACTTTTATCTGAGGGAATACCAAGATTCAGAGGTTGTCTTTAAGTTTTATTTAAATAATATATATATAGTATATTATTACATCACTTTCACTCTTATCAGAGGGACTATCAAGACTAAGAGGTTGTCTTCAGGTTGAGTGTCAATATCGGGGGGCGTGAAAACGACAGTACAAGCGGCCAGAAAAAAGAAGTTCAAGAAAACCTGCTCCGGCCAAGGTGAGCAGGAGGCTCGCTCCACCGATCGGCTGAGAGGCCAGGCCGATCGACTGAATTACCCAGTGACTAACCGACCAACTAGCCCCCGAGTCCGAGATCTGAGAAATCGGGGATTGTTATGATGCAATGGCAAGGCTAGCGCGAAAAACATATTTTTGTTTATCGAGAAAATAAAGGCCAATTAAGTGCCTGGGAACAACAACAGCTTTGACTAACCACGGTTAAAGGCAAAATATAATATAAGTCTAGAACATTGTAAATATGAGGAATATTTACATATTACTTAGGGATTTTCAATAACAAACAATATTGTCAACGAATAATTTGGATGAATATGATATAGAACTAAATGGTATTAAGGATCCTTAATATAGATATTGTTGATAAACAAACAAAGATCACTTTAAAATTATAGAAAATATATAAGAATAAATAATATTTATCCCCGAAAATATATTAGAATTTTTCCTAGCTTGGAATTAATAATTATAAAGTATTTATTAAAAAGGATTTAAATGTCATTGGTTCATTGATAAAAATAAAATGACCTTCAAAGCTTGGCAGATCCAAAGTACAATTATAATCCGATCAAAGTTAAATGTATATTTTCATTGTAGCCATAAAATTCTATTTCTGTTTAGAATCAAAAAATATGAAGCTTAAAATAGAAGAATAACTTTGTTTCGATTCGAATAACCGCGTTCGTGACACTAATCCAATTTTCAGTTAAAATAAATCGTAATTTACGGCCCCACATTGTTCTGTTTGCGATGTATCAAGTTTGATTCTCTCATTCGTTTCGAAATGTCTCCTTTTGTCAATGTTTATTATTAAGCCCCAAACTTAAGCTCTGGTTTCTATGGGTATTCTATAGAACTGCAATCGATTCCTGTCCGGGGATCAGTGCCGAAAATGACCGGGATCCCCGCTTCGCAAATCCCTGGAATTGCGTTGTCATCGTCAACAGGTGCGGTGGCCAGTCAATCTAGCTGATCTAGTTGATCGGGTTCAGATATAGATATAGATATAGCCTATAGTCTAGAGTCGCTAATGCATATTTCAATATGCAAATCGATGCGATTACATCAATGGACTTGAATAGCTCAGTGAATTCCTCGTTTGTCCAGATGTGCTTCGGGTAAAAGTACTTTACAGGTATCTTTAATCTAATAAAATAATCTATTTAAGTAGATTTTAATATTAAGTCACAAAAGACTGAATTTAAATGGTTTGGTTTTATACTTTAAAGATATGATTATGGTCTTATCTTTTTAAAAGGTTTTATAACTTATAATATACGTAAGTGGGGAAAGACATTTTCTATTCTATTTTGACAATAAACCAATTTCAAGAAAAATTTCCATTTTCCGTGTTGAAAGTTTGTTTACAACGGAATACCCATTGACAATATAAAATACGTAGCCAATTTAAACACGAATGTTTAAAAGCCCCTTGGCTTCAAGTAAAGATTACAAATAATTCATATGCGACACGGAAAAGAGCTAACCGAAACTCACAATGAAATAATATTTACTTGGCATATAGAGAAGAGAATATTTTAACGAAGGTAGCAATTATCTTTTGGGTAAATAGCTTCTCGCTATCAACCAGAGTCAAGAGAGCTTGCTTGCTTAGCAAAGAATAGGTATATTATATTTAAGAAAGGTGATCCATATTTATGGTCTGCAAATTAAAAAGTGTGCCCTATGTTAAAATTAGGTAATATATATAAGTAATTTATTAAGCTAGATAATTTATTAGTTTATAAAATATATTCTTTGCAAAAGTACGTAGTAGAATGAATATAAAGCCTTTCTAAACCTAAAAGGTGTTTTTAAATATATTTGACCTTATCAGTTCTATAACAGGTTCAGGATTCAGAAATCCTCCTATCTAGCAGTTATCATAAATAATCATTTTAATAGAAGTTATACTAATGGCCAAAGATCACAGGACTTTGAGAAGATGTATGGTGAATCTTTTAATAATATATGTGATATATGGTGAGTTTTTTAATAATATATGGTGAGCTTTTCAATAATAATAGTAGTGTTTAGTGGTCGGATCGATGACCGCCAAGATCGGTGGACCGGGTTGGTGTTTGGGGTGGGTTGATGGGTTGTTTTTAAGGGCTGGGGGCGAAATCTATCCATCAGCCCTCCGCCACTCGATATGCACTAATGGTTTTGGTTGGCTAGTGCTTGGGATTCGGATTCGGATTAGGTCCAAGACGTTATAGACAACTTTGGCGCATTTAAATGATTCGATTCGATGCGATGCGGCTGTTGTTGTTTATATTGTTTATATCAAATCGAATCGAACTAAAATCTGGTTCCGAGTCGGACCAGGCATTATATGAATATGATTTCGAAGCGGCGGGTATTCAAATCAGTCGGCCGGCGCTCCGTATTTGTTGTTATTATTTCTTTCTTTCGATCGATCGGCCCTCTCGGCTCGAACCGAACCGAAGCCAAAGTCAGGCGCGTGCTATCCGCCGATGTGAGTGTGTGGGCTATATACCCACGGATATATATAGAGAGCCTATATGACAAACGGCCAAGCTAAGCGGAGCCCGCCAGAGGCGATAAAAGCCCCAAGACATCTCCGAAGTAGATCAGTTTAGTTCAGAATTCGCAAACGAACCGAAAGAAACCCCCCTTAACCGAAAGACCCTCTGTCCAAGCCAGAGATCCCCCAAGATCGTATATCTAATGCTCGTCTGGAACGATAAACAGGATACCAACTTTACATTCATTTGAGCAGAGTGCTCCAATTGCCAGGAATCGGAATCGGAGATACCTTCGTAGAATCGAAATATTAGCAATCCTACTTTGTTTTTTTTCGGACTTTTTTTTTGGTTTTTCTTTTTGTTTCGGGAAGAAAGGAAAAGGCCGGCCTGGTGATAATGCCCAGCAGTGTTGCCAACGAGAGTCAGTTCCGATTCCAGAGCAGTCGCAGCAGTCGGGCCAGCTGCCCCAGTGTCCCAGGGAGTCCCAGTGACCCAGAGTCCCAGGTGGTGACCCCGAACTGCGATGTGGTAGACCAGGCGCTGGCCGAGCTGCAGCTGCAGTCGCAGGAGGTCCACCTAATGGCCTCCACCAGCAGCAGCAGCAGCCCCGGACGCGGACGCTCCGGCTGGCAGATCAAGGCCTCCAAGTTGTCCCTCAACACGCACAATCGCATCCGGAACATCGTCGAGTCGCTGAAGATCAAGCCGAATCCGGAGAAGCCCATGATACCGCTGTCCATCGGTGAGTCCTGACTTTAATTGGAGGTTAAGTTAGGTTTAGGGAACTTTATTTCTTCTTAAAAAGCCCCGACTTTTATCGAAATTATCATTTAACCAATATTAAAACTAGCTTTCCCTATAAAAATCCTTGTATTATGTCAGTTTTTAAAGAAAAACGTATATTTTCGTTTTTAATAGCTCCTAAAAATTAAAGTTTCTCAGAATTTGGAAAAACGTATCACATAATTAAAATAAGAACTATTTTGCTTTATCAAAAATCCTTTTATATTATCAGTTTTTAAAGAAAAAATACTTTATCTGTTTTTAATAGCTCCTAAAAATATGTGTTTCTCAGAATTTGGAATCATGCGATTCTCTGATTACCATATAAGAAGGAATTAAGTTTTAGATCTAGACGCTATCACTATTCGCCACTTTCTGAGAATTTCACGTAAATTATGCAAAACTATATATTTTCTTAGAATTTACTATATTTACTATTTCTAAATTATACCTATAGTTCTGAGAAAAGTACAATCGATTATAAATTTTAACCAAAATTCTGGAAGAAATGATATAGTTGATAGAGTTAAGTAAAATTATAACTAAAACGAATAGAAAAATACTTTCAGTAGCTATTGCGAACTATCTATCCAGTTTCGTGGGGAACCTGCTCCTCATTTTACCATATCCCCATAACATCTCTGACGTTTGTGCCACAAGTTTTTCGGTCTCATTTGAATACTTCGGTTGTTGTGATCTCTTTTACTTTTGCCGCTGACTTGGCAGAAACTGATTAAACTAGTTTAGCGCAAAAAATGAACGCCAAAATGAATTCGGGGTATCATATTGTGAAGTCAAGTGATGCATATATGTTGTACACACCCACAAAATCGGACCAATCAGGGTTCGGTGCACGGTGATTATATGTACACATCTTCGGATTTGGTATTCCTCGATTCCCCGAAGAATTCGGGTTTGCTATCTTTGGAAATTTACAGAAATATATATTGTGCATTTTGTCGACCGGCGAGAGTTTCTAAATTCGTGCTAAAATATGCCAAATACCAGATATATAAAATCTGTAAAGCTGTTGTTGTTTCGATTGTTGTTCTTGTCTTTTTTAAATTTTTTTTTTGTTTTTAATAATATTGTATTATTTTTGTAGCCAGGCACGCGCACTGTATTTGTGTTTTGAGGGATATTTGCATAAAATGTAGTTCCACCTGTTTGGTGGAGTCGAGAATCGAACTCGGGATCTGAACTGAACCTGAGCCAGAACATTCTGCGGCTTGTTTATCCATCGGAATCGGGAATCGGAATCGAGGCTAGGCGGAAACGAACGAGTTAGCCATTGACCCAATGCAATCTGTGATTCGAGTACGAAATCACCTGATTTAATTTTTGTATTTTAAAATTAGAAACACCTCCACGTGACCTACAAAATGAGTTACTTAAATATTTACTTAATATAACAGAATATTTATAAATCCAACGGATCTTTATGAGATAATAAGTTTTATTTTTAATATTCACTAGATGTCAAAGTTTTATAGGGTAACTGAACATTTTTTGTTTATCAGTTTGAGGTTATAATGAACCTGTCCTAAAAAATGATATGCTTAAATATTCGGTACAACAAAATATTCCTTAAAGCTATATGGATCATAATGAAATATAAGAAAATTTTTTTTTAAATTAATATTTACTATTCGAAAGTTTTATAAAAACCATTGAAAATTTAGATTTAGATTTAGATAAAGTTATTCATACTATAAAAACAATTTTTCAGTTATAGGCCTTACAAAGTTATTAAAATTACAATAACTTTTTAAAGAAAGAAATATTTCTTAAAAAATAATAAAATATATGTTTTTACTCTCCCCAGGTGATCCAACTACCTTTGGCAACCTGAAGGCCGCCGACGAGACGATGAAGGCGGTGTTGCATTCGCTGGAGAGCGGCAAGTTCAACGGCTATGCCCACACCCAGGGTCACGAGGTCGCCCGGAAGGCGGTGGCCAAGTACAGTGCCCATCAGCGGAACGACGAGGAGATCGATCCGAACGACGTGGTGCTATGCAGCGGCTGCTCCTCGGCGCTGGAGTACTGCATCCTGGCGCTGGCCGACCGCGGCCAGAATGTCCTGGTGCCCCGGCCCGGCTTCTGTTTGTACCATACCCTCGCCGAGGGCCTGGACATCGAGGTTCGCTACTACGATCTCCTGCCCGACCAGCAGTGGCGCGCCGATCTCGTCCAGCTGGAGAGCCTGATCGATGAGAATACCGCCGCCCTGTTGATCAACAACCCGAGCAATCCGTGCGGCAGTGTCTTCGATGAGAAGCACCTGCGCCAGCTGATCGGCATCTGTGAACGCCACTATCTGCCCATCATCGCCGATGAGGTGAGTGACCTCTAAAGAATTCTAAGCACTCTTCTTAAAAAAATAAATTACTAGACAAAGGTTGTTGGCCTTAAAAGTGAAATAAACAAACAATACCTTTTCAATAAAATACTATTTTTTTGAAAAATATTTTCAAATATTTTGAAGACTTTTTGAAAATATTTTAAATATTTAGAAAAAATATGTTCAAATATTTGGAATATTTTCTTTAACAGTTTCCAACGTATTTTCAATTAAATACTGTATTTTTTAAATATGTTGAACAAAAATGTTTAAAAATTTTGTATACTTTTGTTTTTAAATTAATACATTCTTAATTCTTCCGCAGATCTACGAGCACTTTGTGTTCCCCGGCTCCAAACACTTGGCTGTGAGCAGCCTGACCACAGAGGTTCCAGTTCTTTCCTGCGGCGGTTTGACCAAGCGATTCCTTGTGCCCGGCTGGCGAATGGGCTGGATCATTGTGCACGATCGCAAGCAGCGTTTGACCAATGCCATCGGTGGCCTGAAGAACATGTGTGGTCGTATCCTGGGCTCGAACACCATCATCCAGGGTGCACTGCCCGAGATCCTGACCAAAACACCGCAGTCTTACTTTGACGGTGTAATTGATGTGCTCCACGTAAGTGCAAGCCCGTCACCCATCGAGTATAGATATTTTAGAAATCACATAATTAGTACAAAGATCTTGCTTAAATTCTAGAAATCTCTGAATATTAATTTTTAAAATTTTTATTTGTCATTTCATTATAAAACACAATTTTTTAAAGTTTTATTAAACAAAAACAAAAAAAATATTAAGTTGAAAGTCAGGTTTCTTCACTTCCAATGTTTCAAAATCAGCCAAAATTAGTTATTGATAGGTACATTTTTAATTTTAAGATTTTTGTAGCGCCAAATTGTTTTACGAATTTATCTGATTTTTATGTCAATCCGTTCTGGGTGAATTTTGCTACTGATCGTTTTTTATAGGATCTATTATATTATACTAGATGATTTTTAAAAATTATTCTTGGTGTTTGAAAGAACCGTCCGATAGATATTCAAAAGTGTAAATTCCAGGGGCCGTAAATAATTATTATTTTTTAAAAATTTATATTATATTTAATAATAAAAATTACATTTTTATGATTATTTCTTATTTCCTCCGCCCCCAGTCGAATGCCACACTGGCCTATAAGATGCTGAAGCAGGTACGCGGCCTTAACCCCGTGATGCCCAACGGGGCGATGTACATGATGATCGGCGTGTGCATCGAGCGCTTCCCGGCCTTCAAGGACGACACCCACTTCGTCCAGGAGCTGGTCAACGAGCAGAGCGTCTTCTGTCTGCCGGGCAGTTGCTTCGAGTATCCGGGATACGTAAGGATAGTGCTCACCGTGCCGGGTGCGATGATCGAGGAGGCTTGCGCCAGGATGGCCGAGTTCTGTGAGCGACACTTCAAGAAGGACACTTCGCGCGCCTTCATTGAGCACGGATTGCTGAACGACGAGGATCTCGCCTTTTGATTTGAGCTGGGAGCAAAACATTTATTAGACATTCTAGACTACAATTTTTATCAAGTGTACATATATGTATGTATATAATATATAATATATATATATCAATCATTAACTATCCAATATAAGGAGTATTGTCTCAAAAAATTGCTGGAAAAGTGAAGCGCGTCCCGCCTTCCAGAGCGAGCAAGTGAGTAGAAACACACACAGATAAATAGATTAGGTTAGAAGTAAACTGCGGCTAAGTAAATGGTCGTTACAGAGGAGGTCTGAATATAAATATATATAATATAAATATATAGGCCTTTATTTGAGCTATCTGGCGCTGTAGGCTGGCTGGGGTTCTGTGCCGGATATATGGATAAATGCTTGGGATTTAGAAGGGAAAATATCGCTCCTTAGAAGCTGTATGATATGATGTGTTCGGGTTAAGGACAAGCATAAGTTTCGAAATAATTTCTCTGGCAGCTTCTTCAAAATGCAAATACTGTAAATAAAAAGAACTGTGTAGGAATTGTGATTTATAATGTAGTATTTAGGAGATCTTTTCTATTTATATAACTCATTTGTGTTGTCAAGTGTTGTTAAATGGTCCCTACAGTTCAGCATTCTGAAATGTTGATGCTAAAAAATATTCAATTCTAGCTAATGGCTTTTCAAACTCCTCAAACTGTGTGTGCTTGTTGTGGTTTGCATTCTATCGATTGCGGTGCAAATGTTGCTTATTTTTTAAATGGGGACCTGAGCACGAGAACCCAATCCCGCCTACAGACTATCGGGGAGAGGGGCAGCCTTTTGCCTCTACATGTGGTGCGGATGCATTTTCTTTTCCATTTCCGTCTCCACGCGGGCCTCATCGATTCCGGCCACCGTGGGCAGGCCGCCTGGCCAGTGGAGCAGCTCCTGCTCGTGCTCCATGATCATATTGGCCTCCGCTGTAAGGGATTCAAATGGTTCATTATAATCTAAACAACTATAAAACCACTAGTTTTAAACTAATGGTAGAAGGGTGAAGCCATAAACTTAATTTGAAATTCTAATATATTAAAAAACATGTGTATCCCAGATAAGAAGAGAATACAATAAAAATCAACTAAACTATAGCGCTCTCCCTATTAATTTCTCATTAATTTTCAGTTCGTTCTTATGGTATCTATATGATATAAACGTCCGATTTTTATCAAAATAAAATTCGAAATTCAGAAATATTTAAAAAAAATAGTTATAGATAATGTGCCAAAAAACCCCGAAGCTTTAATTTGTTTTGTGACGAACGGACAGACGAACGGACAGACGAACAGACAGACGGACATGGCTAGATCTAGTGACTAAAGTGACTTTCAAAGCAACTTGGTTGGAAATATATGCAGATTCTAAGTGAAACCCACTAATGGAGGGGCCAATTCCATCCCAGACCCACCTTGGATGCGGTGCAGCTTGCTTCCATAGGCCCAGTCCGTGTAGTAGCCCACCACAAAGGTGAGCGGCAGTAGCGGAGCCAGCGCGGACACCCTCTTGACCCTCTGGTAGTAGCTGGCGCAGCCGTAGACGGCACTCAGGTAGAAGCCACTCAGCCAGTAGAAGAGCTCCCGGTGCTGGGCAATGGCCAAGGCTTGTTCCCGCTGCTTGATCTGGTAGTGCATCTGGATCCAGCGCTCCATCTATATGGTTTCAATTTCGGTTTTGGTGGGGGATTATGTAAAGCAGGGCAAGGCTTTGAGGCTCACCTTGAGCTCCTGGCACTTTCGGTAGATGGGATCATCGTGCTCCGGATAGCCACTGCCGTTGGATTTCTTACACGAGGCCGTGGCACCCATTTCGATGCGATTGGAATCTCGGGATGGTTGATTGGAATCTCTGGGACCACTCCGGAGTTGCGGAGTTGCCACTTCGGAGCTGCCACTCCGTTGCGATTGGCCCGAATCGACCCGCCAAACTGCGCAGGCGTCGTCCTGTTTTCTTTTCTTTGGGGGTTGGATGAGAAGTGAGAGCCCAGAGACCCAGAGACCAAGAGACATTAAAATGACGGCCCAGTGGAACTGAACTGTCACTTTAGTTGGCTGACTGGAGCACTGCCTAACTGACTAACAGACTGAGAACTTGGCCGTAACTCCAAGTACCCGCGCCTCCGGAAGAGGAAGAAAATTCCCCCATTTACGAAGACCTCGGCGCGTGTTTGGAAAAGCGAAAAAAAAAGGCTTTCCTTCAATACGGAAAACCGGAAAGTTACAAAATATGAGTGCTTCTACGTTTTTCGCAACTGTCTGTTTAGAAATCCTGTGATAGAAATCGCGCGAATCCGCTCTCCTCCGCCAAACACAAAAGTTAATCAGAAACCACCTACCGCACCATCAGGCGAAAAGTGAGTAGACGAATGTCCTAATGAATAGGACACAGAAAATGCCGAGAACTGAAGGAAAAATTCCTTCACATGAATCGAGGTGATTGCGATTTTGGATTGGATGGGGATGTTCCAATGGCCTTTCGGATACGGCTGCCTTGGTAATGACAATGGATTTGCGATTGGGGATGTGATGTATAGAATGCAAAATATATAGTACATATAGTACATACGCATATAGGGCGAGACGAGAAGTGGTTGCTCATTCGGGGGTTGCAAGCGCCATTCGCCTCCTTTGAAAGTCTCTGATCCACACGCAGAAGTAAATGTTGATGGATTTGAAGATCTAAAAATGATAGTTTTAAGATAGTCCTAAGATTTACCGCATACAATTCATGGATAAGGATTAAAAATCATATGAAATAGGTTATATTGTCTTATATAAATTATTATTATTCTTTCGGTTTCGAATTACCCAACTATTTTTCACAGTGCACTGAGTGAGTGGGCTTGAGTGGTGCACCTTCAGCCCACCTTGGCAGCTGTTCGAATGTAAATATTGACACAGGTCTTCGCTCTAATTGCCGCCTGGCTGGATGAGGTGATCCATGAAATATGGGAGTGCAAATTAATCGGTCATAATGGTCGACGTTTGGATATTGAATGGATATTTAATGGGAAATTTAATGGAAAATTTAATGGAAAATTTTACATTTTGGTTTAACATCCCAAAAGAAATCGGTCTGTGAATTGGCTTCAAAGTTTATCACGCATACGCACTGTTGCCTTCGATCAAAAAGTTATCAGAAAAGGTAGGACAAATATAAGATATATAAATAGCGATTCAGACTCTCAAAAGTAGAGCTTTCTCTAATTCTACTACTTTAAATTAATGTGTATTTAATAATTAATATTTTTTCAATAAATAAAATAGATGTCCTGGGTTCAAGTACCAATTAACTTTTTTTTACAATTAATAAAATAATACAATTATTAAATATATATGTTGTTGTTAAATGAGTTAAGAAAAGCTCTTCTTACCAAGGTCACAAAAGATAGGAAACATAAATAATAGATAGATTAGACTGTCAAAAATCGTTGGCATGCAAGAGTTTTCTCCTTTGTAACACTTAAAATTAATTTGTTTTTATTAATTATGTTGATATCTAAATTTTTTCCACCTTCTGCCCCTTAGCGAACATTAACTACCGACCATTGCGGGGTCAGGATGCGCCGTTTGAATGATTGACCGTCTACAGATTCGTCGCTTGGGTGCAGCTGCTAGAAATAAACGCGCAGGAGGCGGAGGAGTAGCAGGAGCAGGAGGAGGCGCAGGAGGAGGTGGAGGAGGAGCAGGTGGAGGAGGAGGAGGAGGAGGAGCAGGCGGATCGGTTTCGGGAGCGGCGACTGGAGCGGCTGCCACCCCAGTCAGCCACCATTCGCATCCGTACTCCACGAGCGGCATCAACACGCCGGCGACGGCCAGCACGAGTTCCTCCAGCGGCAACAGCTTGACGCCGCAACAGCAGCAGCAGCACCACCACGGACACCACTTCAATCAGCACCACCACCATCCACCGCCGCACGCTCATCACCATCCGCATCCCACTCATTCTCATCCAATCCACTCACATCCGCAAGCTCATTCGCAACCACATCCGCATACGCATCCGCACTCACATCCGCATCCCCACCTGCGCCACTCGCAGCCTGCGTCCGCCAGCCAATTCAGCTTCAATCCCTCGCCGGGCAGCAGTCCTGGCAACGGACTGGGTCTGGGCGCTCGCCAGGATGCGGCCAGTGCGCTCAATAGCCCCACGACCATTGTGAACTCCGGCAGCGGCAGCGGCGGCGGCAGCAGCGTCGCCTTCGGGATGCAGACGCAGCAGCAGCAATCCCTGCCCGGCGGAGGAGGAGGAGGAGGAGGTGGCTCCTCGACCACGGCAGCTCCATCCTCGGGTGGCCACAACAATGGAGCCGGATTGGGATCAGCAATCGGCGGCGGCGGAGGTGGTGGCCTCAATCTGCTTGGAGGACTGGGCGGCATGGGCGGAATGGGCGGTGCATCAGCTGCCGCTGGAATGGGCATCTGTGGCGGGATTAGCAGCACCGTGGGCAGTGCCGCCATCACCGGAGTACCGCCCATTGGACTGGGCATTGCCACCGGCATTGGCAACAAGATCATGCTGGGCCGGAAGCAGAGCCTCAAGGGCGGCGAGCCATTCCTTGCGGACTACGGGCCCGAGGAGTCGCTCAACGAGAGCGCCGACATCGAGTGGGTGAATAAGCTGTGGGTGCGACGCCTCATGCGGCTGTGTGCCCTCGTCTCGCTGACCTCCGTATCGCTGAACACACCGAAGACCTTCGAGCGGTATCCGTCGCTGCAGTTCATCACCTTCGCCTCGGACACGGCGGTAACGCTGCTGTTCACCGCCGAGATGATCGCCAAGATGCACATCCGCGGAGTGCTGCATGTGAGTACGGAGTTACTATACTACTCTCTACTATACTAAACACAATCTTTGAAATAAACTAAAAAAGTCCTGGTTTCAAGTACCAGTGAACTTTTTTTTTACATTTTTAATATAATATATTGTACTATCGTTCACAGGGCGAGGTGCCTTATCTCAAAGATCACTGGTGCCAGTTTGATGCTTCTATGGTCAGCTTCCTGTGGATCTCGATTATTCTACAGATATTCGAGGTGCTCGAGGTAGTTCCCAAGTGAGTGTGAGGCCACAGCGAGAATCTAATCACTTGAGTAACCAAAAAATATTCCATTATCTTAGGTTCTCCTATTTATCCATTATGAGAGCTCCTCGACCATTGATCATGATTCGCTTCCTACGCGTCTTCCTTAAATTTAGTATGCCAAAAAGTCGGATCAACCAAATCTTCAAGTGAGTCTCGGATTTCGTTCTGTTTTTTTTAACCATAATCTAATCCTACATCTAATTCCAATCACAGACGTTCGAGCCAGCAAATCTACAATGTTACTTTGTTCTTCCTCTTCTTCATGTCCCTGTACGGATTACTTGGGGTTCAGTTCTTTGGGGAACTGAAAAATCACTGCGTGATGAATAATACTTCATACGATGAGAAGAATAGACCGTGAGTAAAAAGATTCTCGAAACACAAAAAGTTCTTTATGTGGGTTGTCGTATGAAGGGTTGCCACCCTATAATTAGAAAAGTTTTTCGACCGAAAATCTTTGAGAAGCTACCAAATTTAATCGTGTCAACCGATTTTTAAGCATTAAAGGGCTTTTTTATTAGGAACATTTCCAATTTTAAGAAAAAAAAATTTTAATGAATATTTTACACTTAAGAATAATGAAAAAAAATGTTTTAAAGTTTTTTTTTTGATAAAACATAATTATAATTAATAATTATAAATACGAAAAAATAACCTTTTTACTTCCAGTGTGCTGACCATCAACTCGCTGGCCATTCCGGACACCTTCTGCTCGATGGACCCCGACTCGGGCTATCAGTGCTCCCCGGGGATGGTGTGCATGAAGATGGACTTCCTCAGCAGCTATGTGATCGGCTTTAATGGGTTCGAGGACATCGCGACGAGCATCTTCACGGTCTACCAGGCGGCCTCGCAGGAGGGTTGGGTGTTCATCATGTACCGGGCCATCGATTCGCTGCCCGCGTGGCGAGCTGCCTTCTACTTCAGCACGATGATCTTCTTCCTGGCGTGGCTGGTGAAGAACGTGTTCATAGCGGTGATCACGGAGACCTTCAACGAGATACGCGTCCAGTTCCAGCAGATGTGGGGTGCCAGGGGGCACATTCAGAAGACCGCCGCCTCGCAGATCCTCAGCGGCAACGATTCCGGCTGGCGACTGGTGACGATCGATGATAATAAACATGGCGGCCTGGCGCCTGAAACCTGCCATGCTATACTGCGATCGCCCTACTTCCGGATGCTGGTGATGAGCGTCATCCTGGCCAATGGCATTGTGACCGCCACGATGACCTTCAAGCATGACGGACGACCGAGGGATGTGTTCTACGAGCGGTACTACTACATCGAGCTGGTGTTCACCTGCCTGCTCGACCTGGAGACGCTCTTCAAGATCTACTGTTTGGGTTGGCGGGGCTACTACAAGCACTCGATACACAAGTTCGAACTGCTGCTGGCCGCCGGCACCACGCTGCATATCGTGCCGATGTTCTATCCCTCCGGGCTGACCTACTTCCAGGTGCTGCGGGTCGTGAGACTCATCAAGGCCTCGCCGATGCTGGAGGGATTCGTTTACAAGATCTTCGGACCGGGAAAGAAACTGGGATCACTGATCATCTTCACCATGTGCCTGCTGATCATCAGCTCGAGCATCTCGATGCAGCTGTTCTGCTTCCTGTGCGACTTCACCAAGTTCGAGTCCTTCCCGGAGGCCTTCATGAGCATGTTCCAGATCCTCACGCAGGAGGCCTGGGTGGAGGTTATGGACGAGACGATGATCAGGACGAGCAAGACTTTGACGCCACTGGTGGCCGTCTATTTTATACTGTACCATCTGTTCGTCACCCTCATCGTGCTCAGTCTGTTCGTGGCGGTGATTCTGGACAATCTGGAGCTGGACGAGGACATCAAGAAGCTGAAGCAGCTTAAGTTCCGAGAGCAGAGCGCCGAGATCAAGGAGACGCTGCCCTTCCGGCTGCGCATCTTCGAGAAGTTCCCCGACTCGCCGCAGATGACCATTCTGCATCGCATCCCCAATGACTTTATGCTGCCCAAGGTGCGCGAGAGCTTCATGAAGCACTTCGTCATCGAGCTGGAGACGGAGGATTCGCTGGTGGAGAACTGCAAGCGCCCGATGTCCGAGTGCTGGGAGTCCAACGTCGTCTTCCGCAAGCAGAAGCCCGTGCGGATCATGAACAAGACGGCCAAAGTCCGGGCCGCCGGCAGCAGTCTGCGCAAATTGGCCATTACGCACATCATCAAGTGAGTGAGGGGGTCCCACCTGAAATAGCATAGACCAATGGATCGTATTCGGAGACTTTTATAATTAGTACACATTTTCTTTTTCCTAAAATCCTGTATATTTCAGGGACCGTAACAGTTATAAGTTTTATTGATAAAACTCGCACTGAAAAACTTATTTCTGATTTTTATTTTTATTCCTCAAAAATAACAGTTATTGTTTGAGTTTTATTATAAAACTCATGATCATGATGAGTAAAAAAAAATAAAAATCATCAATAACGATCATGTGTGAGTTTTATTTTATAAAACTCAAAATAAAACTCAATTCGCTTTTGCGGCCATTGTATTGGGAATTAAAATATATATATACTATATTTAGAAAATCACCATGAAAATATGTTGTATTTCTAAATATATGTATTCTAAATATATGTATGGATAATATTATGAGTCTTATATAGTTGGTCAAAAATTTTTACCTAAAAGTGACCGTTTATATCCTGTATATTTAGAAAATCACCATGAAAATAAGTTGTTTTTCTGAACATATGTATTAACTTTAGTGTTCTTATGGATAATATTCTGAGTCTTATATAGTTACTCACACATTTTTGATTTTTACCTAAAATGTACCTTTTATATCTTGTATAATTTAAAAATCACTATGAAAAGATGTTGTTTTCCTAAAAATACTTAATACCTTTTGTATTCTTAAGCTTAGAAATATCTTTATGCTTTTTTTGAAAATTATTATTAAGAAATTACCAATTCTTCAATGGTGATCTGCTAGAAAGGGGTCCTTAAAGAAAGTATCTTTAATAATGCCCGAAATTAATTAATACAGTGACAGCAACAACCAGCGCCTGATGCTCGGCGACTCCGCGATGCTGCCGGTGGTCGGGACGAAGGGCGGCGGCGGCCTCAAGTCGCAGGGCACCATTACCCACTCGAAGCCGTGGCGCGTCGACCAAAAGAAGTGAGTAGCTGGGCCCCCCGCCCCACCGAGGCGGCGCGACCCGTTTGATGTGTGTCCACTACCAATTCGCAGGTTTGGCTCCCGCTCCATCCGTCGCAGCGTGCGCTCCGGTTCCATCAAGCTGAAGCAGACCTACGAGCATCTGATGGAGAACGGAGACATTGCAGCGGCCCCTCGTGCGAATTCTGGAAGAGCGAGACCCCACGATCTGGACATCAAGCTGCTGCAGGCGAAACGTCAGCAGGCGGAGATGCGACGCAACCAGCGGGAGGAGGATCTGCGCGAGAATCACCCGTTCTTCGACACGCCGCTCTTCTTGGTGCCGCGCGAGAGCCGATTCCGGAAGATTTGCCAGAAGATCGTGCACGCCCGCTACGATGCCCGGCTCAAGGACCCGCTGACCGGCAAGGAGCGCAAGGTCCAGTACAAGAGCCTGCAGTAAGTGGAGTGTCCGGTGCTATAGGGGGTATCCCAAAACTTTTAGATTTTTCCCACATTTTTGCAGGGTATTCCCCAATATTCTCTTCAGTAAAATTCAAGAAATAATCATTATTTTATTTTGTGGGTATCGAACCTGGGACTCTTTAAGCGGAGTCCCAAATTCATATTATTATAACAACCATATCCTATTGTTATACCCGCTACTCGTAGAGTAAAAGGGTATATTGTATTCGTGCAAAAGTAAAGTATATATATTCTTGATCAGGATCACTAGCCGAGTCGATCTAGCCATGTCCGTCTGTCCGTCTGTCTGTCCGTCCGTATGAACGCTGAGATCTCGGAAAATATAAAAGCTAGAAAGTTGGTACTAATAATGTAGATTCTCGGGCTTCCTACGCAGCGCAAGTTTATTTCATCATGGTGCCACGCCACAATCGCCTTAAACGATTTTAAAAAGTGTCTGGCGGCCACATCTTTTAAGATTTGAAAAATGTATAAATTCAAATCGGACCAAACATTAAAAAATTATGCGCAATCAAAGTTTTATATCTCCATCTCCCTCGCACTGCTAGCTGAGTGACGGGTATCAGATAGTCGGGACACCCGACTATAACGTTTTCCCTTTTTTTCTATCAAGTCCCTATAGAGATGGCTTTCTTTACCCCGATTGTCTCTGAATTTCAGCAACTTTCTCGGACTGGTCACCTATCTGGACTGGGTGATGATATTCGCCACCACGCTCTCGTGCATCTCGATGATGTTCGAGACACCCAATTACCGGGTGATGGATCATCCGACGCTGCAGATCGCCGAGTACGGGTTCGTTATTTTCATGAGCCTAGAGCTGGCGCTGAAGATCCTGGCCGACGGCCTGTTCTTCACGCCGAAGGCTTACATCAAGGACGTGGCCGCCGCCCTGGATGTGTTCATCTATGTGGTGTCCACCTCGTTCTTGTGCTGGATGCCCCTGAATATACCAACCAACTCGGCGGCCCAGCTCCTGATGATCCTGCGCTGCGTGCGTCCGCTGCGAATCTTCACCCTGGTGCCGCACATGCGGAAGGTGGTCTACGAGCTGTGCCGCGGCTTCAAGGAGATCCTGCTCGTATCCACGCTGCTCATCCTCCTCATGTTCATCTTCGCCAGCTACGGCGTCCAGCTGTACGGCGGTCGTCTGGCCCGCTGCAATGACCCGACGATTTCGCGGCGCGAGGATTGCGTCGGTGTGTTCATGCGACGCGTCTTCGTCACCAAAATGAAGCTGACCCCGGGCCCCGATGAGTCCTATCCGGCGATGCTGGTGCCCAGGGTGTGGGCCAATCCGCGGCGATTCAACTTCGATAATATCGGCGATGCCATGCTGACGCTCTTCGAGGTGCTGTCCTTCAAGGGCTGGCTGGATGTGCGCGATGTCCTGATCAAGGCCGTGGGTCCGGTGAGTTTACTGTTTTAGCCTAAATAACTCAACCCAGAAAAAGTGAAGACACTTGTTCTTGAAAAAGTGAGAACATTTTTTTCTTTTACTGAATTCAAGCAGATTTGCTTTTGATTTTTTTTAGAACTTCAAGAAGAAGTGTAGTCCGAAATAAACCAAGTCAAGACCACTATACGCTTGATTTTGAAAACCCTTCAAAACCCTTCTTTAAAAATTGAGAAAAAATACTGAATTCAAGCAGATTTGCTCCTTAAATTTCTATTATAATTTAACAATGTAAAATGACATATTGAAAATATAAAAATACATTTATCTTTATCTTTCTCCTGACAGGTGCACGCCGTCTATATCCACATCTACATATTCTTGGGCTGCATGATCGGTCTGACGTTGTTCGTGGGCGTGGTCATTGCCAATTACTCGGAGAACAAGGGGACCGCCCTGCTGACCGTCGACCAGAGGCGTTGGTGTGACCTGAAGAAGCGTCTGAAGATCGCCCAGCCGCTGCATTTGCCACCGCGACCCGATGGCCGCAAAATCCGGGCCTTCACCTACGACATCACCCAGCACATCATCTTCAAGCGGGTCATCGCGGTGGTGGTGCTGATCAACAGTATGCTGCTCTCCATCACGGTTTGTACCGGGGGCTTTCAGGGGTTAAGCGGAGCACGAAGTAACTGCATGAATATATATATTATACGTATACCTAACTCACGGTCTAGATTCAGAAATATCATTTTTACATTTTCAATAAGGATTGTAGCGACTGTTTCTGAAATTGAGATCTTAAAAAAAGGGTCATTAAATTAACTATTCGATATTTCAGAAAAAAGATAACTTATATAAAGGTTTATAGTAAAAAAACATAATCAATTTAACATATTGTTGTGAATTATTGGTTTATTATTTAATTTTTATAATATTGTTCGGGATCCTTCACCTAAAAAACCTATTCAATAATGGGTTATCCAGAATTTCCTTGAAATATGTAAGGCTCACAAACCCTTAAAATTAGAAGCGCATACTTTCAAGATTCATTTGTGATATAAGCAGGCCGCCCAGAAATATGCTTTTGACTTTGATAAATAACCGTCTTACATCCAAAGTCATAATAACTGCATGCCAGCACGTTTGTACAAATGCAATATATTGAAAACGTGGCTAATGACCCACTAAAATCGCAAATAATCGACAATTATAGCGATACTGCGAATTACATAGCAAGATATTGAATGTTTGGAGTAATGAATTGAAAACTGTAAATGTAATATAGAGCTTAGAGATTAGAGATTAGCTAGCTTGGAGCTCTCGATTCGGAGCGGTATACCCCATCGTCATAGTCTCTTGTCTCAATTGTCTTATGCAGTGGATCAAGGGAGAGGTGCATACGGAACGCCTGGTGATCGTCAGTGCGGTATTGACCTTTGTCTTTGTGGTTGAGGTGGTGATGAAGAACATTGCCTTTACACCGCGCGGCTATTGGCAATCTAGGCGCAATCGCTATGACCTACTCGTCACCGTTGCCGGTGTGATTTGGATTATATTGCAGACCATTCTGCGGGTAAGTTTTCTACTACTACTGCTGTTGTCAAACCAAACAACCTGAATACCCAATAACCCAAAAAAACAATAAACCAATAACCTAATAACATAATAACCCAACAACCCCACTATCTAACTACCCAACAACCCCACTATCCAGCCACCCAACAACTCAATTCACCCAAACAACCCAACAATTCAACAACCCAACAACCTAATAACACTACTAAACAACCCAACAACCCGATAACCCAACAAACCAACTACCCCACTGAACACTGACCTCTGACCTCTAATCTCTGACAGAACGATCTGTCCTACTTCTTCGGCTTCATGGTGGTCATCCTGCGCTTCTTCACCATCACCGGCAAGCACACCACACTGAAGATGCTCATGTTGACCGTGGGCGTGTCTGTATGCAAGTCCTTCTTCATTATCTTTGGCATGTTTCTGCTAGTCTTCTTCTATGCGCTGGCCGGGACGATTCTCTTCGGTGAGCTTCGGGTGTTCAAAAAAAAGAAATACCTAAAATTCCAAAGCCAGAGCCAACAATTTAACGGGGGGATCTAACCCTAATTGACCTCTCCATTCCGCCTGATTCTCATTTTAGGAACGGTCAAATACGGCGAGGGCATCGGTCGCAGGGCCAATTTCGGGTCACCCGTCACCGGGGTGGCCATGCTCTTCCGGATCGTCACCGGCGAGGATTGGAACAAGATCATGCACGACTGCATGGTCCAGCCGCCGTACTGCACCCTTGGAAACAACTACTGGGAGACGGACTGCGGCAACTTCACCGCCAGCCTGATCTACTTCTGCACCTTCTACGTGATCATCACATACATAGTGCTCAACTTGCTTGTGGGTAGGTTTATCTTAGGAGTTGGTAGGATATTTCAAAAATACATATATATATTTTGTATTTCTTTAAAATTTAAAAACACTGAAAGATACAGAATTAAACATCTATGTATAGAAAAGTGCCGTAGAAATCTCTGCAAAGCAATTGACAACTCGGAAACTACTATGGATCATATTTAAATGTTAGAAATACTGTATACTATATACTATAAACCATATTTTAGTCATAACCATGTAATATTACAACGCTTAAATTGAACTTTTCCCTCCTCTCCACAGCTATTATCATGGAGAACTTTTCCCTCTTCTACTCAAATGAAGAGGACGCCCTGCTCTCGTATGCGGATATACGCAATTTCCAAAACACCTGGAACATTGTGGACATCCATCAGCGAGGAGTGATTCCCGTGCGACGGGTGAAGTTCATTTTGCGCCTGCTCAAAGGACGACTCGAGTGCGATCCGCAGAAGGATCGGCTGCTGTTCAAGTACATGTGCTATGAGCTGGACAAGCTGCACAACGGCGAGGATGTGACCTTCCACGATGTCATCAAGTGGGTGATACTTGATTTTTGATCCTTGATTTGATCCTATCATTTTGCAATCCATTTCAGCATGCTGAGCTATCGCTCGGTGGACATTCGAAAGGCCCTGCAGCTGGAGGAGCTGTTGGCGCGCGAGGAGTTCGAGTACCTGGTCGAGGAGGAGGTGGCCAAGATGACCATTCGCACCTGGCTGGAGGGGTGCCTTAAGAAGATACGGGCCCAAAATGCCAGCGTAAGTTGATTAATTTAATATGATTTTCCAATATTTCAATACATTTTAAAGTCCGCTCAATTGACAATCTATATTTGTTTCCCTTGACCACTTGCAGAAGCAGCAGAACTCGCTGATTGCAGGCCTGCGGGCCACCAACGAGCAGCCCGTGATGCGACCGAATGTCCAGGAGGACAAGGCTCCGCTGGGCGGGGCGGCGGACAAGTCGGCGATCAGCACGATCAGTGGGGCGGTGGCCGGCGCCTGTCCCCTGCCCACCAGCGATGCTTTCTCGCCGACCTTCAGCTCGACGGAGAACGAGGAGAAAGACGGCAGCAGCAGTGCAGCGGTGCAGGTGCAGGAGCCGCCCATCGGTGGAGGAGGAATTGGAACTGGAAGTTCAGCGGTGGCGATGGGACCTCCCCCTTCAGTTCAAACCACCGCCGCCCGTCATGTGATGACGGTGGGCAAGAGGGGCTATGCTCTCAATCGCTCCGATTCGACGGGCAGCTCGGCGGGGCGGAAATTTCTGGCCCCCACCTCCAGTGATCCGCAGCAGCGTTCGACGCTGAGCGACAAGGAGCGGCTGCATATCAGCAGTCAGCAGAGGAAGAAGAATTCGATGACCACCCTGCCACATGCCGGCCAATTGGGCCAGTTGGCCAAGCAGCGGGGCGGCGGCGGAGGAGAGGCCAGCAAATCGTCCAGTTTCTTTGCCCAGCTGAACAGCGAGATTGGCCAGCAGTTCCATTATCCGACAATAAGTGCAGTCCATGGCTATGGACATGGACACGGGCAGCATGGCCATCATCAGGGAGGTGGCGGTATAGGTGGAGCTGGCGCCTTGGGAAGCCCCTCGGCCATGATGAGCCAAATGATCGGGGGCAGTGGGAAATTGCTGCCGTTTAATAACCAGGCAAATGCCGTCTACGAGGTCCACGACTGGTGGCAGGAACAGGTCCTTTGTCCACAGACCAGCGATGACGAGATCTAGCAGTGGCCAAGGAAAGCCAGGAAACCCAGGAAACCAAAAAACACCCGCAAATTCCGCCGAGGAGGTGGAGCTGGAGCCTATTAAGCATCATTATCAACAACAACTAGTGGCCTAGAAACTTTTTTGTATATGCCTAATAAGTATGTAAATGTATCGGCCTCACACAATTAACGGTTAACAATTCTTAAAACGAGTATATATATATATAGATATATAGCGATAGTTTAGCACTAAAACAAGGAATATATGTAGAGGGCAAGTATTAGTTTTACGTTCTGTTGTTGTTGTTTGCGTGCTAGATATCAGTCATTGGGTAACTTTGTTATAGCTTAAATATATAAAAAGGAAATATATATTATATATATGTATAATGAGTACATTACGTATAGTGCAAATTTATAAGCGCGCTGCCTCACCAAACGACGAGCATTCGAGATTCGTAACTTGCCCAAAAAAATAAACAAGCGATTAAGTAGCTAAAATCACATTCTACCGATTCGAACTAGCCAAAAGTTTATACCAAGTAGTAAATGTAGAAGAATACAAATAGAAATATAAAGAAAGAGACAGCAGACACCAAATAGAAAGAGATGCCTATTAAGATATTTTGAGATTAGCCAAAACGAAGAGAAGTCAGCACAAATTAATATTAAAGTTATTACTACGAGTATAGCTATAGCCAAACGAAGCCCCATTCAATGCGACCTCCCTTCCCTTCCCTTACCTTCCCTTCCGATGTGAAGCGTAATAAAAATCGTTGAAATTGCAGAACGTTTTAAAAAAAACCTATAAACCCTATTGGCTGGTCAATGAATGAATGGATTGGATTTGGGTTCGGGTTCGGGGGAACGTGCGCCCTCCGTGGCTCCATAATCTGAGGGCTTATGCAAACTCACGGTTTGCGGTGTGCGTGCCAAGGGGCAGAGCAGTGCATCCGTTGACGCTGCCGGAGCGATCGAGCTTTCGGTCGCCGTCCGGAATCCAAATTCTTGCACAGACTAGGGACCTGACTCCGCCCACGCGACTACGGCTTAAATATGCCCTTGGGAGGGCTGGCTAGCTCAGTACCGAGGGTGTCGCTCGGGTGTTCACTGCACTCTGACCTGCCCGCCCACAAAGACACAGCCCACAATCCAAGGACAACCAGGTAGCAGCACGTTGACAAGATGCAACTGTTCGTAATCTGCCTGCTGGCGGCCACAACGGCCGCATTCACAATGTTCGGCCCGCACATCCGCATCGTTCCGGGCCAAAAGCCCAACGAGATAGTTCTCCACTTTCGCAATCCGTGCAACAATAAGACCAGCATCACGACCCTTAAGCCGCCACCACCCCCTTGTCCCGACCATCCCACCACCCCGGCCTGTGAGCACCGCATAACCAGTCCGGCTCCCACGAAGCCGCCCTGCCCACATGCCACCACCACTCCGCACAATTGTGGAGGCGAGACTACGGGTTCCAGTAGGGCCACCACTCCAAAGCCAACACTGCAAACCACTATAGGAACAACTTTCGGGACAACTTGGGATACAACAGAGTCTACGACAGAAAAGACTACGGCCAAACCAACAACTCTGAAGCCCACTGAAGGAACAACGGCCAAGCCAACGACTCTGAAGCCCACTGAGGGAACTACGGCCAAGCCGACAACTCTGAAGCCCACTGAAGGAACAACGGCCAAGCCAACAACTCTGAAGCCCACTGAGGGAACGACGGCCAAGCCGACAACTCTGAAGCCCACTGAAGGAACAACGGCCAAGCCAACGACTCTGAAGCCCACTGAGGGAACTACGGCCAAGCCGACAACTCTGAAGCCCACTGAAGGAACAACGGCCAAGCCAACGACTCTGAAGCCCACTGAGGGAACTACGGCCAAGCCGACAACTCTGAAGCCCACTGAAGGAACAACGGCCAAGCCAACAACTCTGAAGCCCACTGAGGGAACTACGGCCAAGCCGACAACTCTGAAGCCCACTGAAGGAACAACGGCCAAGCCAACGACTCTGAAGCCCACTGAGGGAACTACGGCCAAGCCGACAACTCTGAAGCCCACTGAAGGAACAACGGCCAAGCCAACAACTCTGAAGCCCACTGAGGGAACGACGGCCAAGCCGACAACTCTGAAGCCCACTGAAGGAACAACGGCCAAGCCAACGACTCTGAAGCCCACTGAGGGAACTACGGCCAAGCCGACAACTCTGAAGCCCACTGAAGGAACAACGGCCAAGCCAACGACTCTGAAGCCCACTGAGGGAACTACGGCCAAGCCGACAACTCTGAAGCCCACTGAAGGAACAACGGCCAAGCCAACAACTCTGAAGCCCACTGAGGGAACAACGGCCAAGCCGACAACTCTGAAGCCCACTGAAGGAACAACGGCCAAGCCAACGACTCTGAAGCCCACTGAGGGAACTACGGCCAAGCCGACAACTCTGAAGCCCACTGAAGGAACAACGGCCAAGCCAACGACTCTGAAGCCCACTGAGGGAACTACGGCCAAGCCGACAACTCTGAAGCCCACTGAAGGAACAACGGCCAAGCCAACAACTCTGAAGCCCACTGAGGGAACAACGGCCAAGCCCACAACTCTGAAGCCCACTGAGGGAACAACGGCCAAGCCGACAACTCTGAAACCCACTGAGGGAACAACTTCCAAGCCGACCACTCTAAAGCCCACTGAGGGAACAACAGGCAAGCCAACGACTCTGAAGCCCACTGAGGGAACGACAGTGAAGACCACAGAAAAGACTACGGCCAAGCCAACGACTCTGAAGCCCACTGAGGGAACTACGGCCAAGCCGACAACTCTGAAGCCCACTGAAGGAACAACGGCCAAGCCAACAACTCTGAAGCCCACTGAGGGAACAACGGCCAAGCCCACAACTCTGAAGCCCACTGAGGGAACTACGGCCAAGCCGACAACTCTGAAGCCCACTGAAGGAACAACGGCCAAGCCAACGACTCTGAAGCCCACTGAGGGAACTACGGCCAAGCCGACAACTCTGAAGCCCACTGAAGGAACAACGGCCAAGCCAACAACTCTGAAGCCCACTGAGGGAACAACGGCCAAGCCGACAACTCTGAAGCCCACTGAAGGAACAACGGCCAAGCCAACGACTCTGAAGCCCACTGAGGGAACTACGGCCAAGCCGACAACTCTGAAGCCCACTGAAGGAACAACGGCCAAGCCAACAACTCTGAAGCCCACTGAGGGAACAACGGCCAAGCCCACAACTCTGAAGCCCACTGAGGGAACAACGGCCAAGCCAACAACTCTGAAGCCCACTGAAGGAACAACGGCCAAGCCAACAACTCTGAAGCCCACTGAGGGAACGACGGCCAAGCCGACAACTCTGAAGCCCACTGAAGGAACAACGGCCAAGCCAACGACTCTGAAGCCCACTGAGGGAACTACGGCCAAGCCGACAACTCTGAAGCCCACTGAAGGAACAACGGCCAAGCCAACAACTCTGAAGCCCACTGAGGGAACTACGGCCAAGCCGACAACTCTGAAGCCCACTGAAGGAACAACGGCCAAGCCAACGACTCTGAAGCCCACTGAGGGAACAACGGCCAAGCCGACAACTCTGAAGCCCACTGAAGGAACAACGGCCAAGCCAACGACTCTGAAGCCCACTGAGGGAACTACGGCCAAGCCGACAACTCTGAAGCCCACTGAAGGAACAACGGCCAAGCCAACGACTCTGAAGCCCACTGAGGGAACTACGGCCAAGCCGACAACTCTGAAGCCCACTGAAGGAACAACGGCCAAGCCAACAACTCTGAAGCCCACTGAGGGAACAACGGCCAAGCCGACAACTCTGAAGCCCACTGAGGGAACTACGGCCAAGCCGACAACTCTGAAGCCCACTGAGGGAACAACGGCCAAGCCAACGACTCTGAAGCCCACTGAGGGAACTACGGCCAAGCCGACAACTCTGAAGCCCACTGAAGGAACAACGGCCAAGCCAACGACTCTGAAGCCCACTGAGGGAACTACGGCCAAGCCGACAACTCTGAAGCCCACTGAAGGAACAACGGCCAAGCCAACAACTCTGAAGCCCACTGAGGGAACAACGGCCAAGCCGACAACTCTGAAGCCCACTGAAGGAACAACGGCCAAGCCAACGAAGGAACAACACCCAACCAACTACTCTGAAGCCCACTGAGGGAACTACGGCCAAGCCGACAACTCTGAAGCCCACTGAAGGAACAACGGCCAAGCCAACAACTCTGAAGCCCACTGAGGGAACAACGGCCAAGCCGACAACTCTGAAGCCCACTGAAGGAACAACGGCCAAGCCAACGACTCTGAAGCCCACTGAGGGAACTACGGCCAAGCCGACAACTCTGAAGCCCACTGAAGGAACAACGGCCAAGCCAACGACTCTGAAGCCCACTGAGGGAACTACGGCCAAGCCGACAACTCTGAAGCCCACTGAAGGAACAACGGCCAAGCCAACAACTCTGAAGCCCACTGAGGGAACAACGGCCAAGCCCACAACTCTGAAGCCCACTGAGGGAACAACGGCCAAGCCAACAACTCTGAAACCCACTGAGGGAACAACTTCCAAGCCGACAACTCTGAAGCCCACTGAAGGAACAACAGCCAAGCCAACGACTCTGAAGCCCACTGAGGGAACTACGGCCAAGCCGACAACTCTGAAGCCCACTGAAGGAACAACGGCCAAGCCAACGACTCTGAAGCCCACTGAGGGAACTACGGCCAAGCCGACAACTCTGAAGCCCACTGAAGGAACAACGGCCAAGCCAACAACTCTGAAGCCCACTGAGGGAACAACGGCCAAGCCGACAACTCTGAAGCCCACTGAAGGAACAACGGCCAAGCCAACGACTCTGAAGCCCACTGAGGGAACTACGGCCAAGCCGACAACTCTGAAGCCCACTGAAGGAACAACGGCCAAGCCAACGACTCTGAAGCCCACTGAGGGAACTACGGCCAAGCCGACAACTCTGAAGCCCACTGAAGGAACAACGGCCAAGCCAACAACTCTGAAGCCCACTGAGGGAACAACGGCCAAGCCGACAACTCTGAAGCCCACTGAAGGAACAACGGCCAAGCCAACGACTCTGAAGCCCACTGAGGGAACTACGGCCAAGCCGACAACTCTGAAGCCCACTGAAGGAACAACGGCCAAGCCAACAACTCTGAAGCCCACTGAGGGAACAACGGCCAAGCCGACAACTCTGAAGCCCACTGAAGGAACAACGGCCAAGCCAACGACTCTGAAGCCCACTGAGGGAACTACGGCCAAGCCGACAACTCTGAAGCCCACTGAAGGAACAACGGCCAAGCCAACGACTCTGAAGCCCACTGAGGGAACTACGGCCAAGCCGACAACTCTGAAGCCCACTGAAGGAACAACGGCCAAGCCAACAACTCTGAAGCCCACTGAGGGAACAACGGCCAAGCCCACAACTCTGAAGCCCACTGAGGGAACAACGGCCAAGCCGACAACTCTGAAACCCACTGAGGGAACAACTTCCAAGCCGACCACTCTAAAGCCCACTGAGGGAACAACAGGCAAGCCAACGACTCTGAAGCCCACTGAGGGAACGACAGTGAAGACCACAGAAAAGACTACGGCCAAGCCAACGACTCTGAAGCCCACTGAGGGAACTACGGCCAAGCCGACAACTCTGAAGCCCACTGAAGGAACAACGGCCAAGCCAACAACTCTGAAGCCCACTGAGGGAACAACGGCCAAGCCCACAACTCTGAAGCCCACTGAGGGAACTACGGCCAAGCCGACAACTCTGAAGCCCACTGAAGGAACAACGGCCAAGCCAACGACTCTGAAGCCCACTGAGGGAACTACGGCCAAGCCGACAACTCTGAAGCCCACTGAAGGAACAACGGCCAAGCCAACAACTCTGAAGCCCACTGAGGGAACAACGGCCAAGCCGACAACTCTGAAGCCCACTGAAGGAACAACGGCCAAGCCAACGACTCTGAAGCCCACTGAGGGAACTACGGCCAAGCCGACAACTCTGAAGCCCACTGAAGGAACAACGGCCAAGCCAACGACTCTGAAGCCCACTGAGGGAACTACGGCCAAGCCGACAACTCTGAAGCCCACTGAAGGAACAACGGCCAAGCCAACAACTCTGAAGCCCACTGAGGGAACAACGGCCAAGCCGACAACTCTGAAGCCCACTGAAGGAACAACGGCCAAGCCAACGACTCTGAAGCCCACTGAGGGAACTACGGCCAAGCCGACAACTCTGAAGCCCACTGAAGGAACAACGGCCAAGCCAACAACTCTGAAGCCCACTGAGGGAACTACGGCCAAGCCGACAACTCTGAAGCCCACTGAAGGAACAACGGCCAAGCCAACAACTCTGAAGCCCACTGAGGGAACAACGGCCAAGCCGACAACTCTGAAGCCCACTGAAGGAACAACGGCCAAGCCAACGACTCTGAAGCCCACTGAGGGAACTACGGCCAAGCCGACAACTCTGAAGCCCACTGAAGGAACAACGGCCAAGCCAACAACTCTGAAGCCCACTGAGGGAACAACGGCCAAGCCGACAACTCTGAAGCCCACTGAAGGAACAACGGCCAAGCCAACGACTCTGAAGCCCACTGAGGGAACTACGGCCAAGCCGACAACTCTGAAGCCCACTGAAGGAACAACGGCCAAGCCAACGACTCTGAAGCCCACTGAGGGAACTACGGCCAAGCCGACAACTCTGAAGCCCACTGAAGGAACAACGGCCAAGCCAACAACTCTGAAGCCCACTGAGGGAACAACGGCCAAGCCCACAACTCTGAAGCCCACTGAGGGAACAACGGCCAAGCCGACAACTCTGAAACCCACTGAGGGAACAACTTCCAAGCCGACCACTCTAAAGCCCACTGAGGGAACAACAGGCAAGCCAACGACTCTGAAGCCCACTGAGGGAACGACAGTGAAGACCACAGAAAAGACTACGGCCAAGCCAACGACTCTGAAGCCCACTGAGGGAACTACGGCCAAGCCGACAACTCTGAAGCCCACTGAAGGAACAACGGCCAAGCCAACAACTCTGAAGCCCACTGAGGGAACAACGGCCAAGCCGACAACTCTGAAGCCCACTGAAGGAACAACGGCCAAGCCAACGACTCTGAAGCCCACTGAGGGAACTACGGCCAAGCCGACAACTCTGAAGCCCACTGAAGGAACAACGGCCAAGCCAACGACTCTGAAGCCCACTGAGGGAACAACGGCCAAGCCGACAACTCTGAAGCCCACTGAAGGAACAACGGCCAAGCCAACGACTCTGAAGCCCACTGAGGGAACTACGGCCAAGCCGACAACTCTGAAGCCCACTGAAGGAACAACGGCCAAGCCAACAACTCTGAAGCCCACTGAGGGAACAACGGCCAAGCCCACAACTCTGAAGCCCACTGAGGGAACAACGGCCAAGCCGACAACTCTGAAACCCACTGAGGGAACAACTTCCAAGCCGACCACTCTAAAGCCCACTGAGGGAACAACAGGCAAGCCAACGACTCTGAAGCCCACTGAGGGAACGACAGTGAAGACCACAGAAAAGACTACGGCCAAGCCAACGACTCTGAAGCCCACTGAGGGAACTACGGCCAAGCCGACAACTCTGAAGCCCACTGAAGGAACAACGGCCAAGCCAACAACTCTGAAGCCCACTGAGGGAACAACGGCCAAGCCGACAACTCTGAAGCCCACTGAAGGAACAACGGCCAAGCCAACGACTCTGAAGCCCACTGAGGGAACTACGGCCAAGCCGACAACTCTGAAGCCCACTGAAGGAACAACGGCCAAACCAACGACTCTGAAGCCCACTGAGGGAACAACGGCCAAGCCGACAACTCTGAAGCCCTCTGAAGGAACAACGGCTAAGCCAACGACTTTGAGGCCTACTGAGCGAACAACGGCCAAGCCGACAACTCTGAAGCCCACTGAAGGAACAACGGGCAAGCCGACAACTCTGAAACCCACAGAGTCAACTACAGTGAAGACCACTGAGTGGACTACGGCCAAACCAACGACTCTGAAGCCCACTGAAGAAACAACAGGCAAACCGACAACTCTGAAAACGACTAAGCACACTACGCCGAAGTGGACTTCTCAAAAGACGACAACCTGGAAGACAACTTCAGAGAAGGCAACCACAACGGCTATTTCGACCACCGCATCACTGCCTCCGTTCAATATATTTGATGTGATAACTGGTGCACCATTAACAACCGCGTCTTAAGTATTGTAGAAGACTCGAAACACCATTAGCAATAAGCTCGTTTAAACCGTAATCAATGTGAATTTGTATTTAAAAAACACTCAACAATAGTTAACACAATAACAATGCATTCTTTTTAAAAGATTTTAATATATTTACTTAAAAACTATGAAAAAAATTATGCTTTGTATATCTTATTCCAGGTGGTACGAGTATTTTGTCCTTATCTTAGGGTTTGTATTCCCTTACAGGGGTATATTATTATCCAGGGTGTTTCCGTCCTCGGCGCTCTCCTCGCTTTCAACTTCGTCGATGGGGTCGTGCCAGTCGCACAGTCCTGGGAACTTATCGCTGATCCGGTGCTGAACGCATTTGGAACCCGCCGGACCAGTCTGGTAAATGGGTTCGTTGAATATGTTGTTGTAGTCATAATTACAAGTCAGCATAAACTGGTAGCGATTGGAATTGGGCTCCAGGAAGCGGATGCCGGCGCAGCCCACGCGACTCACGCGATCGGAGACCAAAAGGGTAAAGTGACCAATCTTCTTGCTGCAGAGAAAAATATTTGAATGAGTGATTGAACTCATATAGACAACTCTTTCAACAAAGCTTAGTATATTAAATATGCTCCACCCAAAAAAAAAAAAACGAAAGTGTTAACTCTCTAAGCGTTGTGTTAAAAATATACTAGATGTAGTATATAAAAGTGGTATTGACCTAATACTAAATAATACAAACTCTATACTCACTAGTATTAATTTCATATGAAATATTATAAACTTAATATTTTGTAGTTTCATTTCTATACCGAAAGTTTAAATTTAATACTTTGAAGGTATTAATTTAGTACTCATCTTATTGATGCAAATTTGACACCCAATGGTGTAGAATTCATGTAACAATAGTTTCGTTTCTATGACTATTTTTTTTTGGGTGTATGCTTTACTCTCTGCTATGTGATATATACATATGTGTAAAATTAATTGGATAAACCAACCCCCCCAATCGGTTAAAACAAGTTAAAGGAAATGTGGTATTCAAAAACAGGGCAGCAACAAATTTTTTCTGAAGTTTTCCCCTTCAACCAAATCTTACTATCTTAAGACCTCCTTGCTTTTTTTGTTTAGTCATGTTGATACACCAATCTGTGATGTTGACCGACTTACCCCTGCGGATGCGGACGATAGCTGTCGATGAAGCTCTGGTTGGCATCCTGATACTCGCGGAACCAGTTGATCACAAAGGATTTCATGCGCCGCGAATGCGACTTGAATTCGCGACCGATCCAAAAGTAACCGATATTCTGGCCGCTGAACCTGAAGCGCGGCGTATTGCGGCACTTGTCGTGGGCAAACTGACAGCGTTTGGCATGCAGGCCGGCCATTTGCTCCAGTTCGTTGTCCCAGCGGAGCAGAGGCATTTGGACGGCGCTCCGATAGCCTTCGAGTTGGCCGCTGGCGATCTTTGATCTGGCCAAATTGTGCATATCGAGCAGGAGTTGGCGTCGCCGTTCGCTCATCTCCAGTAGCTTGGGCTCCGGTCCGCAGGCTGCGGAAAAGCTGCCGTTGTTGCCGCAAGCGGTGTGGGGCACATTCACCACATGCGTTCCATTGTAGAGCTCACAAAGTGAGGGCACACAATAGCCATCAGTCGCTGATTGCCGCGGAGTCCTGGTGAACGGCGGTGGAGCTCGGGTGGGTGGAGGAGCCCGGGTGGGTGGTGGAGCTCGGGTGGGTGGAGGAGCACGGGTGGGTGGTGGAGCACGGGTGGGTGGAGGCGCCCTGGTGGTCACAGCTCCCGTCAATCCATTTTGGCAATCGAAAATCAAAAAAAGGAGCACTGCGGCGGCCAAGCTGCACTTGCTCAACAATCTCGACGGCATCTCGACGGTCGACGGTCAACACGCTACTGATCGGAGGTCGAGCGGCACTTTTGGTTTATGAATGGGTCTGTCTGTCTGGCTTAAACCATCGACGTCGCTGCTTTTCCCACATCTTAGGGTTGGGCTGCGCTGCGGGCTCCACAAACTGGTTCTCATTAGAAAGAAATTAGCCATGGGAATTAGTAGGGGCTTTAATATGAGGACATCGGATCTGGACAGTCTTAAAATATTATCTTAATCATAGTGTTAATAGTCTTTGGTTTTTGATTAGGTGGAAATTAGCTATTAATAGAAGAAGGAACCTTTAAACTTATGCTATAACATTCTCTTCTTAAAATCTCTGATAATTTCGAAAAGGTCAGGGAAATAATATAAAATAAAAAAATATTTACATTTAAAACTTAAGTTTTGAAAAATTGATAAAATAATTATTGTCTGGTTAGTTGAATTTTGATAATTTAAAGTTCTTTAGATTCGTATTTTTGAAATTATATGAAATTCGAAACGAAAAGTAAAAGTAAAATCCCGTATATTATAATACAACTTAATTCTTTGGGCTATAATAAAAAAGTTAAGAATGCAATAATTATTATCTGGTTATAGATAATTTAAAGTTATTTCTTTATTTCGCCCAGTGCAGCTTGGAAGTCGTTCATCCCTTGTCTTCCGGCACTGCACCATTAGATTACCCCTATATCACCCCTATATCACCACCGAACCGAACCGAATCGAACCGAACCGATTCGAAGCGATCATCCGTGCTGAACCGGTTTGGCGTCGGCTCATCGCTCCGGGCCTTAAATCTAAGTCTAAGTGTAAGTCGAAGTCTGGGTCTGGCCCCCGTGTAAGTGCTATAATCAGTTACCGCCGGCAAGTGTGGGAAAAATGCACGCTTCAAGGCAATTGCCGATAAGTAGCTGTGTAGCTGAGCAGCCGAGTGGGGGAATTATTATTATTGGCTTTCCGCCAAGCTTTACAAAACTACTAACCTGGCAAAGACTGCCGTTAACACAACACAAGCCGTCGTAAACCCAAAAAAAAATACAAAAAAAAATGTAAGGAACGCAGAAAAATACAGAAATTAAAGAAACGTCGACAGAAACGTGCCTCACACCTAATCGGCGTTAATTAAAATAACAATGCTTCGACAGCTCAAGCTTCGCACTGAAAACTGAAATATGCATAAAACCGAACAACCGAAACAACAAAAATAACAACCTATGATTATGAGACTCCGACCGTTGTGACGTCGAATGGCCATCCCCGAAATAAGTAGTAAAAAAAAGAATGGATCGAGGCGTTTATTGATTCTGGATTCGAGTCTGGGTCAATTCTATTTTTAATTCGCTGGTTTTATGACTTTTTGGTATTTATGTTCGGCCATTTCCAACAGTAAATATAAGTTTATATCTAGAATTTGGTATTTCATAAATTTTTCAGGGAAAAGATAAGAGTTTCTTCTAATAAAAATAAAGTGTGTTTAAAAATGCTATTCTATTTCATTTCGTACGTGCCAAAGTATGGGATCGTAAAATATAAAAATCTCTTTTACTCTCTTATTTTTTTTATGATATTTTTCGCTGGAATCTACCAGGGTATTTGACTCTTCATACCAAAATACCAATCCAAAATCTAGATTTAGCTTCTTCTTTTATTGGCCAATTACGATGCGGCTGGTTGTTTCGCTTTATTGGCTCTATCACATCATTGAGTTTCTTTAAGAAGTTCGGCTCATCCGATGCGATCATTGACTTTTTTATTAACAAAAATTATTAAAAATAAGAATGTTTCGATTCCTGAGATTTTATAATAAAGTTAAAATAGTCACTTAGAAATTAAATGTATTTATTAATCGGAAAAATCATAAATATTAACCGATCCACTTACTTATTTTAAAAATCGAATATAATAATGCTTGTAATTAATACAAAAATATAAACCTAGAATATCTTGGAAATTTAAATTTTTAAAAATTGTTTCATTCGGATATATATTTGAGCAAACGAAATAACTAAAAATACACTTATATTGTATAAATAATAAAAGCAATATAGTTACATAGAAATTAAATGTATTTATTAATCGGAATAATCATATATTTTTACCATTACTCACTTTTTAAAATCTAATATGATATAATATTGCTTGTAAATATTTAAATCTTTAAAAACTGTTTCATTCTGAGATATATTGGATCAAACAAAATAACTAAAAATACACTTATGATGTAGTTATAAATATTAGATAAATAATTAAAGCTAACTATATTGCTTAGAAAACTATAAATTAAATATATTTATTAATCGGAAAAATCATAAATATTAACCGATCCGTTTTCCCATTACTCACTTGTTCTTAAAATATATGCGTCACTCTCGGGGGCAAATTGGTATTTCAATTACAGTCCCACTTACAATACCCATTCAATATGTCTTGGGTTTTATTGGCTGACTCAATTAAAGCTCGCCCGCATCATATGATTAGCAAGTTATGGGATTATGAATGATTTGTGCGCGGCAATCGAGCCGCAACCGCAATAGTTGTTATATGTGCCTGGGTTATACGATCTCCACCGACCGACCAGACCTGTACTCGTATTTAACTTAACTGCTGTTGTAATTAAAGATCTCTTGGCAGTCATCAGATAGATCAGTCAAATTCAAAGTTAGAGTTGGAGAAGTTTGCGTGTTTTGGAAAGGGACGAGAACGAGAATGAGAATATATCGTATAATTTGCATAGAAAATGATTAATCACGCAGCGATTAATTGCCAGCGACGTCAACGATGCTGCAGTTGTTAAATAAAAACAATAAATTTTAGCAGCGACTAAACATAAATTACTCTGAAAATGAGTACGAAAATACATTAGGGGACGGGGTAACCCCCACTTTTCGTTATGATTGGCAGCATAATTAGCATATGGCATATGTCTATATGGCTGCCCATCGACCGCTGCACTTCCTCATTCTGTAATTACACCAATTGCGGCAGTGTACATCACGTTAAGCGTGACGCCACCTGACCTCGGGGGTCGGCGATAATCGTATTGGAGTATTGGAATGCCAGAATAACAGAGATCCATGGAAATGTCGCCAAATGTTTGTGACGGAAGTGCATAAACACCTATTATAGTTTGCTCAAGAAAATGGATCGAAAAACTTAATAGCTCATTCCTTGTTAGGAAGTTACTTCCGATGGGTTCCAAAAATACCTAATTCTTTGATCATTTTTGAACTTATTTGCCAAGTTTTCGAAGGCTTTTAAAAATGTGAACCATTATATCCATTCCAAAGCGAAGTTATGATAAGTTGAATTTTACACTGATAAAAAATATTTTTCGCTCTGATTTTCATGCATTGCGGTTTTTTTTAAATTTAAATATGAAAAAATGACATTTAACAATTATAGTTAATTTAAAAAATCTTTTTTTTAATAAAGTAAAAAAATAATTTCCAACTTTGATTCCATTTCCGTTCGTTAAATTAATTGGATTTCTTTTTTAAAATGGTTGTCTTTGCAATATATTTTTTTAAACAATTCCCAAGATTTAAATGAAATTTTCTAAAGTGTTTCGAGTTCTGAAAGCCTCAAGTTAACTTGGCCATAATCGCTGCGTCACAGCCTCTGGGTGGCCTTCTAATGTCCGGCGCTGAAGGCTCCCATCATAATTAGCATATTTCGCCCAGTGTATCCCGGTGATCTCTTTGTGTCCGAGTGACTGTGTGTGTGTGCCTGTGTTGGCCGCATAATTGCTGGCAACAGAACGTGACGCTCGATGGCGACTTCGTGTCGGGGGTTGTTGGGCTGTTGTTACCTTGGCAATTAGTTGGTCGAATCTGCCAAGACATAATTACACGATGCAGCTTCCCTAAATCCACCGAACTTCACTCGCTTTCATCTGTGTATCTTGTGTGTGCTTTGTTTACCTTCTGGTAGTTAACGTTTTAATTAAGGGGAATTATCAAAAACTTTCGTTTTTAGATGCTCTTTTCTGTAAACTTTTTGGCTTTTAAAATGGTGGACAAAATTAAATGTTTAAGGAAATGGATAATGATATAATAAATAAATTACAAATTTCAACTATTAAATATTGTTAAATATAAACCCCTTAAAAATTAAAGAAAATTAAATCTTTAAAAATTCTAGATAAATTAGTTTTACTAAGATATACTTTTCGGAAATCGAATTAACCTAAAATATACCAAGTTTGAAATATCTAAAGATACAATCCAATTTTCGGATCAGGAATCTAGAACTTCAGTAAAGAGCTGTTTCGATTCTTTTCGATTGAATTCTGAAAAAGATCGATTAAATCGATTAAAAAAAGAAAATATTTAGACTTCGAATTTAGTGTTCTAAGTCATTAAACGTATAAATTGAGTTAAATTATTTAATAATAATATTTTCGCTTATTTTTGAACGCTCTTTTTGGTTTGTGTCTTGGCTCTGGTAATATTGCTAGTATTTTTTTTTTTTCAAAAAGCGGTTTGTTGGATTTTCCCCGCTTTCCACCCCCCAAAAAAACGTGGCTGTCCTTTGCCATTACTATTGTCAGCCAGTTGTCAGGTGTTGGCAGTGGGCTAGCTGCATTTCATTTTCATTTTCATTTCATTTTATTAAATTTAATTTTCGGCTTTGTCTCTCTCAACCCATGTGTGTGTATGTGTGTATCTGCACTAATTAAATTCATGCTGAAATTTTTCTAATTAAAAGTTTACTAATGAAATTTATGCAGCTGCTGTTGCCAATGCTGCTGTCTGCGTTTGCGTGGGTGTGTGTGTGTTTGGTCGAAAGCCCAAAAGTCGCGCTTTCAATTAAAAATCGCCATGAACGGTCGGGATTTCGCGTAGATTGAGGGGGGGGGGATTTTACACACGGACAGCTGGCCAGTTTGATGTGCTCGAATTAGATTTGTATTAAATTGCATTTTTGTGGTTATTATTTATTTCATTGCATTTTGCAGCACTTTCACGTCTCACATCAGCCTGACTGCCCGTTATTCGTAGAGGAAAAAGGTATATTGCATTCATCGGAAAGTATAGAAACGTTACCGACCTTATTATCTACCAGCATGAACAAAAATTATTCAAATCGGACCCTTTATTCAAAAGTTATGAGCAAATAATGGAAATGTCCACTAGCTTGCGCGCGTGCAAGCAGTGCAAGCAGTTCTCTCTGACTAACGGGTATCTGATAGTCGAGGTACTCGCCTCTTGTTTTTTATTTTTGTTTTTTTCTTCGATTTTACGTATGTATTTATTTGCGTAAACAACTGCGTGGGCAAGTTAATGCAATCAAATGTGGCATAATTAAAAACTAATATCGGGAGGATGGTATTTTTTTCTCGGGGAGTCGAAAATCCAGCAGGAACCACGTTGCGGTTTGATTATCAACTACGTGTAAATAAATAAGCAGGCCTTGATTTAGTTGATTATATGAGTATTTACACGTTGTCATTAGCCCCGGGTTATTTAAACATACTGAACCTATCTACATATTTGCTCACCATAACATTTCTTCGAAGAGGCTGATTTCTATTGATCTATTGATATGGAGTCTTCGCAGTCAACAAAGGGTCAGAAGCGCAGCAGGTTGCCAGACACTGACGGTGATATTATGCTGCAACCGCCCTTGAAACGTCTGGAATTGAATTATTCATTCGAAGTGGAGATAAGGTCGTTTGGATCGCAACTAGCATATAATACTAGAACTGAACCGGAGGAAGCACCGAAACCAGAGGTAATACCGATACCACAGGAATCACCTAAACCACCAAGAGCACTGAAACGAAAACTAGAAAGGAATCCTAAGTAGAGGAGAAATTATAATATAATTGGCATAATTTGGAATCAAAATTGATCGATTAGGACAAAAATTCAGTAGATTTAATTCTGAAATAGTTAAATTTCATTTTCGTTCTAAATTAGATTTGGCACCAAAATTGGTTTTTTTCGGGTAAAAAGAACAGGTAAGAATATCCCTGTTTTATTGGTAAGAAAAAAAAACATTTTTTATAAATTAATTCTCGATTTATTGACGATTGCAGTGGTTACATTTAATTAATTTATTTTAATAAAAAAATATTTTTTTTATGACTTAAAATATTTAAAGTAAATTTGACTATCATTGGATTTAATGTTTTCAACTTTTATTTAAATATTTTCCAATTAAATTATGCATTTAAATATTTTTAAAATTAAATACAGGAAAACAGCAATCTTTGAATTCAATATGCAGGTATTTATTTCTCCCACCTTTTCAACACACTTTTTTTCTGTGTATTATTATCATTATTATTACTTATTTATTTCATCAATTCCTAATGCTACAGTATTTCTACTCAGACATTTTTGCTTTGGTCACAATTCAAAACATTTCATTTTTTAAAACAATATTAATATTTGTACTACTTGAATCGAATTACTTTTATTATTAGTTATTATTATTATCACAATTATTTTATTTATTTATATATTTTCTTTCCTTCTTCAAGACAGAGGAATATTGAAGTAATTACGTGGACACGCGAAGGCAACTCAATTACGGAAGCGTTTTGCGCCATGTGGCGCCGCCTCGAATTTCATTTGGCTGGCAAGTCACGTGATGTGCAACGGCCGCTTGTGGGTTACGTTACGTTACGGTTAGGGGCAGGAGGATCGGGGGATCGAGGGGGTCAGGGGTCAAACGCTGACCCGACACAATGATAAACTGCGTGCCGCAATATGAGGCAGCAGCAGCCCGGCCGCAGAACTTTTGGCCAAGTAAGCGCGTAGGAGAACAGAGAACCGAAAGTCGAGAGTCGAGAGCCTGCCGCTAATTTATGGAAGATGGAAGATGGATCCTGGCCCCTGGCCAGCGACGAGTCCTTCGGCTGGAGTCCATCCACTCCCTCTTCGCTCGCCAGTGTGTTTAACATGCGCCGACTGCCGCCTAGTTTCTAGTTTCCTCCCCCTTTTCTTGCTTTTCTTTTTCATTTCCCTCCCTTTTTGTTTTTTTTTTTCGGCTGCGACATGGTCAACTGGCACATGGCATTCCCAGCGGCACGCTCCAGGGGCATCAATATTCCCGACGCTGGACGCGCATGGCCACCTCTCCGCCGGAGGAGAGGAGCTCCCAAGACACACAGATGCACTGCGGCAGAAAACCAAATTTGGATGAAATTTCTCCGTAAAATGAAGTATGTCCAGTTTCATTTAAATCAACTTCATTTATTTTTGAAAATTTAAGTTTTGTAAAATTTGGCTAAAATTTGAATAAATTATAAATATATTAGTAACCAAATTCTTGAATACATACATACAAACATACAATTAAACACTCATTATTATTTTTAATCTACTTTAATAAATGTGGAGGGGTATGTATTTATTAAAACAATTCGAAGAATTCCTTATAACAATATTACAAAAAAATACTAAAATAGTATTTCATAAAAATAACCCCAAATGTTGTCTAAATTTCATTTAAATCATCTTTATCTAATCAGCTTCATTTGGCTAAAATAATAAATTTATCAAAGCCTAAAATCTTAAATATTTGTTACATAGATAGTTTATTATTATTTTTAATTATTATTAATAAAAGTGAAGCATAATTGTGATATTACAAAAATGTTATATCAAAAATCTCTGGGTTGTTATCGATTTAAAACTCGAGACAGGCAGTAAGGCCTGTTTTCTGCCAGTGTACCAATTTCGATACAAAGACACGGCAGCCAAGGCTAAAACACAGTCAAAATATTGACACGACTTGCTCTTGGCCGAGCTCTTTGTTGCGCTTTATTGACACTGCCCAAGGACGTGCAGCGTATCCGTATCCTCCGAGCTCCGAACTCCGTTTCTGGTCATCCTGGCCATTTTGGCCCTCTGTCTGCCGACTTCCTTTTAATCTCGTTCCCAAATTGGCCGATTTTAAAGACATTTGCCTTGCTCCGAAATTCGAATGGCTTGCATTTTCAAATTCGTTTACTTCAATAATGCCAAATAATGGCTGAGATTTCGTTGCTCGATTTATATATTTTCCGCCTGCTTTTCCTGCTTTTCCCTTTCCCCTCTCCCCTCGAACAACCGCTCGCCTTCTCACGTATGCGGTTGGGTTTTTTGAAATATCGCTGGTATTTTGTATTTCACATATTCCCTTTATTTATGCTCCTTTCGTTTTGTTATTTTTCCTTTCTTTTTTCGGCTTTCCCTTCGGTTGGCTTTTGTCTTTGCCGCATTCGAGGAAAAGGAGCGTGTTTGGCTTAGGCGATTTGCACGGCTTCGAACTGGAGCAAAGGGTATTTGGCTTGTGGGTGAAAATTCAAAGATAGAATCTGCACAATCATTGGCTCAACGTAATGCAAACTATGTGAACTATACATACTATACATAAGCTGAAATTCAAGAAAATCAATGGAAATTACTTGAAGGTAATTCATTTTGTAAATGTGTAAATGCCATTTGGTTGTGTTTATTAATACCTATCGAAATGTCGGAGAAAAATTTTAAATCGGATCATTCATTAAAAAGTTATGAGCAAATAATGGAATGCAAGCAGTGCAAGCAGTCGAGTTACTACTTGCATAACTTCATCTGCCTCACACCCTCTTTTTGTTTGGGTTTTCAGTCGTAATTTGGCCGACAGCTAAACGACCGACTGTTTTGAACAGCTAACAACCTAAACTATCGATCCCCATTACTTTTGGGAAAATTAAATTTGGCTCCTCTTTTTGCATTTTTGATAAGGGGTTTTTTTGCAAAAAATGGCCAAAAATTAAAATGTCCAGATTTGAACGCAAATCTATTAAGAATTTAGATACGAGTTCAACAAGGTATGACATTCCATATTTGGGCTATTATTTCCTTTGTTTATGCAAAAAAACTAATATTTAAGGATAGGAATTTAATTTTTCACCAATAAATAAATAAAAAAATGTCCAAAAATTAACTTGTCCCAAACAAAGTATATTACAAGTACAAATATCGTCAGGAATATTTCAAGGAAGTTTTTATAGATCAATCCCATTTGAAGGCCTCTTTGGACCCCCGTTTTACTACCTTCTTATTCGCCTCATGACTTTTATTTCGCCACAAATGTCAAGTGTTTAACGCAAGTCAGTTGACTTGAGCTCATCCTGATTGCATGGCGTAAATAGTGTCCTTTTTGTTCTCTTTTTTTGCCCTCCTTAAGCCGCGCACATCATAACGTAATCACTTTACGTTGCCGCTTAATGCCGACAGCAAACAGCCATACATTCTTACGGCATTTCCATATGCAATTGGGCGCATTAATTCAATTGAGCCGATGACGATGTGGATGTGGAAGCCAGGAAACCAACGATAATGACCCGGGAAGAAAAGTCCCCGACAACCGGACAATGAACAAATGGCATTAAATAAATAAGAATAATTAATGCAGTCCTTCGACAAGTCCTCCAACGTCCTTGATTCGGGGTGATGCCCATCTATCTATCTATCTACCTAGCTACATCCTTTGCCTAATTTAGCCTGATGGCAGACTTTATGCATTGACAGGAGACTTGGCTACAGGACGCTAAGTGGCAGCAGATTCCCAGAGACTCTATAAATATGACTGCGAGTCATAAAAATGTATGAGGCGCAGTTGTCGAAGGGCATGAATTTTATGCGGGCCTTGGTCTTGGTGTGTTTGCCTCGGCACTGCCAAAAAAAAGCATTGAAATACACCAAAAAATATATATGTTCACTAAAATGGGATTTCATGTGTTCGAAAAAAGTTAAACTTACAAAATTCTTCATAATAATATAGAGAAAATATCATGTCCAATAGAGTTCGCAAATTAACGATATTTTCACAATATCCCCCCCATAATGTTGATTTTTTCAAGGAGAAAAAATATGAAAAATCGAAAATATCGATAATGAATTTTCGATTTTTAATATATCGATAATATATTTTCGAAATTTAATATTTTTTCTCCTTTAAAACATTGATATTATCGTAGGGATATTGTGAAAATATCAAAAAATCGATAATTATCGAACTCTATTAGACATGCTATTTTCTCTATATGTATTTCACAAGGACAATCATTACGTGTTGGTGTTGTGGAGCAGCTGGGACAACACCCTGTCCCCCCCGTCCCATCTTAAGCTCCATCTTCGTTTCGTTCATCCCACAACCTACAACCCACATCCACCATCCCTTATCCGTGGACTCCTCCGGATTGGCAAGTAGCCCCATCGCCACGTGGCCACGTGTTTACATGCGCTCCGGCCATAAAGTAACGCCAACAAACGCACTTTACAGCCTCCAAAAGTCCCGGCTAGATGGGAAGATGGGAATGTGGGCTATGGGATGTGCGATATGCGAACTCCTCACAAAGGTGGCTCAAGCTAAATTTTTAATGAAACGTCGCATAGAAAACGGCAAAAGTTGAATTTATGACTAGCACATGAACACACGGACACAGGGTAGCAAGGTCCAATCAGGTATATTGAAACTATATTAAAATCGATTACATAATAAGATTTAATAATGATAATTAATAAATAATTTGTATTTAATATTTTTAGTTCCTTTGAAGACATTTTAATAGTTATTAAAATTAAATAGGATGTCTTATAGTCGGTACCTTTATTGCTTCTTGTCTTCTTCTATCCCGTTGGCCGTGAAACCTTTTCCTTTTTTCCTAGACGGAGCCTCGGGTCACGACCGGGTTTTGATTAGCTGCGATTGGTCGCCAGTTGTTGACGGCTGCTGGATGCTAAAATAAAAAGTAAGATGGGATTTCCCCTTTTTCGCCAGGTGAAGAAAGGGGTTATGAACTAGGAAATTCGGCTTTAAGATGAGCCCTATACAGCTTGTTTTCAATAAAATAATAATTTGTATATTTTGTAGTATCTAAATAAATTTAATCATTTAATCATTTCTATTCTTTAACAGGTAACATATTTTGAATTTGTTCTTTAGGTATTTTAGACCAAACTTCCACGTAGGCAATAAACCAATGAATTATAATTAAGTGAAATTACTCACATGATATGTTCGCTGCAGTCGTCGATAATTAACCTTAATTGGTAACGCAACTCAACCGTTGACTTACTTTCTACCACAATCAATTTTAATGGAGAGCTTTAAAGGCCGACTCGTATTGCGATGAGGTTCGATAAGTGAAAAGTCTTAACTTGCTGCTGTTCGGAATCCGTTCGATGACAGGTCAGATCAACTTAAATTGAGCCTGTCATAAGTACTTCTCAAATTGTCGTTTTTTTTACCAGTATGAAAGACGATAAATTCACCTGATTGATGTTAATAAATTGAGACTTTCAATTTGCAAGCAACTCTTTTGCCGCGTGTGAAACTTTTAATTAACATAATAATTGTCATCCTTGTTCTTTATTGTATTCTTAATGCCACATATTATCTACATGTGGTCTACATATTATCTACATAATATTTTCATGTTATCTACATACTATCTCGTATTATTCTTAAGATTTTAAGGCTTTTAAATCGTATTACATCCTAATGCGTTTTATTGAAATGGGCTCGAGATCGAGATTATTCAGCTGTCCTTAAAGAGCCTAAATCAGATTTTGTAATCCGACCATATAATTCACTTATCTGTCTCTTCCACAGCTCGACCACTCCCCACTCGAATGCTCCATTGTGCAGTAGATTAAGGCCTATCGCAAACACATACATACATATGTGCGAGTGTTCCGGCAATCCCAATGCCCCAAACGATTCAATAATAAATGCCTTTTGCATTGTTTACCCAAATGTGCCGCAAATTGCGAACATTTTATGCACTTCGAGCTACTCATTAATACGGGGGAATTC